>JAVJAP010000070.1:0-701297 GCA_034770075.1 Aralia elata
CTAATTGGGTTGGTCAATTTGGATTCACACACATACATAGGGTTAAGAGCAAAGTAAGATTGATAAAGGAGCTTAAGTTTCTTAGATGATGCATTGTTTTGGAAATTTCTCAAGAGTTTTTGTTTTTGGATCTTTGAGGGTTAATGTTTGCATTTCATATTAATTTGTGGCTCAAGGTTTTTAAGTTTGTTAGTATTGTTTTAGATGAATTTTTGGTGTTATAGTTTACTTATAGTTTTTTCCCATGAGGACGAGTAAAAGATAAGTGTGGGAAAATATGATGAGTATAAAATTTGTTGTGCTTGTATCCCTTAATTCTTTATCTTTTGTATTGATTTTGTGCCTAAATAAGCTCACTACTCTTATATTTTGATTTAAGGTGCAATTGAAGGAGTCTGCGACTTTGGAGGTAATTTGGGGGATAAATGAAGCATTATTTGGACTTACAGCAGAAGGAGGGGAAAAACAGTAATTATGCAAAGTTGGATGCACGGTGAAACAGAGTATGAAGGGTCACGGTGCTAGAAGGAGTAAAGGTAGAGAGCCGTGGTGCTGAATTTGACAGCCACGATGCTATAGTAGGGGGCCGCGGCGCTGGTTCGTCTGATTTGCCAGATATTTTGGCACGCGTTTTTTGCAGATTTTGATTCCAAATTAGATTGTATTTTCTCTCATAAGTTAGGGTTTATCCCTTATGTAAGCTATAAAAACAATTAATAGGCACTATAGATGGTGTTCCTTGGCTAGCAACTCCTCTTCTATATATTTCTTTGGTGTTTTCATGGCTGCCTGAGCAACTAAATTCTTATTCTTGGATTAAGGATACGAAAACCCTCAGAATTATTTACACGTGAGATCTAATATAATTTAAATTGTTTCAATTATAATTTTGAGTATTGAATTATTCTTCTGTGCTTAAATTCTATGATTGAAATGTTTAATTACTAGGGTGTAAGCTAGTTTATTAAGTGTTTGAAATCTATTGCGAAATTAGATATCAAATCCGTAATTGTTTGGTCACTCCTAATATTTGCGAAGGCAACTAAGGATAATAATTAACTGTAACTCACGAGATTAATATATCTTAGGAAGAATACTCAACTAAATTAAATGCAACCAGCTTGTGCTTGTTATTGTTTAGTTTCATCCGGTTTTTTCTAATTCTTAATGCATCTACTAGATTAAACTTTTAGCGCATGACCGAAGTTGTTTAGTAGTTAGGTTCATTTAGATCACCTTGTTTCTATCTAAATAAAATTAAGGAAAGATATGGAATGATTCTGAATGGTGGGAATTTGATTCTAACAGTGAATATTTCAAAATATTAATTGATTAAGCTTGAGTCAATGATCAATGTAAGTTTCTGAGGTGGAAGTTGGATGCTAATCCAAGGTTTGTTTTTCTCTGATTTAGTTTCAATAAATTATTTTGCATTATTTTTGAGTTTACTACTTTAATAATCATAATCAAACCCCCCAATTTTTGGTTACAAAGCATAAAAAACAAAACAAATCATCTTTTGTGGGATCAACTCTTACTTTGCACTACTACATAATTATTGTTCGAGATAAAGTGAGAATTTTATTTTTGGTTGCCCGTGACAAGCACACCCAGTGGTCTTCAGTCTCAATTAACTGGAAAATCATGTAATTGACGTAAATCTCTCTATTTTTTTTGCCGATTTGATTCCCAAACACCTTGTACATCATACGCTGGTAAGTGGCTCCCATGTTGATGAGGTTGAAGGGTATGATTCCTATAGGCATATATGACCCTGTAGGTAATAAAGGCCGTCTTTGGAATATCCATCAAGCCAACATTCTTATCTGGTTTATAAACAAGAAAATACAGTCATGGAAGCTGAGCAATCACATGTCCGAAGGTAGAATCTATCAGACTATCGATACCCTGGAAGGGGATAACAGTTCCTTCCGAACACAAGGGCCTTGTTTTAGTATTTCATTGTAATTTACATACATCTCATTATTTTACATTATGCTTTTTAACAAGTTCCTAAATTGGCAAGCCATTTCTATGGTAGTTCAGTGCTCCAAATATAAACCTTGTTGACAAGAGTTTAAAGATCGTTTCGTTAATTCCTTCTATCTTTCAGAAGCTGAGGATTTTTTGGCATTTTCTGCTTGAACTAGTTTGTGGCATTGAGGGTTAACGCCTCCAGCTTGTGCACTGCTAACTTCCTTTCTCATTAATTCCCAGGCATATTAGTTTGGGTCTAGGTATAAAGATGTTAGCATATTCTCTTTAGATTGGGCGATTAGACCAATTTCAAAAACCAATTTATAGTCTGAGCACCTATTTGTACCATCTTCTCTCCTCCCGGTTGCGCTGGGTACAACTGTACTATCACTATTTCTCTGACCGGGTGTAGCCTGAGGTTCGGTGCCCACTTTCTTAAAGGGCTCCATCTCGATTCACCATGGTTTGGTTTGTTTTGTTAACCCACTATAACAGTAACTTGGAGAGTTTGGAGGTAAGCACTTTTCCTTGGACATGTCCTTGGTCTCCCCAAAACTTCTCTCCGCGCCACCCAAAACTCGGTTGTGAAATTTCAATCTTCCAAATGGGGAATAGAGGTGACCTTGGCTCTAAGTATTGATAAAAATTGTTCTTTCCAAGGATAATATTGATAGTTTGTTGTCGGATGTGTCAACCACATAGAACCTTTACCCATAATTAGAGGACCTTGCTCTGCTGAGCTTGCCGGAAGGATCATCGATAACTCTGATGGTTTCCTGCCAATTGGGACAGGCAGGCTATTGCTGAGAGCGTGTAAAGAGAGTGGCATCATTACGAAAGCTCCAGCTTCTTGCCCCCTAGTCCACCCGATTGTACGCCATGCCCATAAATGTACATCGGACTGAATTTCCATTTGTCAATCAATATGCACCAAATCTCCATTGGTGCCCTACCTGTGCAGTTTAACATAAAACAAGCCCCCGGCAAAAAATCCAACCCCATGAGGTGTTACTATTACTTTGGGGGATAATCTTCATCGGTAAAGTGATAGCAGTAGTTTTAGCACTCTTCAACTGGCCATCACATTTGATAGATGGCTCTGGGCGAAAGGCCATCCTTTATCTACTAGAGCATAGCAGCTGTCCGAACTACTATAGATAATATGGTACTACCCCTCGTGGTGTTTTAAAGGAGGGAAGGATGATGTTGATTCGATCAAAGGCTGATTGTTTGCTCTTATTTTCAAGTGTAACAAAAAATGTTGGGGGGGGTGGTATATAATTGGGGGTGTTGGTGGGGGGGGGGTTTTTTATTATATTTTTTAATATATTAATATATAATTTTATTATTATATATATATCTTCCATAGGTTCACATTCTGCACTTATGTTCTTAAGGAAGCGATTTGCAGCTGGTAAAGTCGTAACCCTTTTCCTTATGACAATGATGCAATACTCGCCATTTTTCTTTTGTCTGGCAAAGTATTTTGATCTTCGGAGGTCTCTCGAATGAAGAGGTTTATCATTGATTTTGTTGACTATTTTTGCTTTGGTTGATTATTCGAAGGGTGTGTATTCCTTGTCCGAAGAGTTCTTTATACTTTTGTTCTTGTCCCTCTTGTTCCCTTGTCCCTGAAGCCATCATCCTTATTTCTGTTGATCAACCTTATAGCCCCTTTGGTTGTCCATCTTCTGCTCGGTCAATGCCATAAGCTTTTGAGTCTTCTTCTCTAGGTACATGATCATTATTATGTTTCGAAGGAACCTGAAGGGTTGGCGATGGCCTCGTTCGTCTTTATGAATTTCACGACCTTATCAATAGGCCTCTGGTAAGATTTTGGGAGCTTTAAGAGATTGACTTCCGTCAGTCAGACGACTGGATTTAATCAAGCATTCAAAATAAGAAATTGGATTGCTGAATTAGGTCTAACATAGGAGATCTCGGTTATAGCCTCATGAAATCTTTTGATATACTGCCGAAGAAATTTTTGTTCGGTGCTTTTGGCCTCACCTAGATCAGTGGGGTCATTTCTTTTACTACAATTCCTATTAGTGCCAAAACTAGTGTGTAAAAAATTATTCTTTAAGTTCCTTTCAGGAGCTGATGGAGTGGGGAGGAAAGGGTGATCATCCATTTATCTATTGATTTTCTTAATGGGTAAAGATAAAAAAGGTCACACTTTCTAGCACCATTATAACTATAAAAGTGCATTAAACAGTTCATTAAGAATCAGTGTGGTCATAAAGATCACATGGTTGTCCATCGTACATCTCCAGAATTCGCGACTTTAAAGGATCTACTGATGCCTAGGCGTTCATCAAGATCCCTAGGGGTAAGGGAGATGAGTAGCTAGGACTTACTGCCATTGGCTTTAGCCCTTCCCTTAAAATATCTTTGGGGAGATGTCTCTCTCGAGGAATTATTTTCGGCATCGTCTTTGGTCTTGTTCACTACTCCTAAGCCGCTGGGGAGATCTGGTTCTCCTCCTTCGGCGTCTGTCTCCTTCAGTGCAGCAGGCTGTTATCGGCCCTCGTTAGATCCGCAAATTTCTTATCAAGCTCTTCTTGCTGAAGTTGATGAGTTTTTCTCTTATCTTGGACTTCCTTGGAGGCGACACTAGCCTATCAGTGTCAGTGGGTTGACGTGGGTTGCAAGTGTGCCTCTTCGCGTGAATTGTTGTGGTGGCTTGGTGATGGTGATAGTGCCACATAGAAGGTTTTTTTATGAAGAGTGGTTGAAAAGAAATCTCTACTGAACACTAGAAGGCCCTCCTTCTAACGCCAATTATTAACGCACGAATTTGTCTGTACGTTCAACCACAACCCGCCGCTTGGACGTGAACCAACACAAAAGAACCACAAAAAAAGTACTTGAAGACTTGGGGCCGCCGAAAGATACCTCCAGTGTGAAAGTAAGAACATGTATCAAGTAGGTTAATAATGGAGTTGACAAGTATTTAGTACTCTGGGATAATCATGATCATGATGCGTACCTCAATTGTTTACCATGTATTTATAGTTTAGTTGTACCGACTCAAAAGTACTACAATTCTTAGTTAGAATTGTGTAAAGAGATCTATTAAAAAAAGTAATTACCATACAAGAATAATATTGGATATTTATAACTGACTGACGCCTTAATTGGCGAGGCGATCCACCCAAACCTATTAAAGTTAGGACTCTATTATGGGCGCCTAAGATATAGTGGGCTGATTTGGGACGAGGCCCAATCAAAGCAGCCATTGTGCCAACAAATGTGCAGCCTAACAATAACATTTATGGTGTGTTTGTTACAGGTCATGATGGATACCCACCTAAACATAGATTATTGAGTATCTGATTACTGGTAATAGTTAATGGTCATATTGTGTCATTTTTATTTGGTAGAAGATATGTTATTACTTGTAATTGATATTTTGAGTGTTTGGTATGAATTTCAAGATTACTGGGTATATTTTTTCCTTATATTGATCTTTTAGTAAAATATCTTGTACTAATTTTAGTTATATGATTCACCCGTATGATTATTGTCATATGTAATCAACAATCATCAAAACACTATCGAAATAATTTAATTATGTATTACTTAGTAATCGTATTCAAAATTTTAATATGTATAAAATAAAGCTTTCAACACTGCTACAAAAATAAGAATGTGTGGACCGAATTTTTTCAACGACTTTGAAGAAACAATCACAAAAGATTATAATTTGTGATGGACTTTTTGAGCAATCACAAAATAATGAAATATATGATGACTCTTTGTGATGACTAATTTTGCCATCAATATAATATAATTGTGATGGTCATGCCAATCAGTAATTTTTTTACGCAAAATAAATTTTATTTTTGTGATGAACTAAACTTTCACTTATGGATATACCCTTTTCGTGATTGTATTAAGCTATTACCAATATTCTAATAATCAAAATAACAATTCATGATTTATTTAATTATTAAGCACAAAATTTTCAAGTATGGCGTTAATAATAAAATTAAAACTTATAATAATAAATAACAAATAAACACCACATACTTTGTATGAACATGAATTATTTTAGTTAAAACTATACATGTCGACAAACAAAAAAAACTAAAAAATTAAAAAAATAAATATAAAATTATGTGACTAATAAGAATATTTTATGTCCTAATTATTAAATATAAAGGATATTTTTGTCTAAATAAAAAATTTCAAGAATAACCACATATATGGTAATCTCAGATTACCATCTATTTTTTGGTTATCAGATTAATCTTGATACTTTTATCAGGTATTTGATTACTGAGAATGTAAGATTACCAGCATAACAAACACGATATATAAAAATTATCTGCTCACATTATTGAATATTTAAGATGACCACTTTAGATGGCCCGTAACAAATACCCTTTTATCAAATGACTTTAACCTTGGTAAATGATACTTGCATGATGTATTACTACTACCATTGAACTCCTTAAAATTATGAGTTTGTAATTTTCTATTGAGTATCGTTAAATGGTGATTTTACGGGGCCGATCTGTAAATAAATTTTGTAAAATACAAATGCAAGTGATCCATAGGGTTTAGATCTATTTTATATTTTATAAAATAAAGCTTTCTAATACACATTCAAGTGATCTACATAAACAAAGGATCTTATATTTGGGAATGGAAAGAGCATCATAACATGAAATTCAGTCAATCATAAATCAATCTTTCTTGTAGTCAGTATATATCGTCCTATATTATGCTCATTTTTTAGTGTCACAACATGCTTATATTGTTCGATCTAGAGCTTCATTTAAAAGTACAAAACATCTGCATGATTTTATTGTTAATTTAAAACCTAAAGCATTCTAAATCATTGTTTAAACTTGATATTTACAAGTTACAGGTTTAACCTAACTACGAGCTTTCATTAATTTAGACCCTTTTTTTGAACCATAGAAAAACATTTACATGATTTTATCATTAATTTTAAACCTTTTGGAGTTTTTATTTTTTGTTATTTTTTTTTGTGTGACTTAATATACCACAAGTTCACAACTTATAGGTCAACCTAAATGTTCAAAAAAATGAAAAAAAAAAGTCATCATTACTGTGGTCCCAAAATAATGGTTACGTCCATTTTCAGTAGTATCTATTATTCATTTTTTATTTTTGCTTTTCGCAAAGATCATAAGATCTTGAGTAGGACACAAAGAAAATCTCATGGTACAAGTCTTTGAATTATTTCTGCCCTTTCATGTCCAACCATTAATTGTATATAACAATTGACTCAGGACCATGCAATTTATTGGGAGATCCCTCAAAACTTACAATAACAAAACAAATCATCTTTCTATCTCTTCACTTTCGAAATATAAACTCCGAACACCAAAAAAAATAAAATAAATAAATAAATAAAACTCTTTCTATCTCCCCTTAAGCAAGCCCCTAAGGGCACGCGAAAAAAAAAACTAAAATCTCTCTACATATATCCTTCCAGAAAATGAATATGTAGTTGCCTTTGCTGAAAAGTCATTTATCATTTAATTTTAAGATGAAATCATTTGATGTACCCTTTCGGATAATCTAGAATTCGTTTAATCTAACTTATGGACTAAAATGCAAAATTTTCCCGTTGCGTTTGCGCTCATGTGATCTTCTCATTCTTGATTTTGACTAATTAAACAAATCTCTCCCTCAAAGTACAATTTGTAATGCTAAATTGTGCCTTTTAAGGTACAAATGAAAATACAAAAAATGACTCAAAAGATATAGTTTTGTACTACTAATTGTAGATAGCATTTTGTTATATTATAAAATCACTTATCATGATGTGATAAACAAGTGTTATAATTTTGCAATTTAGTATAACTTATGTAACTGTTTAATTTCTGTGTCAATTTAATACTTAATTCATTGAATTTCAAGATCACTAATTAAAGAAGTCGAAACAGAACTAATGAGCTGGTAAGAGCATATGCGGGGACCATAAATTTCAAATATCCCTAAATTCAATATTTTTGTCTTTGAAAATGAGATGCCTATTGAAACATAATAGTACAACCAATAAATTGGGAGGTTACTAATTCGAGTACAATTTTGAAAAAATCATTCACTAGATGTTTGTTGTAGGTTCAGAAATGAAAACGAAATGCTTGAAAAGGAAGTAAACAGTAAATTAAAAAGATAATTGGAAATAAATAAAGAGAGACAAACAATGTTTATGACATATTAAATAAGGTAAGTAGGAATTTTAGTGTAACTACAATGATGGTTTGTTATTCCACTGAATGTGATACTATAAACCTAACCTTTGAGCAAATCATATAAAATTTTATATCTTGTGTGCCATTGTTTATCTTTTAATTTTTTTATTGTTAGTGTTTTCGACTTTTCGCTATATTGTTATTTTTTAACAAGGATAATAAAGTTGATATTTTATAAACAATTTAATTCTACTCATATATTCTGATGTGGGACGGGATATATTTACAGCTACCTTGAAAGATCATGGCATGTATATATAAGCTTGCACATGCCTACCACCTTTCAGTGGACAGGCAAACCCAAGCTTAAGAATTTAAGAAATAATTTGTGGAAAATGAAATGCTGAAAAATTAATAACAGTGCACTTAGTGGTCCATGAACAGAAATCTGAACATATATGGTTGTGAAACGAAAGGTATTTAGAAGTGTAAATCAGGGTGTTACTAGATCTCTCCATATTTTCTGCTCTGAGTCAGGAAGTATTGAAAAGTTCTAGTCTATAAATTGAACCTGGTTGAAATAATATCACTACCAAGTGCAATCAAAATATATGATTTTATGGAATTAATGCAAATTATAAGCTCTAAAGTCAGTTATGCTAGCTATGTAAAAGTTATTTGAGCTGATAAATCATAAACCTAGTTTTAGAACTGTTATATGTTGGATCCAGGAAAGTACTATAATTCTATTGTTTTGATTCCCAATTCCAAGAAAGAAAGAAAAAGAAAGCAAAACACCATTCCGGGCATGGTATATCTAGCCATCAGTGGTATACAGTATTATATCACCACTAGACTATGACATCTCACTACAACATTGTCGACACCAGCATTAATAAATATATATGAGAAAAATTGATTAAGATTACTTAAAAAAATGATGTTATTTAATATATATATATATATATATATATATATATATTTTGCATTGTGGATGTAATTCCATGATATAGGCATCCACAATATTAATATGGTTTTTCGCAAATGCAGTTCTGAATGCGATTTTTTTACTCTCTCCTATAATTGAATGATCACCATCACCATTATATCACCATCACCACCATGGAACTGTCACCACCACCACCACCAGAGCCATTGGCAACACCACCATGCTACCATATAGTTTTGTTTTTTTTTTCCAATATATTTATTGTCCATGTAGTAGAATGTTAACGCACAATTTTATAAAACCACTTCCAGAAATAAGATAACTAGAAACTCAACCAAATGCTACCTGGATAAAGTGAAACTTTCCTATCTCTCTTTCAAAAATATGGAGTTAGATTGGGATTTTTTTTTCTATTCTTTACTAAAGATATAAATGAATGATTCTCTCTATCATTTTTTTCTTTCTTTATTACTATCTTTTCCACCTATAAACTATTCTCTCACAATAAATTAATAAAATTTTCCATGCCAAAAGTAGAACCCTCATACACAGCATCAGAAACTCCTAATTAGCTCTCCTAAACCTAAGGCAAATATTGAAAATCTACTTCTTATTTGTCAAAATACTCAGTAGCTACAAATGTCTTTATTTCCATCTTCTATGTTGATTTACTATATATGATTCCACTCTACAGGCAGACACTGTATTTTTTCTCTCAATATAGAGGTGGACCTTAATTCAAGGACAGAATTGTCGCACTCCCACTCAATTGTACCTTCATATAATAGCTTTTGTGCTGATCTTTTCAAGTTGACAAGAGGCTCCAGATTCTACTTCACTTCCATGCCTCATAAAAAGAAAAATTACATACAAATTTCTTTTCATATATTGTGAGCCCAATTGCATATTAGGGTTCACATGACCTAATTGAATTAAATGTACAAATTAGGGTTTACCAAAAAAACCTAATTAAATATACAAATTAGGATTCATGTGACCTAATTAAATGTACAGATTAGACAAAAATAAATGCGCTAGACCCGGGGAAGTCTCCACGTGTTCCAAGGCAGAAAACTCGTGGATGCGACCCATTTTGGGAATTGATTGAGGGATTGGATTGGTGGCTAGAAGAACAGGGCAGTTTGGGCATTACTTTGATGATTAAAGGGCATTTCTAGAATTTTTCCTTTAAAACATGACTAAAGGATATTTCGGGAATTTCCCTTAAAACATGTGTCTGACATGTGACTATTTCCCAGGAAAGCTCTATAAATAGCCCCTCTATTCTAAGAAAAGGAGATCGCTCTCAAGACATTACACTTAGACTCTTGGAAGATCATTACACTTGGAACTCTCTCCCAACTCGAAGACTCAAGAAGGCTCATGGAATCTCTGCTACCCTAACCCGGTTTTCCGGATTCTAGGAGTTCTGCCACGGGTCATTGGAGTAATCGTCCACCTGTTCTTCTCTCCCCTCTTCAGTCAATCAATCAATTCCGTGCTATTCGTAGATTTCTCTCCTCCTGAGTCAACACGAAACTCTAACCCTAGCAAGGTGCAATTTCCTTGCCCACACACACACACACACACACATATATATATATATACACACACACACACTCTCTCTCTCTCTCTCGGTATTTTTGATCAAAAACACGAAATTAATAACAAATCAGAACTAACAAATGCAATACAAAGGCGGCTACTGTTGGCATGCATTCAGGACGCCAACAATTAATTAACGTATTCTACTAATAGTGTATTCTAACGTAACTTATTTAACTCACAAAAACAATGTTTAAAGCGTAAATGCATTGCATCAATTTTGGTAAGTGGCCAAATGCTCTAAGGTAGAGTTTGGTTCGCTGAAAAGATATTTGATATAATGCAATAGTTTACGTAATGCAATAAAGTTGTAATTTTATCGTAATAGGTTATTACGACATATTTGTTTGATTCTTTCTTAATGTTTGTGTAGTAATTAATTGTAGTGTTATTAATTATGTTCAAAATTGTGTTTGGTTTATTAAATTATATGATTGTATGTAATGAATAAAATAAATTGTAAGTCAAAATGTCAAATCAATTATAATAATTTATGTTTTGACTTTTATGACATGTTGCATTACGGACACATTAAGTTAAAACATTCAAATTGACATAATCGTATTATGTCCATAATAAGCTAATACATGTAAATAAGTGAATCAAACAAAAACATGTTACATCAATATAATAGTCTATTGCATTACGGAGCTATTACATTGATTTGACGTGAACCAAACGTCACCTAACTGCAAACGCTATAAAAGCTTGTAATACCGAACATACTCTCTCTCTCTCTCTATATATATATATATATATATATATTTACATCTATATATATATAGAGAGAGAGTTCCGGTTTTTCTAGGTTTATTTTATGTAAAAAGTTATCTGCAAAAAATACTTGCAGTATCTGCAGAAATTTTTTGTATATTTTAATCGTGACTATTCGAATCTTGAATGAACCGTGCCTAACCCTAAACAATGTCTATTAATTTTCCTTGTGGGCCTTCATTTAAAGATTTTTCCCCTTTAAACTTTGTACGACGACATTGAAGTTTTTGTCCTTAATGTTTACAACTGACATGGCTTCTTGAGATTCTTGTTCACTTCCATGGCTCAAAAATAGAAATATGTGTACAAACAATAGTCACCAGTTCCTTAGATCTTAACTTGCTTTTTCAACATCACTTATGCCCCAGAAATAAATGGCATAGGAACAACTGTAACAACTCAAAAGCCCTAGATTCATTTTGTTGCCTTATATACATGTCCTTTCTTTCCCATGCTATCTTAGGAAAACTTAATGCCTTAATATTGACCAAAGAGTATATCATCCTTCTAGTCTCTGGGAACTTTTCAGCAAAGACGGGTGTTGTAATTGCTGACTCTAGAAAAAATAACAAAAATTTTCCTCATTCCCAAAAAAAAAAGGAAAGAAAAGAAAAGAAAAAATAACAAATTATAAGAAAGCTTTAATAGTTGTCAATGAGTTTTCATAGTTATTCTTCTATATAATGTACATTTGCGATATTTGCCAGGTATGTTAAGCATGCCGTTGGAGTTCGTCATGAGCCAAGATTGAACTTCATGAAGTTTAAAATTGGTCAAACTTTTGTTGAAGCATATAGAAAAATATTGTATCCATATGACACAAAGTTGCATTGAAAATATGTGATATACAGTAATGAAACTATGTGCTATACGGATAAATATTTCGTATATGGCTAGTCGACAGAAACTGATCAATTATGAACTTCATGGTAGCCGGATCCGCATGGTGTAGCATAGACGTGTGATTACACTTCACAACACCCAATTAGGACTTAAACATAGTGGTGGCAAGAAATTTTAGCCATAAGATGAATATCTATAATAATATTTTCGAAATTATTTTGATAATTATAATCTTGTGTAATCAATTATACAACATTAAGATTAAAAAGTAATTATGCAAATTGATACATTCATAGTAAATGTACAAGTTTCTTGCTTAAAATTATCCACAAATTAATGTTGCATTTAGAAGAATATCATGTGAAATGTATAGTGATGGAATTCACAAAATTATATGGTACTCTATTCGTTCTAAAATTAGAGATACAATTTAAATTTGACTTTTGAGGTCAAACGACGGCATATTAAACTTCAAATTGATGTGAATTTATTTAATTTTTATTGATACAATTATTATAATTATATAGTATATAATAAAAACTATTAATCACAAAATTTAATTCATTCTAAACTTTTATGAGTCATACCAATTTTGAAGTTTGATATGCCGTCGTTTGATCTCAAAAATCAAATATTATCTCTAATTTTTGAACCGAGAGAGTATCATTTGAGAAATATAAAATTTGTGATAACAAATCCATCTATTTATATAAACTTTCTAACTTAGCAAATAGATAGTAAAAGTTTTAAAATCCTAGGAGGGGCTGCTGCCTCCACTTGCTACCCCCTAAATCCGTGTCTGCGACTAATAGATTCTTCATATATGCATATGCGAAACTAAAAATTAGAATTTTCAAAATCTAACACATATAGTAAGACCAATTCAAAATATTATACAGAAGAATATTGACAATTTGAATAAGTTTTCCAGAATTTGAAAGAATATCCAATTATATAGGGTATATATTCTAAAGGAACTGCGTGAATTGAAAATACAGTTTCCCAATTTTTAAATTGTAGTGCTTGTGTAAATGATTAAATAAATCAAAAAATTTCACATACATTATATAAAAGAAGAATCAAATTATGACATTTTTAAAATTTTTCTTTTTTGTAATACAATAACTAAATTAATTAAACCATTCAAAAACTAAGATTTTCGATTATCTCACCTTCATTAATTAGCCGCTTATAGAATTAGCACCAAGGTGTCGCACACAAGCACATCATATATATTGATGAATGATGATGCATATCAACTGATGATAATCAAATTAATTAATCAATTATAATGAACGATAATTAAGGGTATGATTGGTTACCACTCTTTGTAGTGGTAGTGTTCAGTGTGTCTGGCTACCACACTCTGAGCTCAAATTAAAACAGCGTTTGTAAATTAATAAGCTCCGTTTAGAATAAATTGTTTGTAGACAACAAACAAGATTTTCAAATGTATTTGAAAATTCAAACAAACTAAACTTTTTAATTTCCAGCTCCTTGATATAGTTATTTATTGTCGATGCAGCATCATCAAGATTCTCATTGTATAGTATATATAGCATTACCATGTGAATCTTGATGATGCCACAGCAACAAACAACAACTCTAAAATATTGACGGATCGATGGATAACAATATGGAGAAGAAGAAGAAGAATTAAGAAGGGGAGTTATCAAGATTAAATTAAACAAATACTAAGTTATTTAGATTCTTCATTGTAAGAAAAACTAGTAAAGGAGGTTAGAAGGTTGAAAATAGAAGTAAAGCTTAGAGTTCTGTCTTTGTAATCATGACCACGTGGCTGCTTATGTGAGGTGAGAAGAATTGACCAATAAACCCTATTTAAGACATTCATGCTATGTAGGTCAGAATCAAAAGCAGCAACTGAAATAAACAGAATTTTCAAAAAAAAAATAAATAAAAAAGAAAAAAAAATTCCGATATTTAAAATCCCAAAACCCGATTGAGCTTTTTAGACGTTATGAATTAATTTGAGGTTTGGGGATCAGATCTATGAGAAGATGAAAGAAACCTAGCCTTCTGTATATATAGTGGAAAAGCTAGAAATCTAAAAAACTGAATAAATTTATTTAATAACAACAAATAGGAAAATTATACCAAGTTTATATAGGAGAAAAAACCTGAAAAATCTGACTTTCCGGCCACGAGAGAAAGAGGGAGAGGAGAGGAGAGGAGTGGAGAGATAAGGGAAAAGCAAGGGGAGAAAAGTAGGTGAAGGAAAAGGTTTATGGGAACACATATATACACAAGTTGAAGGACTTCTTTGACTGCTGGTGTATGAAAAATTTGTACTCTTACCCTTTCTTTCTTTTTTTAAGTGCTACTTTTTCAAAATCAACAAAGAATTTTAAATAAAAGTAGTTAAAAGTCAAAAAGTAAAAAGTTTATAGTCAAAGAGTATTAGTATTACTAAAATATTTCCCTAATTTAAGAGTATACTTGTCGTTACGTAAGTTTTATATATTCTCAATAAATGTTGTAACCAAATGTTTTAAAATCTCATACTATTTTATTTTGTACATTAACAAAGAGAAAAGAGAGTGTGAGTCATGATGGACTCTCGTACTCTCTTAATTGAACTTATGTATTCCTTCCATTTCATAATATATAATTATTATTGATTGTTTAAAGTTAATTTAAGATCACATATATAATTATAAGATTTATTTTTTATAAATTTTAATGAATCATTTTAATTTTAAATTTAAAAATATCTCATATTTATTTTTAAAAATTAATAACAATTTTATAATTTGAAACGTAAAAATTATTATTTTTCTATATTAATACATTGTTAGTGTACAACTATATTTAGTTCACATAAAAGTATTTTTGTCTAAAATCCTTGATCCATCGATATGAGTAAACCCTACACTTTTATTGTGGGGCACTAATAATTAAATACTAGCTTTGGCTACCAATATTTATAACCACCCAATATGTTGCGTGATCTGAAGGATTTAAGCCATATTTCCAAACTAAGGGCACACTCAACTATGGACAAGGGTGAAGGAGATAAAAAGTTGCCCCAAACCCTAACACTATGTTTTTTAATTTTTCGAGAAAAAGAATAGAACGGAAAATTATGATTGAAAAAAATAAAAATAAAAAACTTAGTATTATGATTGAATAGTTCTATTTATTGAAAATGTATAAATTTTATTTCATGTTGTTATACTTAAATATTTTATAATTACTTTACTATTTTACTATCATATTAATTTTGTTGTATTTGCGTGGAGAGAATATAATAGGATTATATAAGGCTACCGACGTTATTTAGTTTTTCGAATGGATTATCTTTCTGATGAAAAATTATTGTAAGAAAAATGAAAAAAATTTCCATGATTCCTTTTACGTTTTATATTCATAAAAAAAAACTCATAAGCAAAATAATTTAATATCCTTTCTCTCTTTTTCGTTCATTTTAAAATCAGAAACACAGTCTAATGATCAGTTTTGTTTTCATCCCAATCAAAGGAAAGACTCTAAAGCTAGGTATAAAAGCACATTGGAAATATGTAAAAAAAATTGTATTTGAATTTTTTTGGGGGGGATTTAGTTTTGGTGCCTAATTTTATTGTTTCTCCGTTGATAAAAGAGAAACTCGTATGCACGCCTTCTAGACTTCTAGGAGTAGTTGGAACCCCAAATTTTATTTTTCTCATTCACCTCGTGCTATATCACTTAATCAAAAATTATTTTCCTTTTGTAATGTTATCAATTAGTAACTTTTTAAATTTGAGTTCTTCTAATTTTCTTCTCTCTATCTTCATCACCAATTACGATTGCACAAGACAAAGTTTTTTTTTTTTGGGTGCAATAGAGGCCAAAAGGCTTAGAATCTATTAATACATAAACTCGATTCAATTTCCAGCATAGGAATCCTCCTATCCCATGCTAGCAAGAAATCTGTCCTAAGAGCCTACAACCCAGCAGTGCTAATCCCACACTCACCAATTCTGCCAGAGAAACCTTTAACCCATCTCCCATTGTATCATCGCGAATGAGATCGACCACCAATAGCAACTGAAAAGGGGGATATTTAATACTAGCATTGGTGTTAAGCTTTTTCCAGTCCATAGGAGGCAATCTCCACCTTACAAGCTTGGGATAAGGATCACAATTATGGGTAGCAATACCAGGAAAAGCTTGCTCAAGGTCAGTCACAAGAAGAGAGATAGCATGATTAGTTTCAAAGAAAGAAGGCACAACATATATTTTCAATCACTTCTTTGTTACGATTTTTCCATATAATCCATAGGACAACAATAAAAATGAGATATTTTTATTTATAAACCTTAATCCACCAAGTACTCAAGTAATGATTTGATATATTTTAATTTTGTAATTAACTTATTATGCATAAAACTCAGCAAAATTTGATGAATTTATCGAATGTTTGGCTACTGCCATATAATAGAAATTTAGTCAATAATATATAATAGAAATTTAGTCAATAATGTATTAACCTGATGGTGTCAATCGAGTCTCTGTAATCACTAGGCGCTTGATTTTTAAGGAGAACAAATCTCGGTCGTAATTTTGTATTGGTTTTTATAGTGGTCTTATCTATATTTTTTGGATTTGTATAACTATTATTTAATGTTGAAAATTCTAAGATTGCTGTAATTATTCATATAACCTATTATACTTGTACTCTTATCCGTCAAAGTGTGATCATTCAAAGAAAATACAACACAAACTTAAACCAGCCTTTAATTTCACCCCAAAATTTATGACCATAACAGATTTCGTGACAATATTGATTTGATGCCACTATAAGAAACATGCAAACCACTTGTCAACAATTAAACATCATCTATTCATATAATTTATCATCCTCGTGGGAGGCCCAAAAAAATAAATACATGATACAAACTTAGAGCAGCCTTTAATTTTAGCCTAAAACTTACGATCGTAACTGATTTTGTGACAATATTGATTTGATGCCATTATAAGAAACAGACAAACCACTTGTCAACAATTAAACATAATCTTCTCATAATTTTATCTTCATTTACATCATCTTTGCTTAAAAGCGCACCTTTGTTTAAGTAAAAATGTAATCATTATCGCTATCATCTTTATTTAATTTAATATAAACCGGTCAATATATACTTGTTAAAAGCATCTCTCGTAAATTAAGTTGTCGATATAAAGCTTATTCTTTTATTATTATTTTCTTCACTTTTCTCGATAAATTCACACTATCTATTGAACACACTATCTATTGAACACTTTTTGATCATTTAATAAACATATATATATATATATATACGTATTTTAATCAAAATTTTAATGATTAGAAATTCTTGATAATTTTTAATAGTAAAACTTACTATGAGTGATTCTACTTACTTAATGATTTGATCTCAATATCATGAACAATATGTAAGTAAATTTAGATCATACTAACAAAAAAATTATTAATAAATATTTAGTGTATTAAATAAATTGGAGGAGAAATGTGATGAAAAGAAGTCAAATTAAACTTGAGCACGGTGGGACAAGGCATGCCTTAGTATGATACTTTGGTAGGAGCTAATATTTGTGGCTTGCGTGGAGACACTCATCCTAGACACTTATTGAATAGAAATTCATTCTTTCTTTAGTTCAGTCGTGTTTTTCTTTTTAAAAAATATATCACCGAAAAAATAATAATACATTTATATTACAAAAAGAATTTTATTTTTACTTTTATAGTTAATTTAATTATGAAATCTTGAAAATTTAAAACTATTATGAATTCATTAAATTTTAATTAATTCAAACATAACTATTATAAACCATCTCTTAATACTTTTATTTATAAATTTTTTGTTTTTAAAACTTAAATATAAAAAAATTATAACATTTTCAAATATTGGGATTTTGTGAATTGATTTAAAATAGTCGAAATGAGACTATTTTTATATAAATAAAATGAGTAATCGGCGGGTAAAAAGAAAATAAAAACGTGGGGTACAAATGCAACAAGCAGATTCCTTACGCAACCACCACCTGAAATGGGGCACCAATCCGTACAATCTGATTGGACACATACAGACTAGCTTTCTGGTGCATGAGGCCCCATGAATATAATGCATTTCTTTTCTTTTTTCTTTTTTCTTTTTTCTTTTTTCTTTTTTCTTTTTTCTTTTTTCTTTTTTCTTTTTCCATTTATCTTTTGCTTTATTATTATATAAACAAATAAAGATTGTAAGATTCTAAAACTGATAATCCAGATCAACTAATTCAAGAATTAGTTAAGGTAAGACTACAATATGATTGGAGAAGCACTATGTGTTAGTGTGTTTAGAGTTTTGATGAAATAATTTAGTGTGCATGCAGTCAGTATTTTGCTTTTCTTGTAAATTTGTATCCTTTTTAAATCATGTACTTTAATTTGAGTTGATAAACTAAGCTATGCACCTACTTAATTTATTTCACTTTTAATAAGATAAAAACAGACTACTTAAGTGCAAATCCATGTGTATAAAAATAACATTTTTAAACATTTTTTTTAATCCAATCGTATAAATGATAGGAACATTAAATATAAGAGGGCATGCCAATTTCTATTAGATTTAATTGTGTAAGACCCTCTTATTTAAAATCAAGAAAATTAGTATATGTGCTGTTGAAGTTATACTGAGGTTTCAATGCATAGAGTAAGGGGTTTAATTTCACTTCCCAGAATTACGTGAATTTGGTATACCCTCTTGTTTTCTCATGCTCTTACTATTTATATGGTTAGATTATCTTTAAAGAAATAAGAAATGGTAATATTAATATTAGGGGTCTCAATTTTTTTTTATTCTTAAATGTACCTTAATTTTGGATTGATTTATATTTAACCATGGCTAAGGCATTAAATACCTTAAGTGATCCATAGCCAAAGTTGGATGAGAGCTTCATCCATCCAACGCAGATCCCACTATTTATTTTTGTGATTCAAAAGCTGAAATTATTTTCATCCGTATAATTGTTATGCAGATGGTGGACCTTATCAACACAACAGTTGTGCAGATGTGATATAATTTTGGGTTCTCATCTGCATAATAGTTGTGCGGATGAGATAAATCTTAGGTCATTCGATCTTTTTTTAAACGGTCAAGAGTGAGTTGGATAATAGGGACTCCTATCCAACTTTGGATATGGACCATTATCCATATATATATATATATATATATATATATATATACATATATATATATATAATTATTGATGAACAAATAAAATGATTGCATGTCATTTCTATAAGAGAAAGTATTGAAATTACTTCAACCAATCTTCATTCGAAGACGATTGAAATTTAAATTACAAACCAAAGAACAGGCACTAAATGCTAATTAGCGATACTATTAGCATTATAATGGTTTTTAAAGGTTTGAAGTTTGAGACCGTCCTTCACGTTCACTTATGCGGATTGGAATTGTTTCGGTGGTAGCATGTTTTTGGAGATGAAATCAGTGACTTGCCTCCAAAATGAAAGCCTGTTGACAGGTAAAAACCCTTAAAGAATCGTTCATTAACAATTGAAAATTAATTTACTCCAACTAGAAATTTACTGTATTATTATTCATTTCATATGTGAATGTGGATTTTAGGGTTTGGAAGTTTTTGGTTGACATAGTAGAAAAGGAAATAATATAAATAAGTGTAGGTTTGAAAGAGAAATTAAGAAATCGTAGACGGCAAGTTTAGTGTTATGACAGTGAATATGGCCTTTTTCTTAAAATTCAAATTTGTTGTTTCTTTTTCGGTCTTATTCAGAGTCTTATCGATGTATTGATGTCAAGTAATACTTATCAATTTAAAGTTCTTGTAAATAAATAGTTATATTAAATTTGTCAACAATACATAACATGAGATATGAGATGAAATAGAGAATGCGACAGAAGTTTTTGGATTTTTTTTTTTTGGTATGATATCAAGGGAATCCTATATCAACTCAATAAAAATGTAAATGTTTTAACTTTGAAAAAAAAATAGTGAAAAATGAAAAGCAAGGTGATTTTCCTTTCTGGTAGTTAAAACTTTAGATTATGCAATGATATTTCTATTCTCCTTTGGGAGTTTAGTGGGGAGAAAGAAAAAAAGAGGGCATATATAAGTTAGTTGAGATCAAATTATCATGGTATTATTTCTTTGATTAATTTAGTTCATATCAATAATGTATATATCTTTTTATTTGAAATATATAAGTTCTATCAAGTATAAAATCAAAATTAAATATTGTTTGTTTACTATTATCTCATTTCTTCACCACTTAATTCTGGGAATATATATATATATATATATATATATATATATATATATATGATGGATCTAAAGCACACCTCTTAAATAGCATACTTTTATTAAAATTACGTCGTTTTGAAAACTCTTTTAAAAAATAAGTGGGGCTGTAAGTGGTATTTTTATAAATAAAAGGAAAGTAAGTGAGACCATTCTCTTTTAATATTATTTTATTTTTAAAAAAAATTTCTAAAACGACGTAATTTTAATAAAGGTATGCTATTTAAGAAGTATATTTTAGATTCATCTTATATATATATGAGAGCTTAAATACATCATGTGATTTCATTAAACTAGAAGTTGGTTGAAAGATGAGAAAAGGCTCATTATTAATTTACCTTCTAATTGTCCTTATGTGCAATAATTCTTGAATGTCTAACAAATGATCCAGATTCAAGAACCTAGAGTAACTCATTATTATCTTCTTTGAAATGCCTTGGTTATATATATATATATATATATATATATAGAGAGAGAGAGAGAGAGAGAGAGATGACATGGGAGATGCATCGAATGGTACAAGGTTGTTGGCCATGAATAAGGCACGGAGCCCCACTTTCAGTTTTGAGCAATTTTTTAAGCATTTCATTTTCCTTCACACACTTAATTTGATGATCAACGTGGGACCAAACCAAGGCATTTCAAAGAAGGTAATAACGAGTTAGTCTAGGTTCTATAATCTGGATCATTTGTTAGATATTGAAGAATTATTGCACATAAGGACAATTAGAAGTTAAATTAATAATGAGCCTTTTCTCATCTTTCAACCAACTTATAGTTGAATGAAATCACATGATGTATTCGTTTAAGCTCTTTATATATATATATATATATATATAGCAAGTATCAAGAGCATAACTCTTAAAAGATATAACTAGCATACACTCTTTAGCGACGGATCGGCCAACGGTTTGGTCCGTCGTCATAGGTCTGGTCCGTCGCTACTAGGGGTGGGCAAAAATTTCGGTATATTCGGTATTTAAGGTATACCGAACCGGACCGAACCGACCGGTTCGGTATCGGTTCGGTATATGCAATTATAAACCGGTTTTCGATACCGGTTTCGGTTAGCAATTTTTCATGACCGGTACGTACCGAACCATACCGGTTGTACCGGTTATAAAAAATTAAGGCTACCTAAGCCAAACTTTTTCTTAGGACATCCATACCAAGCCTTATGAAATTAACTTAAAGTCTCCTCTATTTATAAAATAAATATAAGACTAAGGGAGACATATTAGACAATGTGAGACTTATTGTATAGTCTCCTCTATTTATAAAACAAAGGTAAGAGAAGAGAATGCATATTAGACAATGTGGGACTTATTGAAAATTTGAAATCTACATTGGCTCCCTTACATGTAGTGCCCTATTAGACAATGTGGGACTTATTCATGTGTAAAAGAACTTGATTGTCTCTAAGTCCCACATTGATTAGATAATAAAAGTTTAAGAAAGTTTTCCTTATAAAAAGACTACTAAGTGAAGCTAAAGATATCAAGTCCCATATTGGTTAATTGAAAAATGTCTTAAGGAAGTTTCCTTATAAAAAGACTACCAAGTGAAGTTAAATTTCAAGTCCCACATTGGTTAATTAGTAAAAGTCTTAAGGAAATTTTCCTTCTACCAAGTGAAGGCAAAGTTTTCAAGTCCCACATTGGTTAATTGGTAAAAATCTTAAGGAAGTTTTCCTTATAAAAAGACTACCAAGTGAAGCCAAAGTCTTCCAAATCCCACATTGGTTAATTGGTAAAAGTCTTAAAGAAGTTTTCCTTATAAAAAGACTACCAAGTGAAGCCAAAATCTTCAATTGGTAAAGTCTTAAGGAAGTTTTCCTTATAAAAGACCACCAAGTGAGCCAAATTCTTTAACACATTGATTAATTGGTAAAAGTTTTAAGGAAGTTTTCCTTATAAAAAGACTACCAATTGTAGGCATAGTCTTAAGTCTCACATTGGTTAATTGGTAAAAGTCTTAAGGAAGTTTTCCTTATAAAATGACTACCAAGTAAAACTTAATCAATGACTTAATATTTAAAAGTTTTTAATTTTGGAAGTAGACCGGTACAAAGTGGGTATAAACCGGTACCGAACCGGTACCGAACCAGCTAATCGGTTCGGTATACTGGCTCAATCGATTCCGGTATCGATTTTTGATTTTAGGTATATTCGGTTTTCGGTTCGGATCGGTTCGGTACGGTTAATTACCGATGAACACCCCTAGTCGCTACAACCTTTAGCGACAGACAACATATAGCGACAGATCCGTCGCTAAAAGCTATAGCGATGGACCGAACCTATGGCGATAGACCAAACCGTGGTCCGGTCCATCGCTAAAGAGTGTTATGCTAATTATGCTTTTTAAGAGTTATGCTCTTGAAATGCTCCATATATATATATATATATATATATATATATATATATATATATATGGACTCCATAGCCAACTTTTTAAGGATAAGGTTATCCTTACAACAGATCTCAGTCGTCTATCTACGGATCGAATGGTAAAGAGGACCTCTCATCCGCAGTTTAATATGTAAGTGCCCGCAGTTTAATACTGCGGATTGAACGATTGTCCAAAAATACTCCTCGTCAATTCGCAGTTTAATATTGTGGACGCTATGTTTTTGGTCATACGACCCGTCCGCAGAACTAAACTGCGGATGCTGAGTCTATTAATGATATAATCCAAACAACGGCGTTTTTGGTGAACCATTAGTCTGCATAACTAAGCTGTGGACTCTGAGTATAATATAAAAAGTCAAGTACTAAGTCAAGTACTACTCTCTATCTGCGTTCTTTAGTATAACTTTTGGATCTCATCTCATTTTGGCAGTAACGATCTAGAACTAGAAGAGTTCGATTTAAAGGTATCAAAATTTTCATTTCTTCTTGCATATTATTGTTCTTAATGATTCATGTGATCTGGGTTGATGAGAAACATGCATAGTTAAACAATTATAAGGATATATACCACAATATGTTGTCTCCCATATATGTTTCTCATCATTCCAGATAACATGAATCTGCAACAAGAATATGCAAAAACGATGGAATGGAAGATTGATATATAGCTTTAAATCAAACTTTTTTTGTTTGAGGCCTAATCCGAACTAAAGTGCGGACTGTAAAAGTTATTATTTTACCCGTTCACAGAACTAAAGTGCGGACGGATGGTAGAACAAATCTAGTTACCCTAATTGATCCCCTTTCCTCGTCTCTTTTCTCGTAAAAGGTTTAATCTACTTGAACGAGCAGAACAAGTATTGAGCATACCAAATCTCTTTTATTTCTTCCTTTCTCATCTGCTCATACGATTGAGAGAGCATAGCCTACTAGTAAGCATACCAAGAGACAAACATCAGCAAAAATCGGTAATCTATAATTTAATTTTTACAAGTGATTCATTTGTTTTGCCATGGATTTGTTTGTTGAAGAATCATTTCATTCAATCAAGTACTGAAGAAGAATTGTATGATAATAATGATGTAACAAGTTTAGTTGATGATACCATTCTTTATATTGGTCAAATTTTTTATATGTTGGAAGATGCTGAAATTTGTTTTATAGAAAATATGCGAAACGTGCTGGATTTGAAGTAAAAATAAAAACTAGCTGAAAACATGTGAATTCTGAAGATTTTTGTTCTAGATTGTATCAGTATCGTAAACCTGGATATATGGTTGTTAAGAAAAATGAGGTTGTCACTGATGATGAAGATAATAATACTAAAGGAAAAAAGAGGAGGGACTCCACTTATAGAACTGAATGTAGAGTAAAATTTTATGTTGTGCATGATAAGAGTAAAGATAATTGGGTTGTGTCAACTCTTGAACTGAATCACAATATATCATGGATTTGTGTCCCCAAGTAAAGTTTCACAAATTCAAACACATAAAAATATTTCAGGAGTTGCTAGGGATTTGAGTGAAACCCTTAATAATGCTGGGATTGATCCAAGTAGGATGATGAATGTTCTTAGCTCATTGGGAGGAGGTATGAGCAATGTTAGGTTCTTTGAAACGGATGTGTGAAATATAGTTAGAGATATTAGACGTGATAATATCGATTTGAATGATGTACATGCTATAATAGATTACTTAAGAAAGTTGCAGCGTGAGAGCCCAAGTAGATTTTATTTGAGTGTCAAACCAGACGTGGATAATCGTATAGGATGTATTATGTGGGTTGATTATCGGTCAATACTTTCTTATCAAAATTTTGGTGACGTTACTTTTGATATCATATACCGAGCAAACAAATATTTCATGTCATTTGCTCCTTTCATGGGTGTAAATCATCATTACCATTCTGTATTATTTGGGTATACACTATTGAGCGATGAGACTGAGGATACATTTGTATGGTTGTTTGAGCAGTGGCTTAAAACAATGAATTTCAAACATCTTATAACCATTGTCACTTATCAAGATCATGTTATGTTGAATGCGATTGCTAGGGTTTTTCCTAATACACATCATGCATTGTGTACGCAACACATTAGCAAAAAATATCCTGAAAAACTTGGTCATGTCTATTCTTCGCATCCAACTTTTAAGTCAGATTTTAACTACTGTGTATTTAAGTCTTTGAGTATTCAAGAATTGGAGGACAGATGAAAATTGTTGATGGAAAACTACGGTCTGCATAATCACGAATGGTTGAAATCTCTGTTTGAATTAAAAGAAAAGTGGATTGGGGTGTATTTTGCAACAGGAATGACTACCCCTTCTAGGAGTGAAAGTATGAACATTTTTTTTGACGAATATGTGAATAATAGTACAGGGATTAAAGATTTTGTTTTAAAGTCCCAAAAAGCTATTGAGAAACAGTACATCAAAGAGAAACAAGATGATTATAATACAGTCAATCGTGCAAGAAAATTTATTCTTGGAGATCCGTTAGAGATGCAGGCAGCTAAAATATATACCAAAGAAATGTTTCAGCGTTTTCAAATTGAACTGACAAAATCGCACAAGTTAATTTCTAAAAATGTACATGAAATGTCAACTCCTAATTCAAAAAGCTACTTGGTGTTCAAAGTCATGGTTCTTGAATCTTGTCATAGATATTTCACAGTTGTGCATTATATAGATACGGGGATGGCGAAATATAATTGCAAAATGCTTGAATATGCTAGTCCTATATGTCGTCACATTCTCAGGCTACTAACTTCAAAAAACTTTGTTCAAATTTTCGAAGAATTGATACACAAGCAATGGACTTAAGATGCTAATCGAAACCAATGGTGTCGCCCCGTATGTTCTGACCTCGGTAACAGATTATGCTGACACACAAATTGGTCGCTTCAATCATTCATGTAAACAATTTCTGGGTTTTGTGCTGGATGTTGCATGTTCAAAAGAAGCCACTAAATATGTTGATGAAATGCTTGATCGTGAGGAAAAAATTGTGGCCAAAATCCCTGCCGAAGGTGTCAATATAAGACGGGATGACAACGTGCAACCTATTTTCGAGGCCGAGGACGCTATGGAATTGCGCGACGATGATGATGTTAAGCCCATTGATCCTGTTTTTGATCCATTTTGTTCGCAGACAAAAGGTCGTAAAAAGCAACTCGATTAAAAAGTGTTGTCGAATAAATCGCAGGACAAAAGCCACTTCGAAAGTGTGCAATATATGTAATATTTACAAACTATGATAAACGAAACTATTATAAAGCTTTATGATTGAAAAAGCTTTCATTTCTCAAAATAATATTTTATTACTTTCATCTTCTGGTTGTATTTATTGAATCATGATAAACAAAATATATGTTCAAATTCATGTTGTGGCTATATTTAACTGCATTTTAGTAAATTCATGTTATGACTGTATTCATGTCAAATATAATCATTTGGCAAATGATAAAGTATTTAGAAATGCTCTAAAATTTGATCATTAATACAAACCATAATAAATTCATATTGAGATCAAGTTGCTATTTTTTGTTTCTTTAATTCACTAGGCTTCGTAGTATTAAACTGTGGATGGTAAGTGTTTTTTTTTGTTTTTTTTAAGTTTCCTATATAGATTCAGATGGCTCTGCAGTATTAAACTATGGATAGTAATTTTTTTTATTAAGTTCCCTGTATGGATTTAGCTGGCTCCACAGTATTAAACTGCAGATGACAATTTTTTTAAGTTGCTTGTATGGATTCAACAGGCTCCGCAATGTTAAACTATGGATAATTTTTTTTAAAGTTCTCTATATGGATTCAGCAGGTTTCGCAGTATTAAACTGCGGATGAGATTTTTTTTTTAAAGTTTCTTGTATGGATTCAGCTGGCTTCGCAGTATTAAACTGCAGATGTAATTTAATACAAAAAATTACTTTTGTGCTTACATAACGTATAAACACAAGTTGTAAGCGCATCATCACAAACAAAAGTAACAACTACAATCCATTTGAAACACAAATTATAAATGCCATATCACAAACAAAACCAACAACTACAAAATCTATTGATCACAAATTGTAAATCCAATATTATATACAACATAAAATTAATTCTAAATATACAATGTACAAATTAAGATACATCCATAACTCTAGTGTTCATAATGGTAAAATTCATGTATTTAGCCCTATGTTTACATAATTCATGGCCAATTCTATATCTAAATAATGAGGCATCTTCCCTGGACCAGTTCACCTCCCATAAAGACATGTCTTGGACAACATAGTCAACGTACTTTATCACGTAGACTCCGCAATCATAACCATTCTTTTGTTTAGGGTGCTTGGCCTTAAATGCAAACACCATTTTTTTCTTTGGAAATTTTTTATCGGGACGCCAAATCCGGAGGGCGTTTGCAACGAAATCACATTATACATTAAACAAACATAATATTATATTAGTAGGACATTATAACATAAATGTAATTGAAAAATCAAATAGTCAAAAAGTGCAGATGTACTACATATTCTAACTGTAGTTGATATCGACTACTGATTTTGTGACTTGGTATATCATCATACAAAGAATCTATGAGTATAACTCTCCATTGCTTAATATCTACGACATACAAAAAATAATGTTCGTTTTTATGGTTAACCGGGAAAAATGCAAAATCACAACCGACAAATCCGGTTGGTGTCCCTGGTTGAAAAAATACGGAGACACCTCGAAAATGTCAAATTTATTCTTCTGTGACATCGAGATGATGGTGTAAGAATTGAACAATTATGGTAGTAGTAGGAAAAAATAGCAAGGCATGAAATAAAAATTGTCCCGCTCATATCGACCTCGTTGTAGACGTTCCTCACGTAACTTCAACAAACTAAGATACGCGTCAATTATCTGATCCCGTATAAGGTTCCCTGTCCTAAGCGATATTACGTCCTTATGCTCCAATCTATACTCATCATCGAGACCTATATGAGGAAATTGTGATTGGTCCACCATATCCGAAAATCAATTGGCATTAGCCAATCCACCTTCTGTACCTTCAATGGTTTGAGAGGTTCCTTTTTAAACATGCACGACTGGTCCACCCGTAGCCACAAGCCACAAAGGAAGAATATTATACACGTCATCCACCCCACTATATATAGGCTCAGAATGTGATTCAGTAACTTGTATTTCTTCGAGTATTGGAGTCAACTGCATAGCTTGAATTTGTCCCATACTCTCAAAATCACCAGTATGACTCAGCTGATACATGTAAGGGGGAGGAGGTGTTAACTGCATTTTGGGTTCCTCCTTAACTCCAAATGGGAGCTCGGGCCGATAGGGGGATCCTTAACTGAAAGGATCATAATCGGAGAAGGGCATATCTTGTGTGAATTGATCTGGTGGAACGTTGGAGATAGTGTCATTGGGATCTTGAAATCCCCCCCGATTTACTTCATTAAAAAGTATCGACCTTGCATACCACTCCTCATATATATGGCGAGGGTTGTGTTGTTAGGTTTGTATATAGCGCGAACATGCAATCAAATTACATAAATAGTGCAGAAGCGCGATAAAACGGATTTTAAAATTTTTATACAAACCATCACCATGATCATCCATGTGCTCAATTATCAATTAAACGAAAAAGATAAAGTATGAGAATCATACCCTTGTAGAACCATGCTTCCACAGGTACGAGTTGACCTCCAAATCCTTCGTGTTCTCCTTGAATTTCACCGATTAATTCCTTCCTTTGATCAACATTAGCCACCCAAGTGTTTGGCCTCTAGAGGTGATCCACCAAGGAATAATAGTTGTTCAAGAAGATGGGTGTTGGCAAAACCC
Organism: Aralia elata; assembly: GCA_034770075.1. Lineage (NCBI taxonomy): Eukaryota > Viridiplantae > Streptophyta > Magnoliopsida > Apiales > Araliaceae > Aralia > Aralia elata. The sequence goes on from JAVJAP010000070.1 coordinate 28,877, forward strand.
TAGTTTCTATCTCTATAAAAATTACAAGTTCTCTCTCTCCAATTCTCATGGAAGAGTGTGTAAATTGTTAAACCACAAATCATGATAAGACTCCTTTTATTTATAGATATAGGGAACCCTCCTAAACTATTTAGGATTAGGTTTTTTATTTATTTTAATTAAACTCCTTTAATTAATTAAACTCCTAATCCAATTAGGAATTTATGAGAGAGTACTTCTATTAATTAATTCCCAATCCCTATTAGGAATTAAATAATAGTAATAGTAATAATAATAATAAGACTCCTCTTATTAATTTATATTTAATATTTCCAAAATATTAAATAATAAATATTAAGCTATTTAATTTATTCTATCTCCATAGATTAAATTAAATACACTCAACTTATTATTACGATTATGTCATTTACTTCTTAAATAAATACTTTTCTTTTTCGGTGTGACCCTTTAGGTTCTTCATATTAAACCGGTTGTGAATAAATCAATTAGAACAATTCTAATTTTATTTAAATAAATAAATTAAACTATTTAATTTATTTAAATAAATAATATTTGTCGACGCCGGTTTTTTGTCCCCTTTCGATTTTAGCCTTTTATTAGATGATTTTTGGAAAAAGGTCGGCATTAACGTCGACGGGGTTTTGAAAGATCGTCCTTTTATGATGAGCCAATTAACCAGAGTCGCCAGTTGGTATATTTGAAATGGATGTACCAACTCATCCGAGTTTCGTTTTCGTAAATCGCTGGCTCATATGTGACTCCGAATTAATTGGTCTGCGAACCGAGATTCATAGAGTTCGGGGGCTTGCTTAAGTGAGGGGAAGGTGTTAGGCACCCCCCGACTTCCGTAAAACACGGTTACCGCAATCTTGATGCTTTCCTATCCTTTAATTCATGAAATGTGTGTGTATGCGCGTGTGTGTGTGTGTGCCTATGTGAATGTTGTGGTGAGTTTGTATGAAAGAATCATTTGGATTTTTAGGGAAAATCGTGCTTTGGGAGTGCTTTAGAATATCCTTCGGCTTATACGAGAAAACTTTATGAGAAATGTTTGATTTTAATTGTCAAAACTGTAAGGTTTTCAATTGGGTGTCGTTTTGGCAAAGCAAGAGTTTTTTAAACCTTCGTGAAAATAGGAATCGAGATCTATACGTTGCTTTCATAATTCAAATGATGGGCAACCTCTAGGATCTCTTTAACCCTATGCACAAGGATTTAATAAAACATTATTTATTTTTATAAAACCATTTTTTGATGTTTGAAAACGATTTCTTTCTTTAGCCTTCTCGTTAAATAGAAATCGACATTCATTAGCACCCCCAATTTCTTATCCTCGTGAGACTAATAACCTAGTTTGATTGATTTTATGAAAATCTTTATCGTTTAGCTTTGAAATCAATTTCGTGTCATAAATCAAACCAAACATTAAAATGCGTTGGGGCTATTCATGGGCATGTAAGCCATCAAAATAACCCCAAACGCCCACAATCGCATACTTTCACTATGACGGGGCCTTAACTACGATTCTCGCCTTAGCGTCGTTTTAAGGCCCGACGATTACATATGTACAATGAAAACTACATCATTCCTACTATCTACATCAAAAGACATCCATCATCGGATTTGGACCACGGGGTCGCTTTCCTAGGCTCACAACCAAATTTCCACACACCCACAACCGGATATTACAAGAAATAACCAACACGGATAATCTAACAATACCAAGACATCCTGAAATAGCGATCTAAAGGGACCACGCTCAATAGCACCGTAAAACAAACAAAAAAAATCAATAAATGAATATCATTGGGTTATTAGGAAGAATTTTGTTTCGATGGAACCCTCACTAATAATCCCTAATTCATTGTTCCACCATAATTACATGAAAACTACATTTAATTTGACCAAATGATATGATAGAAATTGCAAAAATAAGGAGATTTTCACCTTGCAAATGATATCAAAGTGGATGTAAACTTGTATATTAATTAGAGTAGAGAATATAGGTGATACAATATCACAAAAGAGATATAACTCCTCACTATTTTCTCTCTTTTCTCTCTATCTGGTTGCAAAATTCTGCTGTTTTTCCTTTGAAATTTCGTGCTGCTGCTGCTTATTCTTCTGCTCTTCCCATCTACCAACTCTCTGTATCACTGAATGAAGGAAATGTGCTGAAGTAGGCTGGCTAAGCCCAGCCACAGACCGCAGATCAATCTGCGGCTGGGCTTAGCCCGCCATGCACTCAGCCCGCCATGCACTTTAGTTATTTAATTCTCCTCGGTTTCTGCACCGCACCTCGATTCTCGCGTCGTGCTGTCGGTTTTCGCCGAAAAGCTTGTATTTTGTAGTCCGGGAATTACTGTGAGACGTGACACATTATTCGGGAATGCTCATTTCGGATGGCCTTGTTGTCACGTCGGTTTTGACTGCCAATCGTCGTGGTGGCGTCGAGTGTTCGCACTTGTGCCCATTCTTCGTTCCTGCAGGCCGGTTCAATTGACGATTTTGCCCTCCTGTCACGGTTAGCATAGGGAACGCAAAATTTGGGTGTCTACAGCTGCCCCTCTTTATCATGTTTATGCAATGTTAAATGAAATGAACAGGATAAAGAATAGACACTCGATGCATGAATGACAGTGCACAAGAATGACAATACATACGTGATACAACACATACGACTTATGATGCAACGTAAGATGTAAAGCATGCAAAATATTCGTAAAAGGGTGTCAATGCGGATGATCGTCTCGTCGGGGTCGGGTCTCGTATCCGGTCACCCATCTCGTAATCGCCGGGTCTCGTCGCCGGTCGATCGTCTTGTCGGGGCCGGGTTTCGTCGCCGGTCACCCATCTCGTAATCGCCGGGTCTCGTCGCCGGTCGATCGTCTTGTCGGGGCCGGGTTTCGTCGTCGGTCACCCATCTCGCAATCGCCGGTCATCGTCGCCGGTCGATCGTCTTGTCGGGGCCGGGTTTCGTCGCCGGTCACCCATCTCGTAATCGCCGATTATCGTCGCCGGTCGATCGTCTTGTCGGGGCCGGGTTTCGTCGCCGGTCACCCATCTCGTAATCGCCGGTCATCGTCGCCGGTCGATCGTCTTGTCGGGGCCGGGTTTCGTCGCCGGTCACCCATCTCGTAATCGCCGGTCATCGTCGCCGGTCGATCGTCTTGTCGGGGCCGGGTTTCGTCGCCGGTCACCCATCTCGTAATCGCCGGTTATCGTCGCCGGTCGATCGTCTTGTAGGGGCCGGATTTCGTCGCCGGTCACCCATCTCGTAATCGCCGGTTATCGTCGCCGGTCGATCGTCTTGTCAAGGCCGGGTTTCGTCGCCGGTCACCCATCTCGTAATGGCCGGTTATCGTCGCCGGTCGATCGTGGCCGGGTTTCATCGCCGGTCACCCATCTCGTAATCGCCGGTTATCGTCGCCGGTCGATCGTCTGGTCGGGGCCGGGTTTCGTCGCTGGTCACCCATCTCGTAATCGCCGGTTATCGTCGCCGATCGATCGTCTTGTCGGGGCCGGGTTTCGTCGCCGGTCTCCCATCTCGTAATCGCCGGTTATCGTCGCCGGTCGATCGTGGCCGGGTTTCGTCGTCGGTCACCTATCTCGTAATCGCCGGTTATCATCGCCGGTCGATCATCTTGTCGGGGCCGGGTTTCATCGCCGGTCACCTATCTCGTAATCGCCGGTTATCGTCGCCGGTCGATCGTCTTGTCGGGGCCGGGTTTCGTCGCCGGTCACCCATTTCGTAATCGCCGGTTATCGTCGCCGGTCGATCGTCTTGTCGGGGCCGGGTCTCGTCTCCGGTCGCTCGGTCGAATCGAGAAGTCGTGTTCGACACCCAATTCATCAAAATCTCATATTTTATTACCACATTATGAGTCAAACGGGCATTAGAATCGATTAAGACTGCAATGGACAAAGGGGGAGCCACTGGGCCCAGCCGCAGATGGATCTGCGGCCAGCCGCAGATTGATCTGCGGCCAGCCGCAGATTGATCTGCGGTCAAGATCGGGCATATAGGCGGCCAACCGCTTCCCAGATCTGTCACTTTCATTCGTACCCCACGCGATTTTCAGACCTTTGCACGCCCTTTTGCCGAGTTTCCCAACCTTTTTTGCAAAAACCGCTCCGGTTAGATCGATCTACGCGCTACAGGTAACACTTTGACCGATTGTTTTCTAATTTCGTCAATGTTCTGCTATACATTTGCTATTCTGCATGTTTAGAGATATAAATGTATGCTTTGACATGCTATGCCATGTATTATTGCATGTATATGCTATGTATGAACTGCGCAAGTCATATTTTATGCTCATGATGCGGTCCCACATTCTTGTGGTTTCTTTTTGGAAGAAAATCATGCATTAGGGTCATTTTTCATGCTGCAATTATCCATATAAATGCAATTTTGATCTGTTGTGGCTTGGGTTCTTTGAAAAACATGCTCGGCTATGCATGGGATGTCCATTTTACAGACGAAACTCTGCCGATTTTTTTTTCATGCACATATAATAAACATGCATCATGTTACATTAATTCTACGATGCGTATTGGAATATTTGTGACATAATTCAAAAAAAGGAACTTACCTTCCTCCTTGCCTGTTCTATTCCAGCCATGGATCCCGACGCTCCTAATAGCTCCTCTGCGTCTCGGATCTCGGGTGTTCGCCGCCGTAGGGCTGCACCTGCCCCCGCTCTTCCTCGGACCCGTCAGGCTCACCGACTGGCGGAGGCTGTCATTAGGCCCGATCATCCCGATGTTGAGGAGGCTGCTCTTCCGGACGTTGCGGTAGAGGGGCCATCCTCCAGCACACCAGCTCCATCTCATCATCGCGCTCTATCTGGCGCCTCAGTTCAGATACCCGATCTGTTGGGTCGGGATCTCAGTCATCACCCCTCCGCATCTCTTGTGGCTAATGAGGTATGCTTAAAGTACTCCTCTGATCTTATTCCCAAATTCTGTTTAGATCTGGACTGATCCATTCATTTTTTGTCACAGGTGCCCGAGTTCACTCAGCCGAGGGGTAACTGGTTCAACATCTACTCCCTCTACACCGCCTTGCACAGCGATTACCGCGCGGTGGTGGATTCCTGGGGCTTTCGTCATTTCTTCACCATCATTCCGCGCCAGTGCCCCTGGGGTTATATGCGGGCTCTATCCGAGATATGGTTTCACCAGACCCAGTCCCTTCACCTTTTAGACTGTGAGGTCGTGCTGACTCCCTGGGACTGGAGGTACATCACGGGCATCGAGTTCACCGGATCCCGTGTCCCTCTGGATCTTGACATCACTCCAGCAGAGGTCAGAGCTTTACTGGGTTTCGCTGCCGATGACCGGGTCTTCAAGGCCCACAACATTCGGTCTGGAGCTTTGGCCGTGGACGCTGTTGGAGGCATATATGTGACGCCATTCCCAGCAGATCGGGCCATTCGTGACATTCTGCTCCGGCGCCTGTTCTTGACCATTATGAGGGGTTGTTTTCTAGGGAACAACTCCTCTACCATTCATTTCAGCGTCGTTGGAGCCGTCAGAGATGTAGATCGGATCGGCGACTATGATTGGGGGTCTTTCACCTTTGCTTACTTCCTCCATGGTCTTCGTCTACGCTCGGAGGGTCAGACAAATGCTTGGCTCGGATTCTACCACTTTTTGCTGGTGAGCCTTCTTTTCCTCTTTTCTTACCGTACTTCCTTTCATTTCATTTCTCTTTTCTGCATTGGTTGGTTACTCATGCCTTTCCTTGTTTCTGTTCACAGTTCTGGGCCTACGAGCGACTTCCGTGCCTGAGGCCTGTCACTACTCTTGGCCTGGACACTTATCCCCGGGGTCGTCGATGGCATCACAGCACCTTGGAGGAGATCCCCATATCTGGCAGCTTCGCACACTGCCGCATTCAGCTGGAGCTGATCACCGGTGCAGATGTCGTCTGGATTCCTTATCTTTCGGAGCATCTGGCTGTGGGGTTTACAGATGGGTATCCTTCCGGCCCAGAGTTCACGCTTTCCACCCGTCGTCTCACTTTGCAGAGTGTCGGAGGATGGGTGATGTATTTGGGAGAGCGCGCATTCAGATGCGTGACTGGAGAGATCCGCATCCCGCATTCCCTTCCTTTCACTACATCCTGGCCGCTGGATTCTCAGCCTTCGGAGATCATGCTCGCGGGGGATGATGGCCGGATGCTTTCTACGGGTCCCAGTACTAGTGAGGCTTTCCGTACCTGGTGGGTGCCCCGTACTATCGGTCCTCAAACTCGGGCCACTTTCTTTCTTGGGGATATGGTTCCTGGCTCGGTGATGATGACCGATTGGGCCGCATGCGTTCGGAGTCCCACCCATGCTGAGCAGATCGCCACTCTGACCCGTCAGGTGGAGCAGCTGTCCTTATATCTTCGGGTGTTAGGCCGGACCCCAGAGGATACTTACGCCTATGATCCTGACAGTGCGGGTTATGATGCATGCCCGAGCTCATCTGATGCCACAGCGCAGCCATACATTCCTGACATGAATTTTGGACCTCCGACTTCGACGACTCCAGGGGATCAGTTCGAGGATCCCGCCTTCTTGGATGACCTTACTTTTGACTAGATTAGGCTAGGATATGGCTTTTGTACCAGCACCTGTTTAGATTTCTTTTCCCATTTCATGCACTATGTATTGAACTTTTTATTCATTTATGCACAGTTTTTCTTTTATCCTTATAAAATTTACCTGCTTTATTATTAACTGTACGATGCATGCTTTTTATTTATGAATAGAGAATGACCCCTGTATAGTCTTTTGATACTATTTTCACAGATGTCGTCATCAGATGTCGCGGTACGTTTGGATCCCATTCCTCCCACAGGGTTGGTCGGCAGTCTTGTCCGCTGGCTGGACAGTTTATCGCTGGCCGATAGGATTATCGCAGATGGTCTTTTGGGACACTCTCGATCCTTATTATCCTTTCAGGTGCCAGCAGGCTTTGTAGATGGTATTCTAGGTCACTGGGTCCTTGCCCGTCAGGTGTTCAGGTTGGGGATAGTGGAGGTGACCCCTACTCTTGAGGAGTATGCCCGCTTCACTAGTTTACCTTTGGGCGGTCCTTGCGCCAGGGTCACCGTTGGTCCCATGCGTCGTCAGTTCTTGACTTTCACTGGGTTGCGGAGGACAGTTTTGTTATCGGTGATCACATCAGATCATCTAGTTCCCCTACATTTTCTGATTGACCGATTCGGCTCACCCGACAGTTTTCACCTATTTTTTGGTGATTTTTCCGTGTCCGAGGAGCGCTGGGGTGCTTTGAGAGTAACCGTTTTGATGGCCTGTGTCATTTCAGTTTTGTACTTGCCAGCCGGACCCGATCAGTTGGATATGCGAGTTGTCGCGACCGTTAGAGCCCTTCAGGAGGGTCACACCGTCCTTCCCATGATATTGGCATATACTTACATGTCAGCCTCATATTGTCAGTCTTTCCGAGGCAGAGTATTCATAGGGAGCTCGACCTTATTGTATATGTGGTTCATGAGTCATCTCAGTCCCATCGGCCATTTCCGTCGCCAAGGGTTTTGCTTCAGCCATGACATAGCCACGCAGTTTTCATTTCGTCCCGTGAGCTGTACTGATGCGGCTTCCTGGGTATAATTCTTGTCGGTTATTGAGGATCCGTTTCATCTCCTGATCTACTCGGGTTATTGCTCCTTTATGAGCTTCTTGACTCACGTGCCCAACCTGGATTTCATCCCCATTGCTGGCTTGAGAGGCGTGACGACCTATCATCCCTTGGCGGTTACAAGGCAGTTTGATCAGACACAGGATTTTCACCCTTTCACGGGTGCAGCCGCCTACCGATTCCTTATATCATCCCAGACAGAGAGGGATCTACTGCGGGTATACGATCTTTGGTCTCGCAGGATCTTTGCCGAATGTAGTGAGAGCTGCCACATCCAGACATTTGCTTATGTGCAGTGGTTGCGCGGAGACTCGGATCCGGTTGGTTTGAGTCAGACTGGGGCTTTTGATGACTCTGGAATGATTTTCCCAGATGATACCACAGATCATTCCATCTCAGCTGATTCTGCCCCAAGTCGGATTACTGAGGATACCCGACTCCGCCTGGCCTTGATTACCACTGAGGCTGAGAGGGATGCCGCTCTCGTCGAGAGAGATGATGCCATTCTGGCTAGAGATGCTGCCATTGCTGACAGAGACGCCATTGTATTTCAGACCAGGGCAGTTATAGACGCTCATTCTGAGACTGTCAGTCGAGCTACTGCTTTATTGGATCGCATCGACATGATGGGGCAACAGATTGCAAGGGATGCTGATGCTTCAGATCTATCCATCACTTTATCCATCCTGCTTCAGCTAGTTTCAGATTTGTAGATTATTTTATTTCCTGCATAGACTATGTCAGTTTCATCGGTTATCGAAAGAGAAATCCTGTAACAAAATGACTTATATATATAGACATGTATTTAAATTTAGTCAATTTCCCTTTTTGTCGTATCGTTGCCTTTCATTTGATCTTCATGTTATCCAGCTGACCATGATTTTGACATTTCGCTTTCTTTCTCTTCTCCAGTCTTGATGGAGATTTGACAGATATTGCCGCACACCCTGTTGATTTCATCGGATTGAGTCTTAGATTTTGGCTAACTGTCTGGTTGGATCAGGGTTATGTCAATTTGGTATGAAGCTGATTGGTCGGCTGGTTTCGGGAAGGTTTTGAGGGTGTAGGAAGGTTTATCTGGCTGTTGGGAATTGGTTTTGTTTAGGGAAAGCATTATTTTTAAGGAATCGGACCGTGCCATGATGGCTGCCTACGTACCCCCACAAGTTGGGAGATCAGGTCTTACGTAGTTCGTTCCTCAAAGAAAAAAGAAGAACTGATGATTCAAGCGTAGAACCGCTTCACCGAGTCGGAATTGAGGGGTTGTGGAAATACCTCACCATCCATTTCTTGCAATATGAGGGCTCCTCCGGATAACACTTTCTTAATCACAAATGGTCCTTCCAAGTTCGGGGCGAACTTTCCCTTGGCTTCGTCTTGACAAGGCATGACTCTTTTTAGTACCAAATCATTTTCCTTGAACTTCCGAGGTCTTATCCTTTTGTCGTATGATCGAGAGATCCTTTGTTGATATAACTGACCGTGCAAAACAGCAGCCACCCTCCTTTCATCAATTAAGGCTAATTGGTCGTATCGACTTTGCATCCAATCCTCCTCGCTTATCTGAGCATCGATCAAGATTCTGAGGGATGCCATCTCAACCTCAACTGGCAGAACAACCTCCATTCCATATACCAAAGCATAAGGGGTTGCTCCTGTAGAAGTACGCGTTGACGTTCTGTATGCCAGCAGGGTGAGGGGTAGCAGATCCGGCCATCCCCGATGATTAGCAGACATTTTCGCCATGATCTTCTTGATATTCTTATTTGCGGCCTCCACTGCCCCATTCATCTTGGGACGGTAAATGACAGAATTGAGGTGTTTGATCTTAAATTGGTCGCATAATCCCTTCATGAGGGCGTTGTTCAAATTCTTGGCATTGTCGGAGACCAAAACCTCAGGTTGCCCGTATCGACAAATGACATTATTCCTGATGAAACCGATGATGACCTCCTGAGTTACTTTGGGGAAAGAAGCTGCCTCTACCCATTTAGTGAAGTAGTCGATCATGACGAAAATGAATCGGTGTCTGTTGCTCGCTTTGGGCTCTATTGGTCCGATTACATCCATTCCCCACATTGAGAATGGCCAAGGGGAGGTCATACAGTGCAGTTCATTGGGAGGCGTATGGATCACATTACCGTGTGCTTGGCATTGGTAACACCGTTTGACATGATCATCGCAGTCAGCTTTCAGTGTTAACCAATAATGCCCCGTTCTCAAGATCTTTTTGGCCAGCATCGGTCCACTCATGTGTGGCCCACACACTCCACCATGTATTTCGTTCATAATCTTTTGGGCCTGCGTCTTATCTACGCATTGCAACAGTCCCAAACCAGCATCCCTCTTGTAGAGTGAATCCCCACTCAGGTAAAACTTCATTGCCATCTTTTGAATTCTCATCCTCTCAGCTCGGCTTGCCTGGTCGGGAATGGATCTATCCCTTAGGTACTCCCTTATGTCGTGATACCAAGGCTGCCTTGGCACAACTACCTCATCCGATAATACAGCCACATGCTCTTCATATGCTGGGGCACTCCGTACCGATATCTCAATCTGTGGAACATCTTTTCTTTTGATTATATGGATTAAGGAAGCCAGAGTTGCCAATGCATCAGCAAAATCATTCCGTCCCCGGGGAATGTGTCGGAAAGCGATATCTTCAAATTCTTGCGTCAATTGGATGACACATCGGTGGTATGGAAGCAACCGAAGCTCCTTCGTGCTATACTCCCCGATCGCCTGTTTGATTACCAGCTGTGAATCCCCAAACACCGCTAGTCTCTTCACTCCCATATCGCGGGCAAAACAGAGTCCCAATATACATCCCTCATATTCAGCTGTGTTGTTTGAATTACTGAACTGCAATTTAGTGGCCACAGGGTATTGCTCTCCGGTGATAGAGACCAGGACCGCTCCGGCTCCTGCCCCCTCAGCATTCATGGCACCATCAAAATACAGCTTCCAGAACTGCCCTTCGTCATCACATCTCGTGTGTGATACCCAAAATATATCTTTGCCCGGCAGAGGAGTTTCTAACGGCTCCATCCCTCCTGATGGCATTTCCGCCAATTGATCTGCAATTCCCTGCCCTTTCATGGCTTTCCGAGTTACGTATACCATGTCGAACTGTTGTAAGATTAACTGCCATCTTGACAGTCGACAGTTTAGCATGGGCCTTTCAAAAATATATTTCAGGGGATCCATTCTCGATATCAGGTATGTGGTATGCCCATGGAGGTAATGCTGTAATCTCCCTGTAGCCCAGGCCAAGGCACAACCGGTCTTCTCGATGGGAGTGTAATTTTGTTCACATCGGCTAAATCTCTTGCTGAGATAATAGATGGCCTGCTCTTTACCTGCTTCATTCTTCTATCCCAGCATACACCCTATCGCAATGGCATTGACCGATATATACATGAACAGAGGGATCCCATCCTTCGGGGGTACCAACACTGGTGCCACTGTCAGCTGCTTTTTAATAGTCTGAAAGGCTTTCTGACATTGCTCATTCCATTCTTGGGAAGCATCCTTCCTTAATAGTTTGAAAATCGGCTCGCATGTAGTCGTCAAGTGAGATATGAAGCGGCTGATGAAGTTTATTCTTCCCAGAAATCCTCTTATCTCCTTCTCTGTGTGAGGTGCCGGCATATCCACAATGGCCTTAATCTTCGCCGGATCCAACTCAATGCCTCGATCACTAACCAAGAATCCCAAGAGCTTACCCGACTGCACTCCGAAAGCATACTTGGCTGGATTGAGCTTCAAATTATATTTTCTGAGCCGATCGAATAGCTTTTTGAGATGGGTTATATGATCAGATTCTACCCTTGACTTCACGATAATGTCATCCACGTAGACCTCTATCTCCTTGTGCATCATGTCATGGAACAGGGCCATCATGGCTCTTTGATAAGTGGCCCCCGCATTTGTGAGACCGAAAGCCAACCGTCTATAGCAGAAAGTGCCCCAAGGGGTGATGAACGCGGTCTTTTCCCGATCTTCTTCTGCCACCATTGTCTGATGATACCCCGCAAAGCAATCAACAAAAGAGTACATCTCGTACTGGGCCGTGTTATCCACCAGGATGTGTATGAAAGGCACCGGGAAGTTATCCTTGAGACTGGCCTTATTTAGATCTCTATAATCTACACATACCCTCACCTTCCCTCCAGGCTTAGCCACTGGGACTACATTGGACAGCCATTCTGGGTAAGTGGACACCATAATGATTCCCGCCCTGAACTGCTTGATGATCTCCTCCTTCACCTTCAAGCTCCACTCCGGTTTCAACTTTCTTAGTTTCTGCTTTACAGGCCTGAAACCTTCCTTGATGGGCAACCGGTGTACCACAATGTCGGTGGACAAACCGATCATGTCCTCATGAGACCAGGCAAAGACATCCTCATACTGGCTTAGCAACTCAGTTATTTCTGCTTTCTGGCTGGGGGTAAGGTCTATCCCTATCTTGAGCTCTTTGGGTGCGTTAGGGGTTCCAATATCTATGGTGACGGTTTGGTCTAAGTTGGGTTTGGGTTTATCCTCGACCCATCCTTTGATCTCGTCAGGCGCGTCGTCGTAATCTGTCTCGTCTTGCTCAATGCCCATCAAATCGAAATCCAGCTCAATGTCAAAATCATAATCATCATTCAAATTTGAAAGACCGTTTGTTAGGCAAGGATTACTCAAATTGGTACACCTGACATGAAACAAAATATTTGTCATATATAAGTTATTTTCCACAACGATCACAATTTCAGACAACATGACGAAACGACATAATTATGCAAAATACAAAACAAAAAAAAAATAAACTTCTTCATCCTCCCATCCTCTGGGGTCTACCACCCTGATGTCGGGTTTTACCCTTGTTTGGATATCACTGGTTTCATGGTCCAGTTGTCGACGGTCAGGTCAGATGAAATGCGCTGGATAAAAGGGGGCTTCACATCGGAAACTTCCCCGATGATCACGGCTACGTCGCCTGAGTCCCTCTTCCTACCTTCTTCAGGAATAATTAGCCCTGCCCAATCAATGATAGGCACACTTGGTTGGACTCCCGGTGTGGTAACATCCTTCCCTTCCTCATTGCTTGTTAACTGTCCGTTGATATAGCACCTGGCTTCGAACTTCTGCGCGACCTCCTGTAGGAAACTTTCCCTCTTGGTTGACTTCTCACTTGTGGGGGTTAATTCTCCATCCCCTGTCCCAATCACAGGCTTGCTAGTCCCTCGTTCATTGTCAACCTTGGTCATTGGATTTCCGACCAGTCGAATTGGGGCCGCGCCTTGACGGTGTCTCCGTGTTATGCCTTCATGATATCCCAACCCTGCTTTACCTATCTGATGGGGTAGTTGAATGGGCTCGGTGATTCCTTGGCTACTATTTCCTAACCCCTGTCCAGGCTAGAATTTCATTTTCATCATTTCTTTTGCAACGAAGGTAAGTTCTGGAGAGACCTTAGGTTTCACGGCTGGGGCTCCCAGGCATCTGTAGTGGGGAGTGCTGATTTCCAGCGCCTGAAAACTGGCAGGTGCCGCCGACTCGTCCACATTAATCACTGGCAGGCCATTCCTGGGAGGAGAAGGGTCATCACATTCTGTCGAGATCGTTACCAGATTCCCGTCGATGATTAGTTTGATTTGTTGGTGTAGCGTGGAAGGAACTGCCCCGGCCATGTGTATCCACGGCCTTCCCAATAACAGGTTATAACTGGCCGCAATGTCTAGGACTTGGAAAGAGATATCAAAAGTACAAGGTCCTATTTCCACCGGCAATTCTATCTCTCCAATTGTATCCCTCCGGGAACCATCGAAGGCTCGCACCACTACATGACTGGCCCGTAGGCTCTTGGGATTGATGTTCATCTTCTGCAATGTACTGAGGGGACAGATATTCAACGCCGATCCCCCATCAATCAGCGCCCCATTCATGATATAACCTGAGGAGATTACCGCAATATGTAGTGGTTTTCGATGCCCCCTTCCCTCCTTGGGGATATCATCATCTGTAAATGATATTACATCACTCTCCAACAGGTGGCCCACCAGATGGCCGAAACCTTCCTTGCTAATTTCTTTGGGAACGTATGCTTCCTCCAGGACTTTCGCCAGACTTTTTGCAGTGATCACTGGACGATAACACCAAATCCATGATTGATGTCAAGGTCGACTCCTCGCTTAATATCTGGATCCCTCTTGCTTCCGGATGATCCATCTTCCTCAGGAATTCCATGGCTTTCTCCTCGGATATCTCTTCATTTTTCTTCGTTTTGCTTTCAAGGACTCGTCCAGGAAGATATAAGGGGTTCCCTTTTGATGTCACAGAAGCACAACTGGCCGCTTCCTCTGACACTCCCCCATAATTCCATGGTACCGTTTTCAGACTGTTGACAGGGATTTGCAGTCTCGCTGTGAGGGTGATGGGTTTCGGAGCCGATAATTTGACAGGCCCGGCTATGACATTTCTGTTTACACCCGTTAACTTAATTGGCGCTCCCCATGCATTCTCGTGATCACTTATCATGCTGATCATCTCATCAATTTTCTTCACATAATTCAGCCTTGATGGCCCCTCGACTTCACCGGCCTCCACCACATTGACCCCCTCTCCATCATGCCTTGGCAGGGGATTCACTTTAACGTTTGGGGAGTCAGGTTGTTCCACCACAATTTCCCCACTATCAATCAAGTTCTGAATTCTATGCTTCAGAGTCCAACATTCCTGTGTATCATGGCCAGGGGAACCTGAGTGGTAGGCGCATCGCTTGCTTGGGTCAAACCTTCTTCCCTTCGGGTCACTCGGGGGTGCCAAATCGACTATTTTCTTCTGGGCTATCAATACTGCCAGGACCCGCTCAAGAGGATCCCCGAGTGGGGTGAATACTCGATTTTGCGAGTTCTCGAATCTCCTTCGCCCATCCGCCCTCTGATCAGTGAAGTTAGACTGTCGGGATGACCCCATTCTCTGCACCTGTACTAGAGGACTGTTTTCTGCTTTTCTAGATGATCCCTGCAGGATGAGGGAAACATCTTTTTCCTTTTTCTTTTGGACCCTACGGGAAGTGCTGCCATAGTTACCGCTTTGGATTTGTTCTGCAGCTGTTTCCAAAGCCGTGAAATCCCGAATTTTGCCAGACTTCAAACCCATATCCACCATTTCTCCATGTTTAATCATCTCAGCAAAAGGCCTACCAATCCCTGATATAACCCGCTCATAATAAGGTGCCTCCTGAATATCCACGAAGGTCATCACCATCTCCGACTCGCTCATCGGGGGATTCACCTGTGCGGCCATACCCCTCCATCGTTGTGCATAATCCCTGAAGGATTCCCTGGGTTGCTTCTTAACTTTTGTCATTTGGTATCTATCAGGGGCCATTTGTGCCTGGAAGCTATACTGTGTTAAGAAGGTGTGGGCCAACTCTTCCCAATTGTGGATCCGGGCATTATCGAGACGGGTATACCAGATTCTCGCCTCTCTTGTCAGGCTTTTTTGGAATAATTGCATCCTTAGACCCTCGTCTTCTGCATAAGATCCCAGCTCCCCTATGTATATTTTCAGATGTGTATAAGGATCCCCTTTCCCATTGTATTTCTCAAATTCGGGGATATTAAATTTCTCCGGATATCTGGTTCCGGGGAAGACACAAAGATCTGCATAATTCACCCTGCCTAGGGACCCTATGCCCTTCATAGTTTGGATAGTTTCCTCCATTTGTTTTATTTTCTTTCGCAGGTCATCAGTATCTCCCTCTTCCGGGATAGTAATCACTGTCTTGTTAGGTACGGGAATGGCCTTTGGGATGACTGGCTCGCCCTTAGGTTGGGGTGGATCCTCTTTAGGTGGATCCTGTCTAGGTAGCAATTATTCCTTTAGCATTATGGCCATCTCCAACATTTGTTTTTTAAAGTCATCAAATTCTTCACGAGATATGGAACCAGGATTAGTAGGTGGAAGATCAGCCATTTCAGATGTAGAGTCCTGGGCCCTCTTAGATTGCGAACGTGTCTGAGGAGCAATCCTACAGAGACAATGGTTCGAAGTTTAGTCCTGGGGAATGAAAAATGCGGATGCATGCTAAAGCTGTAATTTTTGTGTTTTTGGGTTTTTTAATCTTTCCCTGTAAAATAGGAAGTTAGTAGTCCTTTAATGCAATAACAAATGCTAAACACGACTTTATTATGCTTCCCCAGCTGTTCCCTGCAAAACATAGAGGTTAGTAATTTCTCTTGACAGAAAGGGAGGCATATATGAATTTTGAATGGGACCATGACATTTATATGCGCGAACGTAAAAAGGCATGAAGAGACTTTTCCTGCGTTGGGTTAATCTGAGGCTGACCTATCCTAAGGTTACTCTCGCGGGCTTTTTGGCATGAAGGTCCCCAAATCTTCGTAATCTACTCGTCTGAGTCCTTTCGATTGGAGCGGATTTGGGTGGTGCGTTTCCTGAGCCATCTCCGGGGAGCAGCCCCTTCGAGTCCAGTAATAAGCAACTGACAGGTTCGCCTCAGGAGGAGGTACTCTCTCAACATACATTCACATTCATCGTCCTCACCGTATGCAAATGATTTCTTTAAAGTAAAGCCATTTCATTCAAATATTCATTTATTGGACAAAACACACATTCACACAACAATAAATAAACAAAAATCGCACGTACATACACATTTATGAATTTTAAAGGATAGGATAACATCAAGATTCGAAAGCGGCTTAAGCCCTCTAATGTTCCCCAGCAGAGTCGCCAGCTGTCGACGCCGGTTTTTTGTCCCCTTTCGATTTTAGCCTTTTATTAGATGATTTTTGGAAAAGGTCGGCATTAACGTCGACGGGGTTTTGAAAGATCGTCCTTTTATGATGAGCCAATTAACCAGAGTCGCCAGTTGGTATATTTGAAATAGATGTACCAACTCATCCGAGTTTCGTTTTCGTAAATCGCTGGCTCATATGTGACTCCAAATTAATTGGTCTGCGAACCGAGATTTATAGAGTTTGGGGGCTTGCTTAAGTGAGGGGAATGTGTTAGGCACCCCCCGACTTCCGTGAAACACGGTTACCGCAATCTTGATGCTTTCCTATCCTTTAATTCATGAAATGTGTGTGTATGCGCGTGTGTGTGTGTGTGTGCCTATGTGAATGTTGTGGTGAGTTTGTATGAAAGAATCATTTGGATTTTTAGGGAAAATCGTGCTTTGGGAGTGCTTTAGAATATCCTTCGGCTTATACGAGAAAACTTTATGAGAAATGTTTGATTTTAATTGTCAAAACTGTAAGGTTTTCAATTGGGTGTCGTTTTGGCAAAGCAAGAGTTTTTTAAACCTTCGTGAAAATAGGAATCGAGATCTATACGTTGCTTTCATAATTCAAATGATGGGCAACCTCTAGGATCTCTTTAACCCTATGCACAAGGATTTAATAAAACATTATTTATTTTTATAAAACCATTTTTTGATGTTTGAAAACGATTTCTTTCTTTAGCCTTCTCGTTAAATAGAAATCGACATTCATTAGCACCCCCAATTTCTTATCCTCGTGAGACTAATAACCTAGTTTGATTGATTTTATGAAAATCTTTATCGTTTAGCTTTGAAATCAATTTCGTGTCATAAATCAAACCAAACATTAAAATGCGTTGGGGCTATTCATGGGCATGTAAGCCATCAAAATAACCCCAAACGCCCACAATCGCATACTTTCACTATGACGGGGCCTTAACCACGATTCTCGCCTTGGCGTCGTTTTAAGGCCCGACGATTACATATGTACAATGAAAACTACATCATTCCTACTATCTACATCAAAAGACATCCATCATCGGATTTGGACAACGGGGTCGCTTTCCTAGGCTCACAGCCAAATTTCCACACACCCACAACCGGATATTACAAGAAATAACTAACACGGATAATCTAACAATACCAAGACATCCTGAAATAGCGATCTAAAGGGACCACGCTCAATAGCACCGTAAAACAAACAAAAAAATCAATAAATGAATATCATTGGGTTATTAGGAAGAATTTTGTTCCGATGGAACCCTCACTAATAATCCCTAATTCATTGTTCCACCATAATTACATGAAAACTACATTTAATTTGACCAAATGATATGATAGAAATTGCAAAAATAAGGAGATATAACTCCTCACTATTTTCTCTCTTTTCTCTCTATCTGGTTGCAAAATTCTGCTGTTTTTCCTTTGAAATTCCGTGCTGCTGCTGCTTATTCTTCCTCTCTCTCGCCTGATCCAACTCTCTGTATCAATGAATGAAGGAAATGTGCTGAAGTAGGCTGGCTAAGCCCAGCCGCAGAATCTGCGGCTGGCCGCAGATCAATCTGCGGCTGGCCTTAGCCCGCCATGCACTCAGCCCGCCATGCACTTTAGTTATTTAATTCTCCTCGGTTTCCGCACCGCACCTCGATTCTCGCGTCGTGCTGTCGGTTTTCGCCGAAAGGCTTGTATTTTGCAGTCCGAGAATTACTGTGAGACGTGACACATTATTTGGGAATGCTCATTTCGGATGGCCTTGTTGTCACGTCGGTTTTGACTGCCAATCGTCGTGGTGGCGTCGAGTGTTCGCACTTGTGCCCATTCTTCGTTCCTGCAGGCCGGTTCAATTGATGATTTTGCCCTCCTGTCACGGTTAGCATAGGGAACGCAAAATTTGGGTGTCTATAATATTTATTCTACAATAAGGGTAAGCCCCCTTAGCGATCAACGACTTTCCAGATAATATAGATTTCAACATCAATCAGAAAAGAACCTTTCAGTGAATAGTTACCGTACAATTCAATCCTTCTCCATACAATGTCCCAATTAAATATAAGATATGGAATTACTGTCAAGTCTTATTTTATTTAATTATATGTATTTCGATTCTCAAATGTACAACTCTGATAATGCAAATTAGAAACTCCTTTCTAATTTTATTCTGCTTTGGCCAAAGACTTCTGAGTCGTCATTTATCTAATCACATAGGACATTCTCTCCTTTTACTAGAAGTGATAGATTCTTTGTTGATCATTCACCTATCTCCATGTATAACTTATTATACCCAATCATACCCTTTGATATACCCTAAAGGTCTTAAGGGACATGTCAAAGTATAACTCATCATACACAAGATATTATGATGATCTCAAGTTCAAGGATCACTTGTACTACTATCACTAGAGGAATTCCTATTGACAGGCGAGTAAAACTCCATTAGGTATTCCTTAGCGAGCCACGTTCAGTGAACTTATTCTCTAATAAGCACCTACATACTTGCTTTAGTGTCTCCACACAAATGATTATGAGATCAATCATCCTCTTCATAAGAGCAAGCAACGTATGTACTAATCTATCCGGATTCACTAATCCCCTTTTTAGTAATCCATCGATTAGGAACGATTTTAGTTTGTGAGCTATCTTGAATTTAGATCTCATTAGCATGATCACCATCATGATTCTAAAAGCATTGCTCAAAACTATGGGTTTATCACATTCAATATAACAACATCATGTAGATAAAGTAAAATGCCTTTAACAAATGAATAAGATTACAAAGTATATGCTACATCATATTAAATATGATTGGCTTGTGTGCATACTACTTTCAATCTCTCACTTGCACTAAAGCTAATCGCCATGGTATCTAATACCCTTCTTCTCTAAGTGATGATCATCCTGCTGTTGGATAAAGCTTCAGTAGATGGATATGCAATGTTGTTCTCGAGAGTCCACTATCTCTATAGTGACTTTTCCTCTTTCAATGATTCCACTAATCAAATGAAAGTGCCGCAACACATGTTTAAATCCAAGATGAGACTTAGGAACTATTCCTAGTTCTGTAATGAACTTTTCATCCGAACAATCAAACTTGCAGCTTCATTTATAGTTATATACTTTGTCTTTGTCACAAAACCAACAACTCTTTGCTGTTTGGAACTTTCCAATTCACTGCACCACCTTTCAAGGTAACGATTTATCTTTAAGTAGATTTGTTATCGTCTTGGTCAGTCTGAAAAACTTGAGTCTGTTTAGTCCTCTAGTTTTAATTCAGACCTACCATGAATCATGATCACATCTTCAGTACCGGTTAAGTACTTAAAGATGTTTATCACTGTCTTACAGTGATCATCTCCAGAATATGACTGATCAACATCAGGCTTTGTATATTCACTGCATACATGATAGTAACTTATGCGATCTCTCTTTTAATTGGAGACAATTTTAGAGAGATACACTCCATGGCTCATCATCATGAGACCTCTCTTGGAGTTTGCTATGCTAAACCCCTTTAGCATCAAATGAATATACGTTCCTTGGGTCAAGCCGAACATCCTTTTAAATCTATCTATATAGATTTATATCCCCAATTTATAGGATGCTCCTCCCAATTCATTCATGGAGGAATGTTTAGACAATTTTATCTTTACTGATTGAAGCATTGGTGTGTTATTCCTTATCAGTAGTATATCAACATATAATACTAGGAATGTCACAGTGCTCCCACTGACCCTTTTATACACACTAGGTTCATTCTCGTTTTTGATAAAATCAAACTCTTTTGATTGTCTCATCAAAACGAATGTTCCATCTTTGAGAAGCTTGCTTCAATCCATAAATGGATCGTTGCATCTTATATACACGATTTGCTTCAACCTTTGAAACAAATTCCTCTGGCTGTATCATACATACATTCTCCTCAAGTCTTCATTGAGAAAGGACGTCTCCACATCCATTTTACCAGGTTTCGTAATAAGCTGTAATCACAAGCAAAATCCAAATGGACTTGAGCATTACCCGGTAATAAGGTTTTATCACAGTCAACTGTTTGACTTTATTCGAAACCTTTTAAACAGGTCTGGTCTTATAGGTCTCTACCTTGCCATTTGCCTTAGTCTTTCTATTAAAGACCTATATACACCCTTTAGGCACTATGCCTTTCGGTGGAGTAACCAGAGTCTATACTTGGTTCTCATACATGGAGTCCATTTCGGATTTCATGGCCATCTGCCATTTCTCTGAGCGTCTACTACTCATAGCCTCATCGTATATAACTGGATCATCATCCTCTATGATGCGTACCTCATCATCATCCTCTATGATGAATCCATACCCCCCAGGTATCTTCGGTACTCTTCCAGATTTACGATTCGGTTGTGGTACAATAGGTCTATCTACAGGTTCCTCAGTTCGACTTAAAGTGCTTTGTGGTTCTTGAACTCCTTCAAGATCTATTACCCTCCCACTAGCTCCTTCAATGATAAACACCTTTATCTAAGAAGGCAGCGTATAGGATTATAGTAATAATACCCTAAACTTTCTTTAGGATATCCCACAAGTCTGCACTTGTCAGATTTTATCCCAAACTTATCTTTGAAACCTTTTCACATAAGCTGGATAACCCCTTATCTTAACATACTTAAGAATAGGAATCCTTCCTATCCATAACCTTTATGGAGTCTTGGGCTCGGATTTTTGAGGTTACCTTATTTTGTAGATATGCAGCCGTTTCTAGGGCATAACCCCAGATGGATACTAGAATGTCAGTAAAAATCATTATGGACTATACCATGTCCAACAAGGTATAATTTCTCCTTTTAGATACACCAATCAATTATTGCGTATCAGGAGGTGTCCATTATGAGAAAATACCATTTTGAGATGATCTAGAAACTCATTGCATAAGTATTCCTTCCTCGATCTGATCAAAGAATCTTAATACTTTGTCAATATGTTTCACTTCTGAATTCTTTGAACATTTCAAATGATTCAGACTTGTATTTTATCAAATACACACATTCAACTCTTTGAATGATTATCTCCTTTTCTTTTACTAGTTTGTTCAATTTACAAAATTATTTAGCATGTAAGTCAAGTTTACAAAGTCCATCAAGCGATCTTCCAGTTTCATACAAAACATCATTATAAATAGAACAACAATTGTTCTTAAATATAATACCAGAATCTTCCTTGTCCAACAATGAAAATTCTAATGTTTCTAATGAGAACTGGAACATAATAACAACTTATTAACTTAATAGACTTGCCCGTAGGCAATGCTAAACTATAAGTTCCTATGGTTAATGCAGCAACCTTTGCTCCATTCCTACACATAAGATTACTTACTCTTTGTTTAGCTTTCTACTTCTGCTTAGTCTCTGCATTGGATTGCATACGTGAGAACTACAGCTGGTATCCAATACCTAAGTAGAACCTTGATTTACAGAAAAATTTATTTCAATCATGAACAAACCTATATCTGTAACCGAAGCTTCACTAAGCTTCTTCTGGTTACCCTCTGTAAGATTCTCTTTACAGTTTTCCTTTCTAGTATCCAGGCTTATTGTAGTGGAAGCAAACTCCTTTGCTATCTGCATCAGTCTTGTTCTTATTGTCCTTTGTTTTTACCTTTCCATTTACCTTCTTTGAATTGTTCTTCTTTTAAGAAGATCCTTTGGCCCTCTTCCGCTTTCTGGAAGAATCATCTATCAGTAAGACTTGGTCTTTCTTGGTTGAAAAGTGACTCTTTACAGTTTTCAACATGTTTAAGCAACTCAGGCAGGCTGACATATAGCTTATTCATGTGGAAATTCACAACAATTTGTGAGAAAGAGTCCGGAAGTGATTGCAAGATCAAATCTTGGATCAACTCTCCATCCATTAAAACCAAGTTGTCCCAATTGTTCAATCATATTGATCATTTTAGGACATATGTCTATACTGTAGTGTCATCGGTCATTCTAGATCAGAAAAGCTCCTTAGATATCTGATATCTAATAGTCTTACTTTCCTCACCCTTCAACTCCTTGAAGGTGCAGGAATATAGTAGGAGCATCCATAGTTTCATGCTGACGCTGAAGCTTGTTACTCATGGATGCGAGCATGATGCATTGAGCCAACTGTGCATCATCTTGCCACTTTTTAAAAGTAGCAATCTCTTCCTCTGAGGCATTGTCTGCAACCATTGCAGGGATAGGTATATTAAGGACATAAGATAGCTTTTCAGCCTTGAGAACTATTCTCAAATTCTTTAACCAGTCCTTTTAATTTGGTCCGGTTAATTAGCATCTAATATGCTACGCAGTGATAGTGAATTAGACATTATAAAATTTTGTAAATGAATTTGTAATTTAACAACATTTTAGCATACATTCATTTCTTAATTAATTACCAAAATAAATTAGGTCTTTATTTTAAATTGGTACCTCACTATTTTCATCAAACTATATTACCCTCAATATAGAGTTCGACAATTCTAATTAAAGATTTGCTAGTGAGAATAAGGATCCCATTTCAAATGTATATAGCCTTGTGGTGACACAACAAATGATATATAAATAAATAGGTAGACAACTATTGTCAATTACATCACTATGTAACTCCTTGTATTTTACCTCTTAGATTATTTTGATCAAGTGGTGACACATCCGAATCAAAATTATCCAAGTTAAGTCCAACCTAGCACTTCCATATATTCGAAAGAAAAACACTGTCCTTGTGGTGACACAACAAAACAGCATCGTTCAGTCTATGTATAAGCATCAAATGTGATAATGCAACATCTTAAATATTTAATACTTGCCTTGTGGTGACACAACAAACTCATATTAAATATTTAATACTCTATTGCTTTACCATGCTAGAAGGCGACGTTCGATATTCCAAATATCTTTGAACGCTTAGGACTTAATATAATTTCTATGAGGGATTTGTTATTATTTGTCTCATCTTGTTTAGCGCGCATGCACATATATATATAAAATACGCGTCATATTATTTAACATGCGAAGCATGTTGTATAATATATAATATATACATATTATGCATGCACATATAGAATACTATATTCTACCCGGATTGATTATGGACTTTTATTCTAGTTTGGTTCACTAGAGCCACCAAGTGAACCAAAAGGTCAAACCTAGGGTACAAGAACTAAATTTAAATATAACTATTATATTTAAACCCGGGCTCCATTACAAACGGGTCTTCAAGCGCTCCTTGCTTCTTTGTCTCCAATTCTTCAAGTAATTCTAATTAAACCTATTACATAAACTATTTACAATAAATAGAAACCTTGATCAGCAGTCAAGGGGAGGTACATAGGAGGAAGATAGAATTTACATCAAGAAAAACTAGAAAAGACGAGGTACGCAGACCCCATTTATAAAAACCCATTCATTCAAGCATCCACTAAAATAAATCCAAGCACACATTGGTCAGTAATCCATAATCAATCCCTATTTATTATCATACATATCTCTATATGTATCAATAAATAACATTCATCTCATGAACAATAAAACCATTCCATATATGCATTGATATCATTTAATGGGCAATTAAAAGTTTACTAGAAATTCAATTTTGAAACAAAAATAAATTCCTTTATTTTAATCAAGATTTAAATCATAATAAACTTATTTATTTTATTTTATCCAATTTTGAATAAAAATAAACTCCTTTATTTTTAATCAAATTCCAAATCAAAATAAACTCCTTTATTTTAATTAACATGGAAACCAATTTCAAGTTCAAAATAAACTCCTTTATTTTAACTTAAAATTGCTTGGAAAAAATAAAATATGTTAAATCCTATTCCTTATCAAAATAAACATCTTTATTTTTAAGGAAACATGGAATCCTATTCCATATGTGAATAAACTCCTTTATTCTAGGAAACATGGAATCCTATTCCATATGTGAATAAACTCCTTTATTCTAGGAAACATGGAATCCTATTCCAAGTTCAAATAAAACTTTTAATTTTAATTATATTCCAATTGAAAATAAACCTTTTATCTTAATGGAAAATAAATAAAATCAAAATAATAAAAAAAAATTTCAAAACCTGCAGACTGGCGCGGCCGCGCTCCAAATTGAACTAGGAGAGGCGCGGCCGCGCTGCACCCCCAGAAACAATTTCTGGGTTCGGGCGCGGCCGCGCTCCAGAATGAACTGGAAGCGGCGCGGCCGCGCCACCTAGCAGACTTCGAAAAAAATTTTTGTTGCCCAGAAAATCGATCCAATCGTATACCCATACATACATGGAATCATAATAATCGATAATTAGCACAAGGTTAGGCTCTGATGCCACTGTTAGGTTTGAATATAGCGCGAACATGCAATCAAATTTCATAAATAGTGCGGAAGCGCGATAAAACGGATTTTAAAATTTTTATACAAACCATCACCATGATCATCCATGTGCTCAATTATCAATTAAACGAAAAAGATAAAGTATGAGAATCATACCCTTGTAGAACCATGCTTCCACAGGTACGAGTTCACCTCCAAATCCTTCGCGTTCTCCTTGAATTTCACCGATTAATTCCTTCCTTTGATCAACGTTAGCCACCCAAGTATTTGTCCTCTAGAGGTGATCCACCAAGGAATAATAGTTGTTCAAGAAGATGGGTGTTGGCAAAACCCTAGTTTCTATCTCTATAGAAATTACAAGTACTCTCTCTCCAATTCTCATGAAAGAGTGTGTAAATTGTCTAACCCCAAATCATGATAAGACTCCTCTTATTTATAGATATAGGGAACCCTCCTAAACTATTTAGGATTAGGGTTTTTATTTATTTTAATTAAACTCCTTTAATTAATTAAACTCCTAATCCAATTAGGAATTTATGAGAGAGTACTTCTATTAATTAATTCCCAATCCCTATTAGGAATTAAATAATAGTAATAGTAATAATAATAATAAGACTCCTCTTATTAATTTATATTTAATATTTCCAAAATATTAAATAATAAATATTAAGCTATTTAATTTATTCTATCTCCATAGATTAAATTAAATACACTCAACTTATTATTACGATTATGCCATTTACTTCTTAAATAAATATTTTTCTTTTGCGGTGTGACCCTTTAGGTTCTCCATATTAAACCGGTTGTGAATAAATCAATTAGAACAATTCTAATTTTATTTAAATAAATTAATTCAATTATTTAATTTATTTAAATAAATAATATTTATTCTACAATAAGGGTAAACCCCCTTAGCGATCAACGACTTTCCAGATAATATAGATTTCAATATCAATCACAAAACAACCTTTCAGTGAATAGTTACCGTACAATTCAATCCTTCTACCATACAATGTCCCAATTAAATATAAGACATGGAATTACTGTCAAGTCTTATTTTATTTAATTATATGTATTTCGATTCTCAAATGCACAACTCTGATTAATGCAAATTAGAAACTCCTTTCTAATTTCATTCTGCTTTGGCCAAAGACTTCTGAGTCGTCATTTATCGAATCATATAGGACGTTCTCTCCTTTTACTAGAAGTGGTAGATTCTTTGTTGATCATTCACCTATCTTCATGTATAACTTATTATACCCAATCATACCCTTTGATATACCCTAAAGGTCTTAAGGGACATGTCAAAGTATAACTCATCATACACAAGATACTATGACGATCTCAAGTCCAAGGATCACTTGTACTACTATCACTAGAGGAATTCCTATTGACAGGCGAGTAAAACTCCATTAGGTATCCCTTAGCGAGCCACGTTCAGTGAACTTATTCTCTAATAAGCACCTACATACTTGCTTTAGTGTCTCCACACAAATGATTATGAGACTAATCATCCTCTTCATAAGAGCAAGAAACGTATGTACTAATCTATCCGGATTCACTAATCCCCTTTTTAGTAATCCATCGATTAGGAACGATTTTAGTTTGTGAGCTATCTTGAATTTAGATCTCATTAGCATGATCACCATCATGATTCTAAAAGCATTGCTCAAAACTATGGGTTTATCACATTCAATATAACAACATCATGTAAATAAAGTAAAATGTCTTTAACAAATGAATAAGATTACAAAGTATATGCTACATCATATCAAATATGATTAGCTTGTGTGCATACTACTTTCATGTGTATGGGTGGTACTCGCAAGATATTACGCATGAATGCTCAAGTCGAATTAATCTATAATGAAAATGTACATATGATTAAATAATCCTAAAAATATGTTTGTAAAGTTTTAAACAAAATTATCAACCTTAACACTTACAAGGTTCATAACTTTGTACTGATCAAATACGCCATGTGGAGTGTATGACTCATCTGGGATAAGTTGTGGTTGGCTAATTCTAGTACGGGTCATCTGTCGATACCACTTCAGATAATCAACCAAAGTAACACACTATCTGGTTACCACCACAAAGTCCAGAAGAATGTCTTGTCATATGTACCATGTGGCAATATAATCTCCCCACTCCTTAATATAATTGATTGTGCGGATCCTTTCTTGCTTCTATCTCAGTTCGATCATATTTACCGGGGCCTCGAAAATATCTTGTAATTTCCCAACTTGTCTCAATACCCGATCTAGCATTTGAAATTCTAAAACATCCAACCAAATTAGGGGAATACGTGAGGTCCTACCATACCAAGCTACTTTATTATTTTCTAGAGGCAAAATAGAGATCTATAAGAGGGGTGAATAGATCTTAAAAAACTTTTTCACTTATTTAACGATCAATTACCAGATAATTAATTTGTTCAATTAATTTAGCACAACGGAATATTAGTTTAAAATCCCCTTAAAGATATAATGAAATCTCAGTTCTAACTTTAGTTCTTATGGATGTAAGTCACTTTGCAGATATAACAGATATATATATATATATATATATATATATATATGATGACAGAATGTAAATAACTGAATAGTAAATGACTGTGACACCCCCAAATCCGGGTACTTCAATCCCACAGATTTGGTGTTCACTATTCCATACTTTCATGAATAACTACCCATGATAAGAGATAATATAAATTAAGTTAAATGAAAAATCTTCCCACAAAAGGGTTACATCTCTAATCTCTTAATCAAACAAATCCCAGGTTATCTAACCTTTATTACATCAATGCGGAATTAAAAACAGAAAATTAAATAAGTCTTTTTACAATAAGTCTTTAACTACTTCTGCATCTTGCCCTTTCCCTTACTTGTGGACGGCTCGTCCGACTTTTCTGTCTTAGCTGCAATGTTCAATGCAAGAGTGAGCAAACAATTGCTCACAAGTATGATAACAATAACAGTTTAATAATCAATGAAATAGATTTCAACTGAGGTATTGTGGTTTTTTTTTTTCTGAATTCAATCAATAACTAATCGAGATATGAAAGCTTAATAGAACGCTTGGCTCAAGAATTGAATATAAAATTCAAGTTTTAAAATTGTATCTGAGGGTCATAAGACCTCGAACTATGTCCTAGGTTAACAAGTATTTCTACCGTAACCTTTAACAGTCTTAAAGACTATGGACCATCCATCTCGTACTCAGGGGGATCAGCCCTTTGTACAATGTATTGTGCACAAATATTTTAACGTTGTTGCGTAATTAATCCCCTATATTAGGGTTGTTCATCTCAGTTTAGCATCAGAATCCATACCAAAAGGAACTTGGTTTGGAATAATTTTAAAATATTCTAAGTCTTTAGAACGCTCATCAACTAAGGACTAGCTGAATCAATAAGGGTTTGCTAGTCACTAAAACATTCGATTCAACAATAAAGTTGTACAATAGAATTTATGTTTGAAGCTTGAATAACGATCAAATAACAAATGACTAGAACAAAATGTAAGCATTTGATATTATAACAACCTTGCTTGAATGATAATAAGCTAAGGTTAATAGGCTTGCTCTACGGAAGTAAACTTGCTTTAAATGAAATAACAAGATTAAGGGAGGAAAAACTTGCCTCGCACGTAGATTACAGATTTAAATTCACGTTCCTTAATCAACCTATACATTTTAATTATAAAACGGTAACAATAATTAGTTACAGAATTATATGCACTTTAGAATTTGTTCTTATCCCATTTCATTTAATATATCAAATGTCATTTGATATTCATTAAATATTTGCTTACCACTCATTGTAGTATCTTATTTATTATTAAATACATTAATCTAAGTTTTAATCATGTACACGACAACATAGCAGGATTACAAAAAAAATAAAAAAAACTTTTCAGTTACTATTCCACCGTCGGGGCGACGAATTCCTTCACAAACTCTCGCCGGGGCGAGAGAACTAAGTCATTTTTACCGCCGGGGTGAGATCTCGCCGGGGCGAGAACTCCAGTACATTTCTACCGCTGGGGCGGTAGACTCGGCAGTCATCTCCTACAGTTCGCGAACCAGTGACATTCTAGGCCAAATTTTCCAAATTCTACCATCCAACACATAAATTAAACATACCCAGACATCAAACATGTTATAAAACAATTACCCAACATGTTTCTAAACATTCTAACCATTATAATACACATAATCAACCAATTAGAACCCAAAATTCTCTGTTTAAGCAAAATATTCATGTTTTATCCATTTAAATGAAATCAATCACTGTAAATTCATCTCTAAACCATTTTAATCCATTTCACTTACATTCTTTTTGTTTTTCATTATATTATCATTATCAAATGTCAATTTACCGATTAATAATCAATTTGAGCATCAATTTTCATACATATATGCCATACATGAAAATAAAACTTTGTAAAACCAAAAACAAAATTTTAAAGCATGCTTTCATGGATTAATACCTAGAAATTGGTTTACAACCATAATATAATCACTAGTATATGCATATTAACAATTACAACCAAGTAATTTATACATTGAGCAAATAATTTCATATACAGCAAAGTAAAAAGAAATACAGTGAAGAACTTTTAAAAAGGATTATACCTTTAAGCTAAACAAAATGATTTCTTTAGCTTAGCAATTCTCTTCCTTCTCTTCTCAATCCACAGACTTTTCAAACTCTCAATTTTCTCTCTTCTCAAACTCTGCTCTTTGTTTTTTTTTCTTCTTTTCTAAGTTTAACAAATAAACTGATAAAGCCTTCAAATAAAAACTGATGAAACATAATCACGTATTTTAATTTTAGAACATCAGTTACACAATTCAAAAGCCATAAGGCTATGTTTGGCAATTACAATTAAAAACTAACTTTTTTTACTAACCAAGAGTCACAAGGCTTTGTTTGGTTTACTCAAAATAAAAACCCTTTCTCATTTATTATAATAACTCATTATACTATATAGTTTTAATTGTCACACTTTTAATTTAATTAAACTTATTATTAAATAAATTCAATTAAACCTTACTAACTTAATTAATAATTTCTATTTAACCCATAACAATATCACCGAATAAATTATCTTATTCAAATAAATCCCTTATTCAAATAAATCATTTAATCATCTAATTTAATTATTAAATTAAATTAGAATAATCACATCAAATCACATTTAAATTGTGACGAACGAGAATTTTTGTAACTTATTTTAAATATTTATTGATTGAATAAATATTTTTCGATGATTTGATTGTTGAATTAATTGATTAATCGATAAATTTGTGGTAGATTAATTTAATTATATGTGTTACATTAATTAGATTAATGTGGAGAATTTTTATATTTAAAGTATGTGTTTAATTGAATTTATTTGATTAAATACATTATTTAAATAAGTATAATGTTATTTCTAATTAATTTAATTATTAATTAGATATTTAGTAAATGGTCATTATTAATAAATGAGAATTTTATTTATATGACTATATGATTTAATGAAGAATTATTCTATTTTATTTATTTGATTTTAGTAAGATTATTTAGTTGATTAAAGTGTGACATGAAACTATATAATAAGCTATTTATTAAAATAAACTAGAAGGAAGATGTGCCGAAGACAGCGTTCAGGACTCGTTACGGTCACTACGAGTTTCTGGTGATGTCATTTGGTCTAACGAATGCTCCTGCAGCATTCATGGACTTAATGAACAGGGTGTTTAAGCCGTTTTTGGACAAGTTTGTAGTAGTATTCATTGACGATATTCTAATTTACTCCAAAACCAAGGAAGAGCATGCAGAGCATTTGAAGTTGACATTGGAAGCGTTAAGAAGAGAGAAGTTGTACGCTAAATTTTCAAAGTGTGAATTCTGGATAGAGCGAGTGCAATTTCTTGGACATGTGATTGACAAGGATGGGATTTCGGTGGATCCGTCAAAGGTTGAAGCAGTGCTTAACTGGGATCAGCCGAGAACGCCATCAGAAGTGAGGAGTTTCCTCGGATTAGCGGGTTACTACAGGAGATTCATTCAGGATTTTTCCAAAATCGCGACTCCGTTAACGAATTTGACTAGAAAGACGGTGAAGTTCGTTTGGACGGAGAAGTGTGAGGAAAGTTTTCAAGAATTAAAGAAGAGGTTGAGTACGGCGCCTGTGTTGTCTTTACCGGATAGCACAGGAAATTTTGTGGTGTACAGTGATGCGTCGCATAAAGGACTAGGTTGTGTGCTTATGCAGAACGGTAAGGTCATTGCGTACGCGTCACGACAATTAAAGGACTATGAGAAGGGGTATCCTACCCATGATTTGGAATTGGCCGCAGTGGTGTTTGCTTTGAAGATATGGAGGCACTATCTTTACGGGGAGAAGTGTGAAATATATACAGACCACAAAAGTCTGAAATATATTTTTACACAGAAGGATCTGAATATGCGTCAGAGGAGATGGTTGGAATTGATAAAGGATTACGACTGCGAAATTTTATACCATCCGGGTAAAGCGAATGTGGTGGCCGACGCCTTAAGCAGAAAGGGACGGGAGAAACTATTTGGTTTAACCGCTCAGGAGGAGTTAGTTACAGCAATGGCAAAATTGGAATTGGAGGTGAAATATCCGGGGGAGTGTGACGAAAAATTATTTCAATTGAGAATTGGTTCAACTTTGGTGGATAAGGTTAAGGAAGCACAAATGCAGGACGAAGAATGTGAGAAAATCAGGAAAAGAATATCTGAAGGTGATGAAGTGAAATTCAAAGTGGACAATGAAGGAGTATTGAGATTCGAGGGAAGGATTTGGGTTCCACCAGTACAAGAGGTTAAGGAGGAAATTTTGAGCGAGGCTCATAATTCGAGATATTCGATTCATCCGGGTAGTACGAAGATGTACCAAGATCTACGACAACATTTTTGGTGGCCGAATATGAAGAGAGACGTTGCCGATTGTGTAGCCAAGTGTTTGACATGTCAGAAAGTTAAGGCAGAACATCAGAGACCAAGTGGGCTATTACAACCGTTAGAAATCCCAGAATGGAAATGGGAGCACATCACTATGGATTTCGTAGTAGGTCTTCCGACGACTCAGAAAGGTTTCGACGCAGTATGGGTTATCGTGGATGGACTGACGAAATCAGCACATTTTCTACCGATCAAGATCAGATTCAACTTAGATCAGTTGGCGAAGTTGTATGTCAAGGAGATTATTTCGAGGCACGGTGTTCCTATATCTATTGTCTCAGATAGGGATCCGCTCTTCACATCGAACTTTTGGAAACGACTACATGAATGCTTGGGAACACAGTTACGTATGAGTACGACATATCATCCACAGACCGACGGACAGAGCGAAAGAACGATTCAAACATTGGAGGATATGTTACGAGCTTGCATTATGGACTTCAAAGGAAATTGGGACGATCATCTACCGTTGGTGGAATTTGCTTATAACAACAGTTATCACGCAAGTATTGGCATGCCGCCTTACGAAGCGTTGTACGACAGAAAGTGCAGAACTCCATTATGCTGGGATGAAGTTGGCGAACGTCAATTGCTCGGACCAGAAGTGGTACAACAGACCGCAGAAATCGTTAAAGTGATAAGGGCAAGATTGATAGCAGCTCAGGATAGACAGAAGAAGTACGCCGATCAACATCGTAAAGATCGAGAGTTTGACTCTGGTAGCTACGTATTCTTGAAAGTATCTCCTTGGAAAGGGAAGATTCGTTTTGGTAAAAAGGGAAAACTGAGCCTGAGGTTCATTGGACCCTTTGAAGTGTTAAGAAGAGTTGGTGAGGTCGCTTATGAGGTAGCTTTACCTCCAGCGCTGGAACACATCCACAATGTCTTTCATGTCTCGGTGTTACAACCATACAAGCCCGACTACAAGCATGTCATAGAGTATGAACCCCTGCAAGTTGAGAAAAATTTGTCTTACGAAGAAGAGCCTGTTCAGATAGTTGACAGGAAAGAGCAAGTGCTAAGAAATAAAATTATACCTTCTGTTAAGGTGATCTGGAGAAACCACAACGCTGAAGAAGCTACGTGGGAACTCGAAGATCAAATGATAAGAAATTATCCTCAGTTATTTGCTTAATCCTTGTGTAGCGATTCTGGAGACAGAATCTTTGTAAGGGGGGAGAATGTAACGGGACGAGTTAATTGAGTCATGATTCTGGGGACAGAATCCTTTTAAGGGGGGAAAGATGCGACGAACGAGAATTTTTGTAACTTATTTTAAATATTTATTGATTGAATAAATATTTTTCGACGATTTGATTGTTGAATTAATTGATTAATCGATGAATTTGTGGTAGATTAATTTAATTATATGTGTTACATTAATTAGATTAATGTGAAGAATTTTTATATTTAAAGTATGTGTTTAATTGAATTTATTTGATTAAATACATTATTTAAATAAGTATAATGTTATTTCTAATTAATTTAATTATTAATTAGATATTTAGTAAATGGTCATTATTAATAAATGAGAATTTTATTTATATGACTATATGATTTAATGAAGAATTATTCTATTTTATTTATTTGATTTTAGTAAGATTATTTAGTTGATTAAAGTGTGACATGAAACTATATAATAAGCTATTTATTAAAATAAACTAGAAGGAAGAATAAAGAAGCTAGCCAAACGAGGCCTTAATGGGGGTTGATGTCAGTTAACCCATTATGGGATTAACTGACACCACTCGTCAGATTTTAAACTCACGTATTTCCATAATCAGTATTTCTAATTATCAAGCCAGAGAGAGAACTAGAGAGAAAAAGGAGAGAATTTGGAGAATTGAAGAAATCCTTCCATCATCTTGCATAATTTAAAGCATCTAATTGAAGGTAATCCTTAAATTCAAGTCTCTGATTATGTTTTCTTAATTTTCTCCATGAATGCATATTTTAAGTTCTCTGTAAAGTAAATTCTATGGCTAAACTTTCAATAAATTGATATTAGATGATTATAAGCATGCATTGATGTGTTTTGTATGGTTTATATATGATTAAGAGTAATTAAATTCATGAAATCATGCTTTAATTACAAGTTCTGAAGTTACAGAGTAGTTACATATGAACAGGGTTTAAATGTACGAAATTGGTACTTGATTTACATGTTAATTGGTTAAATTGATTACCAATTATGTTTATGCTTGTAAAAACGAAAAGAACGAAACTTAAACGAACTAATTTGGTTAAAAAACAAATTTACTGTGATTGATTTCGTTAACTGTATCAATATGTAAATACAGAGCATGAACAGTGAATTTTAACCTTTGATTTGGTTGTATAAGTTGTTAAAATCATGCTAGAAGGCTTGGATAACGATTATATTTAATTTATAGTGTCTGGGTGTGTTTAATTTCGCATAAGAATAACAAGATTGGGAAATTTTGGCCTGTTTCTGCGTTCTTCGCGAACTGCAGAAACTGGAATTCGTAATTCTCGCCCCGGCGAGAATTTTGTGAAGGGATTTCTCGCCCCGGCGAGAATTTTGTGAAGCAATTCCTCGCCCCGGTGAGAATTTTGTGAAGCAATTCCTCGCCCCGGCGAAGAGCTCGCCCCGGCGAGAATTTTGTGAAGAGTTTTCCCGCCCCGGCGGGAATTTAAAAAAAAAAAGAGTAAAAAGACGAGAGTAAAAATTTTCTTCTTTCTTTAAGATCATATTATGATATCGTAGATATACCTAAAGCTTAGGCTTATGTATAAAATGAATGTTAAATTACTGTGAAAGGTGGTAGCATAAGCCCATTGATTATTCGGTGTCAACTGAGCTATTAAAATGAAATTAGATGAGAATGAGTTCTGAAGTGTTTATAATACTGTAACTAATTATTGTTACTGTTTTATAAACGGAATGTATAGGTTGATTAAAGAAACGTGAGTCTTAAATTTATAGTCTACGCACGAGGCAAGTATCTTATCCTTACTTTTTACGTTTACGCAAGTTTCTAAAGTTAATTCTCTTATCATATAAGTTTCATGATGCTACTATTTACTCAAGCAAATTATTATTTCTATTCCATTCAATTTCATGGATTCAATGAGACATTTTTAATTTCCTCTTTGTAATGCTTCAGTTATATAGAACGTATTCAATCGTACTTTTTGTGAGATTTAGTTTTGATTCTCGAATTACACCTTTTGAACCTTGATTGACTACCGAACCCTTTTTGATTCGACTAGTCCATAGTTGATGAGCGTTCTAAATTCTAGAAATGTTATTGAAGTAAATCCAAACCAAACTTCCTTTGGTGCGGACTCCGATGTCAAACTGAGATGAACAACCCTTATATAGGGGATTTATTTATGCGTTAGCGTTAAGATGTTGTGCACATACATGGTATAAAAGGGCTGATCCCCCTGAGTACGAGAAGCAAGGTCCATATAGTCTTACGACTGTTAAAGGTTTAAAGTAGGAATACTTGACAACCTGGGACATAGTTCGTGGTCTTAAGACCCTCAGACGTTCTTTTGAATCTTGTTTTACATTCTTGACTCAAAAGCTAAATCTTCGATTATTCAATATCCATTAATTATTTCGCATGTTATTATTACTGTTGTTGTTATACTTGCTGGGCAATCATTGCTCACCCTTGCATAATAACATTGCAGCTAAGGTTGAAAGAACTGACGAGCCATCTACTAGTAAAGGAAAAGGAAAAACAAACAAGTGATGAAGACTTGTTGTATTTGCTTTATTGTTGTTTATGTATTAGACTTCGTTTATGTTTTCCGCACTGATGTTTATTTAAGGTTAGATAACCTGGGATTTGTTTATTAATGATGTTGTAACCCTCTAATGGGAGATTTCTATTTCTATTCAAGTATTTTCTTTTTATTTGAATGGGTAGTTAGATGTGATGTGATGTTTTTGGATTGTGAACACCAAATCCTGAGGAAATGAAGTACCCGGATTTGGGGGTGTCACATAAATAACATTTAATATAATTACACTTAACATGAACTATTCCATAATAACTTTTATAAATTATTTATTTTACTCAATAAATAAATTAACAAAAATATTTATATAACACAATAAATATTTTTATTTATTCACAAAAATCGCATTCGTTACATCTTTCCCCCCTTAAAAAGATTCTGTCCCCAGAATCACAATGCAATTAATTCGCCCGTTACAATGACACAAAAGGCAGATTTTAAGTGGTTCGAAGACTAAATAACTCCTAGTCCACTCTTCTACTTCAACAAGTAGGAAATCCACTAAGGATGGGTCAATAAGACCAGATCACTAAGATCTATTACAACTGAATCACTTAGATTACTTCGAGTTACTTAGTCTTGACAATGGTCACTCAGACCAGGTCACTTAGACTAGGACACTTAGTCCAAGACACTTAGTCCAGTTCACTTAGAACTCTTTGAGTCACTTAGTCTCGGTATAATTGTCACTAAGACCAAGCGAATCACAAATGAATGTTGATTGATGTGCTGCTAAGCTTTGCAATGAGGCTTGACTTCTTTTGGTACTTAGCAGTGTTGAAGGGACCATCTTTGAGGTGCTGCTAAGCTTTGCAATGAGGATTGACTTCTTCTGGTACTTAGCATCTTTGAACACATCTTAAGTCGTAGAGTAGAGCTTGCTCTACTTTTGGTAGAGGTTTCACTTTGTGTTCTTGATGATTCGTACTTAGATTTAAGTCCTCGTACGCTTTTATAAAACCTTCAAAAATTGTCACGCTGGAGAGTTCCCATTGGTGCATTTAATGTTCCAAGCCAAAGATATTCTCTGATGATGACTTTAGAGTAGCCGGACAGGTTGCTTTTGACCCTAACACGTCCCATCAGTCCGTAGTCTCACCTACCTCTTGTGAGAGGTGACATATCTCTAATATAGCAGTTTAGACATATAATTTTATCTGATCATCACATTTAAATTTGAAGATGGTGAGAAACGGTCTTAAAATCTTTGCTCTGCTCTGTTCTGAATTTGTTAGTCATATGACAGTTCTGACATTCTCTTCAGCCTTGACTGATCGTTGAGGTTGATAAAGAACGTAGAGTCTTGACTTAGGTTACTTAACGTTCTGAACACTACAAAATCGTTCTACAAAATGGAAAGTTGTTCTACGATCTGCTCTATGAATTGCTTTCTACGATGTTAGAGCAGACTCTGCCAACTTCTCCTTTACACTGCGATCTCAGTTTTGGCATTACAACTCCGAAGGCAGCTCTACAGTTCTGAGGGTAGACTCTACGATTCCGACTTCAATTCTGAGATGACTTTGCAGCTCTGCTATCTTTCTTATGATGCTTCACAAACACTTAGAGTACACTTCTTACAACAATTACATTACGAATAAACAGAATAACTCTACGATTTCTTTGGCAGCTCTTCGAAGATTGATTCACTCTGCGAAAGCATATATTGTGATTAGCTCTTTATGAAAGTTTACTTTATATTGTTGGAGTTGACTTCTTCTATCTAGTATTTTCAATACGATCTTTGCTTAGCCCTGCGATTCTCAGTTTACTTTACAGACTGATATTTACTTTAAGACTTGGAGTGAATGAAAGAGCTCTGTGATCGAGCATTTGATGTGCTACGAAACTGTGTTAACTCTGCGACCCAGAAGAACCTTCGAACTGGGTATAGTTACTATACGAGCGATTTGGGCCTATTAGCTTTGCATTAAATTTTCTCAATAAGACACATTTGATCTTTCTATTCTAAGTCATTGTACATCATTTCATCATTAAGGACTTTACAAAACTTACTGGTATAAATATACATTAATCACATTAAATCATACTTGCACATTCTAACAATCTCCATAAGATTAACCTAACATATTTGATCTTTCTATTCTAAGTCCTTGTACATCATTTCATCATTAATGACTTTACAAAACTTACTGATACAAATATATATTAATCACATTCATCATCAAATCAAACATACAGACTCTAACAATCTCCCCCTATTTGATGATGACAAAACAAATAGATTTATAATATTCAACAATTTAAAATGCATTTGCTTGGAATTTAAATATGACTTAAAATACAGTAAGCGATTGTATTACTTGTGCAAAATGATGCATTCATTAATCAAAAGTATGATTTGTACAAAGCATGAAAGATTTTAGATATAGCAAAAAAATATTTACTTACTATACTACCTTCAGTTATCTTATTCTTCTTTTTTCTTTTGCTTCTACTTCTGCTTCTGATTTCAAGATTGCTTCTTTTCTTTATGAATCCTCTTTGCAATTATTTAACTGAATCCCTTGGTTGACGATTCTTCATAATTGCTTTCTTCTCCCACTGCTACATGCTGTTGATTCTTCCTTTCTTTTCTCCCCCTAACCTACTAGTTGTTACTTAACATTTTCTTTACCCCTTTTTGCTTCTCCCCCTGACTCTAATTTCTCCCACTAACTTCCTAACTTTGTTTTTCCCTTTTTATTCCATTTCTCTTCTCCTAACATCTTTTCACTTCTCCTTTTGACATTTGTAACTTCCCTTATTTCTGTTTATCCCCTATTATTGTTTCTCCCCCTTTTTGTCATCAACAGCTTTAGAGAGAAGTATGACTGTATGAACATGTGGTTTGGATTCTTGATTTTGTGGTTGTGCAGGAGATAAGAGATGTACATGTGATTCTTTGAATGATCTTTGTTTAGATGGAACATGAATAAAAGCTTTGGTTTTATTGATATCAATCGTAGTGTTTTGAGACTCTACGATCGTAGAGTTTATTTTGATTTCATCATTCGTAGAGTGTGGAGACTTTACGATCAAGAATTTTGGTGACTTTGCACGGTCAGTAGAGTGTTGAGACTCTACGACTGGGAAAATGGTATTTTGAACATCGCTCGTAGAGTGTTAAGAATCAACGAACGGAGAGATATTATGAGTTCATCATAACAGACCGGGGTATGAGGTTGCTTGGAGATCATAGAGAGAGACTCTACAATTTCTTTATTGCAATCAAAGAATGGATGAATAGATGAATTTGAACGAATGAAAGATAAAGGAACAAAAGTACCTTCATAATTTTTATAAGCTTTAAAGTGAGAAGAGTTGCAGATAAACTTTGAGGCATAAAAGAGAACCTTTGGAAAATTCTGAGCTATTAGCTTTAGATTTGGAAATCTTGAATAGCACCAGTTGATGAAGCTCTGGTCTCCTAAAGTAACAGCTTACAACAACGACATCATTGGTAAAAAGTAAAGTAGTTGCTCACTCTCAGGATCACAGAGAGTGGCGCTTCTGTCTACTTCAATGTCGTGGAAGCTGCTGAATAATTCTTCAACACTCATGGAGACCACACACATCTTCCCATTTCCAGATCCAATCCATCTATCAAGAAGGCGAGCATTTGGATCTTCCATACTTTAAAGTACTATACGCCTCCTTATTCCTTGAGATGTAGATGGTATTGAGGAAGGGGTTACATGATAGTCAATGGGTTGCTCTCCCTCGAAGTCGGGATCCTCTAGCTTCACTATTGATGGATCAAATACTAAATTGACGTTCTCTACAACTTCTTATTGATTCTCATCTCTCTCCTCTTCTCCTTTTCTGCTTTCTTCTTCTTTATTTCTTCCTTTTCAGCCATCTTGCTTAACTTCTTTTTTTTCTTCTTCTCCTTTGGCTCAGGACTTAAAGCCTTTACAGTCTGTTCATCTTCACCTGCTTGGGACTCTGGCTCATCAGCCATCACAGCTAATTCTTCAACATTTACATGAGGCTCTAGTGTGGCACTACAAGAAAATGGCCCAACAGCGACCAAGACTATCAGCGACCGCCATTTTCGGTTGCTAATGCTCGTAATAGCGACCGCATGCGGTCGCTAGTCGGTTACTGATTTAATTTTACCGCCTGAAATTTGGCGCAAATGTTTGGCGGGGAGGTTATCTGCGACCGATTATAAACAGCGACCGCAAACGGTCGCTAATACAGCCACGTCAATAAAAAACAGCGACCGCACACAGTCGCTATTAGCGGTCGCTGATGTATTTTAATCTTAAAAAATCGAACAGTCCCAACTCAGACGAACAGAAGAAGAAGAAGAAGAGAGGAAGAGGGAGCGGGAGAAGAGAGAAGACGGGGAGAACATATCCCGGCTGGACGCCGCCCACGCCACCTCACCGACTGTCTGCACCATCGTCGCCCACCGCCGCCCACCGCCCACGCCTGCACCCCACCGAGCTAAGGTAAGAACTCACTGATTTCAAATCTTCAATCATTATTCCTTGTTGATTCTTACTGTCTTCTCTATCTAGAAACTTTTTGCAGGACAAATTGGATCTTATAAATACAATTCCTTTTTTTTCCTTGCTTCTGATGTAATATCAATCGTGTATACAGTTCTTTTTTTTCCCTTGCTTTTGAAATCGTGTATACTAATTTCATGCCACTTATCAGGGCTTTCGTCTTTGATTCTTACCTAGGTCGATTCTGAACCATTGGCCTTGGTTCCATTGCTAGTCAACAGTTAATTTTACTTCTATAATCTTTCTCTCTAGATTCTTAATTATTATTATACAGTAATTTTTTTGATGGGCAAAAGATTCAATTATTTTTAGGTCGTCCTTATGATTTTTTGCATAATTATTGGGGATATGGTGTGAACTGCCTCTTTGAACATAAAGGAATACTTTTGCGTAATTGGAAAGAATTCATAATATATCAACTGATCACACCCTGTGTACACATCACATTGTGTCGTCAGTTCTATTACATGTTTGAAATACCCATCTTTACTATGTATATATATATATATACATATACATATATATATATATATATATATATATATATATATATATATATATTCATGAGCCTAAACAAGTTTTGTTCTACGAAATCAGCTTTTAATACTCCCTCCCCCAAATTTACTCTTCATTTTTTATGAGTTTGTTTAAAGTGCAATTCTGGCTGGAGTAGATCATAAATTTTGCTCCAAGTGGGATAAAATTAGATGCCTAAAGGGCCTTAAACAAGATGAACTGTATTATTTATCCATAGGCACAATTGTTTACAGTTGTGAAAATTAGTTATGGAATAGTATAGTTTTATGAAATGGTTGAGATAATTGGTTGCTTAAGAATGAGTATAATGGTGTAATAAATAATAGTGATAATGATAACGTATAATGAAATAATATGATCATGATAATAGCGATGATGTTGTTTCAGCTAGATCAAGATAGTAGCGAGTATAATGCATAATGCTTGTGCCTCTTTTTGATGTCGTAAGCTTCCTACTTATATCAAAAGAGAAAAATAATATTTCACTTTCGCCAATCTAGAGTAATAATGAATCAAATAACATCGTGTATCGTAAAATTCTATTATAAAATACTTGAATAGCTAACTAGCTAGCTCATAGTAGTAAAGTACATCCGTAAAACTTGAATTTGTGGGAGCTAATATAGAGTTGTAGATAAACAATAGTAACGGCTATCAACTGATAAAATATCAACTACAAGGTACTTATAACTTACAAACCCAAACACCAGTTCAAACCCTTGTGCCGCAAACCCTTGATAGAAAATGTTGAGGAAAGTACACGAATGATCACCTCCTGATCAAGTGCTTTGAGGTACCAATAATTCGTAATGACGAAGATTAAGAATTCAACCAAGGAACTTCAAAAATGTTAAAATAAAATATGAGACTAAACTAATATATGTATAATCAACAGAATGCAAACATATTAGAGCAACTAATTGGGAAGTGTACATAATATATACACACATACACAAAGACAGATTCATAGGGATATATAGAAAATTCGTTTACTAATGAAAAGCAAGTTTTTAATTTTCTGGTACTTTTTACTGCTTTTGCATCCATTCGTTATTGTTTTGTTCTTATTATATTGGGAATTTGTATATTTCTCTTGGGTTGTGTCTTGGGTGTGTACAAATGGCCATATATGCATGCCCTCATGCATGTTGATAGTCCATATTATAGGGGAGACTCTGGCGAAAGTTTTTCGTTGGTCGGGTAACTGAACAGAGGCGTATATTTATATTAAAAGCTACATATATATGCAAAAAAAATGATGTAGCTTGTCCCAATGCATATGAAGACCATGCATGATGCAATGATTCATATTCCACCCCTATTCTATCTAATGTCTTTAGGCTGGTGCAGATGTCAATTAAATATGTAGGATGGCATAGGACCATACCTCATTCTAAGTTAAGATCCACAACAATATATCATGCCTTTAGGTAGTCGATTTCATGCTGTGTAAATTTGTTTTGGTATGTATCCTCATTCTAGTCCCGAATAAGCATTTATGATGCACACTCATGTTATATATGTACATATACATCTGTACGTATTTATAAGCATCATAAATGGCATTTGGATGAATTGTAAATCTCTAACAAGGGGAATTAATATAATTCTTATCTGTAGTAGGTACTGTGGTATCATGGACCTCTATTCAGACTGTAGTTGGATGAGACGACGAAAGTTAAGTGCCCAAATAGGTGCTACAGGTGAATTTAGAACTGGTTGTCAAGTGTTTCTGGATTATGCGTATACTCACCCGGAATGTGTGAATGGTCAGAATAAGATAAGATGCCCTTGTTTGAAGTGTAAGAATGTAAATTATATGGACAGAGACATGGTAAACTATCATTTACTTATTTCTGGGTTCATGAAAAATTACGAAGAATGCTGGTGGGCACATGGGCAAAGAAGAGATAGTGGCATCGTACAAGTACACAATTCAGGTAGCAGTACCCATCTTATGAATGACATGATTCATGATATTGCAGGGCCGGATTTTGATTAGGAACAAGGTAGAGAGCAACCTATGAATTCTGATGCCAAAGTGTTCTTTAAGTTTAGATGAGGGTAGCAAGCCATTGTGGCATGGTTGCACCAAGCACACTACGTTGTCTGCAGTGGCGACATTACTTAATATCAAGGCTGATCACAACATGAGCCATGAGTGTTTTGAGTCGCTGTTGAAGGCCATTAAGAGTATGCTGCCTGACGATGAAAAATTGCCCGATAACTACTACTACTGTAAGAAAATGGTGAAGAAGTTGGGTCTTGGATACCAAAAGATCGATGCAGGTCCGAACGATTGCATGTTATTTTATAAGGAAAATGAACAAAAGACAAGGTGCACGTTTTACAGTAATGATCGGTTCAGGCCTAAAAAAGAAGGTGTGACTACAAAAAAGACAAATATACCTTTTAAGATTTTAAGGTATTTTCCGATTATGCATCGGCTAAAAAGGCTGTACATGTCTTCAAGGACAGCTGAACATATAACTTGGCATGCGAAATCTCCAGCTAAAGATGGAGAACTTAACCATCCCGCAGATGGGCAGGCTTGGAAAGATTTTAACTTAACACATCCTGGGTTTGCATTGAAACCTAGAAATGTGAGGCTTAACTTGTCCACTGATGGATTCAACCCGTTCGGCCACTTAGCTGTTTCGTACTCCTGCTGGCCTGTGATTGTTACTCCGTACAACTTGCCTCCTTGGATGTGTATGAAACAACCATACTTGTTTCTTTCACTCGTGATTCCTGGTCCCAAAAGTCCTGGAAAGAACCTAGATGTTTACTTGAGACCTCTTATAGACGAGTTGAAGGTATTTGGGAGGATGGAGTACAGACTTGGGATGTTTCCACGGAAATAAATTTCAACTTGAGGGTAGCGGTTATGTGGACTATAAGTGATTTCCCTGCCTATGGTATGTTAGCTGGATGGAGTACACACGGGAAGTTGGCTTGTCCGTATTGTATGGAGCATACAAAGTCTTTCAATCTATCAAAAGGTCGAAAGCCTTGCTAGTTTGACTGTCATCGTCGTTTCTTGCCAGTAGACCACCCATTTCGAAGAAATAGAGAACACTTCAGGAAAGGAAAAGTAGAGAATGATATGCCTGCACCGCGATTGTCGGGGACAGAGATGCGTGACCGTATGATGAACCTGCCGGTCATCCCATTCGATAAGATTGTTGCCTCAAACATAATCAATGGGTTTGGCGAGTCTCATAATTGGGTTCGGAGAAGCATCTTTTGGGAACTACCTTATTGGTCTACAAATTTGATTCGTTATAATCTAGATGTGATGCATATTAAGTTAATGTGTTCGACAATGTGTTTAACACCGTGATGAATGTTCCGGGTAAGACAAAAGATAATGATAAGGCACGGTTGGACATGAAAGATATTTGTAAGCGGCCTGGATTAGAACTTTATGAATCTCCTAATGGTCGGATGGTCAAACCGCATGCATGGTACACATTGTCCAAAAAGCAAGTTGAAGATGTGTACACATGGATTAAGTCTCTGAAACTACCAGATGGATATGCCTCAAACATTTCAAGGTGTGTCATAGGTGGGAAATTGCAAGGGATGAAGAGTCATGACTGTCATGTGTTCATGGAAAAACTCATGCCTATAGCATTTTGGGACTTGCTTGATAAACCAATATGGGATGCTTTGACTGAACTTAGTCGTTTCTTCAGAGACATGTGTTCAAAAACGTTAAATGAAAATGACATGTCTGTACTTGAGAAGAACATCATTGAGATCACGTGTAAGCTTGAAAAGATATTCCCACCTGGTTTTTTTGACTCCATGGAGCATTTGCAAATCCATCTACCCTATGAAGCTCGTGTTGGTGGTCCAGTTCAATATAGATGGATGTACCCTTTCGAGAGGGTGATGGGAAACCTTAAGAGGAAGGTGAAGAATAGAGCTTACGTCGAAGGGTCGATATGTGAGGCATACAGTTTTGATGAGATATCTACGTTTGTCTCATACTATTTTCCCGACGAAGTCTTGACAAAGGCCAATCGAGTCCCGAGACATGATGATGGGGGCAATGTTGAACTAAATGGTCGGCTTTCTGTATTT
Source organism: Aralia elata (assembly GCA_034770075.1). Lineage (NCBI taxonomy): Eukaryota > Viridiplantae > Streptophyta > Magnoliopsida > Apiales > Araliaceae > Aralia > Aralia elata. Next base: position 73,530 of record JAVJAP010000070.1, read on the forward strand.
GGTCTACCGGGTCGCGCTTATGGAAAAGGGAAGCGCATATTCCTCTCTGAGCAAGAATTACATGCTGCACATACTTACATTCTTCTCAATTGCGAGGAGATTGACAAATTTGTGAGGTATACGAGTTCAATCATATTTATTGGACCTATATCTTAACCTGAAATGTTGGGATATTTATATCTTAATATTTATAATCATGTATAGATCATACGATAACGAGTTAAAAGCAAATGAGCCCGACATCACTGATATAGATATTCAACTCAGTCGTGATAAAAAATTTGCACTTTGGCTAAAGGACAAAGTAAGTAAAGTAAATTAAGCACGACATATAGTATTAATTTATGAATTCATTTAATTTAAAAGAATTTTTGTAGGCTCTTAATGAGGGAACGATTCCTCCAAATGTACAAGTCCTAGCTATGGGCCCAGACAGGGACCAAGTCAGCTGCAATTGTTACAAAATAAATAGTTGTGAGTTTCATACAAAGGCATATGCTCGCGGTAAAAGAACAACTAACACTGGAGTGTGTGTTCAAGGAGATTGTTACAATGAGCTTGGTCGTACCTTTTATGGGGAGTTAAAGGAAATCATGGAGTTGTCGTACAAGGGTACTTATGGGGGTCAGATTAACTTGTTCAAGTGTCGTTGGTTTGATTCAAAAAAAGGGATATGTGTCGACCGACATGGAATCGTGGATATTGACATCCATAGGTCCACGTACGTCAACGCACCATTTGTGTTGCCAACTCAAACAGTACAAGTTTATTACATTCCTAGTCCTGTTAGGAAAAGGGATATACTGCCTGCAAATTGGCAAGTTGTAATTCATACTCCCTCGCGCAGTCGTGTTCAATTAGTAGATGGGGAGTTCTATCAAGAGGAGATGTTACATAGACCTTTTGTAATAAATGTGGAGGACAACAATGAACTAAACCAGTTAGAGGGTGGAGATGAACCTGATGAATTGGATCCCGTGTCAGTACCTGTGTCAGATGACATTGATACAGAGGAGGAAGAGTTATTGACTGACATTGAAACTGAATCTGAATCTGAAGAAGATGATGGTTATGAATCTCCAATACATATACAAAATGATTCTGACTCAGAAAATGATTACAACTAAAAGGTATGTTTAGTTTTACTTGTATTACATACAATTACATATATACATGTTCTCTATATCCTTGTCATGTTTATGTACCTTTCATTTATAGTTGTCGTAGTTAACTATTTCATACAATTACTTGTCATTATTGTAATTTTATTTGTATATGTAATGCCATATAACTTATAATAACACCAGTGGCACGGGTAGCTCTGGTAGTCAGTCTACTCAATCCTCGTGCCATCTGACGCCGCACACTCCTACTGACTGTGTGAGAGCAATATGTCAAGATCGAAATCTTCTTCTCACACTTGGCGGGCATCTGCTGTCTCTGAGTCCTGAAAAGTTAGCAGATGCAGTGGTGAGAGCAGCACAACATGATCAGGATGAGGTACTCTTGTCATTATTTAGTTTTATGTTAAGATTTACATGAACGTAGCTTTGCATGTTTAGTTTAGCTTTACATTCAATAATACATGTTTAGTTTAGCTTTTTGTTTTTATATTTAACTTTCATACCAGTATCAATATATATATACTATATATTTAATATATTTTATTCTTTTGCTGCAGCCCCATTTGGACGATATTTGATTCGGCCCAGATATTTGTATTCTCTTGATCTTTATTTGTTCTACATTTGTATTATTCTTTCTTTTTTACCAACTGAATGTACAGACATATTTATATTGTACGTTATGACATTTGTATATAAATTTTGGTCGAGCCGGTACTTGTTTATGTTTATACGTGCGTGGATGTTTATATATATTGTGTTGGTCTTATTGTATGGATGGATCGATGAATTTGTATGGATGCTGGTTTATTTATAGATATTATTGTATGTTGAGATATAAAGTAGGTACAAAACAGGTATTTTTTTAGAAAATCAACAAAACAGACAATTTTTTTTTTAAAATTTAGTATTAGCGACCGCATGCGGTCGCTATTGCCTTTCAGTGACCGGAACCGAGTAATTTTATTTTTTTTGAATTAGCGATCGCCTGCGGTCGCTAATACCGGTCGCGGACATGTGGCTCCATGTCACGCTAAATGCTGACTCGGCCTGACACAAACTGGCAACCGACTCCGTCGCTATTGTCAGTCGCTGATAATGCGGTCGCTGATGTTGGTCGCTGATGTACAGCTAGCGACCAGAATATCTGCGACTAGTATCAGTGACCGTAGTTGGTCGCTGATAGATATCGGCGACCGCATGCGGCCTCTAATAGGCAGTTGCAAATAGCTTTTTTTGTTGTAGTGTGGAAAACTTCAAAGTCATTTCATCATCAATGCTGGATTCGATTACAGACACCTTTTCCTTTCCCTTGGTCTTTCTCAAGAGTCCAGGTGACTCTTCCTTTTCATCATCACCAAGTTCTATGATTTGAGGAGATACTGTTTCTCTAGCTTGTTCTTCATGCTGAATGGGGGCTTTTCTTTGTTGATGAAATCTTACTCTCTGTCTTCTTGGGACAATCTTGGAGATAGGCGTGTTACTGTCTTCTTCTTCTTCCCCTTTCTAGGAGCTGTCGTTTTACACTCCAAAATTAATACCTTACTAACACTCTACTAGCACAAAACTTAGTATAATGAGAAGCAAGGATCGATCCCACAGAGAAGTGAATTAGTCTTTTACTTATTCTAATATTCCTAATATTTCTAAGAATGGGGGGTTTTGAGTCTGATTCACTAAACTAACAAAAGTAATTAAGAGTGATCAATGAATAAAAAACTTCAGTTCTTCAGTTCAGTATCACCTCATCACAATCATGGAAAAGTCAAGTTTATGATATTTACCCTTCAATGAGATTAATAACCCTAGATAACCGCAATCGCTAATTATCCGAAATTCTCCTTGTGTGTAAATCTAATGTGACAATCGCCTTAAGAGACCCTAACTATTATATAACCTAGAACTATCAGTCTAGATTTAATATAACAGCAGCATGAAGAATTAGAGAATTAGGTTATTCCAAGCAACAATTACACAATCAGGAATTATTTAACTTGTCTTCTAATAACCTTAATAATATCCAAAAGCTTGTCCACAATCAGATACTATCAATTGCTACTTATGATCAGATACAATATCGTTTGCTTAATACTATATCTTAATTCAGCAGATGATATTAATTAATTAATTTAATCCTGCAGAAATCAAATCAATCAATCCAATAACATATAAACAGTTCAATCAGATTATCAGAATAAATCTCATGTAAGAAGGAATAAATAAATAAAACCTGATTTAACCATTAATTATGAAAAAGGTTCAACATCCCTTAGAACTGAAAATAAGAGTTTAGCCTGACATGCCTTCAATCTTCTCCAATTAGGGTTACAATCGTAGTTGTCAAGAACTCCCTCATAATAAATTAAAAACATCTATTTATAGTCCTAAGATAATATCCTAAGTCCCTAAGAATTAAGAATCCAATCTGAATTAGAAATCCTCAAAAATTACAAAAAGTCAAAGCTGGTCAAACTTGGTCAACGCCGCCTTTCTCGCAATAAGTGCATATACACAATAAAACATGCAATAAACTAAATATAAAGGAATGAAAATAAATGAATATTATGCACTTATCAAATTCCCCCACACTTAGTCTTTACACGTCCTCGTGTAAACTAAAACAAAAGTTATATTGAAATCATTTGAATTCCATTCAATCAAACTCCCAAAGGTTCAAATTCAGTTAGCATCCATGAATACTAACACCAATCAATAGAAATTTGTTCAATACTTCATCAATCAACTCATAACAATAACCTCATCATTCCCCACTGAACATCTCTAAATCAAATTGAAACCACATAAGCATCTCCTATGATTAACACAGATACTCAACTCAGTTTGTATGAAACAACAACCGTGCACACTGACTCAAACCCAGAACATGTTTTTTTTCTCCTGCCATTCATTTTTCTTCACTCAGGTGAATGCATTTTATGCTCCATCTCACTTTTCTTCTCACCAGCGAGTGCGTTTTACGCTTCATCTCGTTGCACGTGTTTATGGGTTAGTGCGTTTTACGCTCCATCTCAACCCACCACATGTCTTTCTTTTGAGACAAGCTTTTTTTTCAGTTTTTCTCTCAATTTTTTTCAAATTCCCAATTACATAAATTTTTTCACATGGTCCTGCAAACAAGATAAGCAGTTAAACAGTTCTATATCATGAAATCAGTGAACAAAGTCAACTCCACAACTAACTCAGTCAAGTAAACATGTATCTCATACTCAAGTACTCATGCAGTACCAACTCAATTCAAATCTATCAACTATGGGTCCTAACTTCATTATCATCATTTATCAATTAATTTAGCATCAAACAAATTCAATCAATGGCATCAATCTTCATTCTAAACCAAAAACCTTCTAAAACTTGACCAAACACAAAAAATTTCAAGATTTTTTTAAAACAATTCAGATTTTTAAACTTAGAGCAAAACCTACCCTAAACTAACCTAAACCTAAACCCCTCCCCTATACTCAAACCTTACATTGTCCCCAATGTAAGATAATCATGCAAAGATGAAGTAACTACTATCTATCATGCAACTAATAAACTAAAAAGGAAAGGGATAGAAAAATCAAATCTGAGATCTTGGGTTGCCTCCCAAACAGCGCGTTTGTTTTATGTCGTTAGCCCGACATCAATCCTCTCAATCACGTAATCGGAGATTCATACGTCAAGTGAACTGGCAATAGCCTCAATTCCAGATTAGGTGCCTGCACAATAGGAGAAAATAACGTCTTGAGAAAAGCAGGTAACTGAATAAAGTAGACTGCATACTTATCTGAAAATTATGGCAAAGAATATAATGCAGTTGTAGCCTCCTTCAGATCAGAACTCCGCTCAATTTCTTCTTCTGTATCCAATTCCATGTTATTGATAACTGCAACCTGCAAATTCTCCTCGTCTTTGCGCTCTAGAATCACCTCAACCTTGTGAACTGTATCCAGTATCAATTCCTCTTCCTCCTACTTCTTCAGCTGTGATAGTATTACCATCTCTTGTTCCTCTTGTGCCTTCTCGTCAAATTCAACACTGCTGTCAATTCTTGAAGTAAGCATTAACTCATCTTGCTGCCATACCTCTTCATCACATCTCAAGGTAATCGCACATACGTTCTCTCTTGGTGTCACAATAGTCGGAGAAGGCAACTTCCCTGAATCTTGAGAGTCTAATCGTCCAACTGTAGTAGCTAGCTGACCCATCTGATTCTCCAAATCACGTATGGAAGTCCTTGTTTCTTGATGAAACTGTTGTGTCTGGATCATGAAAGCCTTGAACATATCCTCAAGAGATGATCCAGAGTTTGTAGGAGTTATTTCATAGCTCAGGTCGGGATAATCTCTCCATCCTGGATTGCAAGTGTTAAAACAAGGATCATATTGATGTTGTCCTGAGAATATCCCACAGCATTGACGTGTTGAACAGTTTCTTCCTCTTGTAAAATTGGACAATGATCTGAAGTGTGCCCTGACATTGAGCAAATTCCACACACTTTTGCCAATGACATGTTCCCTGCAGCCATCTGACGAACTATAGCTGTTAGATCAGAAATTTGTTGCTCAAGAGTACATGTGCTTACCCCATTCACCCTTGTATGCGCATGATCAATCCTAGTTCCATACTGTTGTGAGTTTGCTGCCATGTTCGCAATTAAGTTCTTTGCAGTCTCAGGTGTTTTATCAACTAATGCGCCTCCACTTGCTGCATCAATCATACTCCTATCCATTGGTAATAATCCCTCATAAAAATATTGGATCAAGTGTTGATCATCGATTTGGTGGGGTGGACAGCTGGAACACAACTTCTTAAATCTTTCCCAATACTCATAAAGAGTCTCTCCATTGAACTGCTGGATGCCACATATCTCCTTCCTTATGGTAGCAACTCTTGAAGCAGGAAAGTACTTCTCCAAGAATAGCTTTTGCATTTCGTTCCATGATCGTATTGATCCTGAAGGTAGATAGTACAACCAATCCTTTGCCAAATCTACTAGGGAGAACGAAAAAATTCTAAGCTTGATCTGTTCCTCTGCTACTCCTTGTGGCTTCATGGTGGAACACACTACATGAAACTCCTTTAGATGCTTGTATGGATCTTCACCTTTAAGACCACGAAAAGTAGGCAAAAGGTGGATTAGTCCTAATTGTAATTCAAAAGTAGCATCTAAAGTAGGATATTCAATACACAATGATGATTGCTCGAGGTTAGGCGAAGCTAATTCTTTCAAAGTCCTGTTGTTATTGACAGCAACCATCTCTTCTTTGTCTGAATCTGCAGTAGTGCCTTTATCTATGGATCAAATTTCAATTCAAGAGAGTGAGAGGATCGAGTCCTAAACTAAAAATAAAAATAAAAATAAATAGAGAATAAATAAAAGAAAACAAAGAATAAATAAGAACAAATAACACTTCCCCGGCAACGGCGCCAAAATTTGGGAGCTGTCGTTTTACACTCCAAAATTAATACCTTACTAACACTCTACTAGCACAAAACTTAGTATAATGACAAGCAAGGATCGATCCCACAAAGAAGTGAATTAGTCTTTTACTTATTTTAATATTCCTAATATTTCTAAGAATGGGGGGTTTTGAGTCTGATTCACTAAACTAACAAAAGTAATTAAGAGTGATCAATGAATAAAAAACTTCAGTTCTTCAATTCAGTATCACCTCATCACAATCATGGAAAAGTCAAGTTTATGATATTTACCCTTCAATGAGATTAATAACCCTAGATAACCGTAATCGCTAATTATCCGAAATTCTCCTTGTGTGTAAATCTAATGTGACAATCGCCTCAAGAGACCCTAACTATTATATAACCTAGAACTATTAGTCTAGATTTAATATAACAGCAACATGAAGAATTAGAGAATTAGGTTATTCCAAGCAACAATTACACAATCAGGAATTATTTAACTTGCCTTCTAATAACCTTAATAATATCCAAAAGCTTGTCCACAATCAGATACTATCAATTGCTACTTATGATCAGATACAATATCGTTTGCTTAATACTATATCTTAATTCAGCAGATGATATTAATTAATTAATTTAATCCTGCAGAAATCAAATCAATCAATCCAATAACATATAAACAGTTCAATCAGATTATCAGAATAAATCTCATGTAAGAAGGAATAAATAAATAAAACCTGATTTAACCATTAATTATGAAAAAGGTTCAACATCCCTTAGAACTGAAAATAAGAGTTTAGCCTGACATGCCTTCAATCTTCTCCAATTAGGGTTACAATCGTAGTTGTCAAGAACTCCCTCATAATAAATTAAAAACATCTATTTATAGTCCTAAGATAATATCCTAAGTCCCTAAGAATTAAGAATCCAATCTGAATTAGAAATCCTCAAAAATTACAAAAAGTCAAAGCTGGTCAAACTTGGTCAACGCCGCCTTTCTCGCCGGGGCGAGAATTTTATGCCTAGGTTTCTCGCCGGGGCGAGAAACTCCAGAATGGTTTGGGCCGGGGCGAGCTCTGGATCAGCTGGGGCGAAAATGGGCAGAAGGTTTCTCGCCGGGGCGAGAAACTCCAGTACAAAGTTCTCGCCGGGGCGAGAACCACAATTTTCCAATTTTTCAACTTTTCTCGTTTTGGCTCCGATTTTCCATCTTTTTCTACTTTTGACTCTGAATCCTCCTGAAATCAATAAACAACCTAATAAGTGCATATACACAATAAAACATGCAATAAACTAAATATAAAAGAATGAAAATAAATGAATATTATGCACTTATCACTTTCTCAGAAATGGAGAGACTCTTCTGAGAGTTCTTGAGGATTTTCTTTTCTTCTTTCTCAACCTTCCTCTTCTTTTTCACAACAAGCTCACGTGCTCTACGACCATGAGGTTCATCACATGCTTGAGATGCCTCCTCTACGATCGTATCAACCGTTCTTTTTCCCTTAACTTTAGTGGGCGTTTGGCTCCCACTAATAGTGCGCTTACTGCCACCTTCGGACTTATTTCCACCTTCTGATTGTTTTGATTTCTTGATCTTCCCTGGGTTCTTCTTCCAATCTTCAAATAATCTAGGAGTGATCCTTTTGTTACCATTCAAGACCTCTCCCTCTTCATCTTCAAGTTTGTTGTTCAGTTCCTTCTTCAGAATAATACTCATAAATCTCCCATAGAACATCTTGGGAGTTGGCACGTCTGCAGCCTTCTTTATTCCGGCATCTTCAACCCATTTGGCTAGTCAATCGATGAATATGGCACCAAAGTTGATTTTTTTCTTTATAATAATAACAGTCATGAACTTCAGTTGCAGTTCACTGACCGTATCATAAGTAGTGTCCTTGCAGAGGATACATTTGCCATTAATGTCAGCTAGGAACTCATATTCCTAAGGGAATTCCTTCTTCTTAATTCCTTTGAGTTGTGGGGTTTTTTGGATAACCCATTATCTCCAGACCTTCCTTTATATCGATTTCTTCAAAGGAAGTAAGGCCTTTGTTCGGAAAACCTAGGCAGGGATTGATTTTTGAGGCACTCAACCATAGAACAGTTCCTTTGACTTTGCTGGTTAGCACACCATCACCATAAACAACACTAAGGTAGAACTCCTTCACCAGCTCGGAGTAGATTCTAGTGTTGGATTCTAAGCACTCAGTAAATCCAGCATCTTGAATTAGTTTCAGAATGTCTCTGAACGTTTTCTTTACAACATCAAATTTGTCAAAACAGACTTGGTTACCGCTAATGACTTGATAGCTTTCCATCTCTCTTTAGGTTGAATTTTGCACTCAGTTCAACATCTTCAACGATTGATTATTATTGAAATGAAAACGAAAGTATTTGAGAATTTGAAAGCTTTTAGAGAGAAACTAGGGCTTGAATGCTTGAAAGCTCAGATTGCAAATGAGAAGTGTAAAGGACAAAAACAAGTTTGAACTGATTTATTTAATGCTTCCCTCTTAGTTCGGCTAAGTGGGGCACGTGGCATGAGACGGTTGATTGCATGTCCCTTCAGTTCTACAATTAAGAACTTCTATGTAGTAACTTTTGGCTTTTACTTGACTTTCTCGAGTGTGAACATCACTTGCCATAAAGTAACCGTCTTAGCTTTGCATAGAGTAAGATTAATCAGACTTTTCAACCTACGATCCCTTCTGCTTTACGAACCACTCTACGATGGTTCTATACTGAACGATTCACTCGACGATTTTGCATTTATTCTACGATGGTTCTTCATTTTACGATTTTCACCTGCATAATTAGAAACTTACAAACACATAGTACTAAGGATGTAAATTCAACATTCTTAACTCACTGATTAACTTATTAAACCTAGATTCATCTAATGGCTTAGTAAACGCATCAGCAAGTTGATTTTCAGTTGGAATAAAATGTAATGCAATATTTCTATTTTGCATATGATCTCTAATAAAATGGTATCTAATTTTTGCGTGCTTTGACCTAGAATGCATGGCAAGATTATGACTTATAGATATAACACTAGTATTATCACAAAATACTGGGATAGACTTTAAATCAAACCCATAGTCAGCTAATTGATTCTTCATCCATAAAATTTGAGCACAACAACCTCCAACAGTAATGTACTCAGCTTCTACAGTTGAAGTTAATACTGAATTTTACTTCTTGCTAAATAATGAGACAAGCCTATTCCTTAGCAGTTGACATGTACCACTAGTGCTCTTTCTGTCAATCTTGTATCTTGTAAAATCTGCATCTGACTCTATTAGATCAAAGGGAGACTCCTTGGGATACCATAATCTCAAATATAGAGTACCCTTGAGATACCTGAAAATCCTTTTAACAACGACTAAATGAGATTCTTTAGGATTAACTTGAAATCTAGCACAAATACAAGTAGGGAATATGACTACTAGCAGTTAAGTACATGAGAGATCCTATTATACCTCTGTATTGAGTTGTATCAGTACTTTTACCAGTTTTATCCTTATCAAGCTTGGTTGCAGAGGTCATAAGAGTCTTCATGGGAGTGGCTGATTTCATGCCATACTTCTTAAGTAGATCTTTGATGTACTTGGCTTAGTTTATGAAGATTCCTTCTTCAGTCTGCTTCACTTACAGTCCAAGAAAGAGGCTCAACTCACCCATCATGCTCATTTCAAATTTACTCTGCATTAGCTTAACAAATCTATCACATAACTTTTTGTTAGTAGAAACAAAAATAATATCATCTATATAGATTTGTACTAATAGAATCTTATCTTTGTGCTTTCTTAGAAATAGTGTTGTGTCTATTCTACCTCTAGTGAATCCATTTTCAATTAAAAAAGTAGTGAGTATTTCATACCATACCCTAGGTGCTTGCTTTAAACCGTAGAATGTTTTATCCAATCTATAGACATAATTTAAATGAGTTTAATTGATAAAACATGGGGCTTGTTCAACATAAACTTCTTCTTGAAGTTCTCCATTTAGAAAAGCACTCTTAACATCCATTTGGAAGACTTTGAATTTCATGAAGGCTGCATAAGCTAGAAATATTCTAATGGCTTCCAATCTGGCAACAAGAGCAAATGTCTCATCGTAATCGATTCCTTCTACCTTAGAATAACCTTTGGCTACCAGTCTTGCTTTGTTTCTAGTGATTACACTATCTCCATCCATCTTATTTCTGAAGACCCACTTGGTGCCAGCAACTGAATGATCTTTAGGTTTTGGAATTAGCCTTCATACTCTACTTTTCTCAAACGGATTCAGCTCATCTTGCATAGCTTCAATCCAGCTTGAATCTTTCATAGCTTCTTTAATCTTTTTAGGCTCTATATGAGAGAGAAAGCTTAGGTAGAAGTACTCATTCTGTGAGGCAGACCTTGTCCTGACTAGCATTTGGATCACCAATGATAATCTCTTGCCCATCTTCTTCCAGTTAGAACATCTGTCCTTGTGCCTTCTTGTCTGAATTCTTCAAGATTTGGTTCTGGATCAGCAGCTTCATTTACTAAGTGCTCTATAATCTCTTGGTCTGGCACTACGATCGTTAGGTCTGAGTCTATGCCTTCAACTTCTACGATCATAGGGTTCTTCTGCACTGCGATCGTCGAGTCTGTCTTTACGATCTCATTAATGTTGAGCAGCTTTGGTTGATTCATTTTGATTAGCTTCTTTGAATGTGACATGGATAGAGACTTCCCGTGTCAATGAATTCTTGTTGAACACTTTGTAGTCTTTTCTAAAGCTGTTGTCTCCAAAGATAAATGTTGAACCATTCTCAGTATTAAGATATGACATGAGTGCCTTGTTGCCAATTATGTGCCTTGAGCATCCACTTTCGAGATATCATTTGGACTTTGTGGATCTCGGTACTTGTAGGTAAAGTCATTCTATTTCGGTACCCACACTTGCGTGGGTCCTTCTTTATTAGTTCCATTGGGGACCCCAATCTGCTTGACTTTGGGTCGACGATATGCATTATATTCATAATCATAATAACAATATACTGTATTATGTCCATGCACATGACAGTCATAACATTTAACATTATGCATGTGTGAGTGTGTGTATGTGGGTCTCTCATTTGAAACTCTTGTGGATGATACTTATTTCTAGCTTTTCTTCTAGAATTGAACTCTCTCTGCTTCCATACTGTTCTACGATCTTGTGAATTCATAGAGTAGAAAGCAGTTTTACGATTTATGCCTAGTTGATTCGTAGAGTTAGTCTCACTTGACTCTATGATCTTTCAAGGTTTGATAGTAGACAGTGGCTCACTCTTCTGTTTTATAAAATCAAGACCAGTATGTGACCTGTTGTTTTAGGAAACAACAATCTGGTCTGCAAAGATTGTATAGCTTCGAATATTAGGCTCAACGATCTCTGTGGATTTCACAAATACAATACTTTTATTTGACGCATCATTATTGCTAATCTCCATTGCATTTTCCACATTTAGAACTGAATAAGAGTCTCCAAATCCTGACCTATCAGAGATAGATCTCTGACATTCAATTAATGAATCCATATATATGCAGAAGAACGATTCCACATTGAGATTGTCTTCTCTAGATCCTCTATCTTAGAGGTTAGAGATAACTCTCTCTGTGCACCTTGTTCAGTTATCTTTCTCAAACTTTCATTCTCAGCCTCAAGGTTGGCAAAAGAGACAGTACTTCGTAGAACAGTTTCCAACTCTATGAGAGCTTTCTTTTTTTTCCTCTTGAAGAAAAGAATGGTCATTTGATAAAACCCTAAATATTTTCATATATTGATGTAAATATGAAGTTATATCATGCAATGCAATTCTAAGATCATCAATATTTATATCATGAGAGTTAAAATCAAATACCTCACTGATGTCAATTTCTCGACGATCAGTGGTTTTGCTTTGACTTTCTTCTTTGGCCATTAGATAAAGATTTTGCTTTCTTTGATGTAGTTCTTCCTTGACCTCCAGCTGCTACTTTTTCGCATGAACTTTTTCTACCTTTTTGTAAGTAAGGCTATTTCTTTATCATCATCAGAATCTTCTTTGACTAGAGCTTCAGAAACTGTTGCTTCTTTCATATATAACAGTTATGTTCTCTCCTGAAATGTGTGGTACCACTTACTTGGATCATTAGAGGTTGGAGCTAGCTTTGTTGGAATGTATGGACCACTAATTACAACATCATACAGATCTTCATCTATAACATCCATGTAAGCCTGCAAATGAACTTTCCAGTTAGCAAATTTTTCTTTATTTAACAGAGGTGGCTTATTTCCACCACCAAGCTTAGAACCAATTTTATTGTGTGCCATATGATTAACTCAAAGTGTAAGTTTTATGTTCGTGAGAACCTGCTTTGATACCACTTGTTGTTTCCAAGAGACACAATATAAATCTAGAAGGGGGGTGGGGTTGAATAAATCTGTAAAAACTTTTTCACTTATTTCAAGATCAATTACCAGATAATTAATTTGTTCAATTAATTTTGCACAACGGAATATTAGTTTAAAATCCCTTTAAAGATATAATGAAATCTCAGTTCTAACTTTAGTTCTTATGGATATAAGCCACTTTGCAGATATATGACAGAATGTAAAGAACTGAATAGCAAATAATAGAAGCAGATTTTAAGTGGTTCGGAGACTGAATAACTCCTCGTCCACTCTTCTACTTCAACAAGTAGGAAATCCACTAAGGGTGAGTCACTAAGACCAGATCACTAAGATCTACTATAACTAAATCACTTAGATTCCTTCGAGTCACTCAGTCTCGACAATGGTCACTCAGACCAGGTTACTTAGACCAGGACACTTAGTCCAGTTAACTTATAACTCTTCGAGTCACTTAGTCTCGGTATAATGGTCACTAAAACCAAGCGAATCACAAATGAATGTTGATTAAGGTGCTGCTAAGCTTTGCAATGAGGCTTGACATCTTCTGGTACTTAGCAGCTTTGAAGTGATCATCTTTGAGGTGTTGTTAAGCTTTGCAAAGAGGTTTGACTTTTCTGGTACTTAGCAGCTTTGAACACATCTTAAGTCGTAGAGTAGAGCTTACTCTACTTTTGGCAGAGGTTTCTCTTAGTATTCTTGATGATTCGTACTTGGATTTGAGTCCTCGTACGCTTTTATAAAACCTTCAGAAATTGTCCCGTTAGAGAGTTCCCGTTGGTGCATTTAATGCTCTGAGCCAAAGATATTCCCTGATGATGACTTTAGAGTAGGTAGACAGGTTGCTTTCGGCCCTGACATGTCCCATCAGTCTATAATCTCACCTACCTCTTGTGAGAGGTGACAGATCTCTAATATAGCAGTTTAGACATATAACTTTATCTGATCTTCACATTTGAATTTGAAGATGTTGAGAAATGGTCTTGAAATCTTTACTCTGCTCTGTTCTGAATTTGTCAGTCATATGACAGTTCTGATATTCTCTTCAAGCTTGACAGATCGTTGAGTTTGATGAAGAACGTAGAGTCTTTACTTAAGTTACTCAACATTTTGAACTCTACGAAGTCATTTTACAAAATAGAGAGTTGCTCTACGATCTACTCTACGAATGGCTTTCTACGATGCTGGAGCAGACTCTGCAAACTTCTCCTTTACACTGCGATCGCAGTTTTGGCATTATAACTCCGAAGGTAGCTCTACGATTCTAAGGGTAGACTCTGCGATTCCGACTTCGATTCTGAGATGACTTTGCAGCTCTACTATCATTCTTCTGATGCTTTATAAACACTTAGAGTACTCTACTTACAACAATTACATTACGAATAGACAGAATAACTTTAAGAGTTCTTTGGCAGCTCTTCAAAGAGTGATTCACTCTGCGAAATCATATATTGTGATCAGCTCTTTATGAAAGTTTACTTTTTGATGCTGGAGCTGACTTCTTCTATCTAGTCTTTTTAATACGATCTTTGCTTAGCCCTACGATTCTCAGTTCACTTTACGAACTAATCTTTACTTTACGACTTGGAGTGAATGAAAGAGCTCTGTTATTGAACATCTGATGTGCTACGAAACTGTGTTAACTCTGTGACCCAGAAGAACCTTCGAACTGGGCATAATTACTATTCAAGCGATTTGGGCCTATTAGCTTTGCATCAAATTTTCTAAATAAGATCAACCTAACACATTTGATCTTTCTATAAGTCCTGGTACATCATTTCATCATTAAGGACTTTACAAAACTTATTGGTACAAATATACATTAATCACATTAAATCATACTTGCACATTCTAACAATCTCCATAAGATCAACCTAACATATTTGATCTTTCTATTCTAAGTCCTTGTGCATCATTTCATCATTAAGGACTTTACAAAACTTAGTGGTACAAATATACATTAATCACATTCATCATCAAATCAAATATACATAATCTAACATACTTGATACTCTTATCCCATGAAATGATCAAAGCTCACATATGACATCTATCGTATCATTGCAGTCGTCATCAAATCAAATTTACCTCTATAAAAAATTTGATTGTGATGGGGGTATAGTCTTCTAATATTTTGTGTTGTGTTTTTATTTATGTGATAGACCCACGCTTTTACACGAGTCAACCATTGCTCGAGACCCTTTACATAATTAGGTCTACCGATAGAGAGGCATTCGTAAGGCCAAACCTGTGTGATAAATTAGCATGTTAAATAATCACAACTAGTTTATGAAATGACCATATGATTATAACTATAAGTGCGGGCAATAAGATATCAGAAGAAGGGTTAAACAACCACCGATGTTCTTTGCATCAATTCAGGTGACTTTGTGTAAACTTCTATATAAACATGCCAAAATCGCCGCTCCCCATGCGTAGGAAGACAATTGATCAACATTTTCAAGAAATAGAAGATATCTCGCATGCACCACATCGCAGTTTGATGTAGGAAATAATATCCCAATAACGAACAATACATAAGCTTTGGTGTAAGTAACCACCATTTCCATGTTTGCATCTTTTGGAAGTTGGCAAAATCTAGTACCCAACCATGACAAAATAATCCCCCTTCAATGATAAACCTTATCTCCCATCACTATGTATCTCGTAAATTCACTTTGTTCTAAGAGTTGTATTGCATTTTTAATTAATGTACATGTAATAGGTGTACTAATAACCGACAATCTTAAAATGAAAAAAAAACATCTTTTAAGGTAATTGTTGTTAGGTTTATACTATCCATGAGCATACAATCAAATTGCATATAAACATCAGAAGCATGGTAAATCAGAATTTTAAAATTTACAAACCATAAACATAATCGATCTTTATGCGCAATTATTAATTAACAAAGGAAGATAAAGAATTAGAATTATACCCTCGTAGATCAAAGCTTTCTCGGGTATAAGTTCAACTCCAAATCCTTCGCGTTCCCCTTGAATTCCACTTATTAGATTTCTTTTTTTGATCAATGCAAGCCACCCAAGTGTTTGGCCTTTAGAGGTGATCCACCAAGGAATAATACGTATTCAAGAATATGGGTGTTTGGCTAAACCCTAGTTTCTATCTCTATAGAAATTATAAGTACTCTCCCAACAATTTGAAAAATCACACACCACCCATCTATCATAAGACTTCTCTTATTTATAGATCTAGATAACCCTCCTAAACTATTTAGGAATAAGGTTTTATTTTTAATTAAACTCATTTAATAATTAAACTCCTAATTTAATTAGGAATTAATGAGAGTACTTATATTAATTAATTCCTAAACCATTTAGAAATTAAATAATAATAATAATAATATTAATAAGACGCCTCTTATTAATTTATATTTAATATTTTTAAAATATTAAATAATAAATATTAAGCTATTTAATTTATTCTATCACCATAACATAAATTAAATATACTTATCATATTATTACGATTATGCCATTTACTTCTTAAATAAATATTTTCCTTTTGCGGTGTGACCCTTTAGGTTCTCCATATTAAATCGGTTGTGAATAAATCAATTACAACAATTCTAATATTATTTAAATAAATAAATTAAACTATTTAATTTATTTAAATAAATAATATTTATTCTACAATAAGGGTAAACCCCCTTAGCGATCAACGACTTTCCAGATAATATAGATTTCAACATTAATCATAAAAAAACATTTCAGTGAATAGTTACCATACAATTCAATCCTTCTACCATACAATGTCCCAAGTAAATATAAAACATGAAATTACTCTCAAGTCTTATTTTATTTGATTATATGTATTTCGATTCTCAAATGCACAACTCTAAATAATGCAAATTAGAAATACCTTTCTAATTTCATTCTGCTTTGACCAAAGACTTCTGAGTTGTCATTTATCGAATCACATAGGACATTCACTCCTTTTACTAGAAGTGGTAGATTCTTTGTTGACCATTCACCTATCTCCATGTACAACTTATTATACCCAATCAAACCCTTTGATATACCCTAAAGGTCTTAAGGGATATGTCAAAGTATAACTCATCATACACAAGATACTATGATGATCTCAAGTCTAAAGATCACTTGTACTACTATCATTTAAGGAATTCCTATTGACATGCAAGTAAAACTCCATTAGGTATTCCTTTAGCAAGCCACGTTCAGTGAACTTATTCTCTAATAAGCACCTACATACTTGCTTTAGTATCTCCACACAAATGATTATGAGATCAATCATCCTCTTCCTAAGAGCAAGCAAAGTATGTACTAATCTATCCGAATTCACTAATCCCCTTTTAGTAATCCAATGATTAGGAACAGTTTTAGTTTGTGAGCTATCAAGAAGTTAGATCTCATTAGCATGATCATCATCATGATTCTAAAAGCATTGCTCAAAACTATGTGTTTATCACACTTAATATAACAATATCATGTAGATAATGAAAATGCCTTTAATAAATAAATTCTTTTATTAATAACCGAATAAGATTATAAAGTATATACTACATCATATCAATATGATTGGCTTGTGTGCATACTACTTTCAATCTCCCACTTGCACTAAAGTTAATCGTCATGATATCTAATACTCGTCTTCTCTAAGTAACGATCATCCTGCTGTTGGATAAAGCTTTAGTAAATGGATATGCAATGTTGTTCTTGAGAGTCCACTATCTCTATAGTGACTTCTCCTCTTTCAATGATTTCTCTAATCAAATGAAAGTGCCGCAACACATGTTTGAATCCAAGATGAGACTTAGGAACTATTCCTAGTTCTTTAATGAACTTTTCATCCAAACAATCAACTTGCAGCTTCATTTACAACTATATACTTTGTCTTTGTCACTAAACCAACAACTCTTTAGTGTTTGGAACTTTTCCAATTCACTACACCACTATTCAAGGTAATGATTTACCCTAAAGTGGATTTGTTATCGTCTTGGTCAGTCTGAAAAACTTGAGTCTGTTTAACCCTCTAGTTTTAATTTAGACCTACCATGAATCATGATCACATCCTCAATACCGGTTAAGTACTTAAAGATATTTTTCACTGTCTTACAATGATCTTCTTCAGAATATGACTGATCAACATCAGGTCTTGTATTTTCATTGTATACATGATAGTAACTTATGCGATCTCTCTTTCATTGGGGACAATTTTAGAGAGATTAACTCCATGGCTCATCACCATGAGACCTCTCTTGGAGTTTGTCATGCTAAACGCCTTTAGCATCGAATAAATGTACGTTCCTTGGGTAAAGCCGAAAATACTTTTAGATCTATCTATATATATTTATATCCCCAATTTATAGGAAGTTACTCCCAAGTCATTCATGAAGGAATGCTTAGACAATTTTATCTTTACTGATTGTAGCACTGGTATGTCATTCATTATCAGTAGTATATCAACATATAATACTAGGAATGTCACAGCGCTCCCATTGACCATTTTTTTTGTACACACTAGGTTCATTCCGGTTTTTAATAAAATCAAACTCTTGTGATTGTCTCATCAAAACGAATGTTCCGTCTTTGAGAAGCTTGCTTCAATCCATAAATGGATTGTTGTAACTCATATACATGATTTGCTTTAACCATTGAAACAAATCAATCTAGCTATATCATACATACATTCTCCTCAAGTCTTCATTGAGGAAGGATGTCTCCACATCCATTTGCCAGATTTCGTAATAATAAGCTACAATCGCAAGTAAAATCTAAATGGACTTGAGCATTACCAGTAATAAGGTTTTATCACAGTCAACTCCTTGACTTTATTTGAAACCTTTTAAACAGGTCTGGTCTTATAGGTCTCCACCTTGCCATTTGCTTCAGTTTTTCTCTTAAAGACCTATTTATACTCTATAAGCACTATGCCTTTCGGTGGAGTAACCAGAGTCTTTACTTGGTTCTCATATATGGAGTCCATTTCGGATTTCATGACCATCTGCCATTTCTCTAAGTGCCTACTACTCATAGCCTCATCATATATAACTAAATCATCATCACCTATGATGCGTACGTCATCATCATCCTCTATGATGAATACATACCTCCTAGGTATCTTCGGTACTCTTCCAGATTTACGATTCAGTTATGGTACAATAAGTCTAACTACAGGTTTCTCGGTTTGACTTAAAGTGCTTTGTGGTTCTTGAACTCCTTCAAGATCTATTACCCTCCCACTAGCTCCTTCAATGATAAATACCTTTATCCAAGAAGACAGCGTGTTTCGCAACAAACACCTTTCGCTTAGTAGGATTATAAAAATAATACCCTAAACTTTCTTTAGGATATCCCACAAATCTGAACTTGTCAGATTTTGTCCCAAGCTTATCCTTTTAAAACATTTTCACATAAGCTAGACAACCCCTTATCTTAACATACTTAAGACTAGGAATCCTCCTTATCTATAACTCATATGGAGTCTTGGGATCGAATTTTGAGGTTACCTTAAATTGTAGATATGCAGCCGTTTCTAGGGCATAATGTGACACCCCCAAATCTAGGTACTTCAATTCCTCAGATTTGGTGTTCACTATATCATTCATTCATAACTAACTACCCATAATAAAGGGCAATTAAATTAAGCCGAATGAAATATCTTCCCACAATAGGGATTACAACTTAAAATCTCTTAAATAAACAAATCTCAGGTCATCTACCTTTATTACATTGTTGCGGAATTAAAACATAAAAATTAAACAAGTCTTATTACAAAGAACTGAAACAAATAGATTAAACATCTTCATTTGCTCATCTTGCCCTTGCCCTTGCTAGTAGACGGCTCATCCGACTTTTCAGGTTTAGCTGCAATGTTTTATGCAAGTGTGAGCAAACAATTGCCCACAAGTATGATAACAATAACATTTATATAATTAACGGAATAGATCTTAGCTAAGGAGTAATAATCTGTCTGAAATTAATCAACAACAAATCGAAGATCTGAAAGCTCAATAGATAGCTTAGCTCAAAAACTGAATATAGATTCAAGATTAAAAGTGTATCCGAGGGTCATAAGACCTCGAACTATGTCCTAGGTTAACAAGTATTTCTACCGTAACCTTTAACAGTCATGTAGACTATGGACTATCCATCTCGTACTCCGGGGGATCAGCCCTTTGTACAATGTATTGTGCACAAACATTTTAACGTTGTCGCGTAATTAATCCCCTATATTAGGGTTGTTCATCTCAGTTTAACATCAGAATCCGTACCAAAAGGAACTTGGTTTGGAACAATTTTAAAATATTCTAAGTCTGTAGAACGCTCATCAACTAAGGACTAGCTGAATCAATAAGGGTTTGCTAGTCACTAAAGCATTTGATTCATCAATAAAGTTTGTACAATAGAAATTATGTTCGAAGTTTGAATAACAATCAATGATCGAATAACAAATGATTGAAATAAAACATAAGCAATTGACATGATAACAACCTTGCTTGAATAATAATAAGCTAAGGTTTATAAGCTTGCTCTATGGAAATAAACTTGCTTTAAATGGAATGATAAGATTAAGGAAGGAAAAACTTGCCTCGTGCGTAGATTACAGATTTAAATAATTCACGTTCCTTAATCACCCTATACATTTTGATTATAAAACGGTAACAATAATTAGTTACAGAATCATATACATTTTAAGTTTCGTTCTTATCCTATTTTATTGCAACATCTCGATTGTCATTCGTTATTCAACAAATATTTACTAACAACCATCGTGGTATCTCATTAATCGTTTAATACCTTAATATAAGTTTTAAACATGTCCATATCAACATAACAAGATCACAAAACAAATATAAAATTTTCAGTTACTGTTCCACCGCCGGGGCGGTGGATTTCTATACAAAACCGTCGCCGGGGCGAAGCCACCGCCGGGGCGAGGACTCTAGTTCAAGTATGTCGCCGGGGCGACAAGACCGCCGGGGCGAGACTTTCAGTTCATTTCTACTGCCGGGGCGGTAGACTCGACTGACACCTTCTACAATTCGCGAACCAGTGCAACTTCAGACCAAATTTTCCAAATTCTATCATTCAATACATAAAATATGTGACGCCCCCAAATTCGGGTCTCCAATACCCGGATCCGGTCATCACGATCCAATACAAACATTCACCTCTAACAACATATGGTAACTAAAATGCGGAATAAAATAAACATACGTTGTTCATTACAAGGTGTTACTAGTCCCAGAATACAAATAACCTTAAACACATACACAATTCGTACCCTAATAACTATCAGGGATTAAATTACATTACAGTAATTGACTACACATAATTTTATTTTCTGCTACATGAAGTCTATCACTTCATCTTTTCCTTCCCTTTGTTCTTCCCTGACGTCTCGGGTTTAGCTGCAATGAGATCATGATATAGCAAGAATGAGCAACGAGTTTGCCCAGCAAGTTTAAAGTATGACAATAAGGATATATCATGATGAAGGAATATTAAGGAATTTCAACATTAGAAAAATCAGAAGCAAGAACAATAATTGCTTTTAGAACAATTGATAGTCAAATAGACTTTGAACGATAACTTCCAAATGAGTCAATAGCTGGTTGACCCTCTGGTTACTGGCTACAGAATAACGTACTTGAGGGGATCAGCCTCGCGTACCCTATGTATATGCATAACACTTAATTCTGCTATTTGTACCTTATATACGGTACGTGGGGTACTCCCCTATAAATAAAGGGGTGTTCATACAGTCTAAGAATCCTTACCATTGATTGGTTCGGATAGCTTTTATAAATTTTCACAAAATTGTCTGACCGAACAAGGGTTCAGACTTAACCATGAATGGTTTATAGATTTCTGAATTTAAATATACGAATTCAAATGCACGAATGTCAATAAATATACAGAGGTGGAATAATTCTGAAAGTAATTAGACCACTTAAAGCATGCTTGGAGATAAAATTCAAGCTCAAAGAATCCTTGCAATAATATATACCTTTTGCATGAATTAAAATACTGCATAAAGTTTTAGAAGTATTGCTCAAGGTAAAAAGTTGAGTAAGGAAGAACTTGCAATAATGTAAGAAGTTTAGGGTTAGGAACTTGCCTGTTTGCTCAGCTACAATTTAAATCTTAGCTTTAATTAATTGCTCTCGAGTGACCTATCATCGGGTAAAGTTGATTTATCAATTAACAGTTGTATATTGGCACCTCTTACTATACCTTTTACTCAACAGGTAAAATTCATCACCTATGTTTAATTACTAATTAACATTAGCTAACAGAAAATTATTGATGACCTTTAGCTATTATTTAAACAGATAATAATTAATCATGGTCACTATCATTTGAATACTCAATTTATTACCTTTAATTGTATCTAGGTATGGTTTAACAATCCTTATAAAATAAATTTTATTTTGGTTTTAAAGATAACGGAAAAACCCTTGATCATTTATTTATTAAGGTCCAAAAAATAATTAACGTATTAATCTCCCTCATACTTGATCATCATTTCATTGATGATTAAGTACTTACCATCCTTATTATTTCTTAACTTTTATTTATACTTAATTATTATAATAATCAAATACTTAGTACCTTTATTTATTATGTATTGGAAAAATAATAAATAATTATCTTATTAACTTTATTCATATTTAATTATTATTATTGTTAAATAATAATTAAATATTTATTATCTTTATTTATTATTTATTGGAAAAATAATAAATAATTATTTTATTAACTTTATTCATATTTAATTATTATTATTGTTAAATAATAATTAAAATATTTTATTATCTTTATTTATTATTTATTGGAAAAATAATAAATAAATTATCTTATTAACCTTATTCATATTTAATTATTATTATTGTTAAAATAATAATTAAATATTTATTATCTTTATTTATTATTTATTGGAAAAATAATAAATAATTATTTTATTAACTTTATTTCATATTTAATTATTATTATTGTTAAATAATAATTAAATATTTATTATCTTTATTTATTATTTATTGGAAAAATAATAAATAATTATTTTATTAACTTTATTTATTAGTTACATTAACCAATCCTTTTGCAGATGCATTATTGACTCAAATTAACTATCCATTAATTAAGCCAACGCAATTAACTGCTAGAACCTTTGAGGTTCCTCACAAAAATTTTCCCATACAGTATAACCAATATTATTACTACTAGAACCTTCAAGGTACCTTGACTATGATTTTCCCGTTAAAGACCTAATACAGTGTCCAACCCAACCAACACAGTCAGTCCAAATACAGAAGAAGGAAGAAAGAAATGAATGGAATAACCACAGTATCACATTACCAGATTTCCCAAACAAATCCAAACACAATTTACATGAACTGTTAACGGATTTTGAAACTCCAAACTTATAATAAAGTTTCCAATTTTATACCACAATACAATTATACACTGTGTAATACAAATCAACCAAGCTAATACAGTCAGCAATACTAAACTAATTACTGACCAAACTAATTACAGAAAATTTCCAAAGGACCTAAACCCACAAAATTTTTAGCTTCCATCTAAATGCAGAAAAAGGAAATAAGGAAGCAAATCAAATAACCATAGCAGCTCACTGTATACCTTGAGCCTGATCGTAGTGCGATTTTTCTCCTCCTTCCAAAATAATTCACCCAATCGGACATCCACTCCACCGCCGGTACCTTCGAATTGAAAATCGAAACCCCAAATTGGTTACCCCTGCTCCCTCTCTCTGACTAATTTCTGAACCCTAAAATTTTCCTTCACATTTGGGTCTCACAAGCAAGGGGAAAAATCAGTAGCTTCGGGGTCAATTTATAGGGGAAATCCTTTACCCAAATGGCTGGATATTACCTCAATTAGCCGGTCCAGGACCGTCGAGTAAAAATGAGCGGCGGCGACTGACCAGTCCCATCATAGCTAGCACCGGCCGGCAATTTCGAGCCGCACGCGTCTTCGTCGGTCGTGTCGCCAGATTTCAGGGACCCTTGGTCCGATTGGAGTAGCTCGGTCGTTCCTTCAAGTCTTAGACTAGACCGCTGGTTACCTTAACCTATCGCCGGCTTGCTGTCAAGCTGTCGCCATCCTTCCTCTCGTTCCGTCTGGTCACTTGATGGAGAACCCTAGGCCTAGATTGGTTCAGCTAAATGAGCGCCTAGGGCTTGCTTGGTTTTGGTCTGAGGATTTGATCTCGCTTGATTTGATTTCTTTTCCCATTTGATTTTGCTAATGCTGATGTATCCCCAACCCCCAAATAAAAGGAGTTCAACCCGCCTGGAATGAGATAGGATGGACCGACCCGCTTGCTAAGGGTATGACCCGGCTGGTAAAAAAGAATGGGCTCAACCCAATAGGGTTGGGCCATTTGAATTAATTAAGGGGCGGCCCAAAAAGAATTGATCAAAAGAATAATTATGGGTCCATCTTAACAAGATGAAAATTGGGCAAGTCCAATTTAATTTATCCATAATGTTTTTTTTTTTTTTTCTAATATTTTAAATTAAATAACTAACCTAATTGATTAATTATTTATCATGATTCTCTATTTAAAAGAATTTATTTATTAGTCTTCTTTCCAAATTTTCTTGCAATTAAATTCTTAGGGTTAACCCACTAATTTATTTAGACTATCGGTGAGTCCCTTTAATGCACAGAAAATTATTGGATCACATATTTATATAAGTAAATAATAATACTTACATGGATCCAATTAAATTTGAAAATTAAATATAATCAAACTTATTTATTTAAATAAATTTG
Source organism: Aralia elata (assembly GCA_034770075.1). Taxonomy (NCBI): domain Eukaryota; kingdom Viridiplantae; phylum Streptophyta; class Magnoliopsida; order Apiales; family Araliaceae; genus Aralia; species Aralia elata. The sequence goes on from JAVJAP010000070.1 coordinate 98,275, forward strand.
ATACAGTGTTTAAAATTTCCTGGACATTACAAAATAAACATACCCAGACGTCAAACATGATGTAAAACAATTACCCAACATGTTTCTAACAATTCTAACCATTATAAACACATAATCAACCAATTAAAAACCCAAAAATCCACTGTTCATGCTCTTTTTCTATACTTTGACACACTTAGTGAAATCAAACACTGTAATCTTGCTTCTAAACCATTTTGATCCGTTTAAGTTGCATTATTCTCGTTTCTTATTATATTAACATAATCAATAATCAATTAACAGATTAATATCCGAATTGAACATCAAATTTTATACATTTAAGCCATACATGAAAGTGAAACTCTGTAAAACCAAAAACTCTAATCTAAAGCATGCTTTCATGGATTAATTCATTCAAATTGATTTACAAACATAATATAATCACTAGTATATGCATATTAACAATTACAACCAAGTAATTTATATATTGAGCAAATAATTTCACATACAGTAAAGTAAAAAGATATACAGTGAAGAACTTTTAAAAAAAATTATACCTTTAAGCTTAACAAGATGATTTCTTTAGCTTAGCAATTCTCTTTCTTCTCCTCTCAATTAACAGAACTCTCTTACTCTCTCCTTCAATTTTTTTTCTTCTCTGTTAAGTTTTTCTCTCTTTTTTTTTAAAATGAACTGATAAACTCTCTTAAAACCAACCTTTAATGTAACTTGATTTATCAGTTGTAGAAACCAAGAGTTAGGCCATGTTTGGCCAACTCAAATGTAGAATAATCCATTTTTACCAACCAAGGGTCACAAGGCCTTGTTTGGTTTTATCTAAAATGAAACCCTTTCTCATTTATTTTAATAACTCATTATATTATATAGTTTAATTGTCACACTTCTAATTTAATTAAATCTATTATTAAATAAATCCAATTAAACCTTACTAATTTAATTAATATTTTCTATTTGACCAATAACAATAATACCAAATAAATTATCTTATTCAAATAAATCCCTCATTCAAATAAATCATTTAATCATCTAATTTAATTATTAAATTAAATTAGAATAGTCATATCAAATCACATTCAAATAACATTTAACATAATTACACTTAACATGAATTATTCCACCATAACTTTATAAATTATTTATTTTACTCAATAAATAAATTAACAAAATATTTATATAACTCAATAAATATTTTTATTCATAAAAATCGCATTCGTTACATCCTTCCCTCCTTAAAAGGATTCTGTCCTCAGAATCACAACGCAATTAATTCGTCCGTTACATTCTCCCCTCCTTACAAAGATTCTGTTCGCAGATTCGTGATACAAAGATTAAACAAATAATTGAGGATAACTTTGCATCATTTTTTCTTCGAGTTCCCACGTAGCTTCTTCAGCATTGTGGTTCCTCCAGATTACCTTAACAGAAGGTATCACTTTATTTCTGAGAACTTGCTCTTTCCTGTCAATTATCTGCATAAGAACCTCTTCATAGGACAAATCTTTCTCAAATTGTATCGGTTCATACTCTATAACATGTTTATAATCAGGCTTATATGGTCGTAGCACCGATATATGAAAGACATTGTGAATGTGGGCTAACTCGGGAGGTAAAGCTACTTCATAAGCCACCTCTCCTACTCTTTTTGTGACAACCCGAATTTTCAAAAAATTATTAAATAAGAATTTGGCGAATAAAATTCTTATTACGAGATGTTTTGAGTTCGAGTATGTGTATATATGTGATTCATATATGTTATATTATATGTGATTTGATGTGAAGAATTGAATGTGTATATGGAAGAAATATATATATTTGTTTTAATAAAATGAGAAGGAGATGTGTTACATATAAATGTAATATGTTATGGTAAAGCGATGATGAATTTCGTAGATAGCTAAAATATTTATTGAATAAAATAAATATTTAGTTGGGATATTTATTAAATAAAATAAATATTTGACAAAAAATTGTTATGGTGATGATTTATGTAAGTGTGATAATATTGATTAAATTAAATGATTTTATTCGTATTTTATCTCGCTAATATAATGGAGATATTCTAATTTAATTAAATAATTAAATTAGTGGACGAGTGATTTATTAAATAGAAGTTATGATTTTATTAGTAAAGTTTAATTGGACTTATTAAGAAAGTAAGTCTAATTAAATTAAAGTGTGACAATATCATATAATAAGAAGAATATTAAAATAAAGAGAAAAAAATAGATTATTATTTTTTTGTTCTAGCCAAACGTGGCCTAGACCCTTGGTATTTTGTAACTCACTAAACCTTAAGCCTTCTAGTAACTGAAGGAGGGATTTTATTCTTACGTTCTTTTCCTAAGGGTAAGACTAAGAATACAGAGAAAGGAAAAGAGAGAAAGAAAGAGAGAAATTGAGAGAGATTTCTGTAGAATTGGAAAAGGAAGAAGAATTCTAGGAATCAAGAAGATGAATAATCAAACTTATCTACCATCTATACAAACCAAGGAAGGAATCAAAGAGGTAATTTTTATATTTTTGGTTCTTCACTATGTTTTCTTAAGTTTTTGTATAAAGTTCATGTTGGTTACATGAATTGATGAATGATATGAGGTTATATGTGTTTGTGTATATATACATATAATCTATTATGTATCATCTTTACATGATTTGGAGTAATCGAATTTGGGTTTTTGTTTTAAAAGAAGAAGTTGAAGAACAAATTCGCAGAAAATGAGTAACCAACTCGTTTTTTTGTAAAAATCATATAAAATCGAGTTTTAGGAGTTAGAGAATGGGCTATAAATCAAATTAAAGGTATGGAAGTAAGCTAAACACAAGAGTAAGAATCGCACAAAAATTCCTTTTGGTTTGTCCGTAGCGACTGATTTAGTGAGGCTGGTTCAGAACATTAACTGTCTACTGAAGCAGAAAATCTGTTATGGTTTCTGACTTTGTAAAAATCGTATAAATTCGTGTGTTTGGAATTTGAAGAAACTTAAAACTGCAAAGTTGTAGAGATTGAAGTTTTCTTGTTGTACTCGCGAGTCTGATCTATTTTCATGCAGTATGCTATTTTTGAGAAATTATTTTGTACGGCTGGTCAGAAACATTATACTTTCTGACCTAAGTTGAAAAACATGAAAATCTGTTTTAATTGGAAAGGAACCCAAGGTTTGGGCCATGGTGATCTGAAAGTAGAATTAATAAGGTTTAATTTGACGTAAGGATGGATAAAAATGGATAAGTAACGAATGAGTTAGGGTTAAAACAAAAACAGTATAAGATAGAACTTTAGTTAATGTTTATAGATAACCTTGTTTGGGTTGTGGGAGTTTGAGATGTTGAAGAGGAAACATCGCGCTGGGGCGCGGTGTTCAAAAAAATATATATATTATTTTCAATTTTAAAATATTTACATAAGGTTTAATAAAAACAAATGATGTTTTAAAGGTTGTGTTTTAGTAAGTTATATAAAACTTAAGTTTGATGTTCGTGAGGTATAATAATGTTGTTTAATTGTTAAGTCATATGTTTATGCTATTTAAGGTTCCTAATTGAATTGAATAGGCCTAATATACTTATAATGCAATGTGTATGTAAACTTTAATTACTTAACTAAATGTTAAGTATCGATTAAAATGGAACGTAATGAGAAAGGAGGTTGTTGTTAATAAACTGTATGGTTAATGAGGAGTCCTAACGGGACTTAAACACTAAAAATTGTGTACCGATTAAAAGAAAAGATTAAGGAATGTAGAGTAGAGTTATTTAAACGGTTACTAAACGTTGCTATTTGACTAATAAATGATGTGTATAATTTATATATTGTGTAGGATACGTGTGGCGCAGATAGTTATAAGTTGTTTATGGTAATTGGTAATCTACGAGCCAGGCAAGTCTTTCAGTTCTTAATTGTTATGTGAACTCGATGATTAGCTGTTTTAATTTATATTGTAAAAAAAAACATGATGTATTATTTATGTTGAAGTACAAAATGTGATGGTCAATTTATGACTACACTGATTGAGTAAAGAATGTTGATTGAATTATGGAATTCAATCTTTATTTGATATATGATGTACAACATGAAAGTTATGTTTATTCAGATGTTTATGTTTTATAAGATGAGTATGTTATTTATGTGCTACGTGAAGCATGAAAACTGTTAGATTTCGTTGAGCTGTCGAGCTCATTCTTGCAAATAACTATTTTTGCAGGTTAAGGATCAAGGTAACGTTAAGTACTACCTGAATGACATTGATCAAAATGATGCATGAAGATCAACTGTTTTTAGTTGAAGTTATTATTTGTATTATGTTAAGAGTTTGATAAATGTAATTATGTCGAGTTGTAAAGTTTGTATTGAGATGAAAACTTTTATAATAAGTTCGTTAAGGCGAATCCTATTATTAACATGATTCTAAGATATTTAGATGTAAAGGTTAAAAGTTTTGGGAATGTAATAGAAAAATTTTAATTATTCCGCATTTTTATGATTATGTCATCGATTGGTGATATATTAATAGAAGTTTGATGTGTTAATAACGACCGAAGTCGAGGGTTGAATTGTATAAATTTTGGGGTCGTTACACTTTTCAACACCTCAAAGGGTCCAATAAATCTCGGGCTCAGCTTACCCTTTTTGCCAAATCTGATCTTCCCCTTCCAGGGAGATACTTTGAGAAATACAAAACTGCCGACGTCAAATTCTCTATTCTGTCGGTGCTTATCTGCGTATTTCTTTTGTCTGTCTTGAGCAACTAACAATCTGGCTCTTATCACCTTGACGATTTCAGCAGTTTGTTGTACCAGCTCGGGTCCCAATAGTCGACGTTCACCAACCTCATCCCAACATAACGGAGTTCTGCACTTTCTTCCGTACAATGCTTTGTAGGGCGGCATGCCGATACTTGCGTGATAACTATTGTTATAAGCAAACTCGACCAGAGGTAAATGATCATCCCAGTTGCCTTTAAAATCCATGACGCACGCTCTTAGAAGTTTGAATTGTTCTTTCACTCTGGCCATCGGTTTGAGGATGGTAGGCTGTACTCATTCTCAACTGCGTCCCCAAACAAGCTTGCAAACTCCTCCAAAACTTTGATGTGAAATGTGGATCTCTGTCTGACACAATTGATACTGGAACTCCGTGCCTCGAGATAATCTCTTTGACGTATAATTTCGCCAGCTGATCCAAAGTGAATCTGATTTTGATTGGCAAGAAATGCGCTGATTTCGTTAGTCGGTCCACTATAACCCATATTGCGTCATAACCCTTCTGAGTAGCTGGAAGCCCTACCACGAAGTCCATCATGATATGCTCCCACTTCCATTCTGGTATCTCCAAGAGCTGTAACAAACCACTTGGTCATTGATGCTCTGCTTTGACTTTCTGACAAGTTAAGCACTTCGCAACACATTCAGCAACTTCCCTTTTCATGTTTAGCCACCAAAAATGTTGGCGAAGATCCTGGTACATCTTTGTACTTCCCGGGTGAATCGAAAATTTTGAACTATGAGCTTCGTTCAAAATCTCCTCTCTGATCTCCAGCACTAACGGAACCCAGATTCTACCTTCAAATCTTAGCAACCGTTCAGTATCAATTTTACATTTAAGCTCCTCACCTTCAAGCACTCTTTTCCGTATACTAATATACTCCTCATCCTGGAGTTACGCTTCCTTCACTTTGTCCATCAGAGTTGATTGGGTTTCCATTTGGAATAATTTTTCATTCGGCTCCGCCTGACACTTCACTTCCAACTCCAACTTTGTCATTTCCTCTATGAGCTTCTCCTGAGCAGTTAACAAAAACAACTTTTCCTGACCCTTCCTGCTCAAAGCATCGGCAACCACGTTAGCTTTACCCGGATGATAAAGAATCTCACAGTCATAATCCTTGATAAGCTCCAACCACCTCCTCTGACGCATATTCAAATCCTTCTGTGTGAAAATATATTTTAGACTTTTATGGTCTGTGTATATCTCACACTTCTCCCCATAGAGATAGTGCCTCCAAATTTTCAAAGAAAATACCATGGCTGCTAACTCCAAATCATGGGTAGGATACCCTTTTTCATAATCTTTTAATTGGCGCGATGCATATGCAATAACCTTACCGTTTTGCATAAGCACACAACCAAGTCCTTTATGCGATGCGTCACTATACACCACAAAATTCCCTGTGTCATTTGGCAAAGACAACACAGGTGCCATACTTAATCTCTTCTTTAATTCTTGGAAACTCTCTTCACACTTCTCCGTCCAAACGAACTTCACTGATTTTCTTGTCAAATTCGTCAACGGAGTGGCGATCCTGGAGAAATCTTGAATAAAACGCCTATAATAACCTGCCAAACCTAGGAAACTCCTCACTTATGGCGGTGTCTTCGGCTGATCCCAGTTCACCACAGCTTCAACTTTTGATGGATCCACCGATATTCCGTCCTTATCAATCACATGCCCAAGAAATTGCACACGCTCCAACCAAAATTCACATTTGGAGAATTTCGCATACAATTTCTCCCTCCTTAACGCTTCCAAAGTCACCTTCAAGTGTTCTACATGCTCTTCCTGAGTTTTGGAATATACCAGAATATCATCTATTAATACCACTACGAATTTATCCAAAAATGGTTTAAACACTCTATTCATTAAATCCATAAATGCTGCAGGTGCGTTTGTTAAACCAAATGACATAACTAAAAACTCATAGTGGCCATATCTAGTTCGGAATGCTGTCTTTGGTATGTCTTCCTTTCTCACTTTCAACTGATGGTACCCACTTCGCAGATCTATCTTTGAAAAATATCTCGCTCCCTTCAGCTGATCAAACAGGTCATTAATCCTTGGCAACGGATACTTGTTTTTAATGTGACCTTGTTCAACTCTCTATAATCAATGCAAAGATGCATTGATCCGTCTTTCTTCTTAACAAATAATACCGGCGCTCCCCACGGCGAAACGCTCGGTTGAATATACTTCTTATCTAGCAGCTCTTGCAGTTGCACCATCAACTCCTTTAACTCTACCGGAGCCATTCGATACGGGGCTTTTGATATAGGGGCTGTTCCCGGTGATAGATCAATCCCAAACTCAATTTCCCTATCTGGCGGTAATCCCGGCAAATCATCAGGAAACACGTCCACAAAATCCCTAACTACCGGTATCTCCTCCAGCTTCGCACTCATCTTTCGTGTATCAACTATATAGGCTAGATAACCTACACACCCTTGTCTCAACATCTTCCTGGCCTGCATCACCGTCAAACAACTCGTTTGTCTAGGTGATTTGCTACCATAAAACACTACCTTCGATGAGGTCTTAAGATTCACACACTTCTTTTGATAGTCAATAACTGCCCCATGATTGAACAACCAATCCATTCCCAAAATAACGTCAAACTCCCCAAGACGAATTGGGATTAAATTTACTGTCATCACATGACCCTTAATATCTATCTGGCAGTTCTTGTGAATAAACTTAACAGGAATCACCTCCCTATTCGTAATTTCTATATTCATAGGGTAATCTAGCTCTTCCTGTGGTAACTCTAATTTCCTAGCAAAATCATTGGATATAAAGGAACATGTAGCACCCGAATCAAATAATACGTAAGCATCTACATTATTGACCGGAATGATACCTGACACCACATCCCTGGACTGCACAGCATCCTGCACCATCATGTTAAATGTTCGGGCGGTAGGTCGATTGGATGGCGTCAGTCCAGTGATAGTCAAATTGCCTCCACCACCGCTTCCCTTTCCTCCACTTGCACTACCTATAGCTTTCTTAGGGCAATCTCGAGCAAAGTGATCCTTCAACCCGCAAATAAAACATGCGCCCTTCTTCGGACTAGGATAATTTGGTGCGATATGACCCTCCTATCCGCAGTTAAAGCATAGCTTCTTCCCCTTCAAACAAACACCCACATGATTCTTTCCACAGGTATTGCATGCCTCCACCTTCTTTTTCTGATTTCCCAGCTGAATACCACCAGAGTTACTATCACTCCACTTTCTCTTTTGATTGTTGCCACCATGGCTACCACTTGCCTTATTACCATTCTCACTCTTCTTTTTTTTTTGCTCTTAATTGTATTTAGACAGAGCATCACTTCCCCCTTCAGCGATAATCGCCTTTTCTAATACTGCCACAAATGAATTCAGTTGAAACATCGAAACTCGGCTATACAGCCAGGGCTTCAGTCCCTGCTCAAACCTTCTAGCCTTTCGCTCATCCGTATTAACTTGATATGGTGCAAACCTCGCCAACACGTTAAATCTTGCAGCATACTCAGGCACCGTCATGGTACCTTGCTTCAACTCCAGAAATTACACCTCCATCTGATTCTGTGCGCTTGCCAGAAAATAAGTCTCGAAAAATATCTCCTTAAATCGCTCCCACGGTATTATCCCTTGACCACCTCGAGTTTTGTTAGCTTGCCACCAGTAACTTGCTTCTGATTTGAGCATAAATGTTGCAAATGCAATCTTCTGGTCCTCGTTGACCCTAACGACATCAAACACTTTCTCCATCTCCATGACCCAAGTTTGTGCTTCGATCGGATTCATAGACCCTTGAAATTCTGGGGGTCCAATAGCCTTGAAGTCTTTGAAAGTCGTGACCTGAGCTTGGGGTTGATTTGCAAATGCTCATGTTAGTAAGTTTACCAGCTGCTGTATTGGATTAGCGTTGACTTCTTCGTTGTTATTGGTGGATCCCTCAGGGGTCTATTGGCGGGTTTGTCTTCTTCTTGGCGGCATCTTACTGTTAAGAAGTCGCGTTATTAGATTATTACTCAATCACTTAAACATTTAAGTCTTAACTTAAACATTTATAAACAACACTTAACACATAGCACATCTGATAAACTTTCGTATTTTATTCATTTATTGCTTTAAAACTTAACATAGATAACATCATAGTTATTTACATCATCTATCCTGAAATCATAAAATTCCAGGATTACATCATTATTCTATCCCATTATACAAAACTGGGATTTATAACTTATTAACTTCATAGATTTTCATACTAGCACATCTAAACATAATCTACGATGACATTCCACGGCGCACAGCTTCCTCGCGTTCTTGCTCCATAATATGAGTCACCATCCTTTGATCCATCATATACCGGGGTTGATCATCGAACTGCACTGGATGACGATGAACTCGATCCTGGGCTCTATCGATTGTGGTGTGAAAAATATACTCCATCTCATCAATCTTGGCCTTCTTTGACCGCACCTCACATTCAACACGATCTGCGCGATTAGACTCCCTCAACCAAGCGTCTTCAGCTCTAGCCCGCTTAGTTGTCTCCTCTTTCAATTCATCTCGTACAATTTCATTTCTAGCCAATAACCGACCTCGTCGGTACTCAGACTGAGCTAGTCTCTGCTCGACCTCTACAAGACGTGATGAAAGGTCTTGGATCTCGACATCCTTCTGCTCTAGAGCGGCTTAACATTCCACAACATGATCTTCTAACTCCTTCTTTTGGCTCTCTACCTGAACCAGTTTCCACTCCACGTCCCCTAGACGTATATCAAACTCCTCAATCTCACTGTTCTTCTGCTCCAGAACAGTCTATCGCTCAGCCATCTGCTCCTCCAACTCCTCTACTCTATCCTGCAACTCTATGTTGCGGTCATACACCTACTCATACATCTGAACACGTAAGGAAGATAATGGTATCTCCTCAGTGTCTTCTTCCTCCTCATCAATCTCCTCCGGATCCTCCTCAGGATCAGTCTCAGGCTCGTACTCGGGACCTACAACTGTGATCAATGGGGATGGCTCCCTCTGCACTAGCTGCTCCCGGACTACATGAACATCTCGGGGCTCCTCCTCCCTAGCCTGACTGGATCCTCCTATATCAGACATCGTGCCATCAAAATTTTAAGTTTTAATTACTACTCGATACTATTCCCGAGCACATAAGTTTGTTATCAAGTAAGCACATAACATGTAATCATTTTATTGTCTTTTATGAATTTTCGTAATCCATTCCTTAGAACTCGATAAGAGTTTATCACCACTATATTCTCTATTTTCTAAAAGGCTACTACCCTAAGGTTTTCCCCACCTAGAGGTTCATAACCTACAGCTCTGATACCAACCTGTGACACCCCCAAATCTAGGTACTTCAATTCCTCAAATTTGGTGTTCACTATATCATTCATTCATAACTAACTACCCATAATGAAGGATAATTAAATTAAGCTGAATGAAATATCTTCCCACAATAGGGATTACAACTTAAAATCTCTTAAATAAACAAATCCCAGGTCATCTACCTTTATTACATTGTTGCGGAATTAAAACATAAAAATTAAACAAGTCTTATTCCAAAGAACTGAAACAAATAGACTAAACATCTTCATTTGCTCATCTTGCCCTTGCCCTTGCTAGTAGACGGCTCATCCGACTTTTCAGGTTTAGCTGCAATGTTTTATGCAAGTGTGAGCAAACAATTGCCCACAAGTATGATAACAATAACATTTATATAATTAACGGAATAGATCTTAGCTGAGGAGTAATAATCTGTCTGAAATTAATCAACAACAAATCGAAGATCTGAAAGCTCAATAGATAGCTTAGCTCAAAAACTGAATATAGATTCAAGATTAAAAGTGTATCTGAGGGTCATAAGACCTCGAACTATGTCCTAGGTTAACAAGTATTTCTACCGTAACCTTTAACAGTCATGTAGACTATGGACTATCCATCTCATACTCCGGGGGATCAGCCCTTTGTACAATGTATTGTGCACAAACATTTTAACGTTATCGCGTAATTAATCCCCTATATTAGGGTTGTTCATCTCAGTTTAACATCAGAATCCGTACCAAAAGGAACTTGGTTTAGAACAATTTTAAAATATTCTAAGTCTTTAGAACGCTCATCAACTAAGGACTAGCTGAATCAATAAGGGTTTGCTAGTCACTAAAGCATTTGATTCATCAATAAAGTTTGTACAATAGAAATTATGTTCGAAGTTTGAATAACAATCAATGATCGAATAACAAATTATTGAAATAAAACATAAGCAATTGACATAATAACAACCTTGCTTGAATAATAATAAGCTAAGGTTTATAAGCTTGCTCTATGGAAATAAACTTGCTTTAAATGGAATGATAAGATTAAGGAAGGAAACACTTGCCTCGTGCGTAGATTACAGATTTAAATAATTCACGTTCCTTAATCACCCTATACATTTTGATTATAAAACGGTAACAATAATTAGTTACAGAATCATATATATTTTAAGTCTCGTTCTTATCCTATTTTATTGCAACATCTCGATTGTCATTCGTTATTCAACAAATATTTACTAACAACCATCGTGGTATCTCATTAATCGTTTAATACCTTAATATAAGTTTTAAACATGTCCATATCAACATAACAAGATCACAAAACAAATATAAAATTTTCAGTTACTGTTCCACCGCCGGGGCGGTGGATTTCTATACAAAACCGTCGCCGGGGCGAAGCCACCGCCGGGGCGAGGACTCTAGTTCAAGTATGTCGCCGGGGCGACAAGACAGCCGGGGCGAGACTCCCAGTTCATTTCTACTGCCGGGGCGGTAGACTCGACTGACACCTTCTACAATTCGCGAACCAGTGCAACTTCAGACCAAATTTTCCAAATTCTATCATCCAATACATAAAATAAACATACCCAGACGTCAAACATGATGTAAAACAATTACCCAACATGTTTCTAACAATTCTAACCATTATAAACACATAATCAACCAATTAAAAACCCAAAAATCCCCTGTTCATGCTCTTTTTCTATACTTTGACACACTTAGTGAAATCAAACACTGTAATCTTGCTTCTAAACCATTTTGATCCGTTTAAGTTGCATTATTCTCGTTTCTTATCATATTAACACAATCAATAATCAATTTACAGATTAATATCCGAATTGAACATCAAATTTTATACATTTAAGCCATACATGAAAGTGAAACTCAGTAAAACCAAAAACTCTAATCTAAAGCATGCTTTCATGGATTAATTCCTTTAAATTGATTTACAAACATAATATAATCACTAGTATATGCATATTAACAATTACAACCAAGTAATTTATATATTGAGCAAATAATTTCACATACAGTAAAGTAAAAAGATATACAGTGAAGAACTTTTTTAAAAAAATTATACCTTTAAGCTTAACAAGATGATTTCTTTAGCTTAGCAATTCTCTTCCTTCTCCTCTCAATTAACAGAACTCTCTTTGTGACGCCCCCAAAATAGGTCCACACAACCCATTTTGAGTCGCTAATAACATTCCAAAAAATACAAATACAAATACGAATTTTCCCATTTACAACTAATAAGTGTTGTGCAAAATACGACAACACAATATAAATATATCTTAAGTTCTCAATACATTTATTGACACACTAATAATAGTTTATTGAGATACTTCTATTATCTCGGACCATCACTCCATTCCCCGGCTAGTCCCCGCTACCCTCTCTTTTCCTGAGGAGAACAATGGAACAAAAAGGAAAAGGGTGAGCACAAATAGCCCAGTAAGAAATATCATGACTAAGATAATGAAGAATAAAATTATCTTTAGTCTTCAACAGAATTAAATCAGAGATTTAAAGATATTATAATTGTTCAATAACAACAACTGCAGCGGAACGAACAATCCATTAGAAGAGTCAAGTAGATTATAATATCTATTATCTTCTACAAGTTAAAAGATCACCACCAATATTATGTCCCTGTAACACCAATCAATAATTCATGTTCAACAGCCTCTCTTTGCACTACGTGCCAAAGATATTTATTTGTAATACCAATCAACAATTTCAACAGCCTCTCTTTGCACTACGTGCCAAAGATATTAATTTGTAACATCACCGGTCATGATCATGCCAAACGCCAGTTCATCTTTGCACTACGGGCCAAAGATGACTTTCACCATATGCCTTTGTTTGTAACACCAAAAGTCATGATTATACCAATACACAGTTTGGTCAAAATCATGTCACGCCAGTTCAGTTTTGCACTACGGGCCAAAGAGAACTAATGCCACAATTTAAGTATGAGGATGAGGATGATGACAATGATACAGTGAGATTAAGGATAAGAAAAGCTCTATAATTTAATCAGTATCAAAGATTGACCAAATTGCCAACACAATGACCAAATTGTGGAGTCAAATTCAAGAATGATATTCAAGAAATTATTTCATGCTTCAACTATAACGTATAAAATGAAATAGAAAGATTCAAGTGAAAAGATATTAGATGAAGCACAAACTATTAAGGATATTCTACTAATTTTTAGGGATTTTCTCCATTTAAAAATAAGGTTTTGGAAATAAACAAAGATTTCTTATCATAAATGGAGAAATGTGAAAGAAAAAGATATCCCTTAAAGAATACAAAAGAAATGATACGTTATACGAGTATAACAGAATATATTAAACTGCAAATGGATTTTCACCCGTCATGCGATAATTCACGTAGACAGGTTATTTCCACAAAAGATTAATAAGTAATGAATACGACAGGTTATTCACCAGGCATGCGTCAATCCGCACGGACAGGTTATACCCACAGATTAATAAGGAATGAATATAAAGGGTTATTCACCAGGTACGACACTCGTACATACAGGTTATTCCCACAGAATAATAAGGAATGAATACAAAGGGTATTCACCAGGTACGACACTCGTACATACAGGTTATTCCCACAGAATAATAAGGAATGAATATAAAACGATATTCACCATGCATGCGTCATACCGCACGGACAGGTTATCCCCACAAATTAATACAGAATGAATAACAACCTTTATGAGTATAATATCACTTACGAACATGAAAGCAAATGATATTATATATGAGCATGAAAGAAATGATATTCCCTACCTTTGTTAACAAAAGACTGGATGTTGCTTTCTATGAAGTTTACTAACTTTGGACAATACTAGTATTCTCATAAATACTCACAATAGCCTAACACACTAAGAGAACTTGAGAAATTTAGAGAGAGAGAAAGTATAAGCAATGGAGGTGTGTAAATTTGTTAAGCAAACCCTCCATATTTATAGGAAAATCAAGGTGAGGGCATTTTAGTCTTTTCCCTAAATTTTCTTGGTTTATTACTCTTATACCCTTGACATATTCTTTTAATGTCATCCATCCATTTTTTCTTCAATTTATATCATCCATCCATTTTTTCTTCCATTTATATCATCCATCCATTTTTTCTTCCATTTATATCATCCATCCATTTTTTCTTCCATTTATATCATCCATCCATTTTTTCTTCCATTTATATCATCCATCCATTTTTTCAAAAAGATTAATCCATTATCAAAAGATAATTCCATTATCAAAAAGATAAAACCATTATAAAAAAAATAACTCCATTATCACAATAATTCATTTTTCTGTATTATTGAGTTAAATGTATTAATATCACAGATAGTATATACTCGCAATACTGACAACTAGATTATTCCCAGGAAAGAGGGGGTCTTTCGTATAAACGACGTGCGATTAAATAACCCTTTTTCTCGACATAATTTCTAGATATTGACAACAATGCTAACTAATCTAATAATTTCAAATAATACGAGTTACTGTGTCGTGACAAATAATAAAAATATTATGCAGATGCTACTGTAACAATTATTGAATCAAGATATTGTGCAATAGTTACTTTATCAATTATTGAATCAATAATATAAAACACTGTGCGACACCGTGTGCTACTGTGGAATAACGTGTTTTACTGTTCTTTTTATCACCGGGTATTTCAACAGTTATCGGTTAAAGTTTTGCCGCCAATTTCTATCACTTTCTATATCCGACAGTTAACACATTGTGGGACCCACTATCATTGACAATATTGCCATTTCGGCGCCGTCGTACGGTACCGAATATAATATTCCCCGACAGAAAGAATATTCTCCGACAAAAAAAAATATTCCCCAACATATTGTTTATCAGATAATTTGCATATCTCACCCGTAACTTTATCCTTTTATCAATTTAATACCTTACGGTTTAAAATAATAATTATAATAAAATTAAATTCTCTTTATTAAAAATTCGGGGTCTTACACTCTTACTCTCTCTTTCAATTTTTTTTCTTCTCTGTTAAGCTTTTCTCTCCTTTTTTTTAAAATGAACTGATAAACTCTCTTAAAACCAACCTTTAACGTAACTTGATTTATCAGTTGTAGAAACCAAGAGTTAGGCCATGTTTGGCCAACTCAAATGTAGAATAATCTATTTTTACCAACCAAGGGTCACAAGGCCTTGTTTGGTTTTATCTAAAATGAAACCCTTTTTCATTTATTTTAATAACTCATTATATTATATAGTTTAATTGTCACACTTCTAATTTAATTAAATCTATTATTAAATAAATTCAATTAAACCTTACTAATTTAATTAATAATTTCTATTTGACCAATAACAATAATACCAAATAAATTATCTTATTCAAATAAATCCCTCATTCAAATAAATCATTTAATCATCTAATTTAATTATTAAATTAAATTAGAATAATCATATCAAATCACATTCAAATAACATTTAACATAATTACACTTAACATGAATTATTCCACCATAACTTTATAAATTATTTATTTTACTCAATAAATAAATTAACAAAATATTTATATAACTCAATAAATATTTTTATTCATAAAAATTGCATTCGTTACATCCTTCCCTCCTTAAAAGGATTCTGTCCTCAGAATCACAACGCAATTAATTCGTCCGTTACACATAACCCTAGATGGATACTGGAATTTCGGTAAAAATCATCATGGACTGCACCATGTCCAACAAGGTACGATTTCTCCTTTTAGATACACCAATCAATTATTGCGTATCAGGAGGTGTCCATTATGAGAAAATACCATTTAGAGATGATCTAGAAACTCATTGCACAAGTATTCCTTTCTCGATCTGATCAAAGAATCTTAATACTTTGTCAATTTGTTTTAATTCTGAATTCTTTGAATCCTTCAAATGATTCAAACTTGTATTTCATCAAATACACATATTCAACTCTTTGAATGATCATCTCCTTTTCTTTTACGAGTTTGTTCAATTTGAAAAATATTTTTCATATAAGTCAAATATATAAAGTCCATCAAGTAATCTTCCAGTTTCAAACAAAACATTATTATTATAAATAGAGCAACAATTGTTCTTAAATATAATACCAGAACTTTCGTTGTCCAACAACGGAAAGAAATAATGTTTCTAATGAGAATTGGAACATAATAACAACTTATTAACTTAATAGACTTTCCTGTAGGTAACGCTAAACTATAAGTTCCTACGGCTAATGCAACAACCTTTGCTCCATTCCCCACACGTATTATTACTTCCCTTTTGTTTAGCTTTCTACTTCTGCTTAGTCTCTGCATCGAATTGCATATGTAAGAACTACAATTGATATCTAATACCCAAGTAGAACCTTGACTTACAGAAAGATTTATTTCAATCATGAACGAACCTATATCTGTAACCGAAGCTTCACTAAGCTTCTTGTTAGCCTCTGCAAGATGCTCCTTACAGTTTCATTTTCAGTGTCCAGGCTTATTGCAGTGGAAGCAAACTTCTTTGCTATCTGCATCAGTTTTGTTCTTAGTGTCCTTAGTTATTTCCTTTCCTTTTGCCTTCTTTGAATCCTCTTCTTTTTAGAAGATCCTTTGGCCCGCTTCTTTTTCTTGGAAGAATCATCTACAAGTGTGACTTTGTCTTTGTTGGTTGGAAAATGACTCTTTGCATTTTTTCAACATGTTAAGCAACTCAAACAGGCTGACATCTAGCTTGTTCATGTGAAAATTCATAACAAATTATGAGAAGGAGTCCGGGAGTGACTGCAAGATCAAATCTTGGCTCAACTCTCCATCCGTGACAAAACCCTGTTGTCCTAATTGTTCAATCAAATTAATTATTTTGAGGACATGTGTCTTTACTGTAGTGCCATCGGTCATTCTAGATCGGAAGAGCTCCTTAGATATCTGATATATATTAGTCCTACTTTCCTCACCATTCAACTCCTTGAAGGTGCAGGAGTATAGTAGGAGCATTCATAGTTTCATGTTGACGCTGAAGCTCGTTACTCATAGATGCGAGCATGATGCATTGAGCCAACTGTGCATCATCTTGCCACTTTCTAAAAGTAACAATCTCTTCCTCAGAGGCATTGTCTGCAACCATTGCAGGGATAGACGTATTAAGGACATAAGATAGCTTTTCAGCCTTGAGAACTATTCTAAGATTCCTAACCAATCCGTGTAATTCGGTTCGGTTAATTAGCATCTTATATGCTTCGCAGTGATAGTAAATTAGACATTGTAAAATTCTGTAAATGAATTAACAACATTTTAGCATACATTCATTTCTTAATTACCAAAATAAATTAGGTCTTTATTTAAATTGGTATCTCCCACTATTTTCATCAAACTATATTACTCAATATATAGTTCGGTAAATCTAATTAAAGACTTGTTAATGAGAATAAGGATCCTATTTCAAATGTATATAACCTTGTGTGTGCACAACAAATTATATATAAATAAATAGGTAGACAACTATTGTCAATTATATCACCATGTAACTCCTTGTATTTTGCCTCTTAGATCATAATGGTCAAGTGTGTGCACATCCGAACTAAAATAATCTACGTTAAGTCAGACTCAGCATTTCCATATAAGTGAAGAGAAAAATACAGCCCTTGTGTGTGCACAACAAAGCGGTAATGTTCAATTCCTTATAAACATCCAATGTAATAAAGCATCATCTTAAATATTTAATACTTGCCTTGTGTGTGTACAACAAACTCATATCAAATATTCAATACTCTATCGCTTTACCATGCTAGAAGGCTACGTTCGACATTCTCCAATGTCTTTGAACGCAATCAACTTAATATATTATTTGAGGGGTTTGTTATTATTTGTCTCATCTTGTTTAGCGCGCATGCACACACATATATATATATATATATATATATATAGTAAACATGCACATATAGAATACTATATTCTACCCAGATTGATTATGGACTTTTATTCTAGTTTGGTTCACTAGAGCCACCAAGTGAACCAAAAGGTCAAACCTAGGGTGCAAAAACTGAATTTAAATATAACTATTACATTTAAATCCCGGGCTCCATTACAAATGGGTCTTCAAGCGCTCTTTGCTCTTTTGTCTCCAATTTTTTAAGTAATTATAACTAAACCTATTACATTTACTATTTACAACAAATAGAAACCTTGATCAGCAGTCAAGGGGAAGTACATGTGAGGGAGATAGAATTTATATTAAGAAAAATTAGAGAAAACGAGGTACGTAGACCCTATTTATAAAACCCATTCATTCAAGCATCCTCAGAAAATAAAATCCAATCATTCTTTGGTCAATAGTCCATAATCAATCCCATTTATTATCATACATATCACCATATGTATCAATAAATAACATTCATCTCATGAATAAGAAAACCATTTCATATATGCATTGATATCATAATTTAATGGGCGATTATAGTTAGTAAGAAATGCATGAAATCCAATTTCAACTCCAATTAGTTAGCATGAAATCTAATTCCAACTATAATTGGTTAACATGAAATCCGATTTCGAATTAAAATAAACTCCTTTATTTTAATCTAATTTTAAATCAAAATAAACTCATTTATTTCAATTTATCCAATTTTGAATAAAAATAAACTCCTTTACTTTTAATCAAATTCTAAATCAAAATAAACTACTTTATTTCTAATTTAGAATTACTGAAAAAACATGGAATCCTATTCTAAATAAATAAACTCCTTTATTTCTAATTTAGAATTTTTGAAAAAACATGAAAATCCTGAACATTCTGACGACCATGCGCTGCTGCTCATGAGGACCATGAGTGCGGCTTTTAAAGGCCATACGCTACGGCGCTTAAGGGCCATGCGCTGCTGCGCTTAAGGGTCATGCGCCGCTGCGCTTAAGGGCCATGCGCCGCGGCTTAAGGATTTGAGCATCGCGGCTCAAGACCAGTGCCGCGGCTCACACAAAAGAGCGCCACGACCCACAAACTCTGTCAGTTCGTTTCTGGTTTTTTCAGATCGTGATTTTTTGAGTTTTCTCCCAAAAACATGATTCTATACTAACAATAATGCCCAATAAATTGTTCTAAACACATACCCATACATATACAGAATCAAAATAATTAATAATTTGCATAAAGTTTGGCTCTGATGCCACTGTTAGGTTTATAATATCAATAAGCATACAATCAAATTGCATATAAACAGCAGAAGTATGGTAAATCAGAATTTTAAAATTTACAAACCATAAACAAAATCGATCTTTATGCGCATTTATTAATTAACAAAGGAAGATAGAGAATTAGAATTATACCCTCGTAGATCAAAGCTTTTTCGGGTACAAGTTCAACTCTAAATCCTTCGCGTTTCCCTTGAATTCCACTTATTAAATTTCTTCTTTTGATCAATGCAAGCCACCCGAGTGTTTGGCCTCTAGAGGTGATCCACCAAGGAATAATACGTATTCAAGAATATGGGTGTTTGGCTAAACCCTAGTTTTTATCTATAGAAATTGTAAGTACTCTCCCAATAATTGGAAAAATCACACACCACCCATCTGTCATAAGACTTCTCTTATTTATAAATCTAGATAACCCTCCTAAACTATTTAGGAATAGGGTTATATTTTTAATTGAACTCATTTAATTAATTAAACTCCTAATCTAATTAGGAATTAATGAGAGTACTTATATTAATTAATTTCTAAACCATTTAGAAATTAATAATAATAATAATAGTAAAAATATTAATAAGACTCATCTTATTAAGTTATATTTAATATTTCCAAAATATTAAATAATAAATATTAAGCTATTTATTTTATTTTATCACCATAGCATAAATTAAATATACTTTACATATTATTACGATTATGCTATTTACTTCTTAAATATATATTTTCCTATTGCGGTGTGACCCTTTAGGTTTTCTCTATATTAAATCGGTTGTGAATAAATCAATTAGAACAATTTTAATCTTATTTAAATAAATAAATTAAATATTTAATTTAAATAAATAATATTTATTCTACAATAACGGTAAACCCCCTTAGCGATCAATGACTTTCCAGATAATATAGATTTCAAGATTAATCATAAAAGAACCTTTCAGTGAATAGTTACTGTACAATTCAATCCTCCTACCATACAATATCCCAATTAAATATAAGACATGGAATTACTGTCAAGTCTTATTTTATTTGATTATATGTATTTCGATTCTCAAATGCACAATTCTAAATAATGCAAATTAGAAACACCTTTCTAATTTCATTTGTCTTTGGCCAAATACTTCTGAGTTGTCATTTATCGAATCACATAGTACATTCACTCCTTTTACTAGAAGTGGTAGATTCTTTGTTGACCATTCACCCACCTCCATGTACAACCTATTATACCTAATTATACCCATTTGATATACCCTAAAGGTTTTAAGGGACATGTCAAAGTATAACTTATCCTACACAAGATACTATGATGATCTCAAGTCTAAGGATCACTTGTACTACTATCACTTAAGGAATTCCTATTGACAGACAAGTAAAACTCCATTAGGTATTCCTTTAGCGAGCCACATTTAGTGAACTTATTCTCTAATAAGCACTTACATACTTGCTTTAGTGTCTCTACACAAATGATTATGAGATCAATCATCCTCTTCCTAAGAGCAAGCAAAGTATGTACTAATCTATCCGGATTCACTAATCCCCTTTTAGTAATCCAACGATTAGGAACAATTTTAGTTTGTGAGCTATCTAGAATTTAGTTCTCATTAGCATGATCATCATCATGATTCTAAAAGTATTGCTCAAAACTATGAGTTTATCACACTTAATATAATCACATCATGTAGATAATGAAAATGCCTTTAATAAATAAATTCTTTTATTAATAACCGAATAAGATTACAAAGTATATGCTACATCATATTAAATATGATTGACTTGTGTGCATACTACTTTTAATTGTCATCTCACACGTGGGGAAGTGAAATGTGTTTGTCTCACTCCGTCAACGCTTCACCAATACTTCTATTAATGAAATATCTAATTGATTACAAACATTGGTGTTTGCGAATACCCCAAAACCCCATTGTTGTAATAATAAAATTTTTTGGGCATCATTTAAAATCCACATATCCAAAGAGCGTCCATTCTCATCAGTTCTTAAGGGACGCGTAAAATATAGATTATTCCATACAATTATAGAAATATGGTTAGCTTGATCCCACAACAGTGTATTATCGATCAGTCCAGGAATGAAATCCATTTTTTCAAATAAAACAAAAATACAAAAATTATATATCAACCATACAATACTGAAAATAAAATAACCCTAAATAAAACCAATATATTGAAACATAATAAATGTAAGCAAACAATATTGAAAACTACCAAAAATCATTCATTGATGTATACAACAAATGTTTGTAGCTAACAAGTCTTTGTATACAACTACTTATAGTGTATTCAACAACGAAGAATACATGCATATATATGGGGATATATAACGAATGTAAAGACTTATATGACTTCGATTTAGTAAAGACGGAAAGAAGAAATGCTTGTATTAGTACTTGATTTGGTCGTTGTTAAACTCTCAAAATCGCAGAGGTAGTCTAGATCTGTGAGGAATGAAGAAAGTCGTCGAGTCGATTTATGAGTGAGTTTTATACCTATGAATTGAGTATATTTAGCTTGATAATTTGTGAGTTTTTAAGTATTTTAAGTTAGTATTAGGTATTTATAGTGTTTTTATGTTATTTTATAGGAATAAGCAAGGATACGCCATCCGAATATCTTTTGGAGTAAAATATGCAAGCATATGCAAGAAGGGAAGATTGAAGGGTATTCAATTTCATATTGGATACATGTTTTTGGCTTGGTATTTAAATTTTATTTTAGAGCTTGTCGAGAGCTTCGATTTGATAGCTGGTACATCCTGTAACTCCTCACGGATAAAAAGTTATGACATTTTTATCAACAAAGATCAAAGTTTGGAGTTGCCATTTACATAGCAGCTACTTGAAGCCCAATTTCGACCTTGATACAGACCAAATCTGTCAATACTAGAATAAAAGTTGTAGATCTACTTCTTAGCTTTCCGGAACATCTTGAATCGTCCCAATCGGAGTTTAGATGAAAATGTTATGACCATTTTACCAAAGGACATCACATCAGAAAATTATCTGGCGCGGCTACACCATTCGCCAGTTTATTTTGGGGGCGGCCGCGCCCAACACCAGAGAGGGGTCGCGACCAGATTAAGATTTAACGCGTTTTTGCATATTTTTGACTCCAAATTGGATTGGATTTCCTCCTAAGCTTGGGATTTGACTTGTAACCTAAAAATACATGATGTAAGACATAGAATAGAGAAATCTTGCTACTTTTTCCTAACCCTACAATTGAGAGACTTTGCTACTTTTTTCTAACCCTAGAATTGAAGAAGGATTGAAGGTTTGAAGCAAGAGATTAATACGAAGGAAGATCAAGATAGGAAGCTAATTTTGGAGAATCAGTTTTTGAAGGCTTGAAGCAATTGGGAGAACACGAAGGATCTAAGTCAGGAGCTGAAGGAGAGACTCGAGGATTGCAGCAATAATTTTTATTCCCTTCTCTATCTTTTACTTTGTATCGTGAATGTTTTATCAATTGTGGATTATGGATTTTGATTCAATAATGAACTAATTTCTATTTTAAGATTACAATGGATCTTATTGTATAGCTTTTATTAATATGCTTCCTTGTTAATTAATGTTGGTTATTATCAAATTGTCTATTATGATTTGTGCATAATTGTTTAATTGCTTGACTAGTAATTACCGTGATAATCTATATGAACTCGAGAGATGGATTATAGGTTTAGATCTGATCATAATAGCATGTGATTGTGTTTTCTGCATGGTGATGGAACTCATGATTTGTGTCTAGGATAGAGATATACCTATACGCCGCATATAATCTGATAGGGAACTTGTGCTTTAAATCCTTTTTAATTGTAATTCACATAGAGATATAGTGAATTAGTTATCTAGGATGTTCACCATAATTCTATCATCTGTGGATTTAAGTTGATTCGTTTATGATACATCGAGAGATGGTCATAAATATTGATGAGTTCTCGATTAACGATATGAAATAGTTAGCATAACCGTAATATCCGGAATATTTATAAAACACATAAATATGATATTAGATGACTAAAGTTAGCTGTAAAGTTAATTTTGAGAACGAAATTCTTTTAAGTAGGGTTGAATGTGATGATCCAAACTTTTAAGAAAATTATAATCCAACTTTATATAGATTGATAAAGATTGAATAACACTTTAAATGTGTCATGTAATTTATGTGTTTGAATTGGTGTTTTGGTTCAAGTATTCAACCTTAACACTTAATAAAATTCAAAAGTTATTTTAGGATAAAACTTAAATTGGGAAAAAGGTTAAAACCTAAACCCTAAGGGTTAGGAAAAAACCTAAGCTCCCTAGAGAAATGTGTACGTCGTAATAACATTCCGTTTCAAGATTTATCGGTAATACAAGGTGAAAACATGTATTATCCAATAAAAGTTTTTCGAGAAAAAGACGAAAACACGATTCCCGAGAAAATGCTTTTTCGTCTTTTTGACAGTTCCTTTCGTCGTTTCGACTTGTTATATTTCACGACATAGTAATTATACGTGGTTTATAGACCAATGAACCAATAATATTTTTCCTACGAAAAAGACAAAAACACTATTCATTCGGGAACTGTCTTTTGAATTTTGAAATTTCAGATTCCTGAATAGCGTTAATATGGAGAATAAATATATTTCCACCAATAAAATTTTTGTGACACCCCCAAATCCGAGTTACCTTTGCCTCGGGTTTGATGATCACGATTCTAACATAACCATTCATGCCATCATAATACTAACTTAAACCTGTTTTAAATTACATGATAATATTAACTAAAATCCCAAGTTGTATAGACCTTTACATAATTAAACACCAAATAATATTACAAGACATAATAATAAGGTAATTATTACAATAACTCCTTAAGTTCATTTAAGCACAGACGCTTAATAACAAATTATTTTGCAATTTTGCCTTTTCCCTTATCTTTCCCAGACATACCAGCGTTCTCGGTTTTAACGGAAAACATTATATTCAATGCAAGGGTGAGCAAAAGCTTGCTCAGCAAGGAAGTAAACAGTGAAATATAATGGAACAAGAATATTTAAAATAAAAGAAATATAAATCATGAGATACTGAACAAAATAGTTCTTTGAAAGTTTTGAGTTTAAAAATTCGGCTTTAGCATGCTGTAAGGTCAAATGACTAGTGAACTCTGTACTAGAATTGACAACACAAAAACTGCAATGGATGTAAACAGATACTAAAAACTAAATATCCCCTAGACTTGTACTTTAGGTGATCAGCCCAAGTACCCTATATTGTGCACAACATAACAGTCTAATGACACATTACATGTCCTTCGGAATCATATGTCCGGTATCTTATGCCCCTATGAAAAGATTGTTCATTCACATCATTATATAAGAGTTTTCACCACAACAAAATGGTTTGGAGAATATTAAATGAGATTTTCATGAATGAATAATATCAATATATCTCAACATTTGTCTAGCCGAAATAATGGCTTTGACATACTTTCAATATCATAAGAATAACTGAATTTAAAGTATTACAGTTTTAATAATTTGAATAACTTGAAAAGGTAAATTTTCGAGTTGAATACTTGCAACATAAACTTATTTAAGAAAGAAAGTTTGATGTACTTGCCTCTCGCGTCGTTTAACCTTTTTTAAGAAAGTATCTTGCCACTGAGTAGCCTACATTTATACAGTGTTGGCTTACTTAGTTACTTTATAGCACAATGACTATACTATTTGATACATATAACTATCATGTATTTCAGTTACTAACATTATGCAATTATATAGATAACATTTACTTGCAATCATAGTTAAGTACACGTAGGCACACATCGCATATATATAGCTTACATATATCTTAAAGTATGCTTATTATGTCTAGATATATCGTGATATAGCTTTTTAGTCACCATACACATTTATTAACATATTGAGTTATGCCTAGACATTTCCAAGCTTTAAACTCCATTTCTACAACATAGCTTAAAAACAAAACGTATGATTTTTGAGGTACTTTTGAGGATTTTTATGAATTTCTATAGTAGCCTTTATAGTCTCTCACTTGTGAAATCTCATAGACCCCATAGTAAAGTATTTTAGTTATGGTTTAAGTCTTTAAAACTATCAAGTCAAGCATTTCAAAAACAGGCCTCAATAGGGTTGTTTTACACTATTTTTTTACTTTGCAAACTACAATTTTAGTTTTTTTCTAGGCTACTTTGATGATTTTTATGAATTTATGTGTTAGGCTTTTAGACCTGAAATTTAAGCATACTTATAGACCATATATCAAAGTATTTTTCTACTAGTTTAGGTTCTCAAGTAAGCCATTCAAGCTTCTTGAAACTGGTGTCCAAACTAGGTTGTTCATCACAGTTTTTTTTAGTTTACTAACTTTGGTCAATTCTTGCCAATTTCATTTCTGGCCACTTAGGTTCATTCCAACACTTGAATTATAACTACTTAGGACTAGTTTTAGCATTCCCTTGACTTTGCTATGATAGATTTGGCTTTGACCCTCTAAACCTAGCTTTTTCAAGCTTTTACATACTAATTTCTCATGTTCTTGTACGTATTAGTATTCCAATACTTGGAATAGTCTAGAATACTTCTAACTCACTTGCTTAAGGTGTTAAAACTGATTTTGAAGCAAAATAGCAAAATCTCAAAGTTCACTTTAGAAAACTGCAGAAATCTAAGTTTGAATGATTTTACTAGCTAGTTTGGTGATTTTTATGAATTTCTTAGTTAAGCTCTTGGCTCAACCACTTGGCCCTACTTCTAGACCATACACCAAGGTGTTTTAATCAAGGTTTAGGTTTCTTGTTCAGGTTAGTTAAGCTTGCCAAAACAGGGGCTCAAACTGGTTTATTTCTCACTTTTCACAAAAACTGATTTTTGACACTTTTTTATTTTTTTCCAGTTTTGGCTACTAGGATAGTCTAGGCATGTGTATTTTAGTTACCTAAGGTTACTTTTATCATCATCTCCCTTTATTTAGTCATCTAGCCAATTTTGACCTATCAAAGCTCACTTTAGGCTTGAAAAATAAATCCTAACTTAGTTTTCTTGCTAGCTTTATATTGGCAATGATTGAGAATCATTACAAGCACGCATTAACAACTTTATATGTGCTCATTATAGTTTGTTAAGTTCAAGTGCTCAAAATTTCCCAAAGTAGTCCATTTTGGCCTAAAAAAGTGATTTTTAACAAGTCTAATGTTCAAAACAGTTTAGACTTGGTTTAGCTAGCTTGTGTAGCTTACTTATGTCCTATTACAGCTATTGAAACATGCCTACAAGGTTCAGGTGTTGCATCTCTTCATTTAAGTGTTAGATGACACTTTAAAGCTTACTTTTATAGCTTCTAAACTTGATTTTTGGACAACACCCAACTTAGACTTTAATTAACTTAAGAAACAACTTTTAAATGTCTTTCATGGGCAATCTATAGACTCCTCACTAACTGTTAACTTTATTTGCCAAAATTGACTATAGCAGCCCCATTATTTGAGTTTTAGCTCAGTTTTGGCTATATAACACCAACAGTCCCAAGCTAAAACTCAAAGAGTTTTCTAAGCATCCTTATGAACTATAAATTACCATAAAACTCATTAACCCACGCACTAGCATGATTGCAAACTCAGCTCATTTATAAATACCAAAAAGTCCTTTACTTAGGCATATTAAACATGAGTTAGCACCATTTCACCAAAATAGTCCCAAGCATTGAAATATATGCATTATTACATCATGAACCTACTATATACTATATGTTCATGGTTTAAAACATCTATATGTAAGGATTCTAGCTTTAGCTCAAAACAGCCTTTATTAGGCTTTTAAATTTCACAAAGAAGCATGGTTTAACAACCTAATTAACAAAATAGCAAGATTATGGAACATATAAACATGGACTAGCTATTTACATGACATTTCACATGTATAGATTGCATCCGGATGTTTTTAAACAACTTACACCTTAACAGTCATAAACAAGCTTGCTTAAGCTAGCTCACAAGCTCTCAAAATGGGGCCTGGTTTGGCCTATTTTAAACAGGTCTAGGCTGCCTTATTTTGAGTCGTTTTCCATTTTAAAAATGTTATCTTAGACTTACTATACTTAGCCTTCAAGGTTTGGTACATTTAACCCAAGACATAGCATAATAATCGCACAAAAGCAAGACATAACAGTCGAAATTTACTTTGTTTTTCTCATATACAAAGTTATCATAGTATGCAAGTTATATTGCAACATGACATATTTAAGCATAGAAGCATGTTTGAGGCATTCATTTCACTATATAAGCAAGTAGACATGATTTGGACTTTAATTCATAGCTAGTATGCCTTGACACCAAAACAACCCCTACTTGGTCATTTAATTAAACAGTTGGTGAGTATGATTTTTGGTTTTCATGAAACACTTATTTTCCTATCCGTTTACCAGCCTTTTGGCTTAATTTATCAATGAATCATCATTTAATCTAGCACAACAAAAATAATAGCAATTCACAACCACAAGGTTATTCTTATAACAGTTACTTATAATTAATTTAGCCTATTTAAGAAATTAGCATGGTATCTAAGTTAATTCCAAGCCATGTTATAATCAACATCTAAACATACAAATAGGCATTTGATGACTGTTAAATCATATAGATATAGTGTTGGCCGAGCCTACACTCTTAAACTTGACCATTAACAAAAATAGTCTCCTTACAAGCATTTTATTGAACATATGAACGACAGTCCAATAATCACACTACATGCTTACGTAGACATATATATATATATGTGCAAAGCACATATCTCCATCATATCCCAATCTTAAGCCTCATGGACCATCCATGGTCCCTAATTTAATCAACAACCACAATAACACAGCCACAACAATGCTTATGCAATTAATAAAATCATTAACAGTCTGTTTATCTACACAAAAAATGAAATGGGAATGGAATAGAAATAGAATAGCCTGAGTATGTATACCTTGCTGGCCTTTAGAGAATGACGGTGCTGAGCTTAGATGTTTTGCTCTTTCCTTATCCTAGCTGAGCTCTCTCTTTTACTCTAAATGCTACTGTTTTTGAAGCTTAGTAAGATGGTATCTCTGATTGAAACTCAGGTGCATTGTATGGCCATATATGACTGAAATATGGCTAGAAATCATTGATCTACTGCTGCTACTACACTGCCCTGACAGCGTAAGTTAGTTAGCCCCTATTTGGTTCAGCTGATACACTCCCCCTTGGCCTCTTTTAGCTTCTACCCAGCCCCTACATTAACCTTTATAGAGCTTTCTTACACAGCCTAGTTGGCCCCTGAATTAGCCCCTACCCAGACACTCTATACATTATAGCCTCTAACTGAATTACTAATAAATAATTAACTGAATTGCCAAACCATGACACTGCTTATTCCCATTAGGCTAAAACAGTACTCTGCTCACTTTCTTTCCTTCTTGGGCTGCCGAAATGGACTAAAGGAGGGGCTGGATTTTGGGTTTTGTGTTTGGGTCTAATACAAGTATCTAATGTTATAATGACCCATAACACTTGGAGGTAACCTTGCAAGCATACATGGCTTAATTTATTTACTATGGTCCATTATTTAACATGTCTCTTATTATTGTCTACATAAATTTACAGTTCCCATGTGAGGCCCCCAAATCCTGGTTCCTTGAACCTAGGACTTGGTGCGTCACGATACATCATATTTACAATTATTGCGGAAGATATAAACATAAATTGTTTATACATTAAACTTTGCTACATATCCCAAGGTCTATAACCTTTATTTTAATACATATTTACCTTTAGATTCACAAAAGGTTTACAGCATATCATTTACATCAGATAATTAATTTGGTTATCATGCATAACCATCTAATCTTGTCCTTTGCTTTTGTACTGTCTTTCCTCGAACGTTCGCCTTAGATCTGAAATTTGTTATCATGATATAGCAAGGGTGAGCAACTACTTTGCTCAGCAAGTTTAAGTACAATAAAGATATATCATGATTGAAAGAATGAATAAGCTTTAGAACTTTTCAACAATATAATAATTGTGAAAGAGCATGAATCAGAATTTCAATAATTGAATGACTGAATTCAATAATAAGGGGTGTCAATAATGACCATGAATAATTTAACTGAACCTTATGGTAATGAAGGTGATCAGCCTTTCATACCTGATGAACATATGCAATATGCACTAAGTGCGAATCAATAATCATAGTTGTGGGAAAATCAACAATAATTATCCACTAACATGCTTGAAAGATAATAACTTGAGTGTGAGTTAGGGAAACTTGCTCAATATAAAAGTTAAGTAAGATGGAACTTGCCTGTACCGTCGATTACTGCTACGCAATTTAACTTATTCTCTTATGAAAGACCTATCAGTTATAAGATTGATCTTTCAATTAGCAACACATATACCTCATAACACTACTTCTAATATTTAAGCACATAAGCAAATATTAGATAGCACCTTACACGTTCATAATTCTAAAACTAGCACACATCGAGTCTTTAACAGTGTTCAATATAGTATGCTGAGTGGTTTCCCACAAACAACCAACAAACTAGTTTCCGTCTTGTCTACACTGTTTTCACAGTGAGTTAGATCGGTTGCTAGTTCGTATATACCTCCGCTCCCTGAAGGAATTGTTTAGCCCAGCTACTATACATCAACTATTAAAGAGTACGATTGTACCACTATTTTATTATAAACTGTATGACTTGACACTAAGTCTTTCATTTTATAAGTTCTTCTTTATAATCCATTAAGCCTGAACACCTAATTCAGTAAGTTGGATTATCTAAACATACTAATCCAGCAACCTGGATTCGAACTATCCTACAATCCAGCACCCTGGATTCACTAATTCAGTAAACCATATTTACCAATTCAGCAAGCCAGATACTACAATCCAACAAGTTGGATTCAACTGTAAATTCCTATTTTAGTTGACATTTAACAGTCGATTAAATGTTTAAAGCTTTACTTGACTTCGTATTGAGAGCCTCTCATTCCATATAATTGATTAAGGTTAATTATGTAACCTTTTATATTAAGTCCCTTTATAACTGTCTTCGATTGCTACTTAACATTTAGTTAAGTCTTAAATCTTATCTTTACATCACGTTAGATGTATAATTATCGTTAACAATATTAAGGTTAACGTTCGTCTTATCCTTCTTTAAAGTTCTCTTTTGATCGACACTTAACGTTTGGTTAAGTAGTCTTAGTCTGAAGTTACATTATACCAATGTATTATCTTCATTAAAGTTAATTAAATAACTCTCCCATCTTGCCTTTAGGCAACTTCTTTTTAATGTTTACTTAACACTTTAGCTAAGTTCTTATACTCTTGTATTCACCTCCTTCACATGTTTATTAGGTTGATAGAATAATTACCTCAGCATTCAAGTCATCATTTAACTTCATATTATACCCTCAAGGTATTTCTCTCAAATAATACTTAACATGTAGTTAAGTCCTTATCAAATGTCTCCACATCGTTTTGGATGTATATTAGATTAATTAAAAAAAAAAATCTTTAATCAAACTTTCGCTTAACTTCTCCCATTTATACTTAACATGTAGTTAAGTATTTAAACTTTTAAAATATAACCCATTTGGTTAATCTTTATCTCACTATTCCAGATTTACACTTTATAATACCTAGAACGGTAATTAGTAGGTTCGGAACGCTTTACGGTTCATAAAACGCAAGCCCGACACCTTTCGTTCGCATCCGGTCGAGCAACATCTTCAAAACGCCCATTTTGACCTTTTTCTAAAATCTCAAATTTTAGTTTTTATTATATAAAATTGTAGCATTATCCTTAAGCTTTTTAAAACATCTTGAATTATCAAATTTGGACTTCATACGCAAAAGTTATGCTTATTTTAGTTTTGGATGTCAAAATCACATTGCCTAGCTCGCGAATTTCAGACCCAACCTCGCTTAAACAGTCATAACTTCTTCGTTATTAACAATTTTTGGGTGATTTCAGCGGCCACGCGAAGCTAACTTCCGTATCTACAATTTTGTCCTACTGAAATTTTTCCAGTTCCCAACACAACAATACAGAAATCGCACATAAAGGGAGCTGACCCCGAATTTCGCTGGACAGCTTTGCCTATTACTTAGATTGGCCATAACTTTTTGCTCCGAAGTCGGAATTGGTCCGTTTCGGAGTCTATGGAAAGCTTATACAGTGTACAATAACATACCAAAAGCCCAAAAGTTTCTAGCAACTCTAGCTAACCCCGAAATTTCTATTTTTGGGCAGCAGCTTTATTATTGTTCCAACAAGAGATTGTTTTATTACAACTTTCATATTTTGTTCATTTCATAACATTTTTGAGCTATTTCAAAGAGCTTTGCTCAATACTTAAAGATCTAGCACAACCAATAAATAAATCACAAATACTAATCATGGATTTCAAAATAATCAACATAGATTATAACTATTTAACTAAACATTTTCCGGAAGGAACAAAAAAATCATTTACTTAATTTTTCCCCAAACTTCCAACATCATCTAACATATATAAACAAGTTATACCACATAACTCTAGATTCAACCTTTTCATAAGGTTTTCATCAACAAGATCCCAAAAATCTCATGGATCTAACATAATAGTATATAAAACTTTAACTAGAAAAATAAGAATTTCTTTTACCTTCCATTAGATTTCTTCTTCTTTCCATTTCCATGGTTTCCTTTTCTCTCTCTTCTTTCTCATCTTCCTTCGGTCGGTCTTCTCTCTCTCTCTCCATTTTCCTTCCTTTGATTTTCACCCGAAGCTCTCTCTCTCTATCTATTGATTTCTTTTTTTTTTCTTATCTTCTCTCTCTTTCTATTCTTCCTTATTCTCTTCCTTCCTTATCCTTATCTTATCTCTTTAGTTAGATTGCAAATCTAGAGTGACCCAATTCGATGATGACACATAATTTATGATTTATTTTAATAACCTTATTAAGCCCCACAAATGACCTTAATACCCTTCCTCAATTGGGTTAAAGATTGGGCTCTCATTTAATTCATTTGGGCTTTCCAATTTATTTGCTTGGGCCACTAAAAATCAAACGTAATCAAATTAATTATTATCATTGTTAGGCCACTAGTTAATTAAATTATTAGGTTCCCCAAATGTGTTGGTTAATTAAATTCAAATGGACTAATTTAATTCATTTACACACCAAACATTCGAGTCCATAATAAATTAATTAAGTGGGCTCAATGATTTAAATCAATTGAGATAATCCACTAATAAATTACTAATTGGACTATTACATAATTCTCATTAATACACATATTAATCAATGTACAAAAATTTATTTTCTTACTATATTCACTTTAATTGAATATTTAATTATCTTATTATCTTATCAATTGTTTGATATAAAAATTCTTAGGTTAGTCCACTAAATTAAATAACTATTACTGAGACCTACTTTAACTAATAATGATTTGGGCCATGTAAATTAGTATGGTTCACCACTTTTAATCTTTTATACCTAATATATAATTAGGTTAGAAGACCTTCATTTATTTGTTTATATAAATAACAAATATAAACAAACACATAATATCCATATTCATTTACTCACATATTAACACCAACTAATTGAGATAATAAAATAAATCTCTTAAATTAAGTCATTAGTATATAATTAAAATACTAAGACTACTAGATAAAAATAACCCTTTAGGTTATTTAATTCCAATGCCTAATTTATAATATTAGGCTACCAAACTTTCCTCAATTCTCTTTCATTACTAGAATAATTAACTTATTTAGTTCACATAACACATATTCATTCATATTTCCTTACAATTGGAAATTTATTCAATAAATAAGATATTTCACTTAAAACAATATTCCCTCTTTATTAAAATAATTCAATGCTAGAATTTATTTTAATATCCTTTATTTAAAGTATACAATATTTATGTATACTTAAACTAACTATTTTCTTTTCCCTTCTCTAAATTGTTCTTAACAATTTAACTGTAATAAATATAATAATATACTTACTACATTAAACACATACACACTTTACATCCAATAACGTAATACATGATTTCTTTAATAAAATAGTGGTTTATACCTTAAGTATATTTAATACCAACAAATTTAAAATAATTTATAGATTATTTAACTAACATCGATAGATAAATTTTTACCCATCTCCTTTCTTTTAAATAAATTGCCCCTACAATTTATTTACATACAATAACTAAATATATATAATAATAATATATTTATTAAGCATAAAAGTCACATATTGCATAGTTCGAATTCCCGTATGCAACACACTAACACATAACATATCATTTTAATAAGAATTTTATTTATTTAAATTCTTAATTTAATATATTTCAAAAAATTTGAAACATCACATTCTTTCAAAGGTTAACCCATATAGGTTTTTCTCGAAAATTTTAATTATTCCTCTTATTCAAATTCCCTACATTAATTACACTAGTTTAATTACCTAATGATGATCACCCTTCTCGTTTTGCCAAATCAAGGCCAAACATTCAAGCTATGTTTAATTCATAACATAGTTTTATCTTGTTTCTCATTAATTAACCTAATTAATTACTCATCTAGGCTTGGATCATTACCATCCTAACCCTTCATCCTACACTTTCTATTTATGGAAGGTCTCTGACCTCTTCTTATTGGTGGACATCTATACATCACAACTTTCCTTTTATAGAGAATTCTCAAACTTACTATTTATGGAAAGCTTCTCCTCTCGTATTTTTGAATAGTAAATACGCTCTTATACTCCATATAAAGGCTATTCGGGAATGTGAAAATTCGAAAAGCGAAGAAGCGTTTCTCGCGTGAATAGTGTTTCCCGCGTTATTTTCTAAGAAAATATTTTTCCTCTACGATTCATTAATGCTTATATCGTATCACACAACACATTGATTAGATCGCAGAAATCCATCTTTATTGATCACTTAAAATCATAATACACAAATATATCATTGCTTCTTTAAACTTTCTACTTATGGAAAGTTTCTAGGGTAGCTTCTCTAACCCCATCTAGCTTATACATGTTTGTATACCCATATATCTCTGTACACCACCTTATCAATTCTAGGGTTTCAATCCCTTACATATCGTTTCACACATTTAATTTCTAACACAGAGATTAGGTTAAAGTGTTTAATCATCTCTACACAATCATCTTCTTCAAAACTAGGTTTTAAACTCAACCCTTATAAGGATTCCATCATCAGAATCACTACTACCGAAACGCTCAAGTTCGGTTAACTTCTAAACTCTTGCGACATTTATTTCATCGCATAGACTTATTGAATGCGTCCTCAATTCATATAAGTTCTTTCAAAACCAAAGAAAATATTGAGTCATTTCTCTACACATTTCTCTGTTAACAATCTAGGTTTTGACTTTAACCTTTATTCAATATTTGAGACCTTATTTACAAGTCTCATAACTATCCAGGATATTACATCCCATATTTATTTCTAATTCCATAAATACAAGTTATGTGGCTTATTATCGCATTTAAAGAATTGCTAAAAGGTAACTTTTGTTGCATTACAAAAACAATTAATGAAAGTGTTTAAATCATAATACAATAACTTCATTAAACACAGACATAGCCGTAATTCGAGAATGTATCCACTTTAAGCCATGTTGGCTTTCCTTTTCATTCTTAATATTTATATACCATTATAATAGGGTATATTCATTCTACCTCTTTTATCATGTATAAGTATAACTTGAGATACTTAATAAATTATTAAGTATTAAATAATTCTAATGCCACAACAATTAAGTATAAACAAATAATAAAAAAAATTATACTCAAAATTTGTCATTATAATAATTAAATATTATATGGAATTTTCTGTGTCATTATAATTTCTACCCAAAATAATTTCTGAATATTATTAATTCACAAATACGGGGCGAATACAGATTGAATACAGAAAGAATACGAAGAATATTATAAGTATAATGTATAATATAATACGAGAATTATACTACAGATTATACGAGATTGATACAAGATTAATACAAGGTATAATATGAATAGATTACAAATATTATACGAAGTATATACAAAAGAAATGTGTATAAATATTTAAGTATTATACTAATTAGTTGAAATCAAACTAGTATGTAACTGAGAATTCAAGTGATTTGCTTTCGACCAATCACGATCAAGTATGGCTATCCATATGAAATGGTTTAGACTAATCAGAGCTGAGATAGACAATACCAAGTTAGTGTAACCAAACTAGGGAAAGAAAACCTAGTTAGACTAACTAATTAGTAACTAAATCCAAGAAATTAAATTGAAATGGACCAATAAAAACCAAGGAAAGCTAACTGGGGATCCAAGTGAATTATTTTCGACCAATCGTAGCAAAGGATGATGTAAGCATAATGTGGCATGACACAAGGCTCAAAGAAGCACAAAGATGATGTCATCATGATGTCATGATGATGTCGCCTGGTGGAAGATATTTTGTGGTTTAAAGACCATTATACCCTAACTTAGAAAATCCTATAAATAAAGAGCTTAAGCTCATTAGTTCTTCACCAATTTCCAAAGAAATTTCTTATATTCAAGGTTATAATCAAGAATTAGAAAGAGAGAGTTTTTGTGAGTTTTAGTAATTGCGAAGAAATAGTTAAAGCTCGCAACTACAAGAGGTAAAATCCTTAGTCATTATTATGTTCATTTTTCTTTCATATTATAGTCTTTAAGCCCAAGAACATAAGTCGTGGCTATGTATGATTTTTGTTCTCCGTGTCCTTCATAAGTTCTTGAGCAAGTAGTTGTTATGTTCAATTTTATATAATAGTATAGTAGAAATCACAAGAACACAAGTCGTTACTATGTTCGGTTTTCCAACTCAGTGTTTCTTCATGTGTTCTTGAGCAAATCTTATATATGTATATATATATATATATATATATATATATATATAAGTTTATGTTAGTTCAAGTTTAAAGTATCATAAATCACATATGTAAGCCGTTCTAATGCCCAAATTATTTCATCTATAAGAACCTTAAGCTCAAAAACATAAGTCGTTACCATATACGATTTTTCGTTCTTCGTATTCTTGAGCAAAAGTTATTAATATTACATAAGTAGGTTTATGATTTTATTATTTTCTTATTACCGAAGATAATTAAGTGTTAGAACATGATAACATTGTTGGTTCCCAAGGACACAATAATGATCTAGAAGGGGGGGTTGAATAGATCATTAAAACTTTTTATATTCATTGATGAAAGTATAACAGTTAACAAAATCAATTCATGCACAGCGGAATAATCATTAATAACCCCTTCATAGATTCAAGCATAATCTCAGTTCAGTGAGTAAATCTTCGATATAATTGACAGTAGGTATAACAGTTAATGTACATAAGGTAAATGACATAAAGTAAATAACACAGGAGGTTTTAAGTGGTTCGGAGACTTAATAACTCCTACTCCACTCTTCTACTTCAACAAGTAGGAATCTACTAAATGTTTTAGTCACAAAGACAAGGACTCTACGCCCTCCTCAAGTCCAGCAGACAAGAGTTATTTTTAGCCACAAAGGCAAGGATCCTATGACCCTCCTCAAGTCCCGCAGACATGGATCCTCTGACCCCTCTTGAGTCCCGCAGACGTTGAGTTATTTTTAGTCCATCGGACAAGGATCCTATAACCCTCTTCAAGTCCAGCAGACTTGGAAACCTAGTTCACAAAGAACCCTTCAAGGCCAGCAGCCTTGGAACCTGTAGACTAAGCCCAACAGACTTAGAATCTCTTGTACCCTCTGGAACTCAGCAAGTCCAGCAGACTTGACTTTGTTTAGTCACTTAAGACAAGGACGTCTTGCCCTCTTTGGTGTGTTGGTGGTTTGTTGGGTTATGCTGCCAAGATGAACTTTGTTCTTCTTCATCTTTAGGTACTTGGCAGCTGCAAGTGATCTTCTTCTGGATGCTGTTGATGATGGTCGTTGAAGTCCTTCCTTCTTCTGGTACATAGCAGATGCAGATGACCACTTCCATTGAACACTGCTTGACTTGTCCAAGTCACTTCTTTTTCTGTTCAGCCCATAGTGTTCCTTGCTTGATCATAGAGTTGTCCGTTCTGGATTTGGTTACTCTAGATCTTGGCTTCTTGGTCATTCGACTCTTAGCTCATATGCCAGTTCTTTGGCATACCTCTCATGTCGTAGTGAAGCTTCTAGCTGATAATGCAGTTTGTGTTCTAGCTCTCTTGCTTACTGCGTTCCAACACACTCATTCGAGTGTTGTTCCTCTCTTTTGTAGTTCTCTATTTTCTTCCCGTTGCACTACTTTCTGTTGGAGACTAACTTTCTGCAAATTTGTTTATTATATCACTGAGTATTTTGCTTCCCTAAGTCTGCTAGTGATGGCTGAGTCAGCATCCATTAGCTGGTACCAAGATAGTGGAGTCACATGCGTTGTTTGTTGACTGCTACAGATATGACTGTTTGAGCTCCACTCAAATTGGTTACATATTATACTCCTTTATTTATTCAGCCGTTCATCTTGGAATAACAATCCTAAGTGCCCTAATATTCTTAATCCAGCTGGCACTTTCTTACTTGCTCTACGATCATCT
This sequence comes from Aralia elata, assembly GCA_034770075.1. Classification (NCBI taxonomy): domain Eukaryota; kingdom Viridiplantae; phylum Streptophyta; class Magnoliopsida; order Apiales; family Araliaceae; genus Aralia; species Aralia elata. The sequence continues at coordinate 136,209 of JAVJAP010000070.1, forward strand.
TAGGTGTAGCCTGAATCTTTGATTGTAGAGTGAACTGCTTGCTTCTAACTGAAGATTGTTGCCTTTGATCGTAGAGTTTATTGCTAACTTAAGTTGTGGCCTTGTGCTCTCTTGTAGTTCGTAGAGTGGCTGACTGTACTTGCATTGCTCTTTGATGTGCTTCTTACTATACTGTAGTCTGTCCTTCCTTATGCTTTGTGATATCCATTTAGCTTTTCGTTCCAGAGCATAACACTTAGGATCTTTGTTGAGCCATTGCTATAGTGTGCCTATCATAGAGGATTGCTCTATTGTTCTTTAGGTGTTGACTCTGCTGTTGTGTCATAGAGGACTGCTCTATGATCTTTTTATTTGTTGTGGCACCTTTGATAAAGAGGACTGCTCTACTTAATCTTCAGACATTCTTCCTTTTGTCATAGAGTGTTGCTCTATGATACTTTTCGCTTTTGTTTCGCTGAGACTGCTTGAGTGCTTCTATTGTCTTAGACTCAGTTCTACGATCACTTGATCTTGCTGATCTTTCCCTCTCTACGACCTTTATCTTTAATGCAGGTCTTGTTAGGTTTGTATATTACGCAAGCATGCAATCAAATTACATAAATAGAGCGGAAGCGCGATAAAATCGGATTTTAAAATTTTATACAAACCATCACCAAGATCAATCTATTGTGCTCAATTAACGATATAAACGAAAGAGGATAAGAATTATACCCTCGTAGATCAAAGCTTCCTCGGGTACAAGTTCAACTCCTAGTCCTTCGTGTTCTCCTCGAATTCCACCGATGAGATTCCTTCCTTTGATCAACGTTAGCCACCCAAGTGTTTGGCCTCTAGAGGTGATCCACCAAGGAAGAATAGATATTCAAGAAGTTGGGTATTGGCAAAACCCTAGTTTCTATCTCTATCAAAATTGCAAGTACTCTCCAAAAATCTTATGCAAGAGTGTGTAACCCTAATCTATGATAAGACCCCTCTTATTTATAGATGTAGGAATAACCCTTCCCTAAACTATTTAGAATTAGGGTTTCTATTATAATTAAACTCCTTTAATTAATTATGCTTCTAATCCAATTAGAAATTCATGGAAGAGTACTTCTATTAATTAATTCTCAATCCCTATTAGGAATTAAATAATAGTAAAAGTAATAATAATAATAAGACTTCTCTTATTAATTTATATTTAATATTTTCAAAATATTAAATAATAAATATTAAGCTATTTAATTTATTCTATCTCCATAAACTAAATTAAATACACTTAACTTATTATTACAATTATGCCATTTACTTCTTAAATAAATATTTTTCTTTTGCGGTGTGACCCTTTAGGTTCTCCATATTAAACCGGTTGTGAATAAATCAATTAGAACAATTATAATCTTATTTAAATAAATAAATTAAACTATTTAATTTATTTAAATAAATAATATTTATTCTATAATAAGGGTAAGCCCCCTTAGCGATCAACGACTTTCCAGATAATATAGATTTTAACATTAATCACAAAAGAACTTTTGAATAAATAGTTACCGTACAATTCAATCCTTCTACCATATAATGTCCCAATTAAATATAAGACATGGATTTACTGTGAAGTCTTATTTTATTTAATTATATGTATTTCGATTCCCAAATGCACAACTCTAAATAATGCAAATTAGAAACTCCTTTCTAATTTCATTCTACCTTGGCCAAGGACTACTGAGTTATCATTTATTGAATCACATAGGACATTCACATCTTTTACTAGACGAGGTAGATTCTTTGTTTGATCATTCACCTATTTCCATGTACAATTAATTATACCCAATCATACCCTTTGATATACCCACAAGTCTTAAGGGACATGTCAAAGTATAACTCATCATACACAAGATACTATGATGATCTCAAGTCCAAGGATCACTTGTACTACTATCACTAGAGGAATTCCTATTGACAGGCGAGTAAAACTCCATTAGGTATTCCTTAGCGAGTCACGTTCAGTGAACTTATTCTCCAATAAGCACCTACATACTTGCTTTAGTGTCTCCACACAAATGATTATGAGATCAATCATCCTCTTCTTAAGAGCAAGCAACGTATGTACTAATCTATCCGGATTCACTAATCCCCAATTTAGTAATCCAACGATTAGGAACAATTTTAGTTTGTGAGCTATTTAGAATTTAGATCTCATTAGCATGATCACCATCATGATTCTAAAAGCATTGTTCAAAACTATGGGTTTATCACATTTAATATAGCAACACTATGTAGATAATATAAAATGCCTTTTAAGAAAATCAATTCATTTATTAATAAATGAATAAGATTACAAAGTATATGCTACATCATATCAAATATGATTGGCTTGTGTGCATACTACTTTCAATCTCCCACTTGCACTAAAGCCAATCGTCATGGTATCTAATACCCATCTTCTCTAAGTGATGATCAAACTGCTGTTGAGTTAAAGCTTTAGTAAATGGATCTACAATGTTGTCTTGAGAGTCCACACGCTCCAGGGTGACATCTCCTCTTTCAATGATCTCTCTAATCAAATGAAACCGCCGCAACACGTGTTTCAATTTCTGATGAGACCTGGGTTCCTTAGCCTGCGCAACAGCTCCGTTATTGTCACAGAATAAAGATACTGCTCCTCTAATGCTAGGAACCACTCCAAGTTCAGTTATGAACTTTTTCATCCAAACAGCTTCCTTTGCAGCTTCACTTGCAGCTATGTACTCTGCCTCTGTCACTGAATCAGCAACTGTTTGCTGCTTGGAACTTTTCTAACTCACTGCGCCACCATTTAAGGTAAACACGTACCCTGAAACGGATTTACTGTCATCTTGGTCCGTTTAAAAACTTGAGTCTGTATAGCCTTCTAGTTTCAATTCAGACCCACCGTAGACAAGAAATATATCCTTAGTTCTTCTCAAGTACTTTAGGATGTTTTTCACTGCCTTCCAGTGCTCTTCTCCTGGATTCGACTGATATTTGCTCGTTACACCAAGTGCATGAGCGACATCTGGTCTAGTACATAGTACCATACATTATAGATCCTATTGCAGAAGTATAAGGAATCTTACTCATACGGTCTCTCTCCTCAGGTGTCTTTGGGGCCTATTTCTTGGAGAGATGTATTCCATGGCTCATCGGCATGAGACCTCTCTTGGAATCTTCCATGCTAAACTTCTTTAGCATCGAGTCAATGTACTTTCCTTGGGTCAAGCCCAACATCCTTTTAGATCTATCTCTATAGATCTTTATCCCCAAAATATAGGATGCCTCACCCAAGTCCTTCATGGAGAAGTGTTTAGATAACCAAATTTTGATCGACTGTAGCATAGGAACATCATTCCCTATTAATAATATGTCATCAACATATAATACAAGGAATGAAACAACGCTCCCATTAACCTTCTTGTACACACAGGGTTCATCCTCATTTTTGATAAAATCAAACATTTTGATTATCTCATCAAAACGGATGTTCCATCTTCGAGAAGCTTGCTTTAATCCATAAATGGATCGTTGTAGCTTACAGACTTGGTTTGTTCCAACCGTTGAAACAAAACCCTCTGGCTGTATCATATATACATTCTCCTCAAGCTCTCCATTGAGGAAGGCCGTTTTCACGTCCATTTGCCAAATCTCGTAGTCATAATAAGCTGCAATCGCAAGGAAAATCCGAATGGACTTGAGCATAGCTACTGGTGAGAAGGTTTCATCATAGTCAACTCCTTGTCTTTGCTTGAAACCTTTTGCAACCAGTCGGGCCTTATAGTTCTCTACCTTGCCATCTGCCCCAGTCTTTCTCTTAAAGACCCATTTACACCCAATAGGCTTAATGCCCTCAGGTAGTGAAACCAAATTCCATACTTGGTTTTCATACATGGAGTCCATCTCAGATGTCATGGCTTCTAGCCATTTCTCTGAGTCTTCACTACTCATAGCCTCTTCGTAAGTTAATGGATCATTATCATCTATGATGCGTACCTCATCATCATCCTCTATGATGAATCCATACTTATCAGGTATCTTTGGTACTCTTCCAGATTTACGAATAGGTAGTGGTACAGTAGGTTCTTCTACTTGGTCAGGTACCTGACTTTGATCCGTAGTATTTTGTGGTTCTTGAACTTCTTCAAGATATATCTTACTCCCACTAACCCCTTCGAGGATAAACTCCTTTTCCAAGAAGGCAGCGTGTTTCGCTACAAACACCTTTTGATCAGTAGGATGATAGAAATAATATCCTAAACTTTCTTTAGGATATTCCACAAATCTACACTTGTCGGATCTAGTCTTCAGCTTATCATGCTCAAACCTTTTGACATAAGCTGGACAACCCCAAGTCTTAACATGCTTAAGACTAGGTTTCCTCCCTGTCCATATCTCATATGGGGTATTTGAGACGGATTTTGTAGGTACCTTGTTAAGTAGGTATGCAGCCGATTCTAGGGCATAACCCCAGAAGGATACTGGAAGGTCGGTAAAACTCATCATGGAACGAACCATGTCCAACAATGTTCGATTTCACCTTTCAGATACACCATTCAACTGTGGCGTCCCTGGTGGAGTCCATTGTGAGATTATACCATTTTCTTTGAGACAATTGAGAAACTCATTGGTCAAGTATTCCCCTCCTCGATCCGATCGAAGAATCTTAATACTCTTACCAGTTTGTTTCTCTACTGCACTTCTGAATTCTTTGAACTTTTCAAACGATTCAGATTTGTATTTCATTAAATACACATATCCAAATCTAGAATGATCATCAGTAAAAGTAATAAAATAAGAATACCCTCCTCGTGCATTCGTTGTCATAGGTCCACAAACGTCTGTGTGTACCAATGCTAACAACTCTGTAACTCTTTCTCCTTTTCCATTAAAAGGAGATTTAGTCATCTTACCCATGAGACAAGATTCACAAGTTGGATATGATTCGTAATCAGATAGCTCTAAAAGCCCATCTTTATGCAACTTGGATAATCTTGTTTCATTGATATGACCGAGTCTATAGTGTCACATAAAGGTATAATTAACATCATCTCTTTTTCTTTTCTTAGTTTGTTCAATTTGAAGTATATTTTCATGCAAGTCAAGTATGTAAAGTCCATTCAATAAATTGCCAACACCATATAAAATATTTTTATTATAAATAGAACAACTGTTGTTCTTTATTATAATATCAAAACCATCCATATCTAATACAGAAATTAAAATAATGTTTCTAATGAGTGTTGGAACATAATAACAATTATTTAAACTAATGAACTTGCCCGAAGGCAGTGCTAAACAATAAGTCTCTACAGCTAATACAGCAACCTTTGCTCCATTTTCCACTCGTAGGACGACTTCATCCTTGTTCAGCTTCCTATTTCTGCTTAGTCCCTGCATATTATTACATATGTGAGAACTACAGCCGGTATCCAATACCCAAGTAGAATTTTGACTTTCAAAAAAATTAATTTCAATCATGAACAAACCTAGATCGGAAGTCGAAGCTTCTCCAAGCTTCTTTTGGTCCACAAGATACTCCTTGCAGTTCCTCTTCCAGTGTCCCGACTTATTGCAATGGTAGCAAATTCCTTTGCTATCTGGATTAGGTTTCTTATTATCCTTTCTCTTCGCCTTGCCCTTAGCCTTCTTCTTTTTCTTCTTTTCAGAAGATACCTTGGGCCTCTTCCTTTTCTTGGAAGAATCATCCACTAGTAAGACTTGGTTCTTGTTGGATGAGAAGTGACCTTCAGCAGTTTTCAGCATGTTAAGTAACTCAGGCAAGCTGACGTCCAACTTATTCATGTGAAAATTCACAACAAATTGTGAGAAGGTGTCCGGGAGTGACTGCAAGATCAAATCTTGGCTTAACTCCCCATCCATCACGAACCCAAGCTGTCCAAGTTGTTCAATCAGATTGATCATCTTAAGGACATGAGTCTCAACAGCAGTGCCCTCGGTCATACGAGATCGGAAGAGCTCCTTAGATATCTGATATCTAGCAGTCCTACTTTGCTCACCATACAACTCTTTGAGGTGCATCAATATAGTAGGAGCATCCATAGTTTCATGCTGACACTGAAGCTCGTTACTCATGGATGCGAGCATGATGCATTGAGCCAAGATTGCATCATCTTGACACTTTCTAAAAGTAGCAATCTCTTCCTCAGAGGCTGTTTCTGCAACACTTGCAGGGACTGGCGAATTTAGGACATAAAAAATCTTTTCAGCAGTGAGAATAATTCTTAGATTCCTTAACCAGTCCGTGTAATTCGGTCCGGTCAGTTTGTTAGCATCAAGTATGCTACGTAGTGATAGTGAGTGTGACATTTTTTAAATTTTGCATGTGAAATAGACAACATTTTAGCATACATTCATTTAATTAATTACCAAAATAAATTAGGTCTTTATTTTAAATTGGTATCTCCCACTATTTTCATCAAACTATATTACCCTCAATATATAGTTCGGCAAATCTAATTAAAGATTTGCTAGTGAGATTAAGGATCCCATTTCAAATGTATATAGTCTTGTGTGTGCACAACAAACTATATATAAATAAATAGGTAGATAACTATTGTCAATTACATCACTATGTAACTCCTTGTATTTTGCCTCTTAGATTATAATGGTCATGTGTGTGCACATCCGAACTAAAATAATATAAGTTAAGTCCAACCTAGCATTTCCATATATGTGAAGAGAAAAAGACCGCCCTTGTGTGTGCACAACAAAGTAGTAATGTTCAATTCCTTAATAAGCATCAAATGTGATAAAACAACATCTTAAATATTTAATACTTGCCTTGTGTGTGCACAACAAACTCAAATTAAATATTTAATACTCTATTGCTTTACCATGCTAGAAGGCGACGTTCGATATTCTAAATATCTTTGAACGCTTAGGACTTAATATAATTTCTTTGAGGGGTTTGTTATTATTAGTCTCATCTTGTTTAGCGCGCATGCACATATATATATAAAATACGCGTCATATTATTTTACATGCGAAACATGTTGGATAATATATAATATATATAGTAAGCATGCACATATAGAATACTATATTCTACCCGGATTGATTATGGACTTTTATTCTAGTTTGGTTCACTAGAGCCACCAAGTGAACCAAAAGGTCAAACCTAGGGTGCAAGAATTAAATTTAAATATAACTATTACATTTAAACCCGGGCTTCATTACAAATGGGTCTTCAAGCGCTCCTTGCTCCTTTGTCTCCAATTCTTCAAAATTAATTCTAACTAGTCCTATTACAAAAACTATTTACAATAAATAGAAACCTTGATCAGCAGTCAAGGGGAAGTACATAGGAGGGAGATAGAATTTACATTAATAAAAATTAGAGAAGACGAGGTATGCAGACCCCATTTATAAAAACCCATACATTCAGGCATCCACTAAAATAAATCCAATCACACATTGGTCAACAGTCCTTAATCAATCCCTATTTATTATCATACATATCTCTATATGTATCAATAAATAACATTCATCCCATGAATAATAAAACCATTCCATATATGTATTGATATCAATTAATGGACAAAAGTTTTGCTAATATTTAGTTTTGAAACAAAATAAACTTTTTTATTTTAATCAAAAACCAAATCCAAATTAAACTCTTTTAATTTTAGCAATCTGAAATCCTATTTCAGATAAAATAAACTCTTTATTTTAAACTTATATCAATTAAATAAACCATTTATTTTAATTGAAGGGAAAAATTATTTTTTCGGATTCTGCTGTCCGGCGCAGCTGCGCCCAGAATGAACTGGGAAACGGCGCAGCTGCGCTGAACCCCAGAAAAAAATGATTCTGGGTTTGGGCGCAGCTGCGCTCCAGAATGAACTGGGGCCGGCGCAGCTGCGCCGCGTCGCTGATTTAGAAAAAAAATTTATTCTGCCCAAAATTTTTGATCCAATCGCATATCAAACATACATGGAATCATCAAAATCGATAATTAGCACAAGATTAGGCTCTGATACCACTGTTAGGTTTGTATATTACGCAAGCATGTAATCAAATTACATAAATAGAGCGGAAGCGCGATAAAATCGAATTTTAAAATTTTATACAAACCATCACCAAGATCAATCTATGTGCTCAATTAACGATATAAACGAAAGAGAAAGAGAATAAGAATTATACCCTCGTAGATCAAAGCTTCCTCGACTACAAGTTCAACTCCTAGTCCTTCGTGTTCTCCTCGAATTCCACCGATGAGATTCCTTCCTTTGATCAACGTTAGCCACCCAAGTGTTTGGCCTCTAGAGGTGATCCACCAAGGAAGAATAGGTATTCAAGAAGTTGGGTATTGGCAAAACCCTAGTTTCTATCTCTATAGAAATTACAAGTACTCTCCAAAAATCTTATACAAGAGTGTGTAACCCTAATCTATGATAAGACCCCTCTTATTTATAGATGTAGGAATAACCCTTCCCTAAACTATTTAGGATTAGGGTTTCTATTATAATTAAACTCCTTTAATTAATTATGCTCCTAATCCAATTAGGAATTCATGGAAGAGTACTTCTATTAATTAATTCTCAATCCCTATTAGGAATTAAATAATAATAAAAGTAATAATAATAATAAGACTCCTCTTATTAATTTATATTTAATATTTTCAAAATATTAAATAATAAATATTAAGCTATTTAATTTATTCTATCTCCATAGACTAAATTAAATACACTTAACTTATTATTACAATTATGTCATTTACTTCTTAAATAAATATTTTTCTTTTGCGGTGTGACCCTTTAGGTTCTCCATATTAAACCGGTTGTGAATAAATCAATTAGAACAATTATAATCTTATTTAAATAAATAAATTAAACTATTTAATTTATTTAAATAAATAATATTTATTCTACAATAAGGGTAAGCCCCCTTAGCGATCAACGACTTTCCAGATAATATAGATTTTAACATTAATCACAAAAGAACCTTTGAGTAAATAGTTACCGTACAATTCAATCCTTCTACCATATAATGTCCCAATTAAATATAAGACATGGATTTACTGTCAAGTCTTATTTTATTGAATTATATGTATTTCGATTCCCAAATGCACAACTCTAAATAATGCAAATTAGAAACTCCTTTCTAATTTCATTCTGCCTTGGCCAAGGACTACTGAGTTATCATTTATCGAATCACATAGGACATTCACATCTTTTACTAGACGAGGTAGATTCTTTGTTTGATCATTCACCTATCTCCATGTACAACTAATTATACCCAATCATACCCTTTGATATACCCACAAGGTCTTAAGGGACATGTCAAAGTATAACTCATCATACACAAGATACTATGATGATCTCAAGTCCAAGGATCACTTGTACTACTATCACTAGAGGAATTCCTATTGATAGGCGAGTAAAACTTCATTAGGTATTCCTTAGCGAGTCACGTTCAGTGAACTTATTCTCCAATAAGCACCTACATCATTGCTTTAGTGTCTCCTTACAAATGATTATGATATCAATCATCCTCTTCCTAAGAGCAAGCAACGTATATACTAATCTATCCGGATTCACTAATCCCCAATTTAGTAATCCAACGATTAGGAACAATTTTAGTTTATGAGCTATCTAGAATTTAGATTTCATTAGCATCATCACCATCATGATTCTAAAAGCATTGCTCAAAACTATGGGTTTATCACATTTAATACAACAGTACTATGTAGATAATATAAAATGCCTTTTAAGAAAATCAATTCCTTTATTAATAAATGAATAAGATTACAAAGTATATGCTATATCATATCAAAGATGATTGGCTTGTGTGCATACTACTTTCAGGTCTAGAGTCTTGATGGATCGTAGAGTGATTACTTGACAAATCCTTTGATCTCTGTTATGGCTTGATGCTTTGGTTGTGCTCAGAGATCTTGCTATATCTGATAGCTCATGTTCAGCTTGCTTGGAAGTCTTGAAGATTGCCACTTTATCTTTGAGTGCTTTAGCAGCGACTGCTCTACGTTGTTGCTTGATTGCAGACTGATCATGGGGATCTTAGAGTGGCTAACTTTAGACTGACTCTACGAACCCATGTTAGCACGATGATCTTCTCTTCGTAGTGTGCACTCTACGAACCTGAGTAAGCTCTTTGTTCTGTCGAGCCATACTCTACGATTGCCTTCACGCTCTGCGTTGACATGTATAGCTCTACGATACCCGGTAAATGCTGCCGCGTGATCTCTACGATCTGCTGATCCTGTTACTATGCTTGCCTGGCAGACTCTATGATCTTGGAATTTAGCACTGCAATGCCGAAGCAACTCTTCGTCCTGCCGAGGGGACTCTACGTCCTGTCGAGGCAACTCTACGTCCTGCTGAGGCAACTCTACATCCTGCGGAGGTTTTACATTTTCTTGGCAGACCCTGTGATGACATACTTGGCTCTGCGATGTTGACTGACTGTTCTACGATCCTTCACTTAGTCAGTGCAATGCTCTACGATCAGCCTGGCCCTTGTTTGTACATATATCATTACAGTACATAAGATCAACCTAACAAGTTTGATCTTTTTCTATTCTATTCTAAGTCCTTGTACATCATATTCATTTAAGGACTTTACAAGACCTAATATTACAAACATGCTTTGATCAGATAGATATTCATTCATCTTAGATCAACCTAACATATTTGATCTTCTAAGTCCTTGTACATATATTTCATTTAAGGACTTTACAGGTCTTTATCAGTATGAATGTTTTTCTTATCATTTTGTCATCAATCAAATCACATATAATGAATAATGGCAATCACATGCAGATCTTATAGTATTCTCCCCCTATGATAATGAGTGTAACAATCGCATGCTGATTCCCAACAAACATAACATTTTGATGCTTGTGGTATCATGTTTTACCAAATAAAATGAAGAAATTATGAACAAAATCATACTTCTGACCTTTCTGCCCATTTTCTGAATATTTAACGTCAGAATCTACTTCTGAAATTTAAAAGAACGTTGTAGAGTGGGAAATTCTAATGAATTTAGGCTCAAGAATCACCCAAAAATATTTTGAAATGAAAAAGTTATGGCAGTTTCCGTAAAGGACGTTAAAGTTGAAAAGTTTAAGGGGGCTCTCGGATTTAAAGGCTTAAAAATGACTTTTTGAGCTAGCCACTTATCTTAGTAATTCCACCTATGGAAATAGTTTTAACAAGTTATAAAAACACTTATTATGGAGTAAAATTCGATGAACTAACATTCGGGTACACGTAACCTATTATGTAGGGTTTTAAACGTTTACCGGAAAACCCTAGTTTCGATTCGAGACAAGTCTTCTATCCTAAACCTATGTGCAACTATTTCTAAGCTTGTTCATATGTGATAGTTGATATGTGAAAGTATATGTATGAAAGCCTTATGTGATGTTAAGTAGGATATGATGATTAAATGTTTGATGATATGTTATGCCATATATGATTATGTTCTATCATTGAGCATGAGTTAACATGATCGTTAACTGAAAGTTATGTCAAGTCAAACATGTTAAAGTTTATATGAAAGTATAAACTGTCTATGTGTTATTTGATAGGCTTGCTGAGCCGTAGTGCTCATTCTTGCGAATAAAACTTAAATTGCAGTTATGAAGAATGATAAGAAGATCATGAATGTAAAGAAGAAGCGTAGACTAGGTTCATGTTTTATATACTTGTATTTGTATGAAGTCATAATGACTGTTGTAATACGAACAAGCCGAATATTATGAAATGATATTATTATTATCATCAAATGTTGTTATGTCTTTACTTTGATATAACTTAGAATTGTTAAAGAACTATAAATCTGAGTGAGAGTATTGGTAATATGGACTGATCATGCTATGCCGATACTTTGAACTTCAGATAGATAGTAAAATATTAATACTGTATGGATAAAGAACTATAAATCTGAATGAGGGTATTGAATAACATTGTAAGTGCTGTAAGAACATAGATCTAGCACCGATGAAGAAACTAAATTCATCGCAAGGTTCTTCTGTTCTAAGTACAAGTGTGTTATTAATATTGTGAATGTCAGATAAATAGGAAATATTGATATGAAGAGATATCGCTATAAAGATATATATCTAATTGAGGGTATTGAATGATATTAGGAGTTCTGTAAGCACTGAGGTTACACTTAATGAGCGCTGGTAAGATGTCACCTTTACCGGAATGCGTCCCTCGGTACCAAGAACGATCTTATTATTAATGTTGTGAACCTTGGGTGTATTGAAGTATAGAATATTTAAATTTTAAGGTTAAAATTAAACGGTGTATATGGTGTTATCCGTATATACGGATATGATATACAAGTTGATATTTTTAGAATGGATGAGATCGAGACCAAGTTAAGATCCAAGGATTTAAGTAAAAGAAATTTTTAAAAGTAAGTGTCTGTAATAGACAAGTTCAACTAATATGATTATGGGATCATTAGTTAAGTTACGAAAGATGTTGAGTTAACGTCGAACCCTTGTTCGGTCGGCCAGCGCTTGAATTCGGGGGGCGTTACAGTTGGTATCAAAGCAATGGATTATAGCTCTAAGGTAACGAGTACCTTAGGATATGATATGAGGATAGGAATAAATGGACTTGTGAAGAGTCCGTAGAAAATTAAAAATTATGAATAAATCTTATTAAATCTTAATACATAAAAATTTTATGTAAAAGAAATATATTGAATAAAGCTAGACTCTTTACGAGAATGACTGGAGATAAATGGACTCTTAAGAGTTCCCAAGCAAGTAATAAGATAAAATAAATTTTGGATATTTTTGTATGAAACTGTTTCATCTAAATAAAATGGTGTGTTTGGTATTATGTGTAATTATAATATTACTACATAAAAACCTGAGAGAGTAAATGAGTAAACTCATAGAGAAATGTAAGTAATATGGATTAAAGAAATTCATAAGATAGTTAAGAAATGAGTAGGGATTTCAATTGAAAACTTATGTTGTTAGCTGAGTTGAACGACTCTCTTGAATGGGCAGGAGTTTAATATGCGTTAGGGAACTGATCTAACTACATTGTTGGTACGAATGATTCATGGTCAGTATTTTCAAAGCGGGTTACACACTGAATGAAATCATTTGAGGATAGTGTGGATGAAACGGGGAACTGATTCATTAGTTCTTGGTGGAGGAAACACTCAACTGATTTTCATGATAATAGATTGAAATATTGTGTCAAACTATTTCTTGTATATATTATGAGAAGGTGATTCTTTTCTCATATTGGGAAGCTGTCGTTAAGCAATCCAAAAATAAACCTCACTTCACTCTATAAATTTAAATAATAAACACAGTAACAAGTAAGGATCGATCCCACAGAGAATGATATTTCTTTGAATTTATTCTAATGTTTCTAACTAAAAATAATAAATAAAGAATTGGAGGGTTTTGAATTATGATTAACTAAAGAAAACAAAGTTAAAATAATAAAGATAATCAAATAAATTAAAGCTTCAGTTCTTTAGTTCAGTTTCACCAATTTACAGAAACAGTGTAATCAAGTTAACATTATTTCTTCCTTCAATAAAATTAATAACTCTAGATGATCAACAATCGCTCAATTATTCGAAATCATCCTTAGATTTTAAATCTAATGTGACAATCGCCCCCACTAGACCCTAACTATTATATAACACAGAACTATCAGTCTAGATTTAATATAATAGAAGCATTAAGAAATAGAGAATTAGTTTATTTCAAGCAACAATCACACTATCAGGGATTATTTAACTTGTCTTCTGATAATCTTAATAATACCCAAAAGCTTGTCCACAATCAAATATTATTAAGTACTATCTGTGATCAGATATAACATCGTTTTCTTAATATCATACCTTAATCTAGCAGATGATATTCATCAGATTAATCTAACTGGCCACATTAAATCAATCAGATAAAATAACATATAAACAGTTAAACAGATTATGTGACGCCCCCAAATCTCTACACTCCCCTGTAGCAGATCTGGTGCTCACGTGGAACTATACAACTGTAAATATTCAGTAAAATATGACTCCTATCTATCCAAGGTTCACAGTATCCCATAACAGATAATAGTTCTCGTCAGAACGTTATCCGTGTTTGGATACCCTCACTTGGATGTATAGATTCATATCTTATGGATATCTCTTTCATATCAATATTCCCTATCTATCTGACATTCACAGTATTAATGAGAAGATTGTCCATAGAACTGAGGGGCGCATTCCGGTAAAGATGGCACCTTACCGGCGCTCATTAAGTGTAACCCTAGAGCTTATAGGACTCTCAACATCATTTAAATACCCTCATTCAGATGTATAGTTCATATAGACACTGTATTTAACTTAGTACAACTATTCTAAAGAATTTAAAGATCAGAGTATAACGCATTCGATAACATAAAGGATCATAATATATTACATATCATTTGGTTCGGTTACATCATTCGTTATACTAAGTTATTACAACAACAAGTCTGTAAAAAGGCTTAAAATATTCAACAACAGAAATAAAATTTAATAATCATGGCTTTTCCCCTTTTCGGTCCCAGACGTGCAAGGGATATCATTTATAGCTGCAAAAGAAGATATGCGCAAGAATGAGCTACAAATGCTCAGCAAGTTCATTTGAATATGTAAACACCATGTGTTTGATTTGAAAGATGTCAATGATGTATACTGAGGGTTCTGTACATGAACCATATATTTCATTTAGTTCTATCAGTCTTTAATGACTTAGAACCATTTGAGTTTTGGATATCTGGTAGGTGATCAGCCTCACCAATATCCTAGGAGTATGCATATCATCCTACCAATTTATGTTGATATATTATCAACTGTTCGTCACCTTATATTAAGGGAATTTCGTCACCTTATATTAAGGGAAAATTTCGGGTTCACCTTACATCAAGGTGTTCCATTTCTCAGTATCAGATGTCGTACCAAACAATTTGGCTTGACACAACAATTTAAGCTCGAACAAGCAATATATGAATAATAATTCATTTCTTAAGTTATGCTGAACAAGAAGCAATAACTTCACAATAATTGATAGCAAGATGTATGATACTTGCTTAATATAAATTGAGAAAGGTTAGGACACTTGCCTTAGCGTAGCTCACTTATAATTTTAGTACAATTGGTCAACGCACGTAGTCTACGTATACCAATAATAAGCGTTAGCACGTATATAAACATGTATCACGCTAATCTAAACAAGTTTCATTAAGGTTCGACGTTGATTCGGTATCTCGGTCGCATCCTTAATGGCTAAACACATAGATTGTTTGATAAAACTTCATTTGGAAGTCTAATTATTAGTCTAAATAATTTAATTATTATTTCTAACATTTTTAGAAGCTTGGTATTATTTTTAAATAATTTTCAGAAGCTTGGAAGTATTTTTAAATAATTTTACAAGCTTAGGAATATTTTTAAATGATTTAACTATCATTTAGAATAATTTTAAAACATTTAATATGTTATTTAAATAATTTATTTATCATTTAGAATGTTTTTGGATATTTAAAATATTATTTAAATAATTTATTTATCATTTATAATATTTTTAGAAAGATAGAATATTATTTAAATGATTTATTTTATCATTAATAATATTCTTAGAATTTATTTTATCATTATAATAATTTAATTATTACTTATAATAATTTTCAAAACTGAATTTAATATTTAAATGATTTAATTATCATTTAAAGTAATTTTTTAAATACTTAATATATTATTTAAATGATTTATTTATCATTAATAATATTTAAATATTTAATATTTTATTTAATTATTATATATAATAATTTTATTTACCTTAATATCATTTTTAAATAATTAATATAATTATTTAATAATTTAATACCATTTTTAAATAATTAAAACAATTATTAAATGATTTATCATAATTATTATTTAATATTAAATTAAATTAAATAATAATTCAGAATATATAAAAATATTAAAAATAATTTTTTTATAATTAAAAATGAATTTTCGGATTTATTTATTAATTATTAATAATTATTTAATATTTATTTATTATTTTATAATTTATTTAATTAAATTTTATTTATTTTTATTAAAAATCCGTCGCTAAAGGGCTTTAGCGACGGTCTGCTTAGTTTCTTAGGTTTCTGGGTTGGTGTATGCATTTCGTCGCTAAAGGTGTTCTTCAATGAAGAACAGTTGGTCAATGTCCAACAGTGACATTTGACCTCAATTTAATTCCAACTGGTTTGATGTTTGTGTTTGATTTTTGTTTGTTGTTATAGCCAACATGGCAGTGTACAACGACGTATCAATTTCCATCTCAAAATATATCATATCATGTTCTAAATTTGATGGTCAAACCACGCCGGGTTTCAAACTGTTCTTGAGTTTCTGGGTTACCCAGAAACTCAAGCAGTCATGGTCAGTCAACATGGTTTGACCATGAATAACTTTGATTCTGTGTTTGCTAAATGTGTTTTTATGTTACTAGATTGTACTCTACCTAGCATAGAACAATTCTAAACCAATAAACTACACAAAACATGTCATCTAGATCAATTCTGGGTAGCATGAACTTTTGACAAACCTTGTCAGAGTTCTTCATAAGTTTCTGGGTTACCCAGAAACGTGCAAAATCAGAGCGGTCAAAGGACTTTGACCACTTATATCTTTCATCCTATTTATTTGGTTGCTATGATACACGTCGGGCTTTAAAGATAACATGGCAGGCTACACATAGATGCATAAAAACAGATCAAACAACTAATCTAAGAGGATCAAAAGGCCTAACAAAAAGGCCTGTCAGACTGTTCTTGACTGCCAAGAACAGTTTGAGTTTTTGGCTTGATTTTCATACCTAGATGTTATGTAAACATGTTTTGACCGCCCAGATCACTTATTAACACATTAACAAGTATTCCTAAACATCTAAAACACAAAAAATTTCCAGGCTTGAAGATCAAACATAAATTAGGGTTTTGTGCACCTTTTTCTTCAAATTTTGATTTCTGGCTTCTGATTATGAGCTTGTGATTGCTAGGGTTTGTTTAGGCTGGATATGTGAGTGTATAAGCTTTAAAATTTCGTAGGTTTAAGCTCAGCATCTCATTCTACTTATAGCAACTTGAATTTAGGGTTTCCTAGACTAATTTCCAAACTTTGCTCCCAAAAATATCTAAGCTTAGAACTTGTGGTGCTTATCATCTGGTGTGATTCACCTACTTGTGCTGGAGTGTGCCAAGCACAAGCTTGCACACTCCTAGCTTCATTTTCATTGGCTAGGATTTAAATTTTTGATTTATTTTACTTACTAATTAAGAGTAGATTTTTGTTAATCATGATTAGGATGTTAATCATGGTTAGTAATACCTTAATTAAGTTAATATATCATAATTAAAGTTTTACATTTCATAAATTAGGGTTATTGAACCAAATTAGGGTTTTAGGGTTCCGAATTAGGGTTTAGGGTTTTCAATCCTACTATTAGGGTTTTAATCTTCCGTTTAGGGTTTAATTTAATCTTAATAATTCATAACTAATATTATGATTCATTACTTAGATCTTAATTATATCAATTAAGATTATTGTACAATAATTAGGGTTTTAATTAATCAATTCGGATAATTACTATCAATTAGGGTTTTCAAATTAGGGTTTCTATTTCAGTTTAACATTTTAAACCCTATTTAACTTATTTTAGAATTTTATCAGTTAATATAATATTATATTAATGTCGAAGCACGACAAAGCACTTCGTCATTTCCAAGCACGACACAGCAGCTTACAAAAATAATTTGCCGAGACGCTTCTCGGTGAATTCGCCGGAAGCACGACAAATCATTTTGTCCGATTAAGCACGACACAGCTACTTGGCGAAATTTTTTTTATTTGACCTAATTGTTTAATAAAATACACAATCACATAATAACAAGTCAGAACAAGAAATTTCATTTATTAAACACATAATTTACATATGCAGATCTTATTAGGGTTCGGAATATTACATTCACCCCCACTAGTAAGAATTTCGCCCTCGAAATTTACAGTGCAGTCTATGAAAATAAATGTGGGTAGTTATCTCGCATTTTACTCTCGAGCTCCCACGTAGCTTCCTCGATATTCTGATTTCTCCAGATAACCTTAACCGAAGGTATCTTTTTATTTCGCAATTGCTGTTCTTTCCTATCCACAATTTCAATAGGAATTTCTTCATACGATAAATCCTTCTCGATTTGAATGGGCTCATAATCAATAACGTGTTTATAATCAGGTTTGTACGGTCGTAACACGGACACATGAAACACGTTATGAATATGTTCTAGTTCAGGAGGTAGGGCTACCTCATAGGCTACTTCACCTATTCTCCTCGATATTTGAAATGGCCCAATAAATCTCGGACTCAATTTGCCCTTCTTGCCGAAACGTATTTTTCCCTTCCACGGAGATACTTTTAAGAACACGTGACTACCGACGTCAAAATCTTGTAACTTTCTGTGTTGATCAGCATATTTCTTCTGTCGATCTTGTGACGCTTGTAATCTTCCCCGTATAATTTGAACTACCTCTGTGGTTTGTTGCACTATTTCGGTTCCTAGCATTTGTCGTTCCCCAACCTCGTCCCAACATAAAGGTGTCCTACATCTTCTTCCATACAAGGCTTCAAAAGGTGGCATTCCTATGCTGGCATGGTAACTATTGTTATAGGCAAATACTACTAAAGGTAATTGATCTTGCCAACTTTCCTTGAAATCCATGTTGCGAGTTTGCAACATGTCCTTTAGTGTTTAAATCGCTCTCTCACTCTGACCGTTTGTTTGTGGTGACAAATTGTGCTTAATCTTAACTAGGTTCCTAAGTGTTTCTGGAAACTTGTCTAAAAGTTCGGAGTAATTTAGGGATTTTGGTCTGATACTATATAAACAGGGACTCCATGTCTAAAAATAATTTCATTGATGTACAGTTCGGCTAACTGGTCTAGACTGAAGTTGATTTTGATGATTAAGAAAATGAGCTAACTTGGTAAGACGATCTACAATTTCCCAAATGGCATTATGACCTTTCGGTGTATTTGGAAGACCTACTACGAAGTCCATGGTAATATGCTCCCATTTCCACTCAGGCATTTCTAAGGGTTGTAATAATCCACTTGGTTTCTGATGTTCAGCTTTAACCCTTTTACACGTTAAACATTTACTTACCCACTCCGCTATCTCTCTTTTCATATTAGACCACCAAAAATGTGGAATTAAATCCTTGTACATTTTTATACTACCTGGATGTACGACGAACTTAAAACTATGGACTTCATTCAATATTTCATCTTTTTAATTCTTGTATTGAGGGTACCTGAATTCTATCCACGTACCTCAAAATCTCTTCCTTTTCTATTCTGAATTTGTTATTCTTTTTATAAGTTATTTCGGTCTTATACTTCTGACACTCTTCATCTACCTCTTGTAGTTCTTTGACTCTATCTAATAAAGTCAAACTATTCTCTATGACGACTAACTTATGTGTAGAGTTAACTGGAATTATTATTTCGATCTCAAGTTTATTAAACTCTTTTATCAGTACCTCGTTATTAGTTATCACATTTAACTTCTCTTGGTTCTTCCGACTTAACGTGTCTGCTACGACGTTGGCTTTCCCTATTAGATCTCACAGTCAAAATCCTCTATCAACTCTAGCCATCTCTTTTGCCTCATGTTTAACTCCTTCTGAGTGAAAATATATATGTTAGACTCTTGTGATCTGTGTATATCTCACATTTCTCCCCGTACAATTAATGCCTCCAAATTTTCAAGGTAATTACTACAGCGACTGACTCAAGATCATGCGTAAGATACCTCTTCTCATAATCTTTGAGTTGTCGTGACGCATACACACTCACCTTCCCACATTGCATCAACACACATCCTGTGTGATACATCACTATAAACAACGAGACCTCCTGTATCATCTGGTAAAAATAACACTGGTGTCATACTTAACCGCTTCTTCAACTCTTGGAAGCTTTCTTCACATTTGTCTGTCCAGACGTACTTCACCGTCTTTCGAGTCAAATTGGTTAGTGGGGTTGCTATTTTTGAAAAATCTTGTATAAAACGCCGATAGTACCCTGCTAAACCGAGAAAACTTCTTACTTCTGTTGGAGTTGTTGGTTGTTCCCAATTCACAACCGCTTCTATCTTGGCTGGGTCTACCGCTATTCCATTCTTGTCAATTACATGACCCAAGAACTGGACTCGTTCCAACCAGAATTCACACTTGGAAAACTTTGCATAAAGTTGTTCCTTGCGTAATATCTCCAATACGCTTCTTAAGTGCTCAGCATGCTCCTCTTTTGTTCTCGAGTATACTAAAATATCATCGATGAACACTACGACAAATTTGTCCAAGCATGGTTTAAACACTCTGTTCATTAAGTCCATGAATGCTGACGGCGCATTTGTTAATCCAAAAGACATCACAAGAAACTCATAATGTCCGTAGCGTGTCCTAAATGCTGTCTTCGGCACATCTTCTTTTCTTACCTTTAATTGATGATAACCCGATCGTAGGTCGATCTTCGAAAAGTATTCGGCCCCTTTCAACTGGTCAAACAGATCATCAATTCGTGGTAAAAGATATTTGTTCTTTATTATTAACTTCTTTAATTCTCTAAAATCAATACACAACCTTAATGTTCCATCCTTCTTCTTTACAAACAACACCGGTGTTCCCCAAAGTGAAACACTGGGTTGTATGTACTTTTTGTCTAAGAGTTCTTGTAGGTGCACAAGTAACTCCTTCAACTCTACAGGTGCCATTCTGTACGGTGCCTTCGAAACTGGCGTCGTACCAGGTGCAAGATCGATAACAAATTCGATCTCCCTGTCCGGAGGTAAACCGGGTAAGTCTTCTGGAAATACATCCGGAAATTCTCTAACTACAGGTATTTGTTCTAGCTTTACTCCTTCTTTTCGAGTATCTACTATATATGCCAAATAGCCTGTACAACCCTTCCTAAGCAATCTCTCTGCCTGCATTACTGTCAAACATCGATATCGTTTAGGTGAACAACCACCGTTGAACACTACCTTTGACTTCGACACAGTCAATAGGTTTACACGCTTTCAATGGTAGTCAATCATTGTATTATGATTAACCAACCAATCCCTGCCTAAGATTATATCGAATTCCCCTAGCTGTATAGGAATGAGGTTCACAAGAAACTTATGTCCCTTAATTTCTATGTTATAATTTCTATATATGGTTTTACCGGGAATTATCTCTTTATTTGCAATTTTTACGTTTACAAGGTATATCTAAATTTATTAACTGTTGGGATTACTTCTCTATTTTCTGCCTTTACTAATGTCTATGGTCTTCTTTCAAGCGGCGTTAAGTTATATAAGTAAGAAAACTAGTATAATTACAAGTATGTAATGCACATAATGTTCAAACATAATTTGTATATTCATACAGAAGGTTTACATATTCGGCTAGTAGTTTATATAAGTACTACTAGCATTCCCAAACTAGTTTCGCAAAACTTGGGTAAAGTAGTTTAGATATTACTATTTACATACACACTTTGGTGACCCGATTTATCTAAAGCTTAATCTTACGATATTCATCACACAACATACTGGATACTACCCACCTATTGATGTCGTATCCAGTCTTTCCATTCTCTACGGGATAATCCGCTACTCGCTTATCTAGATCCACAAGTGTTTCACGAAATTCTTTATTAGTCATATCAAGCCTTGCTTGGATTTGATATCTTTCTCTTTCCTTTCTTGACAACAGTGCCTGAAGTCGGATATTCAATCGTCCTTCATTCTCCAACCTTTCTTCCACATATGATACCCTATTGTTCAAGGTATGTATTTCTATCTGGGCTTGTTCTAGTAGGTTTTCCTCCTCTGGGTTTCCTTCTTCTAATTCTTCGACAGATTGATTTTGAACTTCTGATATATCCCTCCATATTATTGGTTCTTCCTCATCTTCTCCTTCGTCTATAATATGAACCTCTGTAGCGTCCTCATTAGGTTCTGTCGCTTCAGCGTCATGGAATTCCAAGTTATTTTGGACTTCTTGTCCTTCAGGATCACTGCCCTGCTCAAGCTCTATCACCTGTGAACCTATCTCCCTTAAACTATCTTCCCAATCTGGGTCTGCCATCCTACAAAAAGAATTTTACTTGTTTAGCAGTATGATGAAGCAAGTTTACACAAAATATAAGGCTTTTAAGGTTATCTTATGTGTATTAAGTATTTTACGACTCAAAGATTATATCCTAAGGTATTTCCCAACTACCTTAGAGCTATAATCTACAGCTCTGATACCATCTTGTGACGCCCCCAAATCTCTACACTCCCCTGTAGCAGATCTGGTGCTCACGTGGAACTATACAACTGTAAATATTCAGTAAAATATGACTCCTATCTATCCAAGGTTCACAGTATCCCATAACAGATAATAGTTCTCGTCAGAACGTTATCCGTGTTTGGATACCCTCACTTGGATGTATAGATTCATATCTTATGGATATCTCTTTCATATCAATATTCCCTATCTATCTGACATTCACAGTATTAATGAGAAGATTGTCCATAGAACTGAGGGGCGCATTCCGGTAAAGATGGCACCTTACCGGCGCTCATTAAGTGTAACCCCAGAGCTTATAGGACTCTCAACATCATTTAAATACCCTCATTCAGATGTATAGTTCATATAGACACTGTATTTAACTTAGTACAACTATTCTAAAGAATTTAAAGATCAGAGTATAACGCATTCGATAACATAAAGGATCATAATATATTACATATCATTTGGTTCGGTTACATCATTCGTTATACTAAGTTATTACAACAACAAGTCTGTAAAAAGGCTTAAAATATTCAACAACAGAAATAAAATTTAATAATCATGGCTTTTCCCCTTTTCGGTCCCAGACGTGCAAGGGATATCATTTATAGCTGCAAAAGAAGATATGCGCAAGAATGAGCTACAAATGCTCAGCAAGTTCATTTGAATATGTAAACACCATGTGTTTGATTTGAAAGATGTCAATGATGTATACTGAGGGTTCTGTACATGAACCATATATTTCATTTAGTTCTATCAGTCTTTAATGACTTAGAACCATTTGAGTTTTGGATATCTGGTAGGTGATCAGCCTCACCAATATCCTAGGAGTATGCATATCATCCTACCAATTTATGTTGATATATTATCAACTGTTCGTCACCTTATATTAAGGGAATTTCGTCACCTTATATTAAGGGAAAATTTTGGGTTCACCTTACATCAAGGTGTTCCATTTCTCAGTATCAGATGTCGTACCAAACAATTTGGCTTGACACAACAATTTAAGCTCGAACAAGCAATATATGAATAATAATTTATTTCTTAAGTTATGCTGAACAAGAAGCAATAACTTCACAATAATTGATAGCAAGATGTATGATACTTGCTTAATATAAATTGAGAAAGGTTAGGACACTTGCCTTAGCGTAGCTCACTTATAATTTTAGTACAATCGGTCAACGCACGTAGTCTACGTATACCAATAATAAACGTTAGCACGTATATAAACATGTATCACGCTAATCTAAACAAGTTTCATTAAGGTTCGACGTTGATTCGGTATCTCGGTCGCATCCTTAATGGCTAAACACATAGATTGTTTGATAAAACTTCATTTCGAAGTCTAATTATTAGTCTAAATAATTTAATTATTATTTCTAACATTTTTAGAAGCTTGGTATTATTTTTAAATAATTTTCAGAAGCTTGGAAGTATTTTTAAATAATTTTACAAGCTTAGGAATATTTTTAAATGATTTAACTATCATTTAGAATAATTTTAAAACATTTAATATGTTATTTAAATAATTTATTTATCATTTAGAATGTTTTTGGATATTTAAAATATTATTTAAATAATTTATTTATCATTTATAATATTTTTAGAAAGATAGAATATTATTTAAATGATTTATTTTATCATTAATAATATTCTTAGAATTTATTTTATCATTATAATAATTTAATTATTACTTATAATAATTTTCAAAACTGAATTTAATATTTAAATGATTTAATTATCATTTAAAGTAATTTTTAAATACTTAATATATTATTTAAATGATTTATTTATCATTAATAATATTTAAATATTTAATATTTTATTTAATTATTATATATAATAATTTTATTTACCTTAATATCATTTTTAAATAATTAATATAATTATTTAATAATTTAATACCATTTTTAAATAATTAAAACAATTATTAAATGATTTATCATAATTATTATTTAATATTTAATTAAATTAAATAATAATTCAGAATATATAAAAATATTAAAAATAATTTTTTTATAATTAAAAATGAATTTTCGGATTTATTTATTAATTATTAATAATTATTTAATATTTATTTATTATTTTATAATTTATTTAATTAAATTTTATTTATTTTTATTAAAAATCCGTCGCTAAAGGGCTTTAGCGACGGTCTGCTTAGTTTCTTAGGTTTCTGGGTTTGGTGTATGCATTTCGTCGCTAAAGGTGTTCTTCAATGAAGAACAGTTGGTCAATGTCCAACAGTGACATTTTGACCTCAATTTAATTCCAACTGGTTTGATGTTTGTGTTTGATTTTTGTTTGTTGTTATAGCCAACATGGCAGTGTACAACGACGTATCAATTTCCATCTCAAAATATATCATATCATGTTCTAAATTTGATGGTCAAACCACCGGGTTCAAACTGTTCTTGAGTTTCTGGGTTACCCAGAAACTCAAGCAGTCATGGTCAGTCAACATGGTTTGACCATGAATAACTTTGATTCTGTGTTTGCTAAATGTGTTTTTATGTTACTAGATTGTACTCTACCTAACATAGAACAATTCTAAACCAATAAACTACACAAAACATGTCATCTAGATCAATTCTGGGTAGCATGAACTTTTGACAAACCTTGTCAGAGTTCTTCATAAGTTTCTGGGTTACCCAGAAACGTGCAAAATCAGAGCGGTCAAAGGACTTTGACCACTTATATCTTTCATCCTATTTATTTGGTTGCTATGATACACGTCGGGCTTTAAAGATAACATGGCAGGCTACACATAGATGCATAAAAACAGATCAAACAACTAATCTAAGAGGATCAAAAGGCCTAACAAAAAGGCCTGTCAGACTGTTCTTGACTGCCAAGAACAGTTTGAGTTTTTGGCTTGATTTTCATACCTAGATGTTATGTAAACATGTTTTGACCGCCCAGATCACTTATTAACACATTAACAAGTATTCCTAAACATCTAAAACACAAAAAATTTCCAGGCTTGAAGATCAAACATAAATTAGGGTTTTGTGCACCTTTTTCTTCAAATTTTGATTTCTGGCTTCTGATTCTGAGCTTGTGATTGCTAGGGTTTGTTTAGGCTGGATATGTGAGTGTATAAGCTTTATAAATTTCGTAGGTTTAAGCTCAGCATCTCATTCTACTTATAGCAACTTGAATTTAAGGGTTTCCTAGACTAATTTCCAAACTTTGCTCCCAAAAATATCTAAGCTTGGAACTTGTGGTGCTTATCATCTGGTGTGATTCACCTACTTGTGCTGGAGTGTGCCAAGCACAAGCTTGCACACTCCTAGCTTCATTTTCATTGGCTAGGATTTAAATTTTTGATTTATTTTACTTACTAATTAAGAGTAGATTTTTGTTAATCATGATTAGGATGTTAATCATGGGGTAGTAATACCTTAATTAAGTTAATATATCATAATTAAAGTTTTACATTTCATAAATTAGGGTTATTGAACCAAATTAGGGTTTTAGGGTTCCGAATTAGGGTTTAGGGTTTTCAATCCTACTATTAGGGTTTTAATCTTCCGTTTAGGGTTTAATTTAATCTTAATAATTCATAACTAATATTATGATTCATTACTTAGATCTTAATTATATCAATTAAGATTATTGTACAATAATTAGGGTTTTAATTAATCAATTCGGATAATTACTATCAATTAGGGTTTTCAAATTAGGGTTTCTATTTCAGTTTAACATTTTAAACCCTATTTAACTTATTTTAGAATTTTATCAGTTAATATAATATTATATTAATGTCGAAGCACGACAAAGCACTTCGTCATTTCCAAGCACGACACAGCAGCTTACAAAAATAATTTGCCGAGACGCTTCTCGGTGAATTCGCCGGAAGCACGACAAATCATTTTGTCCGATTAAGCACGACACAGCTACTTGGCGAAAAATTTTTTATTTGACCTAATTGTTTAATAAAATACACAATCACATAATAACAAGTCAGAACAAGAAATTTCATTTATTAAACACATAATTTACATATGCAGATCTTATTAGGGTTCGGAATATTACAGATTACCAGAATAAATCTCATATAAGAAGGAATCAATAACGAAACTCAATTATACTAGTAACTGAAAATAAAGTTCCACATCCCCTTAGAACTGAATAAAAATAAACTAGCCTAGCATGCTGATAAATAAATAAAATATGATCTAGGATGATGATCCAAGATGTCCAGGATGTTCTCAACTGAATATAAGTTAAAGGTATTTATAGATGCTTTGAAACCCTAGAAAAATTCTAATTCTATTCTAATTTGGAAGTCTTCACTCTTCAGATATGGTAGTTTCATTCTCCTTTTTGATCTCTACAATTCAGCTTTAGGTAACTTCCTTATTAAATTAGCGCTTGAGTTGCCTCCTAATTAGCGCTTGTTCTACAGTCATCAGCCTGACTTCTTCAAATTTTGCTATCCAATTCCCAATTGAAAAGTGATTGACACGTCCATCGGTAGCAAAGTAACAGTTGTATGCTTCTCCTTCAAACAAGTCAATACTTCAAATTCGCCTTGCTTGCTCACTACAAGAAAAACGCTTAATTTCGACAAAATTATTTTTGACGGAATGGATTCCGTCGAACTTAGTATTATTCCGACAGAGTAATTCGTCGAATATAATTCCATCGTAATTAATTCAATTCCGACGGAATTTCGTCGGAAATAGTAGAACCCCAGCTGCCGCCAACTTTCCCGCCAGCGCAAAATTAAATTCGACGGAATATATTTATTTTCGACGAAAATTCCGTCGAGGTTAGATTAATTCCGAGGGAATTAAGTCCGACGGAAATTCCGTCGGAATTAAGTTATAAAACCTAAACAGCTTCATCTTCTTCAGCGGCCCCCTCATTTTTATTTTTTCAGTTCTCTCTCTCTCCTCACGTCTCTTACTCTCTCCTCCCGTCCGATCTCACCCCCCCCCCCCGATCTCAACCCCTCCGGCCACCACGGACAACCACCACGGTCTCACCCCTCCGGCCACCCCCGACAGCCACCACGTCAGCTTGGGCCATTTCCAGCGAACTCCGACACGCGAAGATAACAGCCGGTTTTTCCTTCTTTCTCCTCGTATAATTCAAGGTAAATTTTCTAAATTTTTTATAGGGTAAATATATATGGATAATGGGAGAATTTTCGGATTAATGTTTGGATAATATGTACGAGTTGTTGCTAAAATTAGGACCCGTTTGAGATTACTGACATGAATTGCTGATATTTGTTTAATATTTTGAGTTGTTGCTATTGCTGAAATTGAGAAATTTTTTTGACTTGTTCAGTTCATTCTTTTGAAATTGGGAATAATATTGTTGGACTTCTTGTTGTTGCTGCATGAAATTGGGATAAATTAAATATGCTGAAATTCCTTTGATTTGAGACTGCATATAATAATTTTTTAGAACTGCAGAATATTGTATAGGGTTCTGTTTGTGTATTGAGCATTGAGATAATTGGTTCAATTTATTAGTTAATTTGTTTATAGTGGTTAGATTCGGATTAAAAATGTGATATTTGTTATTTTTGACAGAATTTTCGATGGAAATTCTGTCAGAAGTGTTCGATTACAATATGTGGGCCCTGATGATAATTAATGTATATATTTTACTTAATTAATTTCCCAATATTAAAATGAACTAAGTAACATTTACTTAGTTTTGCACTACTAAATAAAATAAAATAATATAATAACATATACTAAATTTACATGATAATAAATTAAATAAATTAAACAAAATAAAATAAAACTAAATGAAATAACTTAAATTATATCTAATCAGAAAGTAAAATAGAATACAATAAAATTAATTAAATTTACTTAAATAATATAATATTATATAATATAATATAATTCAAAATTAAATAAAATAAATTTAATAAATTATATAATAAAATTTAATACATTATAAAATTAAAATAAATTTACAAAATTATATAATATAATATAATACAAAATTAAATTAAATTAAAAATAATAAAAAATTAGAATAAAATAAATTTAAATTAGTAAGTTCAAATAAAGTTAATAAATTATATAATATAATATAATGCAAAATAAAATAAAAAATAATAATCAATTAGAATAAAAAATTTTAATTTATTAAATTAAAAGAAATTTAATGAATTATATATTATAATATAATACAAAAATAAAATAAATTAAAAAGTAATATAATAACATAAACTAATTTTACATAATAATATAAGATAAGATAATATAATATAAAATAATAAAATTAAATAACATAAGATAATTAAGATAAAATAATTTAATTTAATTAAAATAAAATAATTTAATGAAAATAAAATAAATAATGTGATATAATGTAATATGAAATAAATTAAAGAAAATAAAAAAAATAAAATAAAATAAAATAAAAAATTTAATTTATATATATCTAATAAATAAAATAAAATAAAATAAATTTAATAATAAAATATAATAAAATAAAAAAATAAAATAAAATACAAGAAATAATAATAATAAATTAGAATAAAATAAATTTAATTTAATAAAAAGAGTTAAGTTCGACGGAATTATTCTCGACGGACTCCAGTCCGTCGATAAAATAAAATAAATTTAATAAAATAAAATAAAATAAATGACATTGTTTTAAATTAATTAAAATAAATAATTTAAATTAAATGGGGAATAAAATGCAATATTAATATATTATATACAATATAATATAATAAACTAAGTAGCATTTACTTAGTTCCACTAATACACACAATAAAGTAGAAAGAGTATGATATATTCAAATTATTGTACTAATATTAAACTGAGTAGCATTTACTTAGTTTATTATTGGAAAAATAAACTATGTAGCATTTGCTTAGTTTTCCAGAATTACAGTAAACTGCATATATAATACGCATGTAGTATAGTTTGGAGCTTAGAAACCCGTTTGACATTCACTCATTAGGAGTGAATGTCGAATAGTCCCCAGTTTGGGACTGTGACTGGATGTTATGTCTCTCACTTAGGCCGATGTCAATGAGTTAAGTACGTTTTTAATTGTTTTGATTATTTTTCGACGGTTATCTCTACATGTTCTTCGAGTGCATACTTAGACTAATTTATCTTAGTCTATTTCGTGTACTTGGAGACCATGGGGAGGTGCTGCCGAAATTTTCTTGAAACAGGTAGAAACGTCCTGAACGTGTTGACACTAGTGAGGAAACGCATCCAAGAACGGGATAGAAGCCTAACCCCTGTAGAGTGGAGATACTAGGAACATATAATTCATGCATGGACCACATGAATGAATATCCCTGACCTAAATGTGTCTTTTGTTCAGTTAAAGATGTCAGCCGACTGGAGTTGGATGTACCATAGGATACCCATTGATGGGAGGGGATTAGTGGGAGCTTACCGTGAAGGGGTGTGCTACTTTCTGGACAAAGCCATAGAACATGCTGATGATCCGAATGGGAAGATGAGATGCCCGTGTGTCAAGTGTAAAAACTTGATTTGGAAGAAAGCCGACGAGATTACATTTGACTTATTTTCTCGTGGTTTTGTGGATGGGTATTCCGTATGGATCCATCACGGGGAATCAGCTGAGTTGAGGGAACTGACCGGCTTAGTAGACCAACCAGTTCATGGTGATTCAAACGCCGATAACTATGATGTCGTGGAGATGTTGGTGGATGCTTATGGGCCTAACAATATAAATTGGACTGAAAACGATCATTCTTCAGGCAGTGCTCAACAAGAGCCAAATGATACAGCTGCTGCCTTTTACAATATGCTATCTGAATCGGGAGTCCCATTGTATCCCGGAAATAATCAGCACACCAGGCTATCTGCAGTTACAAAGCTCTTACACTTCAAGAATGAGCATGACTGCAGTGAGAGAGGTTTAATGCTTTGCTGTCTCTTATCAGCGAGTTCTTACCCAAGGATTATACTTTGCCCTCGAATTATTACGAAGTGAAGAAGATGGTAAAGGGGTTGAATATGGGGTATTAGAAGATCGATACTTGTGAGCAGGACTACATGTTATACTATGGGACGGACAGAGATAAGGTGCAGTGTGCTATATGTAACTTACCTTGGTACAAGGTGACAAAACGTGGGGGGAAGGAGAAACATGTGCCCAAGAAGATCCTACGGTATTTTCCTCTTGCGCCGAGGTAATATAATCTACAAATTGCATATACTCATATTAATAATACTCATATTAAACTATATGTGTAGGTATATGCGTCGATTAAAGCAGAAAATGAAAAACAAAACTCATGTTGAGGGTTCTATTGTCGAACGATATGCGGAGAAAGAGCTTGTCAACTTCTGTTCATTGTATTTTGACGATGTTCTCTCAACGAAGCACAACTGTTTAAGTAGGAATGAGATCGTCGTTCCCCAATCTCATGCTGATAATGAGTTAGCTGTATTCACATATCCGACTAAACCATTTGGCCATGAGACAATAACTTACTTAAGCGACAAAGATTTAAAGATTGTATAATCTACATATGTGCTTCTAAATATGCCTGAAGTATCGTCATACATCAAGTATGGATTGTTATATGTCACATCTAATATAATTTATAAGCGTAATCAACTTATATATTAAACCATTTTATTATTATTTCAGTTAATTCGAAGAGGAAGCGTATGCTTCTTACCTGGATTTAACTGCAGCCCAGTTGAAAGCATTCACTACTGCAACTTTCCAACAGTGGTTTCAGACAAGGGTTAACGTAGAGAACATTTCTGACCATTTTAGAGATGTCATCCGTGGTTCTTCCAAGGTTGTTTGTTCTTTTCATGGATGCATCGTGAATGGGTACAGATTTAAGGTCGACAACTTGAATGAACTCACATCAGTTAACTCTAGGGTTGTGGTGTTGGGAAGCTGTTACAATGATTCTGAGTCCAATTACTATGGACGTCTAGAGGATGTACTTGTGCTTAATTATCCCAGGGGTAAAAAGGTAGTTACATTTAAGTGTCGCTGGTTTGATACTGAAAAAGGTGTTAAAGTTGATCGTAATAGAATCGTCACAGTAGATATCAAGTCAAAACTCAAATCTGATGACGTTTTCGTGTTAGCCAGTCAACCGACTCAAGTGTACTACGCTCCTAACGTCGTAAATAGTAGAAGCCCCTAGTATACAGTTGTCACAACGAAAACACGTGCATTTGATAGTGCTAATATGTTGGGGATGGATGAGGGATTGCAAGAAGATGCTAGCAATCCCAGGCAGGTATTGCTAAATGATGAAGATATGAGGACAAATGATGTGGTTGACTTACCCGACGATGAGGAAGTCGAAGATTTGGAGGTCGTGCATGAGTACGTTATCGTTAAAGATGATAACAACAATGAATCTAATAACGATGATGATGATGAGGAGGAAGAGACTGAATCCGATAATGATATTGATGTTAAATCTGATGGGTTTGATGACGTACAACCTCTAAACATATTTCAAATTAGTAAATAATTCAATATTAATATATTAGATTTAAATAATTAATATTGTACTTGAAATATAATATAACTTATTTTCGTTATTTCAGTAGCACATTTATGGCTAGAAATAGCGGTGACGGTCGCCGCGGTGGTGGGCGATCAGGATCTGGAGACGCGAGCCAGGCTGGAAGCTCGTCTTCAGGAGCTAGTAAGTAGTCTGATTCGTGTAAACGTATAATATATATCAATATGCATTAGTTTATGTATTTTGACTAAAGTTTTATAATATAATTATAGATGCTCGTCGTCGATAAGACCGACAGACTAACCTCGGTTTCTTCGGTCGTCCGCCGACAGTTCTACATGTAGTCCGAGTGGATGTCGGCTCTACCCAGTTAGTATTCTACTTTGACTTAAAAATAAGGAGTTAAATTTATATAATTTGTTGCATTAGACACTTAACGTAACAATATTCAATTGTTTTTACTGTAGTATACTAGACTCGGTCGCTAAGGCGACTATACACGCTATCTGTCTAACGCACCTCCCGACTGGGTGCATGCACTTCAGTCAGTACAGCCAGTACGATCCCGCGTTTATGGTCACTGTCTTGCGGGAGTTTCACGTAAGTTCATTTTCTTATAAATTAGAAAATTATACGTACATAGTCGTTGCCCAATAATTTAATGGTTCCTAACTTTTAAACTTTTGTTATAGAAATATTTTAGATATGATGAGGGCATCTCTTAGGCAGCCATCGATAATGTTGTTATTGCACACATCGCCAAGAACTATGCCGACTGGCTGTATGGGATGCTGACGACTTCAAGAAGAAGTCAGAGCAGGCAAAGAAGAACCGTCGCAAGCTCCGAGTCGTATACACTACTGGCTCACAGTCTTTTGAGGAGGCGAAGTCGGTTAGTGTCATATACTTAGTTGTTTAGTTACTCATTTCTCACAAGTAAACTTCATAACTACTTTATAAATGTATTTATTAGGCCATGCAACAAAGCTTCGGCCGGCCTCCGTCTATGTTAGAGTTCTGGGATATAGCCCACACGCCAAAGGACTCTACTATGTCTCCCGCAGCATTAGCTATACGGGTAAGTGTAATCGTAATTTTACATAATGTTTAATATTAAGTAGTTCATAAAATGATATAATTAACTCACGTATAAGCTATAAATTACAGGACTGATTTCAGGCTAGTCGGGACCAGCGTGTAGCTGAGTTCCAGACAGCTAGGGGGGATTCTGAGACGTTAGATTTCACCGTCCCTCCGCCCGAGATTGAATTATCTCGGGATGAGGAGCTGGCACTATGGGTCGCGGCTCAGGATCCCCCTACTAGCAGTACCAGCAAATATCGAGTGCTGGGATTGCCGAGGATACCGGCGTATACATTACCTGGAGGTAATATTATTTCTAATAAGTTAAGATTAAGTAACTGCATATATTATTAGTAATGGTATATTTATTTGCGCAGGCTCTAGCCAGCGTTAGCGCCTAAGAGCTTCTATCGGACCATCTCATACAGGCGCTGGCTTGGACGACGAGATTTTCCAGAGGATCATGGTTGTGGTGTCGGAGACGTTCCGTGCAGATCCAGTTATCCGTCGTCAGGAGTTGCCCAGCCGAGCTCGCGTTCACCAGTTCGCCCAGGATATTGCAGCAGGGACCACCATCGATAGTACGGGTATCCCGCAGGAGCAGTTCGTCGCGATACGCGACGAGGTGCTCTGGTTGGTGGTTACATTACTATCGGAGGTTTTTGGCCCGATTGGGAGTCAGCCCCTGTAACGGGACGAACTATTTGAGTCGTGATTCTAGGGACAGAATCCTTTTAAGGGGGGAAAGATGTGACAAACGAGAATTTTGTAAATTAGTTTGAATATTTATTGATTGAATAAATATTTTTCGATGATTTGATTATTAAATTAATTGATTAATTGATGAAATTATGGTAGATTAATTTAATTATATGTGTTACATTAATTATATTAATGTGGAGAATTTTTATATGTAAAGTATGTGTTTAATTGAATTTATTTGATTAAATACATTATTTAAATAAGTATAATGTTATTTCTTATTAATTTAATTATTAATTAGAGATTTAGTAAATGATCATTATTAATAAATGAGAATTTTATTTATATGACTATGTGATTTAATGTAGAATTATTCTATTTTATTTATTTGATTTTAGTAAGATTATTTAGTTGATTAAAGTGTGACATGAAACTATATAATAAGCTATTTATTAAAATAAACCAAAAGAAGAGCTTTAAAAGACTAGCCAAACAAGGCCTTAGGGGAGGTTGGTGTCAGTTAACCCATTATGGGATCAACTGACACCCATGATTAAGCCAGTTGGTTCATTACGTATTATTATTATCAGTTCTTAGAAATTAAGGCAGAGCAATACAGAGAGAGAATTTGTGATAATCTTGAGATTGAAGAAGGAATTTGGAGAATCAAAGAGTTTCTTTCATTTTCTTACAAAGCCTAAACCATTAATCAAAGGTAACTCACTAAATTCAAGTTTAATTACGTTCTTGAGTTCCTCCATGAAAAAATTTGAGTTCTCTGTAAATTTATCTTATGGCCAAATTATTAAGAATTTGATGTTAGATGATTATAAGTATGCATTGATGTGTTTTGTATGATTTATACATGATTTATAGTAATTAAATCCATGAGATTATGTGTTTAATTGAAGTTCTAGAAATTACAGAGTAGTTATTGACGAACATGGTTTGAATGTATAAAATTAATACTTGTTTTGCCTGTTAATTGGTTAAATTGATGAGTTATTTTGTTTATGCATGTATAAATGAAAGAAACAAGATTTAAACGGATTAATTTGGTTGTATAATGAACCTGCTATGTGTGATTTCATGAAAATTGAAGAACTCTGATAAACTGATAAAAATCCTCAATTTGATTCTTAGATTCATAGTTTATGTGATTTAAGTTGTTAGAATCATGCTAAAAGGCTTGGGTAACGATTATAGATGAATTATAATGTCTGGGTATGTTTAATTTGACGATTAGAATAACAAGATTGAAAATTTTGGCCTGTTTCTGCGTTCTTCGCGAACTGCAGAAACTGGAATTCGTGATTCTCGCCCCGGCGAGAATTTTGTAAAGGAATTCCTCGCCCCGGCGGGATCTCGCCCCGGCGAGAATTTTGTGAAGAAATTCCTCGCCCCGGCGAGAATTTTGTGAAGGGATTCCTCGCTCCGGCGAAGAATTAAAAAAAAAAAAGAGTAAAAATTTTCTTCTTTCTTTGAGATCATGTTATGATATCGTAGATATACCTAAAACTTAGGCTAATGTATAAAATGAATACTGAAATACTGTAATGGGTGGTAAGCCTAAACCCATTGATTGTTCGGTCAACTGAGCTATTAAAATAGAAATTTTGGATGAGAATGAATCCTAATGTGTTTATAATATTGTAACTAATTATTGTTACTGTTTTATAAACGGAATGTATAGGTTGATTAGAGAACGTGAGTCTTAAATTTATAGTCTACGCACGAGGCAAGTATCTTATCCTTACTTTTACGTTTACGCAAGTTTCTAAATTTCATTATCATAGAATACAAGCTTCATTATGCTATTACTTCTTGAGTAAGTTATTGTTTCTATTCCATTCAATTTCATGGATTCAATGAGACGTTTTAAATTCCTCTTTCGAATGCTTCAGTTATACAGAATTTATTCAATCGTACCTTTTGTGAGATTTAGTTTTGATTCTCGAATTATACCTTTTGAACCTTGATTGACTAGCGAACCTTTATTGATTCGACTAGTCCATAGTTGATGAGCGTTCTAAATTCTAGAAACGTTAGTGAAGTAAATCCAAACCAAACTTCCTTTGGTGCGGACTCCGATGTCAAACTGAGATGAACAACCCTTATACAGGGGATTTTATTACGCGTTAGCGTTAAGATATTGTGCACATACATGGTACAAAGGGCTAATCCTCCTGAGTACGAGAAGCAAGGTCCATATAGTCTTACGACTGTTAAAGGTTTAAAGTAGAAATACTTGATAACCTGGGACATAGTTCGTGGTCTTAAGACCCTCAGACGTTCTTTTGAATCTTGTCTTACATTCTTGACTCAAAAGCTAAATCTTCGATTATTCAATATCCGTTAATTAGTTCGCATGTTATTATTACTGGTGTTGTTATACTTGTTGGGCAATCATTGCTCATCCTTGCATAATAACATTGCAGCTAAAGTTGAAAGAACTGATGAGCCATCCACTAGTAAGGGCAAAAGAAAAGCAAACAAGTGATGAAGACTTGTTTTATTTGATTTGTTGATGTTTATGTAATAGACTTAATTTTTGTTTCCGCACTGATATTTATTTAAGGTTAGATAACCTGGGATTTATTTATTAATGATGTTGTAACCCTTTATTGGGAGATTTCTAATTTTATTAAGAGTTTTTATTTATATTAAATGGGTAGTTAGATGTGATATGATGTTTTTGGATTGTGAACACCAAATCCTGAGGAAACGAAGTACCTGGATTTGGGGGTGTCACAGGTTGGTATCAGAGCTGTAGGTTATAAACCTTAGGTGGGGGAAAACCTTAGGGCAATAGCCTTTTAAGAGTCAGAAAATATAGTGGTGATAAACTCTCATCGAGTTCTAAGAAATGAATTAAGGAATTCATTAAAGATAATAAAAGACTTTATGTGCTATGTGCTTATGTGTGAACAACCTATGTGCCGCGATTAGTGCCAAGTATTAATTAAAACTTAAACTTTGTTGTCAGGATGTCAGATGTTGGAGGATCCAGTCAGCCTAGGGAGATTGAGCCCCGAGTGGCTGGAGAGGAGGAGCCCCGTGATATCCATGTTATCCGGGAGCAGTTGATACAGAGAGAGCCATCTCCATTGATCACTGTTGTGGGTCAGGAGTATGAGCTTGAGTCTGATCCAAAGGAGGATCATGAGGAGGTAGAGGCTGAGGAGGATAATGAGGATTCCGAGGAGGTACCCCTTACCTCTGTTGATGTTGAAATGTATGACGCATTGTATGATCGTACTGTAGAGTTGCAGGATAGAGTCAGAGATTGGGAGAGACTGGCAAATATACGCCAGACTTTTGTAGAACAGAAGGATGAGCAGATTGAGGATCTTGAGATACGTCTTGGGGACGTAGAATGGAAGTTAGTTCAGGCAGAGAGTCAAAAAGAAGACTTGCTGGCTGAGAATGAAAGGATGAAACTTGAGATTCAGAAATTGAAGGATGACCTGAGTGAGGAGTCAGCAGAACGTGCGAGAGCAGAGGATGCTTGGATGAATAACGCTCGACGTGCAGAAATTTCCGAAGAAAGTGAACGGGCAAAGAAGGCTAAGATTGAAGAGACAGACTATACTTTCCAGACAGCGATTGATAGAGCCAAGGATCGAGTTCTCCACTATCCAGTTCAGTTCGAGGATTTGCCATGGTACATGTTGGATCGCAGGACGATGTGCCGTATCATGGAGGAAGAACGTAGACAGGCAGTTCGGCGCCTTAGTAGGCTATGATAGGAGAAGTTTTTAAATTATGTGTAAATATTTATGATGTTTTATGATGTAAATTCCAGCGTGATTATACACAATGGAATATGGCTATTTAATCCTAAAGATTGTTTGATCTTGGGATAGTTGATGTTAATAGTAGTGATGCTATCCTTTTTATGTTTAAGACCTTTGAATTAATGAAATATCAGTTTTGTTTGAAGAAGTTATGTGTTAAATGTTTAACATGAATTGTTTGAGTTAAATGTTGAACACTTAAGAAATTGAGTGATGATCTAATAAGCGCATATTCTTGAACAAAAAATGCCGCCGAGACGCCAACCACGTCAACAAGCTCAGGAGAGCTCTACCAATAACAACGACACCAATGCTAATCCCGTTCAGCAGTTGGTGGACCTTTTGGCTGGAGCACTTGCGAATCAGCCGCAAGCTCCACCTGTGACGTCATTTAAGGATTTCAAAGCGGTAGGACCGCCAGAATTTAAGGGTTCCCTGAACCCGATCGGAGCCCAAATTTGGGTGATGGAGATGGAGAAAGTGTTCGACGTTGCCAGGGTTAGTGATGACCAAAAGACTGCCTTCGCAACGTTTATGCTTAAGTTAGAGGCTAGTTACTGGTGGCAAGTGAATAAAGTTCGAGGAGGTCAGGGTGTGATCGCGTGGGAGAGGTTTAAGGAGATGTTTTTCGAGATGTACTTTCCGACGAGCTCGCGTAACCAAATGGAGATTCAATTTCTAGAGCTGAAATAGGGTACCATGACTATACCGGAGTACGCGACGAAGTTCAATGAGTTGGCTAGGTTCACAACTTACCAAGTAAATACGGATGAGAGGAAGGCAAGGAGGTTTGAACAAGGGTTGAAGCCGTGGTTGTATAACAAGGTGTCAATGTTCCAATTGAACACTTTTGCTAGAGTTTTGGAAAAGGCGATCATCGCAGAAGGTGGGAGTGATACTCTAACCAAGTATAACCAGGAGCAGAAGAAAAAGAAGGGTGAGAATGAGAATAACAAGGCGAGTGGTAGTAATAGTGGTGGTCACAACCAGAAGAGGAAGTGGAATGATAATGGATCTACTGGAAATCAACAGGGAGGTCAGAAGAAGAAGGTAGAAACGTGTGTTACATGTGGGAAGAATCACATAGGGATTTGCCTGAAAGGGAAGAGGGTGTGCTACAATTGCAACCAAGAGGGCCACATAGCACCGAATTGTCCGAATCCGAAGAAGGGCGCTTGTTTCACATGTGGATCAAAGGATCATTTGGCTAGGGATTGGCCCAAGAAAGCAGCAGCAGGAACAGGACCGGGAGGATATAAGGGAAACAGTGGTGGTAGTACGTTGGCTATAACCCCGCACCAACAAACCGACCTATTGCTAGGACTTTCAACATGACCATGCAAGATGCTGTTCAGTCTCGCGATGTGGTGTCAGGTATCATTCCGATCAATAATATAGATGCTTATGTATTGTTTGATTCGGGTGCTACTTGTTCATTTATATCCGATGACTTTGCTAAGAACTTAGAATTGCCTAAGGAGGAATTAGACTACCCTTTGAACATAGAAATTGCGAATAGGGAGGTAATTCCTGTTAGGTACGTACACAAGAACTGTAGAGTGAATATTAAGGGAAACGTGATGATAGTAGATCTAATCCCAATTAAACTTGGGGAATTTGACGTTATTTTGGGTATAGATTGGCTATTCAATTACGGAGCGATAATTGACTGCCAGAAGAAATGTATTAACCTTATGACTCCGTCAAAGGTATTATTTTACGGCAGCAAATCGCTTAGACAAGCGAGTTGTCTGACGATGTTGCAGGCCAGGAAGTTGTTAAGACAAGGCTGTGTGGGATACTTAGCCTACATAGTTGATACTCGAAAAGAGAGTCCGAAATTAGAAGAGATACCTGTTGTAAGGGACTTTGTAGATGTCTTTCCCGACGATTTGCCAGGACTTCCGCCAGACAGGGAAGTTGAGTTTGTAATCGATTTGGCGCCAGGAACTGCCCCGATATCGAAAGCTCCGTACCGAATGGCCCTATTAGAGATGAAAGAATTGATGGTATAGTTACAAGAACTTTTAGATAAGAAGTATATTCAGCCGAGCGTATCGCCGTGGGGAGCGCCGGTGTTGTTTGTTAAGAAGAACGACGAATCAATGCGACTTTGCATTGATTACAGAGAGTTGAACAAGGTCACGATTAAGAATAAATACCCGTTGCCAAGAATCAACGACTTGTTTGATCAGTTGAAAGGAGCTAGATATTTCTCGAAGATAGACTTAAGGAGTGGGTATCATCAGTTGAAGGTGAGGAAGGAAGATGTACCAAAGACAACGTTCAGAACTCGTTATGGTCATTACGAGTTTCTGGTGATGTCATTTGGTCTAACAAATGCTCCTACAACATTTATGGACCTAATGAACAGGGTGTTTAAGCCGTTTTGGACAAGTTCGTAGTAGTATTCATTGACGATATTCTAATTTATTCCAAAACCAAGGAAGGGCATGCAGAACATTTGAAGTTGACATTGGAAGCGTTAAGAAGAGAGAAGTTGTACGCTAAATTTTCAAAGTGTGAATTCTGGATAGAACGAGTGCAATTTCTTGGACATGTGATTGATAAGGATGGGATTTCGGTGGATCCGTCAAAGGTTGAAGCAGTGTTTTACTGGGATCAGCCGAAAACGCCATCGGAAGTAAGGAGTTTCCTCGGATTGGCGGGTTACTACAGGAGATTCATTCAGGATTTTTCCAAAATCGCAACTCCATTAACGAATTTGACTAGAAAGACGGTGAAGTTCGTTTGGACGGAGAAGTGTGAGGAAAGTTTTCAAGAATTAAAGAAGAGGTTGAGTACTGCGCCTGTGTTGTCTCTACCGGATAGCACAGGAAATTTTGTGGTGTATAGTGATGCGTCGCATAAAGGACTAGACTGTGTGCTTATGCAGAACGGTAAGGTCATTGCGTACGCGTCACGACAATTAAAGGACTATGAAAAGGGGTATCCTACCCATGATTTGGAGTTGGCCGCGGTGGTGTTTGCTTTGAAGATATGGAGGCACTATCTTTAGGGGGAGAAGTGTGAAATATATACAGACCACAAAAGTCTGAAATATATTTTTACACAGAAGGATCTGAATATGCGCCAGAGGAGATGGTTGGAATTGATAAAAGATTACGACTGCGAGATTTTATACCATCCGGGTAAAGCGAACGTGGTGGCCGACGCCTTAAGCAGAAAGGGACGGGAGAAATTGTTCATGATTACCGCTCAAGAGGAACTAATTACAGCAATGGCGAAACTGGAGTTGGAGGTGAAATTTCTAGAAGAGCGTGATGAAAAATTATTTCAGTTGAGAATCGGTTCAACTTTGGTGGATAAGGTTAAGGAAACACAAAACCAGGACGAAGAATGTCAAAAAATCAGGAAAAGAATATCTGGAGGTGATGAAGTGAAATTCAAAGTGGATAATGAAGGATTATTGAGATTCGAGGGAAGGATTTGGGTTCTGCCAGTACAAGAGGTTAAGGAGGAAATTTTGAGCGAGGCTCATAATTCGAGATATTAGATTCATCCGGGTAGTACGAAGATGTACCAAGATCTCCGACAACATTTTTGGTGGCCAAATATGAAGAGAGACATTGCCGATTGTGTAGCCAAGTGTTTGACATGTCAGAAAGTTAAAGCCGAACATCAGAGACCAAGTGGGCTATTACAACCGTTAGAAATCCCAGAATGGAAATGGGAGCACATCACTATGGATTTCGTAGTAGGTCTTCCGATGACTCAGAAAGGTTTCGACGCAGTAT
This sequence comes from Aralia elata, assembly GCA_034770075.1. NCBI lineage: Eukaryota > Viridiplantae > Streptophyta > Magnoliopsida > Apiales > Araliaceae > Aralia > Aralia elata. The sequence goes on from JAVJAP010000070.1 coordinate 177,383, forward strand.
GGGTTATCGTGGATCGACTGACGAAATCAGCACATTTTCTACCGATCAAGATCAGATTCAACCTAGATCGGTTGACGAAGTTGTATGTTAAGGAGATTGTTTCGAGGCACGGTGTTCCAATATCTATTGTCTTAGATAGGGATCCGCGCTTCACATCGAAATTTTGGAAACGACTACAGGAATGCTTGGGAACGCAGTTACGTATGAGTACGACATATCATCCACAGACCGACGGACAGAGCGAAAGAACGATTCAGACATTGGAAGATATGTTACGAGCTTGCATTATAGACTTCAAAGGAAATTGGGATGATCATCTACCATTGGTGGAATTTGCTTACAACAATAGTTACCACGCAAGTATTGGCATGCCGCCTTATGAAGCGTTGTACGGCAGAAAGTGCAGAACTCCATTATGCTGGGATGAAGTTGGCGAACGTCAATTGCTCGGACCAGAACTGGTACAACAGACCGCAGAAATCGTCAAAGTGATCAGATCAAGATTGATAGCTGCTCATGATAGACAGAAGAAATATGCCGATCAACATCGTAAGGATCGAGAATTTGAGTCTAGTAGCTATGTTTTCTTGAAAGTATCTCCCTGGAAAGGGAAGATTCGTTTTGGTAAAAAGGGAAAACTAGGCCCAAGGTTCATTGGACCCTTTGAAGTGTTAAGACGAGTTGGTGAGGTCTGATGAGTGGGTTTTATACCTACGAGTTGGATGCTTTCTAGGCTCAATTCTCGGCTATCTTTAAGCATTTATAGCACTATATCACTAGTTAATTCATTATTGTGCAGGAGGAGGATCTATGTAGAATGATTGTGGAATTATGGAAATTTTAGTGCAAAATTGTTAAAACCCAACAGTAGGCTCCAGCGCCGGGGCGATAGTTTATAGGCAGTATTCATCGCTGGGGCGACTCTGTCGCCGGGGCGACAGTTTGAAGGCAATATGCAGCGCTGGGGCGACGTTGTCGCCGGGGCGACACTCCGCAGTGTATTTTTGTCGCCGGGGCGACAGGTCGGGACATGAATCATGGCTGGCGTTTGTCACTTCTGCCGATAGTGGAGTTTCAGTGGAGCAAATTCGGGAGCACAATGGAAATGGGAGGAGAGAGAATATTCAGATTAGTAGCCATCCAGGATGGGCAGATTGAATTATTGAGTTTTTGCTACACAATTTGGAGGCTAGGGTTTGAGAGAAAAAGAAGAAGAACAAAGGAGCTAAAGGAAAGATTATCAGAATTTCATCAACCAAAGAGGCTTGGAGCACGAAATAGGAAGCAAGAGCAACTCAAGAAGAACTACGTCTCACTAATTTGGGAATATCATCACAAAAGGGGTGTATCTTCATTTGTTGTAGTTCTTTATTCTTACTTTGTTATTCCAAACCATGTACTATAATCAGTTTATGATGTTATTGAGATTAAATATGAGCTAAACTCTTCATTCTAAGATTGTAATGGAACCCAACTTGTAGTTTAAATTGAATGCTCTCTCTTGAATGGTAATTAGGCATTTTGTGAATTGGAGTTTATAACCTTTGATTAAGGATTAATTGCTTGGCCCGTAATTACTTTGGTAACTTATATGGAATTGAGAGAGGAAGTATAAGTTGAGACCTAGTTATGAATTCATGTGAAAATTAGATGTTCTTTATGGATAATGTATGAGATTATGTGACGTGAGTCTTATGTATTATTCTTGAGGGTTGATAATTTGATTGTATTTAGGATAGACATATACCTAAATACCACATGTATCCATTTGAGAATCATGCTTAATGATTTTTATTGTGAAAGTTGGTAATTGATAGAATGGTTAATGGGATTTTACGTGACATGTGTCTTATTAATTGTTCTTGATAGGGGATTCTTGCTTGTGTATAGAATAGAAATATATCTATGCACCACAATAGGAAATACGTATTCGACCATCGAGAGAGGCTTATATATACTTGTGATTTCTCGGATAGCAATTCTTATGATCTAATTTACCAAACAAGAGAGAGTATGATGTTTAAATGAAGAGTTGGGGGATATTGTAATCTTAGACCTTTTTATCTTGAACTTTATCCCTGTTAGTAAAACCTTGTTTTCTAAATTTCCCTTATTTTAGTTTTAATCAACAACAAACACAAACCATATTGTCATTGTTTAAATTGGATTGATTTTACATGCGATTGATATTTGGTAATTATTTAACATAATTCCTCGTGGGTTCGACACTTTACTTATCTTATATTACTTGTGGACCGCGTATACTTGCGCGTGTTTTATTGATTGCGAAATCGACCAACAAGTTTTTGGCGCCGTTGCCGGGGAATTATTTTACAATAATTTTACCAATATTGATTATAGTTGAATTGATCTTAATTTAGACTTGTTTTTAATTTTTGTTTACTTGATTGTGTAGGTACCCTTGATTTGTATGCGCCGATCACAAAGTCTTGAGTTATTTCCTTACGATCCCGAGATCGAGAGAAATACCCGAAGATTAAGAAGAGAAAGAATCAGGGATTCTAACAATCAAGAAACCATGGCGGCAGAGGAACAAAAAGCATTGAAAGACTATGTAACGCCGCAGATTAGTGATCTACAGTCTAGTATCATAAGACCGGCAATAACTGCAACTGCCTTTGAAATTAGACCGGGAACAATACAAATGGTGCAAAATTCGTTACAGTTTGGGGGTTTGCCCAATGACAACCCTAATGAGCATTTGTTGAGTTTTATTGAGATAATGTGATACTTTCAAATTTGTTGGGGTAACGGATGATGCTTTGAGACTTAGACTTTTCCCGTTCACTTTGAGAGACAAGGCTAAGAGTTGGCTTCACTCATTGCCACCGGGGTCCATCACTACATGGTCAGACTTAGCACAGAAATTTTTTGGCCCACAAAGTTCTTCCCTCCTGCAAAGTCTGCTAGATTGAGAAATGAAATTGCAACCTTTGAGCAACATCATGGGGAGTCATTGTATGAGGCATGGGAAAGATTTAAAGATTTGCTTCGAAGATGCCCGCATCATGGATTCCTCCCATGGATGCAATTGAATACCTTCTACAGCGGATTGGGATCTCACAATCGGTCTTGTATAGATGCAGCAGCTGGAGGATCTCTCATGGCTAAGAATTATGGGGAAGCAATTGAGTTATTGGAGGTCATGACTGCAAATAACTACCAGTGGCCAACTTCTAGAATGAGTCAACAAAAGGTAGCCGGAGTATTAGAGGTGGATGCCATCACAGCCTTAGCAGCTCAAATGGCAGCAATGTCAAAGAAAATTGATTCCTTGACTGACTCAAAAGTGCAGCAGGTGGCTGTTATTTGTGAAGTTTGTGCAGGGACACATGCCAATGACCAATGTCCATTTGACCACGAGGCAGTTCAGTTTGTAAGTAGCTACCAGAGACCGCTAAATCAGTACTAAAACACTTACAATGCTGGAAATAGGAACCATCCTAACTTTTCATGGAGCAACAACCAAAATTTTCAGCAAGCTCCTAAGCCACATCATCCACCAGGGTTCCAAAATCAGCCTCAACAACATCATACAGCTCAAACCTCACAACCACAACCAGAGAGAAAATCAGATTTTGAGGAGTTGATATTGAAACACATGGCTAACCAAGATATCTTGATTAAAAACCAAGCAGCAGCACTTAAGGCTTTGGAAAATCAAATTGGGCAGATGGCTAGTTCCATGTCAAATAGACCTCAGGGATCTCTTCCTAGTAACACAGAGACTAATCCAAGAAGAGATGGGAAAGAGGAATGTCAGGCAGTAACTCTCAGAAGTGGTAAACAAACCTTACAGGAGCCCGAATTGCAAAAGGGGGCAGCCCACTCAAGCTCTCCTTCGGACTTGACTAATGCTGATTTTTCTAAGGAAATGGACAGCAGTGTACCACCTGAGTCAGGGCAGAAAGATACCACAGATAAACCTAGTGTTGAACCTACTCCAAAAGTGTATCCACCAGTACCTTTCCCTCAGAGATTACAGAAGCAAAAGTTGGATAAACAGTTTGCCAAATTCCTGGATGTCTTCAAGAAGCTACAAATTAATATTCCTTTTGCAGAGGCCTTAGAACAGATGCCTAGCTATGCCAAATTTATGAAAGGAATCCTATCTAGGAAGAAAAGGCTAAATGACTTTGAGACAGTGGCTTTGACAGAAGAATGTAGTGCCGTGCTGCAAAGAAAGCTACCTCCCAAGTTGAAAGATCCAGGCAGCTTCACTATACCGTGTACTATTGGTAGCCTTTCTTTCAACAAATGTTTGTGTGACTTGGGTGCTAGTATTAATCTCATGCCATTATCCGTGTATACTCAGTTGGGATTGCCTGCACCAAAGCCTACAAACATTTCTCTTCCAGCTTGCCGATAGGTCGGTTACATACCCAAGGGGAATTGTTGAAGACATTCTTGTCAAGGTGGATAAATTCATCTTCCCGGCTGATTTTATCATCTTAGATTATGAGGAAGATAAAAACATTCCTATTATTCTGGGGAGACCATTTTTAGCCACTGGAAGAACTTTAATCGATGTGCAAAAGGGAGAGCTCACTATGAGGGTTCAGGATCAAGAAGTGACCTTCAATGTATTTAAGGCCATGAAATTCCCTTCGGATGAGGAAGAATGTTTTCATGTGGATGTTATCGAGCAAGCTGTGAATGACGAATTTTTGAATATGTTAAACAATGATCCATTAGAAACTGCACTTCTGGGAGAGTTTGACATAGAAGATCCAGATTTGGTTGAATATCTACAGATTTTAGATACAGTGCCACGGGGGAGCAAGTTTCAAATTCCGTTTGAATCTCTTGAACATGCTGAGAATGCTACAGATCGGTTGAAACCATCCCTTGAGACACCTCCAGCACTTGAGCTAAAACCTTTGCCTAACCATCTCAGGTATGCATATTTAGGTGATTCAGCTACCTTACCTGTTATTATTGCATCTGTGCTTAACGAGTGTCAGGAAAGCAAGCTGTTGCGGGTTCTTAGGGAGTACAAATCTGCTATTGGATGGACCATCGCCGACATCAAGGGAATAAGCCCATTTTACTGTATGCACAAAATCTTGATGGAAGATGATAGTAAGCCCACTGTGGAACATCAGAGGAGACTCAGCCCAATCATGAAGGAGGTGGTAAAGAAAGAGATTTTGAAGTGGTTAGATGCTGGAATAATTTATCCTATCTCTGACAGTGCATGGGTGAGCCCAGTTCAGTGTGTACCAAGAAAGGAGGCATGACAGTTGTAGCCAATGAGAATAATGAATTGATTCCAACAAGAACAGTAACTGGTTGGAGGGTGTGCATGGATTACAGGAGGCTTAACAAAGCAACTCGAAAGGATCATTTTCCATTACCCTTCATTGATCAAATGTTGGATAGACTAGCTGGACATGAGTACTATTGCTTGTTGGATGGATATTCGGGATATAATCAGATTGCTATTGCTCCAGAAGATCAAGAAAAGACTACCTTCACATGCCCATTTGGTACTTTTGCTTTTAGAAGGGTCTCATTCGGATTGTGTAATGCACCAGCCACTTTTCAAAGGTGCATGATGGCTATTTTCTCAGATTTTGGTAGAACGCAATGTTGAAGTTTTCATGGATGACTTCTCAGTGTTTGGTGATTCATTTGACAACTGCTTGGAAAATCTAGTTCTAATACTGAAGAGATGTGTGGAAACTAATCTAGTGCTCAACTGGGAAAAATGCCACTTCATGGTACAAGAGGGGATAATACTTGGGCATAAAGTGTCATCAAAGGGTCTTGAGGTAGATAGAGCAAAACTTGAAACAATTGAAAATTTACCTCCACCAACCTCAGTGAAGGGCATTCGTAGTTTTCTGGGACATGCGGGGTTTTACCGAAGATTCATTAAGGACTTTTCTAAGATCACTAAGCCTTTATGCAGTCTACTAGAGAAAGATGTGCCATTCAAGTTTGATGAGGAGTGCGTGATCGCTTTTGAGCTTCTAAAGAAGAAATTAACCACTGCACCAGTGATCATTGCTCCGGATTGGTCAAAACCCTTCGAATTGATGTGTGATGCCAGTGATTATGCGGTTGGGGCTGTTTTGGGACAGCGCAAGGAGAAGGTTTTTCATGCTATTTACTACGCCAGCAAAACCTTAACTGATGCACAACTCAATTACACCACTACTGAGAAGGAGTTGCTTGCAGTAGTTTATGCATTTGACAAGTTTCGATCTTACTTGATTGGAACAAGGGTGGTAGTATTCACGGATCATTCAGCTATTCGGTATCTAATTGCAAAGAAAGATGCTAAACCGAGATTGATTAGATGGATCTTATTGCTGCAGGAGTTTGACTTGGAGATTAGGGACAGAAAGGGAACTGAAAACCAAGTAGCCGACCATCTATCTAGATTGGAGAATCTGGGTCTTGATAAGGAAGACAAAGTTCTAATAAATGAATCTTTCCCGGATGAACAACTATTTGTGGTTCAAGGCGAAATACCTTGGTATGCTGATTTTGCTAACTATTTGGTTAGTAACACACTCCCACCGGACTTGTCGTGGCAGCAAAAGAAAAAGTTTCTTCATGACGTTAATAGGTATATGTGGGATGAGCCCTATTTGTTCAAGCATTGTGTGGACCAAATGATTCGAAGGTGTGTTCCACAGAGCGAGGTCGAGAGCATCCTCCATCACTGTCATGATTCGTTATATGGAGGACACTACGGAGGTGAGAAAACAGCCACTAAGGTGTTGCAAGCAGGGTTCTTTTGGCCAACTTTGTTCAAGGATGCTCATCAGTTTGTGCTCATCAGTTTCCCGTGCCCCAGCCACTTCCCCCCTATCCACCATCTGATGCTGAGGTTGAGGATATCAACCAATCATGATCAGGGGAGTCCTCAGTTTTACATTTTGCACTATTTAGACAATGAGGACATTGTCCATTTTAAGTTTGGGGGTGGTTTTGCTATTGGTTTTGCTTTTTGCTATTTAGTAGTCGTTCCTTGTACTTCAGTTGGTTTCAGTTGGTTTAATGCTTTAGCATGGTAGTTATAGTTAGTAGTATGCAGGTTTTCAAGTTTAAAGACAGTTTTTGAATGATGGTTTTTATTGAAAATAATCATGTGAAATATCATCAAAATGACTTTTCTTGCTATGATTGCTTATTTCTTTTAATGTCATTGATTGATGATCATTGAACATATTCATAATCTATGTAGATCTGCATTTAGAAACCTATGAGCAGTGTATTTAAGGAAAGCCGATGATGAGTTGGTAATCACTGTTTTAATGTCTTATGCACCTTGGATCTGAATTGCTATATTAGAAATGCTAACTCGTGCCTATTTCTCTTGAATTTTTAACCCTTGGAGTTCCTAATGCACATGGTATTGTTGTGGTTACGTGAAATTTTATATTCAACTCGTTGGAACTGTTGCTCATTAAAAGATAAAAAAAAAAAAAATTATATATATTTATGCTTATTTACTGCTTCGATGTCTGTCTTGAATGCTGGTTATAATTGAAAATGAAATATAGACAGATATGAGCAAATCTTGACTAGTTTGTCTTTGTGGCCTTTGTCATTCGAACAAGTAAGCCCGTTGGAGCGTTTCTACGCTTGATGCCCTAAAACCATCTGGTTTGGGAATCGTCGGTGGAAAGTTTGCTACATGGATGACATTGAAGAGCCTAATGAAGATAGACATTGCACAAGTCTAGATGTTAATAAAATATAATCGAGATGGAGCGTAAAACGCACTCGGTGATAGTTATAGAATCCAACTTAATGGTATGTGAAAATAGAGGCTAGTGAGCATGATAGCTGCTAACAGCTTGGCTATTAACTGTTTTATCTTCTTTTGAGCAATGTAGTTCTTGGATTGAATTGTAATCAGTGCGTGCTCTAACAGTCCTACCACACACACACTTAAGGGTTAAACATTTGGCGAAATTGTTGTGGGTTTCATTTCTGATAATCCTTTGGTTAGGAGGTTGTTGTGGACTTGTTTTTAAATGTTGAGGCTGAATATCCTTATCCTGACTGCTCTAGCGTAGAACTCTTGCATTTGCATTCAAATACTTGGTGGCATTATGTGTTTTTCATTTCCTTTGTTTTGCTTGAGGACAAGCAAAGTCTTAAGTTTGGGGGTATTTGATGAGTGGGTTTTATACCTACGAGTTGGATGCTTTCTAGGCTCAATTCTCGGCTATCTTTAAGCATTTATAGCACTATATCACTAGTTAATTCATTATTGTGCAGGAGGAGGATCTATGTAGAATGATTGTGGAATTATGGAAATTTTAGTGCAAAATTGTTAAAACCCAACAGTAGGCTCCAGCGCCGGGGCGACAGTTTATAGGCAGTATTCATCGCTGGGGCGACTCTGTCGTCGGGGCGACAGTTTGAAGGCAATATGCAGCGCTGGGGCGACGTTGTCGCCGGGGCGACACTCCGCAGTGTATTTTTGTCGCCGGGGCGACAGGTCGGGACATGAATCATGGCTGGCGTTTGTCACTTCTGCCGATAGTGGAGTTTCAGTGGAGCAAATTCGGGAGCACAATGGAAATGGGAGGAGAGAGAATATTCAGATTAGTAGCCATCCAGGATGGGCAGATTGAATTATTGAGTTTTTGCTACACAATTTGGAGGCTAGGGTTTGAGAGAAAAAGAAGAAGAACAAAGGAGCTAAAGGAAAGATTATCAGAATTTCATCAACCAAAGAGGCTTGGAGCACGAAATAGGAAGCAAGAGCAACTCAAGAAGAACTAAGTCTCACTAATTTGGGAATATCATCACAAAAGGGGTGTATCTTCATTTGTTGTAGTTCTTTATTCTTACTTTGTTATTCCAAACCATGTACTATAATCAGTTTATGATGTCATTGAGATTAAATATGAGCTAAACTCTTCATTCTAAGATTGTAATGGAACCCAACTTGTAGTTTAAATTGAATGCTCTCTCTTGAATGGTAATTAGGCATTTTGTGAATTGGAGTTTATAACCTTTGATTAAGGATTAATTGCTTGGCCCGTAATTACTTTGGTAACTTATATGGAATTGAGAGAGGAAGTATAAGTTGAGACCTAGTTATGAATTCATGTGAAAATTAGATGTTCTTTATGGATAATGTATGAGATTATGTGACGTGAGTCTTATGTATTATTCTTGAGGGTTGATAATTTGATTGTATTTAGGATAGACATATACCTAAATACCACATGTATCCATTTGAGAATCATGCTTAATGATTTCTATTGTGAAAGTTGGTAATTGATAGAATGGTTAATGGGATTTTACGTGACATGTGTCTTATTAATTGTTCTTGATAGGGGATTCTTGCTTGTGTATAGAATAGAAATATATCTATGCACCACAATAGGAAATACGTATTCGACCATCGAGAGAGGCTTATATATACTTGTGATTTCTCGGATAGCAATTCTTATGATCTAATTTACCAAACAAGAGAGAGTATGATGTTTAAATGAAGAGTTGGGGGATATTGTAATCTTAGACCTTTTTATCTTGAACTTTATCCGTGTTAGTAAAACCTTGTTTTCTAAATTTCCCTTATTTTAGTTTTAATCAACAACAAACACAAACCATATTGTCATTGTTTAAATTGGATTGATTTTACATGCGATTGATATTTGGTAATTATTTAACATAATTCCTCGTGGGTTCGACACTTTACTTATCTTATATTACTTGTGGACCGCGTATACTTGCGCGTGTTTTATTGATTGCGAAATCGACCAACAAGGTCGCATATGAGGTAGCTTTACCTCCAGCGCTGGAACACATCCACAATGTCTTTCATGTCTCGGTGTTACGACCATACAAGCCCGACTACAAGCATGTCATAGAGTATGAACCCCTGCAAGTTGAGAAAGATTTGTCTTACGAAGAAGAGCCTGTTCAGATAGTTGACAGGAAAGAGCAAGTGCTAAGAAATAAAATTATACCTTCTGTCAAGGTGATCTGGAGGAACCACAACGCTGAAGAAGCTACGTGGGAACTCGAAGATCAGATGATGAGAAATTATCCACAGCTATTTGCTTAATCTTTGTGTAGCGATTCTGGGGACAGAATCTTTGTAAGGGGGAGAATGTAACAGGATGAACTATTTGAGTCGTGATTCTGGGGACAGAATCCTTTTAAGGGGGGAAAGATGTGACAAACGAGAATTTTGTAAATTAGTTTGAATATTTATTGATTGAATAAATATTTTTCGATGATTTGATTGTTAAATTAATTGATTAATATATGAAATTATGGTAGATTAATTTAATTATATGTGTTACATTAATTATATTAATGTGGAGAATTTTTATATGTAAAGTATGTGTTTAATTGAATTTATTTGATTAAATACATTATTTAAATAAGTATAATGTTATTTCTTATTAATTTAATTATTAATTAGAGATTTAGTAAATGATCATTATTAATAAATGAGAATTTTATTTATATGACTATGTGATTTAATGTAGAATTATTCTATTTTATTTATTTGATTTTAGTAAGATTATTTAGTTGATTAAAGTGTGACATGAAACTATATAATAAGCTATTTATTAAAATAAACCAAAAGAAGAGCTTTAAAAGACTAGCCAAACAAGGCCTTAGGGGAGGTTGGTGTCAGTTAACCCATTATGGGATCAACTGACACCCATGATTAAGCCAGTTGGTTCATTACGTATTATTATTATCAGTTCTTAGAAATTAAGTCAGAGCAATACAGAGAGAGAATTTGTGATAATCTTGAGATTGAAGAAGGAATTTGAAGAATCAAAGAGTTTCTTTCATTTTCTTACAAAGCCTAAACCATTAATCAAAGGTAACTCACTAAATTCAAGTTTAATTACGTTCTTGAGTTCCTCCATGAAAAAATTTGAGTTCTCTGTAAATTTATCTTATGGCCAAATTATTAAGAATTTGATGTTAGATGATTATAAGTATGCATTGATGTGTTTTGTATGATTTATACATGATTTATAGTAATTAAATCCATGAGATTATGTGTTTAATTGAAGTTCTAGAAATTACAGAGTAGTTATTGATGAACATGGTTTGAATGTATAAAATTAATACTTGTTTTGCCTGTTAATTGGTTAAATTGATGAGTTATTTTGTTTATGCATGTATAAATGAAATAAATAAGATTTAAACGGATTAATTTGGTTGTATAATGAACCTGCTATGTGTGACTTCATGAAAATTGAAGAACTCTGATAAACTGATAAAAATCCTCAATTTGATTCTTAGATTCATAGTTTATGTGATTTAAGTTGTTAGAATCATGCTAAAAGGCTTGGGTAACGATTATAGATGAATTATAATGTATGGGTATGTTTAATTTGACGATTAGAATAACAAGATTGGAAATTTTGGCCTGTTTCTGCGTTCTTCGCGAACTGCAGAAACTTGAATTCGTGATTCTCGCCCCGGCGAGAATTTTGTAAAGGAATTCCTCGCCCGGGCGGGATCTCGCCCCGGCGAGAATTTTGTGAAGAAATTCCTCGCCCCGGCGAGAGCTCGCCCCGACAAGAATTTTGTGAAGAAATTCCTCGCCCCGGCGGGAGCTCGCCCCGGCGAGAATTTTGTGAAGGGATTCCTCGCCCCGGCGAAGAATTAAAAAAAAAGAGTAAAAAGGCGAGAGTAAAAATTTTCTTCTTTCTTTGAGATCATGTTATGATATCGTAGATATACCTAAAGCTTAGGCTAATGTATAAAATGAATACTGAAATACTGTAATGGGTGGTAAGCCTAAACCCATTGATTGTTCGGTCAACTAAGCTATTAAAATAGAAATTTTGGATGAGAATGAATCTTAACGTGTTTATAATATTGTAACTAATTATTGTTACTGTTTTATAAACGGAATGTATAGGTTGATTAGAGAACGTGAGTCTTAAATTTATAGTCTACGCACGAGGCAAGTATCTTATCCTTACTTTTACGTTTACGCACGTTTCTAAATTTCATTATCATAAAATACAAGCTTCATTATGCTATTACTTCTTGAGCAAGTTATTGTTTCTATTTCATTCAATTTCATGGATTCAATGAGACGTTTTAAATTCCTCTTTCGAATGCTTCAGTTATACAGAATTTATTCAATCGTACCTTTTGTGAGATTTAGTTTTGATTCTCGAATTATATCTTTTGAACCTTAATTGACTAGCGAACCCTTATTGATTCGACTAGTCCATAGTTGATGAGCGTTCTAAATTCTAGAAACGTTAGTGAAGTAAATCCAAACCAAACTTACTTTGGTGCGGACTCCGATGTCAAACTGAGATGAACAACCCTTATACAGGGGATTTTATTACGCGTTAGCGTTAAGATGTTGTGCACCTACATGGTACAAAGGGCTGATCCCCCTGAGTACGAGAAGCAAGGTCCATATAGTCTTACGACTGTTAAAGGTTTGAAGTAGAAATACTTGATAACCTGGGACATAGTTCGTGGTCTTAAGACCCTCAGACGTTCTTTTGAATCTTGTCTTACATTCTTGACTCAAAAGCTAAATCTTCGATTATTCAATATCCGTTAATTATTTCGCATGTTATTATTACTGTTGTTGTTATACTTGTTGGGCAATCATTGCTCACCCTTGCATAATAACATTGCAGCTAAAGTTGAAAGAACTGATGAGCCATCCACTAGTAAGGGCAAAGAAAAAGCAAACAAGTGATGAAGACTTGTTTTATTTGATTTGTTGATGTTTATGTAATAGACTTAATTTATGTTTCCGCACTGATGTTTATTTAAGGTTAGATAACCTGAGATTTATTTATTAATGATGTTGTAACCCTTTATTGGGAGATTTCTAATTTTATTAAGAGTTTTCATTTATATTAAATGGGTAGTTTGATGTGATGTGATATTTTTGGATTGTGAACACCAAATCCTGAGGAAACGAAGTACCCGGATTTGGGAGTGTAACAGCCCCCGCCTACTCAGGTATTATATTTACTTTTACTTATTTAATCTGCATGTTATTAAATTAATACTCTCATACGGACTAATGCGTTATATTTTTAATTGTATCAACAGGGTGGCGATGGCGACGGCGACGACGACGGAGGGGATGATGATGTGAATTTGCATACACCATAGTCCATGCCCATGCATTGTATATATAGTTTAGTTTGCTTAGGTGTTTTGTATTTAGAATCTACTTAGATGTTTTGTAAATTATATATTGTATAGTTTAGTTTGATTCTTTGTAAATCGATGTAATATACTTTAGTTTTGAAAGTATTTCGGCACATAATAAGTTATTCTTTATAGTTTTTAACATTATGGGTTGATTATGATATACGTTATTGTTGGATATAGCTATTGGTATTGTATTATATGTATTGTTGGGATAAAGCAGATTATAGGTAAATAAATGGGGTTTAAAAACCTGAAAAATAAAAAACAAACAAATTATTTAAAAAAACATGCTATTTCCGACGGAATAAGGTATTTCCGACGGAAATTCCGTCGGAACTAAGTATTAATATTTATTTTAAAAAAATAGAATTTTCGACGAAATGGCTTATTTCCGACGGAAATTCCGTCAAAAATACCTTATTTATGAACGTCTCGGGAAGCGCCACGTGGCAAGTTATTACCGACGAAATATTCCGACGAACTACATTCCGTCGAAAATACCTTAGTTCCGACGGATAGTCCGTCGGAATTATTCCATCAGAATAATATTGTTTTCGACAGCAGTTGCGACAGACTTAATTTCGAGGGCATTATTTCCGACCAAATGTCTGACGGACGATTCTGTCGGAATTAAATTAATTCCGACGGAATAGGCTTATTTTCGACGGAATATTCCATCGGAAATAAGCCTTTTTCTTGTAGTGGCTCTTTTCAAATAAACTAGTCTCCATGAACTCCATGGATCTAGGCAGTTGTTCCCATGATTCCACAAGTACGATGATGACGGGAAGCTTCTTAACTGATTTAAAGTACTCTGGCACTTGCTCATCCAGCTTCCTTTCTTCATTACGCTTCAGTGAAGGCACCGGGTTCAACATATGGATTTGAGTCTTTATATCACTACCCGAATCGAGATCCTTTATTTCATTCTTTACCGGTTCCTCACTTTTTACCTCCTTCATTACAGCGTCTTCATCATTTTCCATGGCAGTTTGTAACAATACTGTGGCTCCTCTATCACTCTCGGAAACCATGTCGCTTGGTAAAATATCTTGAGGGTGATTGTCAATGGATTTGACCAACTGATTCACTTGATTTTCGATCTTTTACATCATTTCCTCGCTCTCAACTATGTACTTGGATATAAGTTCTTTGAATTTTGATTCCATTTGCTGCTGAGGAGAAGCATGATCATAAACTTCCAAATTATATGTTTGGCATGGAGCAAAAGTTTGAACTTGATTGTTATCCCTTCAAAATTGATTCAGATGATTCCCCCAATCTTGATTGTAATTATTTTGGTAGATGTACTCGTTGGGGTAATTGCCGAAATTGCCACCATACGGTACTACTTCGGAATTGAAGTTACACTGATGGCTTGGATGCTTTCCACGACAAAAATCACAAATCACTAAAGCGTTCTGAATACGTTGTGCTATAAAGATATCCACCTTCTTCGACAACGTTTCTATTTGTACAACCAATGCAGATAATACATTGCTTTCATTAATCTCTACTACTTTCTACTGATTAATCATTGCCATAGACCATTGATCCTTATAACATGCCATAGGTTCCTGTACATCCGTATCTTGGAAAAACATAATTAAAACAAAAATCTAATCGACGTAAACTAATATTGGAACAATAATTATTAACTATTCCCCGGCAACGGCGCCAAAAACTTGATGGGCTAAATCTATACTAGCAATTTACGTGCAAGTATAAACAGTCAATCAAGTAATAAAGTGATAAGGAGTGTCGATCCCACGAGGAATAGTAATAATTAATTAATCCAAATATTAATATGTAGTCAATTCGATTCTATTTAAACAATTGAATTTTAAGTAAATTAATTAATAAATAACTAACTGAAGAAAAATGAATTCAATAAATAAGAGAAAATATTACGAACTCAATTTCCCCTGATGAATCATTTAATTAATAACATCCTTCTTTCATTAAATCAATTATTCAGAATTGTCAACAGAAGATCACTAATAATTATTATAATCATCTTTCGAATAATTATAAAACATTTCTATTATTATCAATTTCTCTATATTTCTATGAGAAACAATAATAACAAATTCATTAAGATTCATTTTCCAACAGTTGCTTGCGATATTCAGGTATATTCCTACCTCGTCCACAAAATTAGCATTCAATTAGCAATCTCTATTACTGAAAAGAATTACTAATCACAAGTTACTATACCTAGATCTTAATTTAGAATCTATCGTCATATTTCATCTAAATCCATCCAATAATTGTTAATTACGCAATTATAACAACCAACACAAGATATAATAAACAATTCATCCCATAATCAATTTAAATGAAAGAGAGAATAAGTATTAAATTAAACTATCATCGGGTTCCATCGAATTCTTAATGAAAAGACTAATTCATATTAAATAATAAAATAAACAATATAGCGAATTCAGAAAATATCCTAAAGTACAAGAAATTAAATTGAGAAGGAAGAATAAATTCTGTCACAGTTTTGCTTCGCTCCTTTCTTCAATCATTGCCTCCTTCAGGTGCCTCCCTGAAACCCTAATTAATATCTAAAAAAACTACTAATGAATACACCTATATACTACTCATATTATAAGAATACTTATAGGAGTTATTTCACCTAACCCTAATAGAATAAAGATTACATTTATAACCCTAGGTGGATATATTTGTATTGAAGTCACCCTTGTAGTCTTTGTAACTCTTTTGGCTTCAATTGATAAATATCTCATTTTATTTGGAAAACAGACAACCATTAAACCCTTCAGCTTCGCCGCACCACGCACACCACGCGCGCACCCGATCCGACCGCACGCCGCGGCCAACATTAACGAGCGCCGCGGCCCATATGCCACGTCGCGGCTCACAATAGCAAGCGCCGCAGCGCATACTTTCTGTCCGTTTTTCTCTTCTTGCTTCCTTGCTCGCCCAATTGCTTTAAATATTCACAATTTTGCCACTTAAGTCCTTTATTCCTACAAAATAAATAAAAATAATAAAATAAATATAAACTCTATAAAATAACTTAAAATACTTAAAAACACATAAATTATTAAGCCTAAAAGTACCCAAATAATAGGTATAAAACCTACTCATCAGTAATATTTTACACCAGCACTTCATAGTATAAACATGACATCGTAGAGTGAACTGGGACAATCGTAGAGTTAACCTCGTCAGTCGTAGAGTAACTTAGCTGTTGGACTGAAAACGTAGAGTATTGTGTCTGGTCGTAGAGTGAATCTCGCAATCATAGAGTGTAACTAGGAATTGTCGAACAACTCCGCCTAGCCTTCCTGCGATTGTAGAGCTGCCAGATTGCCATTCTAACACTACGAACGTAGAGTCTTAATACTGATCCTAGAGTACTTCTGCAAAACAACATAAAACTCAACATTAAACTCTATTTTTGTAGAATCACACTAAATTCTTCTATAAATTAATAAATACCTTAATTAAACTCATAAACACAAAAAAAACATATAATAATACTAAGCATAAAGGAACCAAAAACATAGAATATTTTGCACCTATCAAATTCCTCCACACTTAGTCTTTACATGTCCTCATGTAAACAGAAATCAAAAACTTTCAAAGGCCTCAATAACATCACTGAATAATAATACAGATCACAGAAACTTGATTAACACATTATCAACCAACTCACAATTAACAACTTTGTCATTCCCCACACAGAACATCCTCCAAATCAAGACATATCCACATAAATATCCCTCCTATGATCAGCACAAATACCCAACTAAGCTATATGGAACAACAATTGTGCACACTGACTCAAAACTCAAAACATGAATATCCTACAATCCTTTTTAGCACCAGAACCTATAATTTCCACTTTCTTAGGTGAATGCATTTTATGCTCCATTTCTCCTTTCACATTTTTTCCTTTTCAAGTGAATGCATTTTATGCTCCATCTCACTTATTTGCTTCCCAGCGAGTGCGTTTTACGCTCCTTCTCGCTTCTTGTGTTTATGGGTGAGTGCATTTTACGCTCCTTCTTAACCTACCACAAGACATTTGCATTTTTTTATTCTGCAATTTTCACAATTTTCTCAAATTTTTTTCACAAGGTTCTGTAAACAACATAAGCAGTTAAACAAGTCTTAAATCATAAAATCAGTGCACAAAGTATAATCCCACAAATAACTCAGTTAAGTAATCATGCATCCCATATTCAAGTATTTATGTAAAACAATCCTAATCCAAAATCAGTTCATATAGTTCCTAACTAAGTTATCATTGTTTATCAATTGATAAGGCATCCGATCAAATTCTGCAAATAAGCATCAATATTCACTCTACGATATCAACCTTCAAAAGCTCAGCAGAACACTACGATCATAAAGTCAGAAATTTTTTTAAAATTTTCCCCACACTCAAACCTTACATTGTCCCCAATGTAAGACAATCATGCAAAGAAGAAAGTACTACTAACTAGCATGCAACTACAAAATAAAAAGTAAAGGGATAGAAAATCAAATCTGAATCTTGGGTTGCCTCCCAAGCAACTGCCCTTGTTTACTGTCATTGACTTGACATTAATTCTCTCTCAATCTATGTAATTGGACTTGTATACTGCAAGTGAGCTGGTAATGGTTCAAGCCTTAAAGTAGTAGCAATATCCTGCAGATCTTGACTTTGCTCCATGCTTTCAGATAGCTCCCAACTCTTGGTAATTGCAGCCTTCAAACTTTTCTTGTTTGTTTGCTCAAAATATTTCTGCATTATAGGGTCAAAAACATCAATAAAAACAGAATTAACAATACCAAGATACCTCATAACTTCATAATTATTGATCTGGGTCTCTTCATCATCAAACTCCATAGCTAAGGTATCTTTGCATTCATCAATCAGTGTATCATCCATGTTCTCATAGAAATCTACAGGAATTATCAATTCATCTACCGCTACCATTAGCTCATCCTCCTTAGACTTTGGATCGTCATCAACTTCATAAGTGGTTTTGGGTATTTCTAACTGTATGTCACTCATCAATGTTGTAGCACTAACATTCTTCCCAATACTTGTTTCGTCCTCATTTTGAAATTCTTGCTCCCTCTTGTATTTACACAATTCTTCCAAAAAGTCATATTCCATTAAATATGAATTTTTCCTAAATCTCCTATTCACTGTTAAAGCATGAGGAAAAGGAAGTACTGGTTTATACTCAGGAAGAGGTTGAAACTTATGCTTATGCACATCATTGTTGTCTGTTCCACCATTGTCTAACTTGTTTTGTATTAAGAGCACTGACTTTCCTTGCTGCCATACATCTGCACCACTGCTCAAGGTAATTGCACTTACATTCTCTTTTGGGTTGACAACTGTCTGAGAGGATAGCTTTAGTGACCCTCGAGATTCTAACATTCCTATTGCGGTAGCCAGCTAACTGACTTGATTCTCCAACTGGTGTATGGAAATCTTTGTTTCCTGCTGGAACTGTTGTGCTTGGGTCATGAAGGCTTTAAACATATCCTCAAGAGATGGTCCAAAATTGGAAAGAACTACTTGTTCATGTTGGTACTGTTGTTGCATCTGTTGAAAATCAGGATGCCTATTATCCTCATAGCTCAAGTTGGGATGATCTCTCCAACCTGGATTATAAGTGTCAGAATAAAAACCATACTGATGGTGATATTGTCCTGGAATTGTCCCCACAACATTGACTTGTTGAACAATTGCATCTTCTCGTAGAGTTGGACAATCATCTGTATTATGCCCTTACTTTGAACAAATTCCACATACTTTTGCTTCTTGCATATTCCCTGCAACCATTTGTCGAACCAAAGCAGTTAAATCAAATATTTGTGCCCAATATTATAAGTGCATACCTCATTCACCCTTGTATGATTCATCCTAGCTCCATACTGCTGAAAGTTAGCTGCCATAGTTGTAATTAAATTCCTTGCAGCTTCTGGTGTTTTATCTACTAGTGCTCCTCCACTGGCTGCATCAATCATGCTCCTATCCATTGGCAACAATCCCTCATAGAAGTATTGGATCAGGTGTTGGTCATCTATTTGGTGAGGTGGACAGCTGAAACATAACTTCGTAAACCTTTCCCAGTACTCATAAAGAGTTTCTCCATTGAACTGCCTGATTTCACATATCTTCTTCCTTATATTGGCAACTCTTGAAGCAGGAAAGTACTTCTCCAAGAATAGCTTTTGCATATCAGTCCATGATTGAATTACTCCTGAAGGTAGATAGTATAACTAGTCCTTTGCTAGATCTGCTAATGAGAATGGAAAAGCTATAAGCTTGATTTGTTCCTCTGTCACTCCTTGTGGCTTCATAGTTGAACACACCACATGAAACTCCTTTAGATGCTTGTATGGATCTTCACTTGTAAGACCACAAAAAGTAGACAAAAGATGAATTAGTCCAGATTTTAATTCAAAAGCAACATCTAAAGTAGGATACTCAATACACAAAGCTGGTTAATTAAGATCAGGATTAGCTAGTTCTTTCAAAGTCCTGCTGTTAGGAGTAGCCATCTCTTCTTCTTCTTCTGATTCAGTAGATGAATTGTTTGACAACAATTCAATTGCTATGTTGAGGCTACGTGATGGAATAAGAGTTTCTTCTGGGTCTGCAGTTGTTTTTTTGGCTTTATAATTCTCTTTTCTAAGCCTCCTTGTTGCTTTCTCTATTTCTGGATAAAATTTCAATTCAATAGAGTGAGAGGATTAAGTCATAAAATAAAAAAAAGAAACAAAGATTAAATCAAAACAGATAATCACTCCCCGACAATGGTGCCAAAATTTGGGAAGCTGTCGTTGTTAGGTTTGTATATAACGCGAGCATGCAATCAAATTACATACATAGAGCGGAAGCGCGATAAAACGGATTTTTAAAATTTATACAAACCATCACCATGATCGATCAATGTGCTCAATTAACGATATAAACGAAAGAGAAACAGAATAAGATTTATACCCTCGTAGAACAAAGCTTCCTCGGGTACAAGTTCAACTCCTAGTCCTTCGTGTTCTCCTCGAATGCTACGGTGTGATTCCTTCCTTTGATCAATGTTAGCCACCCAAGTGTTTGGCCTCTAGAGGTGATCCACCAAGGAAGAACAAGTATTCAAGAAGTTGGATGTTTGGCAAAACCCTAGTTTCTATCTCTATAAAAATTGTAAGTACTCTCCACAATCTAATGCAAGAGTGTGTAACCCTAATCTATGATAAGACTCCTCTTATTTATAGATGTAGGAATAACCCTTCCCTAAACTATTTAGGATTAGGGTTTCTATTATAATTAAACTCCTTTAATTAATTATGCTCCTAATCTAATTAGAAAATCATGGGAGAGTACTTCTATTAATTAATTTCTAATCCCTATTAGGAATTAAATAATAGTAATAGTAATAATAATAATAAGAATCCTCTTATTAATTTATATTTAATATTTCCAAAATATTAAATAATAAATATTAAGCTATTTAATTTATTCTATCTCCATAGATTAAATTAAATACACTTAACTTATTATTACAATTATGCCATTTACTTCTTAAATAAATATTTTTCTTTTGCGGTGTGACCCTTTAGGTTCTCCATATTAAACCGGTTGTGAATAAATCAATTAGAACAATTCTAATTTTATTTAAATAAATAAATTAAATTATTTAATTCATTTAAATAAATGATATTTATTCTACAATAAGGGTAAGCCCCATTAGCGATCAACGACTTTCCAGATAATATAGATTTCAACATTAATCACAAAAGAACCTTTCAGTGAATAGTTACCGTACAATTCAATCCTTCTACCATACAATGTCCCAATTAAATATAAGACATGGATTTACTGTCAAGTCTTATTTTATTTAATTATATGTATTTCGATTCCCAAATGCACAACTCTAAATAATGCAAATTAGAAACTCCTTTCTAATTTCATTCTGCCTTGGCCAAGGACTACTGAGTTGTCATTTATCGAATCACATAGGACATTCACATCTTTTACTAGACGTGGTAGATTCTTTGTTGATCATTCACCTATCTCCATATATAACTTATTATACCCAATCATACCCTTTGATATACCCCAAAGGTCTTAAGGGACATGTCAAAGTATAACTCATCATACACAAGATACTATGATGATCTCAAGTCCAAGGATCACTTGTACTACTATCACTAGAGGAATTCCTATTGACAGGCGAGTAAAACTCCATTAGGTATTCCTTAGCGAGCCACGTTCAGTGAACTTATTCTCTAATAAGCACCTACATACTTGCTTTAGTGTCTCCACACAAATGATTATGAGATCAATCATCCTCTTCCTAAGAGCAAACAACGTATGTACTAATCTATCCGGATTCACTAATCCCCTTTTCAGTAATCCAACGATTATGAACAATTTTAGTTTGTGAGCTATCTAGAATTTAGATCTCATTAGCATGATCACTATCATGATTCTAAAAGCATTGCTCAAAACTATAGGTTTATCACATTTAATATATAACAGCACCATGTAGATAATGTAAAATACCTTTTAAGAAAATCAATTCTTTTATTAATAAATGAATAAGATTACAAAGTATATGCTACATCATATCAAATATGATTGGCTTGTGTGCATACTACTTTCAATCTCCCACTTGCACTAAAGTCAATCGCCATGGTATCGAATACCCATCTTCTCTAAGTGACGATCAAACTACTGTTGTGTTAAAGCTTTAGTAAATGGATCTGCAATGTTGTCTTGAGAGTCCACACGCTCTAGGGTGACATCTCCTCTTCTAATGATCTCTCTAATCAAATGAAACCGCCACAACACGTGTTTGGATTTCTGATAAGACCTGGGTTCCTTAGCCTGCGCAATAGCTCTAGTGTTGTCACAGAATAAAGGTACGGCTCCTCTAATGCTAGGAACCACTCCAAGTTCAGTTATGAACTTCTTCATCAAAACAGCTTCCTTTACAGCTTCACTTGCAGCTATGTACTCTGCCTCTGTCACTGAATCAGCAATTGTTTGCTGTTTGGAACTCTTCCAACTCACTTCGCCACCGTTTAAGGTAAACACATACCCTGAAACGAAATTTTAGTCATCTTGGTCCGTTTGAAAACTTGAGTCTGTATAGCCCTCTAGTTTAAATTCAGACCCACCGTAGACAAGAAATACATCCATAGTTCTTCTCAAGTACTTTAGGATGTTTTTCACAGCCTTCCAATGCTCTTCTCCTGGATTCGACTGATATCTGCTTGTTACACTAAGTGCATGAGCGACATCTGGTCTAGTACATATCATACCGTACATGATAGATCCTATTGCTGAAGCATAAGGAATCTTACTCATACGGTCTCTCTCCTCAGGTGTCTTTGGGGCCTGTTTCTTGGAGAGATGTATTCCACGGCTCATCGGCATGAGACCTCTCTTGGAATCTTCCATGCTAAACCTCTTTGGCATCGAGTCAATGTACTTTCCTTGGGTCAAGCCCAACATCCTTTTAGATCTATCTCTATAGATCTTTATCCCCAAAATATAGGATGCCTCACCCAAGTCCTTCATGGAGAAGTGTTTAGATAACCAAATTTTGATCGACTGTAGCATAGGAACATCATTCCCTATCAGTAATATGTCATCAACATATAATACAAGGAATGAAACAGCGCTCCCACTAACCTTCTTGTACACACATGGTTCATCCTCATTTTTGATAAAATCAAACTTTTTGATTATCCCATCAAAACGGATGTTCCATCTTCGAGAAGCTTGCTTCAATCCATAAATGGATCGTTGTAGCTTACAGACTTGGTTTGTTCCAACCGTTGAAACAAAACCCTCTGGCTGTATCATATATACATTCTCCTCAAGCTCTCCATTGAGGAAGGTCGTTTTCACGTCCATTTACCAGATCTCGTAGTCATAATAAGCTGCAATTGCAAGCAAAATTCGAATGGACTTGAGCATAGCTACTGGTGAGAAGGTTTCATCATAGTCAACTCCTTGTCTTTGTTTGAAACCTTTTGCAATCAGTCGGGCCTTATAGGTCTCTACCTTGTCGTCCGCTCCAGTCTTTCTCTTAAAGACCCATTTACACCCAATAGGCTTAATGCCCTCAGGTGGTGAAACCAAAGTCCATACTTGGTTTTCATACATGGAGTCAATCTCGGATTTCATGGCTTCTAGCCATTTCTTTAAGTCTTCACTACTCATAGCCTCTTCGTAAGTCAATGGATCATCATCATCTATGATGCGTACCTCATCATCATCCTCTACGATGAATCCATACCTTTCAGGCATCTTCGGTACTCTTCTAGATTTACGAATAGGTTGTGGTACAGTAGGTTCTTCTACTTGGTTAGGTACCTGACTTTGATCCGTAGTATTTTGTGGTTCTTGAACTTCTTCAAGATATATCTTACTCCCACTGACCCCTTCAAGGATAAACTCCTTTTCCAAGAAGGCAGTGTGTTTCGCAACAAACACCTTTTGATCAATAGGATGATAGAAATAATACCCTGATGTTTCTTTAGGGTATCCCACAAATCTACATTTGTCGGATCTAGTCTTCAGCTTATCATGCTCAAACCTTTTGACATAAGCTGGACAACCCCAAGTCTTAACATGCTTAAGATTTGGTTTCCTCCCTGTCCATATCTCATATGGGGTCTTTGGGACAGATTTGGTAGGTACCTTGTTAAGTAGGTATGCAGCCGATTCTAGGGCATAACCCCAGAAGGATACTGGAAGGTCGGTAAAACTCATCATGGAACGAACCATGTCCAACAATGTTCAATTTCTCCTTTCAGATACACCATTCAACTGTGGCGTTCCTGGTGGAGTCCATTGTGAGATTATACCATTTTCTTTGAGACAATTGAGAAACTCATTGGTTAAGTATTCCCCTCCTCGATCCGATCGAAGAATCTTAATACTCTTACCAGTTTGCTTCTCTACTTCACTTCTGAATTCTTTGAACTTTTCAAACGATTCAGATTTGTATTTCATCAAATACACATATCCAAATCTAGAATGATCATCAGTGAAAGTAATAAAATAAGAATACCCTCCTCGTGCATTCGTTGTCATAGGTCCACACACGTCTGTGTGTACCAATGCTAATAACTCTGTAACTCTTTCTCCTTTTCCAGTAAAAGGAGATTTAGTTATTTTACCCATGAGACAAGATTCACAAGTTGGATATGATTCGTAATCAGATAGCTCTAAAAGCCCATCTTTATGCAACTTGGATAATCTTGTTTCATTGATATGACCGAGTCTACAGTACCACATAAAGGTATAATTAACATCATCTCTTTTTCTTTTCTTAGTTTGTTCAATTTGAAGTATATTTTCATGCAAGTCATGTACAGTCCATTCAGTAAGTTCCCAACACCATATAAAACATTTTTACTATAAATAGAACAATTGTTGTTCTTTATTATAATATCAAAGCCATCCATATCCAATACAGAAATTGAAATAATGTTTCTAATAAGTGTCGGAACATAATAACAATTATTTAAACTAATGAACTTGCCCGAAGGCAGTGCTAAACGATAAGTCCCTACAGCTAATGCAACAACGTTTGCTCCATTTCCCACTCGTAGGACGACTTCATCCTTGTCCAGCTTTCTACTTCTGCTTTGTCCCTGCACATTATTACATATGTGAGAACTACAGCTGGTATCCAATACCCAAGTAGAATTTTGACTTTCAGAAAAATTAATTTCAATTATGAACAAACCTAGATCAGAAGTCAAAGCTTCTCCAAGCTTCTTTTGGTCCGCAAGATACTCCTTGCAGTTCCTCTTCAAGTGTCCCGGCTTATTGCAATGGTAGCAAATTTCTTTTCTATCTTTATCAAGTTTCTTTTTATCCTTTCTCTTCGCCTTGCCCTTAGCCTTCTTGTTTTTCTTCTTTTCAGAAGATACCTTGGGCCTCTTCCTTTTCTTGGAAGAATCATCCACCATTAAAACTAGATTCTTGTTGGATGAGAAGTGACCTTCAGTAGTTTTCAGTATGTTAAGTAACTCAGGCAAGCTGACGTCCAACTTATTCATGTGAAAATTCACAACAAATTGTGAGAAGGTGTCCGGGAGTGACTGCAAGATCAAATCTTGACTTAACTCCCCATCCATCACGAACCCAAGTTGTCCAAGTTGTTCAATCAGATTGATCATCTTAAGGACATGAGTCTCAACAGCAGTGCCCTCGGTCATACGAGATCGGAAGAGATCCTTAGATATCTGATATCTAGAAGTCCTACTTTGCTCACCATACAACTCTTTGAGGTGCAACAATATAGTAGGAGCATCCACAGTTTCATGCTGACGCTGAAGCTCGTTACTCATGGATGCGAGCATGATACATTGAGCCAAGATTGCATCATCTTGCCACTTTCTGAAAGTAGCAATCTCTTCCTCAGAGGCTGTTTCTGCAACACTTGCAGGGACTGGCGAATTTAGGACATAAGAAATCTTTTCAGCAGTGAGAACAATTCTCAGATTCCTTAACCAGTCCGTGTAATTCGGTCCGGTCAGTTTATTAGCATCAAGTATGCTACGCAGTGATAGTGAGTTTGACATTTTTAAATTCTGCATGTGAAATAGACAACATTTTAGCATACATTCATTTAATTAATTACCAATGTAGACACCCAAATTTTGCGTTCCCTGTACTAACCATGACAGGAGGGCAAAATCGTCAATTGAACCGGCTTGCGGGAGTGAAGGAGTGGGCCCAAGGGCGAGCGCCCGACACCACCGCAGGGATTGGCCATCAAAGCTGATGTGACAATAAGGCCATCCGAGACAGACATCCCCGAATGAGGTGGCGCGTCTCCCGGGGATTCCCGGACTGCAGAGTACGAGCCCTTCAACGAAAATCAACGGTACGGCACGGAAATCGAGACGAGGTGCGGAAAATGAGGAAATCAGCACAGTCAGCCGCAGATCAATCCGCGGCCAAGGACGGAACTCGAGACGGCACGGGACTCGAGCGCACGGGACTCGAGCGCGGCTGGGGGGAGAACCAAGGGCCAGCCGCAGATCCATCTGCGGCCAGCCGCAGATCAATCTGCGGCTGCCCTTGGCAGTCCCTTATCAGGCCATTTTGCATACAGAAAGAAAAAAAAGAAGAGAGAAGAGAAGGAAAAATCCAGCAGCAGCAGCAGCTCGGAAATAGGGAGAAAACAACAACAAAATAAGGGCAATTAGGAGAGAAAAAGAGTGAGGAATTGTACCAATTTTGTGAGATTATATCTCATATTTTCTACTCTACTCAATACACAAATTCCTACATATTGTGGGGATCATTTTGCAAGGTGAAAATTTTTGTTTTTGACATTTGCTCGCACCATTTTGATAAGCTCTTATTATCCGAATCCTCTTAAATGTATCCTTTTTTGCGTTGTATTGTGAAATCATGGATTAGGGATTATTAGTGAGGGTTCCATCGGAACAAAATTCTTCCTAATAACCCGAGGATATCCGATTGGTGGAATTTCTAGTTTATTTATGGTGATTACTTGGATGTAATTTAGTTAGACTATCATTTTCGGATATCATGGTGTATTAGGCAATCCGTGTTGTTTTAGTTTCGTAGAATTCGTTTTGCGGGTATGTAGTAATCTTGGGTGTGAGCCTAGGAATGCGACCCCGTGGTCCAAATCCGATGATGGACGTTTTGATACATGTAATGGATGCAAGGTACTCGTTTTGTTGTAACATGTAATCGTTGGGCCTTAAAACGACGCTAGAGCGAGAATCGGGTTTAAGGCCCCGTAATAGTAAAATATGTGATTGTTTGGCGTTAGGGGATATTTTGATGGCTTACATGCCCATGAATAGCCCCTTACGCGTTTGATATTTAGTTCGATTTGTATCATCCAACAAAATGATTTCAAAAACCAAAACAATCAAGATTTTGCTAAAATTAATCAAAGTAGGATATTAGCATCACGAGGCTTAAAATTCGGAAGTGCTAATGAAAGTCGATTCCTATTTACGAGAAGGTTAAAAGGAAGTTGTTTCCAAATGTCACAAAAAATGGTTTTATAAAGAGAAATAAACGTTTTAATAAACCTTGATACATAGGGCGAAAGAGATTCTAGAAATTGCCTATCATTTATGAAAGCAACGTATAAATCTCGATTCCTATTTTGGCTAAGGTTTAACAAACTCATGTTTTACCAAAACAAACACTTAATAAAAAATCTCCTAGCTTTTGTCAATTTAAAATCAAATCTTTCTCAATAAGAAAATAAGGCTTTCTCGTAAATACCGAAAAGACATTTTTAAGCACTCTCAAAACTAAAGCAACAACGATTTTCCCTAAGAAATCCAAATGATTCTTTCATACAAATTCACCACAACTTTCATTTAGGCACACACACACACACGCACACATATACGTTTCATGAATTAAAGGATAGGAAAAGCATCAAGATTGCGGTAACCGTGTTTCACGGAAGTCGAGGGGTGCCTAACACCTTCCCCTCACTTAAGCAAGCCCCCGAACTCTATGAATCTCGATTCGCAGACCAATTAATTCGGAGTCACACATGAGCCAGCGATTTACAAAAAACGAAAACTCGGATGAGTTGGTACATCCATTTCAAATATACCAACTGGCGACTCTGGTTAATTGGCTCATCATAAAAAGCGATCTTTCAAAACCCCGTCGACATCAATGCCGATCTTTTCCAAAGAATCATTAAATCAAAAGGCTAAAATAGGAAAAGGGAACGAGAGACGAGAAAAACCCGGCGTCGACAGCTGGCGACTCTGCTGGGGACATTAGAGGGCTTAAGCCGCGTTTAAATCTTGATGCTATCCTATCCTTTAAAATTCATAAAAATGTGTGTGCATGCGATATTTTGATTTTTTTGTTTCTTTTGTTGTGTGATTGTGTGTTTTGTCCAAATAGATGAATGATTGAATAGAATTGCTTTACTTTGAAGTAATCATTTTCATACGGTGAGGACGATGAATGTGAATGTATGTTGAGAGAGTACCTCCTCCTGAGGCGAACCTGTCGGTTGCTTATAGGACTCGAAGGGGCTGCTCCCCGGAGATGGCTCAGGAAACGCACCACCCAAATCCGCTCCAATCGAAAGGGCTCAAACGAGTAGATTGCGAAGATATGGGACCTTCATGCCGAAAAGCCTGTGAGAGTAACCATAGGATAGGTCATCCTCAGATTAACCCAACGCAGGAAAAGTCTCTTCATGCCTTTTTACGTTTATATGTCTAAATGTCATGATCTCATTCAATATTCATATATCCATTTCCTGTGTCAAAAGAGATTACTAACCTCTGTGAATTGCAGGGAATAGTTGGGGAAGCATAATAAAGCATGTTTAGCATTGGTTATTGCATTAAAGGACTACTAACTTTTTGTTTTACAGGGAAAGATTAAAAAAACCCAAAGCACAAAAAATTACAGCTTTTGCATGCATCCATATCCTTTCATTTCCCCGGACTAAACTTCGAACCGTTGTTTTGTAGGATTGCTCCTCAAACCCGTTCGCAGTCTAAGAAAGCCCAAAATTCTACATCTGAAATGGCTGATATTCCTAATCATGGTTCCATATCTCGGGAAGAGTTTGATGACTTCAAAAAACAGATGATGGAACTGGCCACGATGCCAAAAGTGCTGTTCTTACTAAGACTGGATCCGCCAATCCAAGGACCACATAATATTCCACCACCAGGGGGTGACCAGAATCCTCCTAAAAATATTGCAAACCTGTGTAAGGATGACCAACCCCAACTCAAGGACGAGCCAGTCATTCCAAAGGCCGTTCCCATACCTAACAAGATAGTGATTACTATCCCAGAGGAAGGGGACACTGACGACCTTCGGAAAAAAATGAGACACATGGAGGAGACCATCCAATCTCTGCGAGGCATAGGCTCCCTGGGTAGGGTCAATTACTCGGATCTGTGTGTTTTCCCCGGAACCAGATATCCAGAAAAGTTCAAAGTCCCCGAGTTTGAAAAATACAATGGAATGGGAGACCCCTACACGCATTTGAAAATATACATTGGAGAACTCGGGTCTTATGCCGAGGACGAGGGGTTGAGGATGCAGCTATTCCAGAAAAGCTTAACAGGGGAGGCGAGGATCTGGTATGCCCGCCTTGACAACGCCCGAATCCACAACTGGGAGGAATTGGCCCATACTTTCTTAACCCAATACAGCTTTCAGGCCCAGATGGCCCCTGACAGGTACCAAATGACAAAAGTTAAGAAGCAGCCGAGGGGAATCCTTCAGGGAATATGCACAACGATGGAGGGGCATGGCCGCGCAAGTGAACCCCCCGATGAGCGAATCGGAGATGGTGATGACTTTTGTAGACATTCAGGAGGCACCGTATTATGAACGAGTCATATCAGGGATTGGTAGGCCCTTTCGCCGAAATGTTAAAACACGGAGAAATGGTGGACATGGGTTTGAAATCCGGCAAAATTCGGGATCTCACGGCTTTGGAAACGGCTGCAGAACAGATCCAAAGCGGTAATTATGGCAGCACTTCCCGAAGGGTGCAAAAGAAAAAAGAGGAGGACGTTTCCCTCATCCTTCAGGGCTCGTCCAAAAAGGCAGAAAGCCATCTTCCGGTACAGGTGCAGAGGGTAGGGCCATCCCGGCAGCCCAACTTCACAAGAATCAAAAGAGCAGAGGGACGAAGGAGGTATGAGGCCTCGCAAAATCGAGTATTCACCCCGCTCGGGGAGCCGCTTGAGCGAGTATTAGCGGTATTAGTAGCCCAAAAGAAAATAGTTGGTCTGGCACCACCGAGTGACCCAAAGGGTAGAAGGTTTGACCCGAGCAAGCGATGTGCATACCACTCCAGCTCCCCTGGCCATGATACACAAGACTGTTGGACGCTGAAGCATCGAATCCAAAACCTGATTGACAGTGGGGAAATTGTGGTGGAACAGCCAGACTCCCCGAATGTTAAAGCAAATCCCCTGCCAAGACATGATGGAGGGGGGGTCAATATGACGGATGACAGTGAAGCTGGTGGGCCGCCGAGGTTAAACTATGTGCAGGAAATTGAGGGGATAATCAACGTGATACATGAGCATGGGAGTGCACGGGGAGTGCCCACCAGATTGATGGGGGTGAATCCGAATAGCACGGAGGGACCTGTCAAGTTGACAGCTCCGAGGCCCCTCATCCTTGCCGCAAGGACGCAAATCCCTATCAGTAGTCTAAAGACGGTACCCTGGAATTATGGGGGAACGCCAGAGGAAGCGGCCAGTTGTGCTTCTGTGACGACAAAGGGGAACCCCTTATATCTTCCCGGGCGAGTCCTTGAAAGCCAAAAGAAAAAAAATGAAGAGATTTCCGAGGACAGGGCCATAGAATTCTTGAGAAGGATGGATCACCCGGAAACGAGGGGGATTCAGATTTTAAATGAGGAGTCAACCTTAACATCAGTCATGGACCTGGTGTTGTCATCCAATAAGCATTGCAAAACTTTGACGAAGGTTCTGGAGGAGGCATACGTGCCCAAGGAAATTAGTGAGGAAGGTTTCGGCCAGCTGGTGGGCCATTTGATGGAGAGCGACGTGATATCCTTTGCAGATGAGGACATACCCAAGGAAGGAAGAGGACACCGAAAACCGCTACATATTGCGGTAATCTCCTCGGGGTATATCATGAATGGGGTATTGATTGATGGGGGATCGACATTGAATATTTGTCCCCTCAGCACATTGCAGAAGATGAACATTAATCCCAAGCGCCTACGGGCCAGTCACGTGGTGGTGCGAGCTTTCGATGGTTCCCGAAGGGATACAATTGGGGAAATAGAATTACCAGTGGAAATAGGTCCCTGTACTTTTGATATATCTTTCCAGGTCCTAGACATCACCGCCAGTTATAACATGTTACTGGGGAGGCCATGGATACACATGGCCGGGGCAGTGCCATCTACGCTCCATCAACAAATCAAACTAATCATCAATGGGAATCTGGTAACAATCTCGGCCGAATGTGATGACCATTCTCCTCCCAGGGGTGGCCTACCAGTGATCAATGTGGATGAGTCGGCGGCACCAGCCAGTTTTCAGGCACTAGAGATTAGCACTCCCCAATACAGATGCTTGGGGGCTCCAGCCGTGAAACCAAGGGTCTCTCCAGAACTTACTTTTGTTGCAAAGGAAATGATAAGGATGAAATTCCAGCCTGGACAAGGGTTAGGAAGAAGTAGTCAAGGAATCACCAAGCCCATTCAACTGCCCCATCAGGTAGGCAAGGCAGGTTTGGGATATCATGGAGGTATAACATGGAGAAGCCGTCAGGGCATGGACCCGATTCGATTGATTGGCAGCCCGGTGACCCCTGTCAACAATAAGCAGGGGACTAGCGAGCCTGTGACTAGAGCAGGGGGTGAAGATTTGTCCCCCACAAATGATGAATTAGCCAAAAGGGAAAGTTTCCTACAGGAGATCGCGGAAGAGTTCGAAACCCAATGCTATATCCCCGGACAATTAATAAGCAATGAAGAGGGGACGAATGTTGCCACACCAGGAGCCCAACAAAGTGTGCCTATCATCGATTGGGCAGGATTGATTATTCCTAAGGGGGGTATGAAGGGAGACTCGGGCGATGTGGCCATGGTCATCGGGGAAGTGTCCGGTATAAAGCCACCTCTCATCAAACACATATCGTCTGACCTGACCATCGACAATTGGACAGTGAGGCCAATAATATCCAAACAAGGGTAAAACCCGACGTTAGGGTGGTAGACCCCAGAGGATGGGGGAATGAAGAAGTTCTATTTTTGTTGTTGTTTTATTTCTGCATAATTATGTCGTTCCTTCGTGTTATTTGAAAATGCGATCATCGTGGAAAATGATTTATATATGACAAGTATTTTGTTTCATGTCAGGTGTACCAAATTGAGTAATCCTTGCCTAACAAACGGTCTTTCAAATTTGAATGATGATTATGATTTTGACATTGAGCTGGATTTCGATTTGATGGGCATTGAGCAAGACGAGACAGATTACGACGATGCGCCTGACGAGATCAAAGGATGGGTCGAGGATAAACCCAAACCCAATTTGGACCAAACCATCACCATTGATATTGGAACCCCAGACAAGCCAAAAGAACTAAAGATAGGGATAGACCTCACCACCAGCCAAAAAGTAGAAATAGCTGAGTTGCTAAGCCAATATGAGGATGTCTTTGCCTGGTCGCACGAGGATATGATCGGATTGTCCACCGACATCGTGGTCCACCGGTTGCCCATCAAGGAGGGTTTCAGGCCTGTCAAGCAGAAGCTAAGGAAGTTGAAACCTGAGTGGAGCTTAAAAGTGAAAGAGGAGATCATTAAACAATTCAGGGCCGGAATCATTATGGTGTCCACTTACCCGTAATGGCTATCCAATGTAGTCCCAGTGGCTAAACCTGGAGGAAAGGTGAGGGTATGCGTGGACTACAGAGATCTAAACAAGGCCAGTCTCAAGGACAACTTCCCGGTGCCTTTCATACACATCCTGGTGGATAACACAGCCCAGTACGAAATGTATTCTTTTGTGGATTGCTTCGCAGGATATCATCAGATAATGGTGGCGGAGGAAGATCGGGAAAAGACCGCATTCATCACCCCTTGGGGCACTTTCTGCTATAGACGATTGGCTTTTGGTCTCACAAACGCAGGGGCTACCTATCAGAGAGCTATGATGGCCCTGTTCCATGATATGATGCATAAGGAGATAGAGGTCTACGTGGATGACATTATTGTGAAATCAAGGGTAGAATCTGACCATATAGCCCATCTTAAAAAGCTATTTGATCGACTCAGGAAGTATAACCTGAAACTCAATCCAGCCAAGTGTGCTTTCGGAGTACAATCGGGTAAGCTCTTGGGATTCCTGGTTAGTGATCGGGGCATTGAGTTGGATCCAGCAAAGATTAAAGCCATTGTGGATATGCCGGCACCTCACACAGAGAAGGAGATAAGAGGATTCCTGGGAAGAATAAACTTCATCAGCCGTTTTCATATCCCACTTGACAACTACGTGCGAGCCAATTTTCAAGTTGTTGAGGAAGGGTGCTTCCCAAGAATGGAATGAGCAATGTCAGAGGGCCTTTCAGACCATTAAAAAGCAGCTGACTGAGGCACCGGTGCTGGTACCCCCCATCACCCAAAGGATGGGATCCCCCTGTTTATGTACATATCGGTCAATGCCATTGCGATGGGATGCATGCTGGGACAAAAGAATGAGGCAGGTAAAGAGCAGGCCATCTATTACCTCAGCAAAAGATTTAGCCAATGTGAACAGAATTACACTCCCATCGAAAAGACCTGTTGTGCTCTGGCCTGGGCTGCAGGGAGATTACAGCATTACCTCCATGGGCATACTACGTACCTGATATCGAGAATGGATCCCCTGAAGTATATTTTTGAAAGGCCCATGTTGAATTGTCGACTATCAAGATGGCAGTTAATCTTACAGCAGTTCGACATGGTATACGTAACTCAGAAAGCCATGAAAGGGCAAGGAATTGCAGATCAGTTGGCCGAGACGCCGTCGAGAGGGATGGAACCGTTAGAAACTCCTCTACCGGGCGAAGATATATTCTGGGTGTCAGATACGAAATGCAATGATGAGGGACAATTCTGGAAGTTGTATTTTGATGGTGCCATGAATGCTGAAGGGGCAGGAGCCGGAGCAGTCCTGGTCTCTATCACCGGAGAACAATACCCCGTAGCCGCTAAACTGCATTTCAGCAATTCGAACAACACCGCTGAATATGAGGGATGTATCTTGGGACTCCGCTTGGCCCGCGACATGGGAGTGAGGAGGCTAGCAGTGTTCGGGGATTCAGAATTGGTAATCAGACAGGCAATCGGGGTGTACAACACTAAAGAGCTTCGGTTACTCCCATACCATCGTTGTGTTACCCAGCTGATGCAAGAGTTCGAAGATATCGCTTTTCGACATATCCCCCGGGGTCGGAATGATTTTGCAGATGCATTGGCAACCCTGGCCTCCTTAATCCACATAATCAAAAGAAAAGACATTCCGCAGGTTGAGATAGCCGCACAGAATGCCCCGGCATATGAGGAACATGTGGCAGTGTTATCAGACGAGGTGGGGTTGACGAGGCAGCCCTGGTATCATAATATCAGGGAATATCTGAGAGATAGATCCATTCCCGACCAGGCGAGTCGAACTGAAAGGATGAGAATTCAAAAAATGGCGATGAAGTTCTACTTGAGTGGGGATTCACTCTACAAGAGGGATGCCGGTTTGGGACTGTTGCAGTGCGTGGATGAGACGCAGGCCCAAAGGATTATGAACGAAATACATGGTGGAGTGTGTGGGCCACACATGAGTGGACCGATGCTGGCCAAAAAGATTTTGAGAACAGGGCATTATTGGTTGACCTTAAAAGCTGACTGTGATGATCATGTCAAACGGTGTTACCAATGTCAGGCGCACGGTAATGTGATCCATACGCCCCCCAATGAACTGCACTGTATGACCTCCCCGTGGCCATTCTCAATGTGGGGAATGGACGTGATCGGACCAATAGAGCCCAAAGCAAGCAACGGGCACCGATTCATTTTCGTCATGATCAATTATTTCACCAAGTGGGTAGAGGCAGCCTCTTTCCCCAAAGTCACTCAGGAGGTTATCGTTGGGTTCATCAGGAATAATGTCATTTGTCGATACGGGCAACCTGAGGTTTTGGTCTCCGACAATGCTAAGAATTTGAACAACGCCCTCATGAAGGGATTGTGCGACCAGTTTAAGATCAAACACCTCAACTCTGTCATTTACCGTCCCAAAATGAATGGAGAAGTGGAGGCTGCCAATAAGAACATCAAGAAGATCATGGCAAAAATGTCTGCTAATCATCGGGGATGGCCAGATCTGCTACCCCTCACCCTACTGGCATATCGAACATCAACGCGTACTTCTACAGGGGCAACCCCTTACGCTTTGGTGTATGGAATGGAGGTCGTCCTGCCAATTGAGGTTGAGATGGCGTCCCTCAGAATAATGATCGATGCTCAGATAAGCGAGGAGGATTGGATGCAAAGTCGATACGATCAGTTGGCCTTAATTGATGAAAGGAGGGTGGCTGCTGTTTGGCACGGTCAGTTATATCAACAAAGGATCTCTCGGTCATATGACAAAAGGATAAGACCTCGGAAATTCAAGGAGAATGACCTGGTGCTAAAGAGAGTCATGCCTTGCCAAGACGAAGCCAAGGGGAAGTTTGCCCCAAATTGGGAGGGACCTTTTGTGATTAAGAGGGTGCTATCCGGAGGAGCCCTCATATTGCAAGAAATGGATGGTGAGACATTTCCACAACCCCTAAATTCTGACTCAGTGAAGCGATTCTACGCGTAAATCATCAATTCCCTTTTTCCTTTGAGGAGCGAACTACGTAGGACCTGATCTCCCAACTTGTGGGGGTACGTAGGCAGCCATCATGGCGCGGTCCGATCCTTTTAAAATAATCCTTCCCCTAAAACAAAACCAATCCCCAACAGCCAGATAAACCTTCCTAAACCCTCAAAACTTTCCCGAAAACCAGGCCGACCAATCAGTTCCATACCAAATTGATATAACCCTGATCAAACCAAACAGTTAGCCAAAGTCTGAAGCTCAATCCAATGAAATCGACAGGGGTACGGCAATACCTGTCAAGTCTCCATCAAGACTTGAGAAGAGAAAGAAAGCGAAATGTCAAAATCATGATCAACCGGATAAAATGATGATCCAATGAAGGGCAACGTTACAACAAAAGGGAAAATGACTAAAATTAAATACCTGTTTACATATATAAGTCTTTTTGTTACAGGATTTCCTTTTCAATAACCGATGAAATTAACATAGTCTATGCAGGAAATAAAACAATCTACAAATCTGCAACTAACTGAAGCAGGATGGATATGGTGGTGGATAGATCTGAGGCATCAGCATCCCCTGAAATTTGCTGTCCCATCATGTCGATGCGGTCCAACAAGGCAGCGGCTCGGCTGACAGTCCCAGAGTGTGCATCTATGACTGTCCTAGCCTGAAGAGCAATGGCATCTCTATCAGCTATGGCAGCGTCTCTGGCTAGAATAGCAGCATCCCTCTCAGCAATGGTGGCATCCCTCTCAGATTCAATAGTCATCAAAGACAGACGGACCCGGCTATGTGCAGTGTCCTGACTAGGGAAAGAGTCGGCTGAGATCGAGTGATATATGGTATCGTCTGGGAAAGTCACTCCAGAGTCATCGAAAGTCCCAGTCTGACTCACACCAACCGCATCCGAATCTCCGCGCAGCCATTGCACATAAGCGAATGTCTGGAGGGGGCAACTATCATTATACTCGGCCAGGATCCTACGAGGCCAAAGATCATATACCCGCAGTAGATCTCTCTCTGTCTGGGATGATATAGGGAATCGGTAGTCGGCCACGCCCGTGAAGAGGTGGAAATCCTGTGTCTGATCAAACTGCCCCATCACCGCCATGGGATGATAAGTCGTCACACCCCTCAGGCCAGCAATGGGAATGAAGTCCAGGTCGGGCACATGAGTCAAGAAGCTCATAAAGGAGCAATAACCCGAATAAACCAGGAGATGAAAGGGATCCTCGATGACCGACAGAAATGCTGTCCAGGAGGCCGCATCAGTACAGCGCACAGGACGAAATGAAAACTGCGTGGTTATGTCATGACTGAAGCAAAACCCTTGGCGACGGAGGTGGCCGATGGGACTAAGATGACTCATGAACCACACATACAACAAAGTAGAGCTCCCTCGGAATACTCGGCCTCGGAAGGACTATGACAGTATGAGGCTGACATATAAGTATCCGCCAGTATCATGGGAAGAATGGTGTGATCCTCCTGAAGGGCCCTAACGGCCGCGACCACCCGCATGTCCAAATGATCGGGTCCCGCTGGCAAGTACAGAACTGAGAGGATACAGGCCATCAAAACGTCTAGCCTCAAAAACGCCCCAGCGCTCCTCCGATACAGAAAAATCCCCAGAGAAGTGGCGAAAACTGTTAGGTGAGCCGAATCGGTCAATCAAAAAGTGAAGAGGAACCAGGTGATCTGATGTGATCGCCGATAGCAGAACCGCCCTCCGCAACCCAGTAAAGGTCAAGAACTGACGGCGCATGGGACCAGATGTGATCCTGGCACAAGGTCTATCCAAAGGCAAACCGGTGAAGCGACCATACTCCTCGAGGGTGGGGGTCAACTCTACTGTCCCTAGCCTGAACACTTGACGAGCAGGGACCCAATATCTCAAAATACCATCCACAAAGCCCGCTGGCACCTGGAAGGTTAATAAGGACCGAGAATGGCCCAAAAGACCATCTGCGATGACCCTGTCGGCCGGCGATAAACTGTCCAACCAACGGAGGAGGCTGCCAACCAACCCTGTAGGAGGAATGGAATCCAAGCATACCACGACATCTGAGGACGTCATCTGTGAAAAAATAGTATCAAAAAGACTGTACAGGGGTCATTTTCTATCCATGAATAAAAGAGCATGCATCGTACAGACAATAATAAAGCAAATGAATTTCATAAAGATAAAAGATAAAGAACTGTGCATAGATAAATAAATGAGTTCAGTACATAGTGCATGAAATGAAAAATAAATCTAAACAGGTACAGGTACAAAAGCCCTATCCTATCCTGATCTAGATAAAATCAATCTCATCTATGAAGGCGGGATCCTCAAACTGGTCCCCGGGGGTCGCCGAAGTCGAGGGCCCAAAGTTCATGTCGGGGATGTATGGCCGCGCGGTGGCATCGGATGAGCTCGGCCCCGCATCATAACCCGTACCATCAGGATCATAGGTATAGGCCTCCTCCGGGGTCCGGCCTAACACCCGAAGAAATAGCGACAACTGCTCCACCTGGCGGGTCAAAGTGTCTATCTGCTCAGTGTGGGTAGGGCTCCGAACACAGGCTGCCCAGTCAGTCATCATCACCGAGCCGGGGACCATATCCCCGAGGAAGAATGTGGCCCGGGTCTGAGGACCGATAGTGCGGGGCACCCACCAAGTACGGAAAGCATCGCTCGTACTGGGACCCGTAGAAAGAATCCGGCCGTCCTCCCCTGCAAGCATGATCTCTGAAGGCTGAGAGTCCAGCGGCCAGGAAGTAGTGATAGGAAGGGAATGTGGGATGCGGATCTCTCCTGTGACGCATCTGAATGCGCGCTCCCCCAAATACATCACCCATCCTCCGATACTCTGCAAAGTGAGGCGACGGGTGGAAAGCTCGAAATCCGGGCCAGAAGGGTTCCCAGCATCGAACCCCTCAGCCAAATGCTCGGAGAGGTAGGGAATCCAGACGACATCTACAGCAGTGATCAGCTCCAGCTGGATGCGGCAGTGTGCAAAGCTGCC
The DNA here is from genome assembly GCA_034770075.1 of Aralia elata. Classification (NCBI taxonomy): domain Eukaryota; kingdom Viridiplantae; phylum Streptophyta; class Magnoliopsida; order Apiales; family Araliaceae; genus Aralia; species Aralia elata. Next base: position 215,953 of record JAVJAP010000070.1, read on the forward strand.
TGATATCGGGACCTCCTCCAAAGTGCTGGGATGCCACCGTCGGCCCCGGGGATAGGTATCAAGGCCGAGAGTAGTGACAGGCCTCAGGCATGGAAGACGCTCGTAGGCCCAGAACTGCGAACAGAAACAGTGAAAAGCATGAGAAACCGACAGACGCAGAAAGAAAAGAAATGAATTGACGGGAAATACATTAAGAAAAAAAGAAAGAAGTCTCACCAGCAGAAAATGATAGAATCCGAGCCAAGCGTCTGTCTGGCCCTCCGAGCGTAGACGCATGCCATGGAGGAAATAGGCAAAGGTGAATGACCCCCAGTCATAGTCACCGATGCGGTCCACGTCTCTGACCGCTCCTACGACGCTGAAATGAATGGTGGAGGAGTTGTTCCCCAGAAAACAACCCCTCATGATGGTCAGGAACAGGCGTCGTAGCAGAATGTCCCTGGTGCCCTGATCCGCGGGAATGGGCAGTGCGTACAGACCCCCAACAGCATCGACAGCCAAAGCGCCGGCGGCGGAGCGAATGCTACGGGCCTTAAAGACCCGATCCTCAGCACCGAAGCCCAATAAAGCCCGGACCTCCACAGGAGTGATGTCGAGATCTAGAGGAACGCGGGACCCGGCAAACTCTATGCCCGTAATGTATCTCCAATCCCAGGGGGTCAGCACAACCTCGCAGTCAAGAAGGTGAAGAGACTGCGTCTGGTGAAACCAGCGCTCTGATAAGGCCCTCATGTAACCCCAGGGGCACTGGCGGGGAATGATGGTAAAGAAGTGACGGAAGCCCCAAGAATCCACCACCGCCCGGTAGTCACTGTGTAAAGCCGTGTAAAGGGAGTAGATGTTGAACCAGTTGCCCCTCGGCTGAGTAAACTCGGGTACCTGGGGCAATCACCAATGGGTCAGTCCGGATAAAAGGAGAATTGGGAAATTGAGAATAAAATCAGAATAGAACCGAATATACCTCGTTAGCCACGAGAGATGCCGAGGGATGACGACTGAGATCCCGACCCAATAGATCGGGGATCTGCACAGATGCGCCAGACGGGGCACTATGAGGAGCTGGAGCCGGTGTGCTGGAGGATGGTCCCTCTGCCGCGACCTCCGGAGGAGCAGCCTCCTCAACGTCCGGATGAGCAGGACGAATGACAGCCTCCGCCAAGCGGCGAGCCTGACGGGTCCGAGGAGGAACAGGAGCAGGTGCAGCCCTACGACGGCGAACACCCGAGGTCCGGGACACGGAAGAGCTACTATGAGCATCGGGATCCATAGCTGGAACAGAATAGGCAAGGAGGAAGGTAAGTTCCCTTTGAATTATGTCACGAATATTTTAAATTCCTACCCACATCATATAATTAATGCCACATGATGCATGTTTATGGTATATTAAAAAAAAAAAAAAAAAAAAAAAAAAATTCGGCAGAGTTCCGTTTGTAAAATGGACATCCCAGGCGTAAGCCAAACGTGTTTTCAATCAATCCAAGCCTCAAACAGATCAAAATTGCATTCATATGTGTAGTTACAGCATGTAGAGTACAGTAATGCATGATTTTCTTGCAGAAAAGGAATAACAGTATGTGGGACCACATCATGAGCATAAAATAGGACTCACACAATTGCTACATAGCATGTATATATGATAATACATTGCATAACATTGTAAAGCATACATTTCTATCTCTAAACATGCAAATAGCCAAATGTATAGCAAAATGTTGACGAAATTGAAAAGTGAACGGTCAAAGTGTTACCTGTAGCGCGTAGAACGATCCTACCGGAGCAGTTTTGCAGAAAAGTTGGGAAACTCGACAAAAGGTCCTTGCAAACGAGCAAAATCGCAAGAATCTATGTGGGGTACGAAGTTGAAAGTGACAGATCTGGAAGTGGCGAGCCGCCTAAGAACCCGATCTTGGCCGCAGATCTATCTGCGGCTGGCCGCAGATCAATCTGCGGCTGGCCGCAGATCCATCTGCGGCTGGCCCTGGTGGGTCCCCTTGGTTCCCTTGCAGCCGTTTGATGTGTCTAATGAAAATGAATTACGAGATGGGTGACCGGCGATGATACCCGGCCCCGACGAGACGATCGACCGGCGACGATAACCGGCGATCACGAGATGGATGTCCGACGACGAAAACCGGCTCCGGCGAGATAACCAACCGGCGACGATAACCGGGGGTTACGAAAGGGGTGACCGACGACGATACCCGGCCCCGACGAGACGATCGACCGGCGACGATAACCGGCGATCACGAGATGGATGTCCGGCGACGAAAACCGGCTCCGGCGAGATAACCAACCGGCGACGATAACCGGGGGTTACGAAAGGGGTGACCGACGACGATACCCGGCCCCGACGAGACAATCGACCGGCGACGATAACCGGCGATCACGAGATGGATGTCCGGCGACGAAAACTGGCTCCGGCGAGATAACCAACCGGCGACGATAACCGGGGGTTACGAAAGGGGTGACCGACGACGATACCCGGCCCCGACGAGACGATCGACCGGCGACGATAACCGGCGATCACGAGATGGATGTCCGGCGACGAAAACCAGCTCCGGCGAGATAACCAACCGGCGACGATAACCGGGGGTTACGAAAGGGGTGACCGACGACGATACCCGGCCCCGACGAGACAATCGACCGGCGACGATAACCGGCGATCACGAGATGGATGTCCGGCGACGAAAACCGGCTCCGGCGAGATAACCAACCGGCGACGATAACCGGGGGTTACGAGATAGGTGACCGGCGACGATACCCGACCCCGACAAGACAATCGACCGGCGACGATAACCGGCGATTACGAGATGGATGTCCGGCGATGAAAACCGGCTCCGACAAGATAACCAACCGGCGACGATAACCGGGGGTTACGACATGGGTGACCGGCGACGATACCCGGCCCCGACAAGACAATCGACCGGCGACGAAAACCGGCGATTACGAGATGGATGTCCGGCGACGAAAACCGGCTCCGACAGGATAACCAACCGGCGACGATAACCGGGGGTTACGAGATAGGTGACCAGCGACGATACCCGGCCCCGACGAGACAATCGACCGGCAACGATAACCGGCGATTACGAGATGGATGTCCGACGACGATAACCGGCTCCGACAAGATAATCAACCGGCGACGATAACCGGGGGTTACGAGACGATCATCCGCATTGCGTTGATACCCTTTTACGAATATGATTACATCCATTGCATCTTAGTTGCATCGTAAGGCATATGTGTAGCATCACGTATGTATTGTCATCCATGTGCATTGTCATTCATGCATCGGGTGTCTATTCTTTATCTTGTTCATTTCATTCATCATTTCATAAACATGATAAAGAGGGGCAGCTGTAGACACCCAAATTTTGCGTTCCCTGTACTAACCATGACAGGAGGGCAAAATCGTCAATTGAACCGGCTTGCGGGAGTGAAGGAGTGGGCCCAAGGGCGAGCGCCCGACACCACCGCAGGGATTGGCCATCAAAGCTGATGTGACAATAAGGCCATCCGAGACAGACATCCCCGAATGAGGTGGCGCGTCTCCCGGGGATTCTCGGACTGCAGAGTACGAGCCCTTCAACGAAAATCAACGGTACGGCACGGAAATCGAGACGAGGTGCGGAAAATGAGAAAATCAGCACAGTCAGCCGCAGATCAATCCGCGGCCAAGGACGGAACTCGAGACGGCACGGGACTCGAGCGCACGGGACTCGAGCGCGGCTGGGGGGAGAACCAAGGGCCAGCCGCAGATCCATCTGCGGCCAGCCGCAGATCAATCTGCGGCTGCCCTTGGCAGTCCCTTATCAGGCCATTTTGCATACAGAAAGAAAAAAAAGAAGAAAGAAGAGAAGGAAAAATCCAGCAGCAGCAGCAGCTCGGAAATAGGGAGAAAACAGCAACAAAATAAGGGCAATTAGGAGAGAAAAAGAGTGAGGAATTGTACCAATTTTGTGAGATTATATCTCATATTTTCTACTCTACTCAATACACAAATTCCTACATATTGTGGGGATCATTTTGCAAGGTGAAAATTTTTGTTTTTGACATTTGCTCGCACCATTTTGATAAGCTCTTATTATCCGAATCCTCTTAAATGTATCCTTTTTTGCGTTGTATTGTGAAATCATGGATTAGGGATTATTAGTGAGGGTTCCATCGGAACAAAATTCTTCCTAATAACCCGAGGATATCCGATTGGTGGAATTTCTAGTTTATTTATGGTGATTACTTGGATGTAATTTAGTTAGACTATCATTTTCGGATATCATGGTGTATTAGGCAATCCGTGTTGTTTTTAGTTTTCGTAGAATTCGTTTTGCGGGTATGTAGTAATCTTGGGTGTGAGCCTAGGAATGCGACCCCGTGGTCTAAATCCGATGATGGACGTTTTGATACATGTAATGGATGCAAGGTACTCGTTTTGTTGTAACATGTAATCGTTGGGCCTTAAAACGACGCTAGAGCGAGAATCGGGTTTAAGGCCCCGTAATAGTAAAATATGTGATTGTTTGGCGTTAGGGGATATTTTGATGGCTTACATGCCCATGAATAGCCCCTTACGCGTTTGATATTTAGTTCGATTTGTATCATCCAACAAAATGATTTCAAAAACCAAAACAATCAAGATTTTGCTAAAATTAATCAAAGTAGGATATTAGCATCACGAGGCTTAAAATTCGGAAGTGCTAATGAAAGTCGATTCCTATTTACGAGAAGGTTAAAAGGAAGTTGTTTCCAAATGTCACAAAAAATGGTTTTATAAAGAGAAATAAACGTTTTAATAAACCTTGATACATAGGGCGAAAGAGATTCTAGAAATTGCCTATCATTTATGAAAGCAACGTATAAATCTCGATTCCTATTTTGGCTAAGGTTTAACAAACTCATGTTTTACCAAAACAAACACTTAATAAAAAATCTCCTAGCTTTTGTCAATTTAAAATCAAATCTTTCTCAATAAGAAAATAAGGCTTTCTCGTAAATACCGAAAAGACATTTTTAAGCACTCTCAAAACTAAAGCACGATTTTCCCTAAGAAATCCAAATGATTCTTTCATACAAATTCACCACAACTTTCATTTAGGCACACACACACACACGCACACATATACGTTTCATGAATTAAAGGATAGGAAAAGCATCAAGATTGCGGTAACCGTGTTTCACGGAAGTCGAGGGGTGCCTAACACCTTCCCCTCACTTAAGCAAGCCCCCGAACTCTATGAATCTCGATTCGCAGACCAATTAATTCGGAGTCACACATGAGCCAGCGATTTACAAAAAACGAAAACTCGGATGAGTTGGTACATCCATTTCAAATATACCAACTGGCGACTCTGGTTAATTGGCTCATCATAAAAAGCGATCTTTCAAAACCCCGTCGACATCAATGCCGATCTTTTCCAAAGAATCATTAAATCAAAAGGCTAAAATAGGAAAAGGGAACGAGAGACGAGAAAAACCCGGCGTCGACAACCAAAATAAATTAGGTCTTTATTTTAAATTGGTATCTCTCACTTTTTCATCAAACTATATTACCATCAATTTATATAGTTCGGCAATTCTAATTAAAGATTTGCTAGTGAGACTAAGGATCCCATTTCAAATGTATATAGCCTTGTGGTGACACAACAAACGATATATAAATAAATAGGTAGACAACTATTGTCAATTACATCTCTATGTAACTCCTTGTATTTTACCTCTTAGATTATTTTGATCAAGTGGTGACATATCCGAATCAAAATTATCCAAGTTAAGTCCATCCTAGCACTTCCATATATTCGAAAGAAAAACACTGTCCTTGTGGTGACACAACAAAACAACATCGTTCAGTCTATTTATAAGCATCAAATGTGATAAAGCAACATCTTAAATATTTAATACTTGCCTTGTGGTGACACAACAAACTCATATTAAATATTTAATACTCTATTGTTTTACCATGCTAGAAGGCGACATTCGATATTCCAAATATCTTTGAACGCTTAGGACTTAATATATTACTTTGAGGGGTTTGTTATTATTAGTCTCATCTTATTTAGCGCGCATGCACATATATATATATAAAATACGCGTCATATTATTTAACATGCGAAGCATGTTGTATAATATATAATATATATATAGTAAGCATGCACATATAGAATACTATATTCTACCCGGATTGATTATGGACTTTTATTCTAGTTTGGTTCACTAGAGCCACCAAGTGAACCAAAAGGTCAAACCTAGGGTGCAAGAATTAAATTTAAATATAACTATTACATTTAAACCCGGCTCCATTACAAACGGGTCTTCAAGCGCTCCTTGCTCCTTTGTCTCCAATTCTTCAAAATAATTCTAACTAGTCCTATTACATAAGCTATTTCAAATAAATAGAAACCTTGATCAGCAGTCAAGGGAAAGTACATAGGAGAGAGATAGAATTTACATTAAGAAAAAATTAGAGAAAACGAGGTACGCAGACCCCATTTATAAAACCCATTCATTCAAGCATCCACTAAAATAAATTCAATCACACATTGGTCAATAGTCCATAATCAATCCCTATTTATTATCATACATATCTCTATATGTATCAATAAATAACATTCATCTCACGAATAATAAATCCATTCTATATATGCATTTATATCAATTAATGGGCAAAAGTTTTGCTAATATTTAGTTTTGAAACAAAATAAACTCTTTTATTTTAATCAAAAACCAAATCCAAATTAAACTCCTTTAATTTTAGCAATCTGAAATCATATTTCAGATAAAATAAACATCTTTATTTTAAACTTTTATCAATTAAATAAACCATTTATATTAATTGAGAAAAACAAAAATTTTCAAATTCTGCATACCGGCGCGGCCGCGCTCCAAATTGAACTAGGAGCGGCGCGGCCGCGCTGCACCCCAGGAAACATTTTTCTGGGTTCAGGCTTGACCGCGCTCCAGAATGAACTGGAAGCGGCGCAGCCGTGCCGCGACGCAGAATCAGAAAAAACTTTTCTTGCCCAAAAATTCGAACGTTTCGCATATCAATTCATACATGGAATCATCAAGATCGATAATTAGCACATGATTAGGCTCTGATACCACTGTTAGGTTTATATATAACGCGAGCATACAATCAAATTACATACATAGAGCGGAAGCGCGATAAAACGGATTTTTAAAATTTATACAAACCATCACCATAATCGATCAATGTGCTCAATTAACGATATAAACGAAAGAGAAACAGAATAAGATTTATACCCTCGTAGAACAAAGCTTCCTCGGGTACAAGTTCAACTCCTAGTCCTTCGTGTTCTTCTCGAATGCTACGGTGTGATTCATTCCTTTGATCAACGTTGGCCACCCAAGTGTTTGGCCTCTAGAGGTGATCCACCAAGGAAGAACAAGTATTCAAGAAGTTGGGTGTTTGGCAAAATCCTAGTTTCTATCTCTATAGAAATTGTAAGTACTCTCCACAATCTAATGCAAGAGTGTGTAACCCTAATCTATGATAAGACTCCTCTTATTTATAGATGTAGGAATAACCCTTCCCTAAACTATTTAGGATTAGGGTTTTTATTATAATTAAACTCCTTTAATTAATTATGCTCCTAATACAATTAGGAAATCATGGGATAATACTTCTATTAATTAATTCCCAATCCTTATTAGGAATTAAATAATAGTAATTGTAATAATAATAATAAGACTCCTCTTATTAATTTGTATTTAATATTTCCAAAATATTAAATAATAAATATTAAGCTATTTAATTTATTCTATCTCCACAGATTAAATTAAATACACTTAACTTATTATTACAATTATGCCATTTACTTCTTAAATAAACATTTTCCTTTTGCGGTGTGACCCTTTAGGTTCTCCATATTAAACCGGTTGTGAATAAATCAATTAGAACAATTCTAATTTTATTTAAATAAATAAATTAAACTATTTAATTCATTTAAATAAATGATATTTATTCTACAATAAGGGTAAGCCCCCTTAGCGATCAACGACTTTCCAGATAATATAGATTTCAACATTAATCATAAAAGAACCTTTCAGTGAATAGTTACCGTACAATTCAATCCTTCTACCGTACAATGTCCCAATTAAATATAAGACATGGATTTACTGTCAAGTCTTATTTTATTTAATTATATGTATTTCGATTCCCAAATGCACAACTCTAAATAATGCAAATTAGAAACTCCTTTCTAATTTCATTCTACCTTGGCCAAGGATTACTGAGTTGTCATTTATCGAATCACATAGGACATTCACATCTTTTACTAGACGTGGTAGATTTTTTGTTGATCATTCACCTAACTCCATATATAACTTATTATACCCAATCATACCCTTTGATATACCCCAAAGGTCTTAAGGGACATGTCAAAGTATAACTCATCATACACAAGATACTATGATGATCTCAAGTCCAAGGATCACTTGTACTACTATCACTAGAGGAATTCCTATTGACAGGCGAGTAAAACTCCAATAGGTATTCCTTAGCGAGCCACGTTTAGTGAACTTATTCTCTAATAAGCACCTACATACTTGCTTTAGTGTCTCCACACATATGATTATGAGATCAATCATCCTCTTCCTAAGAGCAAGCAACGTATGTACTAATCTATCCGGATTCACTAATCCCCTTTTTAGTAATCCAACGATTAGGAACAATTTTAGTTTGTGAGCTATCTAGAATTTAGATCTCATTAGCATGATCACTATCATGATTCTAAAAGCATTGCTCAAAACTATGGGTTTATTACATTTAATATATAACAGCACCATGTAGATAATGTAAAATGCCTTTTAAGAAAATCAATTCTTTTATTAATAAATGAATAAGATTACAAAGTATATGCTACATCATATCAAATATGATTGCTTGTGTGCATACTACTTTCAGTCGTTAAGCAATCCAAAAATAAACCTCACTTTACTCAACAAATTCAAATAATAAGCATAGTGGCAAGTAAGGATCGATCCCACAGAGAATAATATTGCTTTGAATTTATTCTAATGTTTCTAACTAAAAATATTAAATAAAGAATTCTGGGATTTTGAATTATAATTAACTAAAGAAAACAAAGTTAAAATAATAAAGACAATCTACAGTTCTTTAGTTCAGTTTGACCAATTTACAGAAACAGTGTAATCAAGTTAACATTATTTCTGTAACGAATGTGATTTTTGTGAATGAATAAAATATTTATTGAGTTTAAATAAATATTTTTGTTAAGTTCCTTATTGAGTAAAATAAATAATTTATAAAGCTATTGTTGAGTAATTCATGTTAAATGTTGTTTGAATGTGATTTGATGTGATTATTCTAATTTAATTTAATAATTAAATTAGATGAATAAAAGATTTATTTGAATAAAATAATTTATTTGGTATAGTGATATTGGTCAAATAAAAATTATAAATTAAGTTAGTAAGGTTTAATTGAATTTTTTTAATAATAAGTTTAATTAAATTAAAAGTGTGACAATTAAAACTATATAGTATAATGAGTTATTATAATAAATGAGAAATGGTTTTTATTTTGAGTAAACCAAACAAAGCCTTGTGACTCTTGGTTAGTAAAAAGAGTTTGTTTTTAATTGTAATTGCCAAACATAGCCTTATGGCTTTTGAATTGTGTAACTGATGTTCTAAAATTAAAATACGTGATTATGTTTCATCAGTTTTTATTTGAAGGCTTTATCAATTTATTTGTTAAACTTAGAAAAGAAGAAAAAAAAAACAAAGAGCAGAGTTTGAGAAGAGAGAAAATTGAGAGTTTGAAAAGTCTGTGGATTGAGAGGAGAAGGAAGAGAATTGCTAAACTAAAGAAATCATCTTGTTTAGCATAAAGGTATAATCCTTTTTAAAAGTTCTTCATTGTATTCTTATTACTTTACTTTACTGTATATGAATTTATTTATTCAATGCATGAATTGCTTGATTGTAATTGATAGTAAGCATGTATTGGCCATTATATAATGTTTATAAGCCAATTTGAAGGAATTAATCCATGAAAGCATGCTTTAGATTAGAGTTTTTGGTTTTACAGAGTTTCACTTTCATGTATGGCTTAAATGTATAAAATTTGATGTTCAATTCGGATATTAATCTGTAAATTGATTGTTGATTGTGTTAATATGATAAGAAACGCGAATAATGCAACTTAACCGGATCAAAATGGTTTAGAAGCAATATTACAGTGTTTGATTTCACTAAGTGTGTCAAAGTATAGAAAAAGAGCATGAACAGTGGATTTTTGGGTCTTTAATTGGTTGATTATGTTTTTATAATAGTTAGAATTGTTAGAAACATGTTGGGTAATTGTTTTATAACATGTTTGATGTCTGGGTACGTTTAATTTATGTGTTGGATGGTAGAATTTGGAAAATTTGGCCTAGAATATCACTGGTTCGCGAACTGTAGGAGATGACTGCCGAGTCTACCGCCCCAGCGGTAGAAATGAACTGGAAATCTCGCCTCGGTGGTCCTGTCGCCCCGGCGGCATAGTTGAACTAGTTTCCTCGCCCCGGCGGTAGCCTCGCCCCGGCAACAGTTTTGTATAGAAATCCACCGCCCCGACGGTGGAATAGTAACTGGAAATTTTTATTTTTTTGTAATCTTGCTATGTTGCCGTGTACATGTTTAAAACTTAGATTAAAGTATTTAATAATAAATAAGATACTACAATGAGTGGTAATCAAATTATTGATGAATAGCAAATGACATTTGATATATTAAATGGGATACGAACAAATCTTAATATGTATATAATCTTGTAACTAATTATTGTTACCGTTTTATAATTAAAATGTATAGGTTGATTAAGGAACGTGAATTTAAATCTGTAATCTACGTGCGAGGCAAGTTTTTCCTCCCTTAAACTTGTTATTTTATTTAAAGCAAGTTTACTTTCATTGAGCAAGTTTGTTAACCTTAGCTTATCGTTATTCAAGCAAGGTTGTTACCATGTTAGGTGCTTAAGCTTTATTCCAGTCATTTGTTATTCGATCATTGATTGTTATTCAAATTTCGAATATAAATTTTATTGTACGACTTTATTGATGAATCAAACGCTTTAGTGACTAGCAAACCCTTATTGATTCAGCTAGTCCTTAGTTGATGAGCGTTCTAAAGACTTAGAATATTTTAAAATTGTTCCAAACCAAGTTCCTTTTGGTACGGATTCTGATGCTAAACTGAGATGAACAACCCTAATATAGAGGATTAATTACGCACCAGCATTAAAATGTTTGTGCACAATATATTGTACAAATAGCTGATCCCCCTAGGTACGAGATGGATGGTCCATAGTCTATAAGACTGTTAAAGGTTACGGTAGAAATACTTTCTAACCTAGGACATAGTTTGAGGTCTTATGACCCTCAGATATAACTTTAAATCTTGAAATCTATTTTTCTTGAATCAAGCATTCTAACGAGCTTTCAGACCTTGATTATTTGTTGACTGAATTCAGAAAATTATTATACTTCAGTTGAAATCTATTTCATTTAAATGTTATTGTTATCATACTTGTGGGCAATTGTTTGCTCACTCTTGCATTAAACATTGCAGCTAAGACAGAAAAGTCGGACGAGCCGTCCACGAGTAAGGGCAAGGGCAAGATGCTGAAATAGCTAAAGACCTGTTATTCATTTGATGTTTTATTGTATTAAGACTTATTTAATTTTATGTTTTAATTCCGCATTGATGTAATAAAGGTTAGATAACCTGGGAATTTCTTACTTAAGAGTTTTAAGTTATATCCTCTTTTATGGGAGATGTTTTATTCAGTTTAATTACATTATCTCTTATCATGGGTAATTAGACATGAATGTATGGAATAGTGAACACCAAATCAGTGGGATTGAAGTACCCGGATTTAGGGGTGTCACAGGTTGGTATCAGAGTTGTAGGTTATGAACCTCTATGTGGGGAAAACCTTAGGGTAGTAGCCTTTTAGAAAATAGAGAATATAGTGGTGATAAACTCTTATCGAGTTCTAAGGAATGGATTACGGAAATTCATAAAAGACAATAAAATGATTACGTGTTATGTGCTTACTTAATAACAAACTTATGTGCTCGCAAGTAGTATCGAGTAGTAATTAAAACTTAAAATTTTGATGGCAGGATGACTGATATAGGAGGATCCAGCCAGGCTATGGAGGAGGAGCCCCGAGATATTTATGTAGTTCGGGAGCAGCTAGTGCAGAGGGAGCCATCCCCATTGATCACAGTTGTAGGCCCTGAGTACGAGCCTGAGTCAGATCCTGAGGAGGATCCTGAGGAGGTTTAAAAGGAGGAAGAAGACCCTGAGGAGATACCATTATCTTCTTTAGGTGTTCAGATGTATGAGCAGGTGTATGACCGCAACATAGAGTTGCAGGATAGAGTGGAGGAGCTGGAGGAACAGATGGCTGAGTGACAGACTGTTCTGGAGCAGAAGAACGGTGAGATTGAGGAGCTTGATATACGTCTTGGGGACGTGGAATGGAAGCTGGTTCTTGTAGAGAGCCAAAAGAAGGAGTTAGAAGATCAAGTTATGGAATGTCAAGCCAATCTAGAGCAGAAAGATGTCGAGATCCAAGACTTTCCATCACGTCTTGCAGAGGTCGAGCAGAGACTAGCTCAGTTTGAGTACCGACGAGGTCGGCTATTGGCTAGAAATGAAATTGTACGAGATGAATTGAAAGAGGAGACAGCTAAGCGGGCTAGAGCTGAAGACGCTTGGTTGAGGGAGGCTAATCGCGCAGATCGTGTTGAATGTGAGGTGCGGTCAAAGAAGGCCAAGATTGATGAGATGGAGTATATTTTTCACACCACAATCGATAGAGCCCAGGATCGAGTTCATCGTCATCCAGTGCAGTTCGATAGATGATGTAAATAACTATGATGCTATCTATGTTATGATTTAAAGCAATAAATGAATAAAATACGAAAGTTTATCAGATGTGCTATGTGTTAAGTGTTGTTTATAAATGTTTAAGTTAAGACTTAAATGTTTAAGTGATTGAGTAATAATCTAATAACGCGACTTCTTAACAGTAAGATGCCGCCAAGAAGAAGACAAACCCGCCAACAGACCCCTGAGGGATCCACCAATAACAACGAAGAAGTCAACGCTAATCCAATGCAGTAGATGGTAAACTTACTAACAAGAGCATTTGCAAATCAACCCCAAGCTCAGGTCACGACTTTCAAAGACTTCAAGGTTGTTGGACCCCCAGAATTTCAAGGGACTATGAATCCAATCGAAGCACAAACTTGGGTCATGGAGATGGAGAAAGTGTTTGATGTCGCTAGGGTCAACGAGGACTAGAAGACTGCATTTACAACATTTATGCTCAAATCAGAAGCAAGTTACTGGTGGCAAGCTAACAAAACTCGAGGTGGTCAGGGGATAATGCTGTGGGAGCGATTTAAGGAGATGTTTTTCGAGACTTATTTTCCGGCAAGCTCACAGAATCAGATGGAGGTGCAATTTCTGGAGTTGAAGTAAGGTACGATGACGGTGCCTGAGTATGCTGCAAGATTTAATGAGTTGGCGAGGTTTGCGCCATATCAAGTTAATACGGATGAGCGAAAGGCTAGGAGATTTGAGCAGGGATTGAAGCCCTGGTTGTATAGCCGATTTCAATGTTTCAACTGAATTCATTTGCAGCAGTATTAGAAAAGGCGATTATCGCTGAAGGGGGGAGTGATGCTCTGTCTAAATACAATCAAGAGCAGAAGAAAAAGAAGAGTGAGAATGATAATAAGGCAAGTGGTAGCCATGGTGGCAGCAATCAAAAGAGAAAGTGGAGTGATAGTAGCTCTGGTGCCATTCAGCTAGGAAATCAGAAAACGAAGGTGGAGGCATGCAGTATTTGTGGAAAGAATCATGTGGGTGTTTGTTTGAAGGGTAAGAGGGTATGCTTTAACTGCGGACAGGATGGTCATATCGCACCAAATTGTCCTAGTCCGAAGAAGGGTGCATGTTTTATTTGCGGGTCGAAGGATCACTTTGCTCGAGATTGCCCTAAGAAAGCTATAGGAAGTGCAAGTGGAGGAAAGGGAAGCGGTGTGGAGGCAATTTAACTATCACTGGACCGACGCCATCCAATCGACCTACCGCTCAAACATTCAACATGGCGGTGCAGGATGCTGTGCAGTCAAAGGATGTAGTGTCAGGTATCATTCCGGTCAATAGTATAAAAGCTTACGTATTATTTGATTCGGGTGCTACTTGTTCATTTATATCTGATGATTTTGCTAGGAAATTAGAGTTACCTCAGGAAGAGTTAGATTACCCTATGAATATAGAAATTGCGAATAGGGAAGTGATTCCTGTTAAGTTTATCCACAAGAACTGTCAGATAGATATTAAGGGTCATGTGATGACGGTAAATTTAATTCCAATTCGCCTTGGGGAGTTTGACGTTATTCTAGGCATGGATTGGTTGATCGATTATGGGGCAATTATTGATTGCCAAAAGAAGTGTGTGAACCTTATGACTCCGTCAAAGGTAGTGTTTTATGGCAGCAAGTCGCTTAGACAAGCGAGTTATCTGACGATGATGCAGGCCAGGAAGATGTTGAGGCAAGGATGTGTAGGATATCTAGCCTACATAGTTGATACACGAAAGGCGGGTGCAAAGCTGGAAGAGATACCGGTAGTTAGGGATTTTACGGACGTGTTCCCTGATGATTTGCCAGGACTACCGCCAGATAGGGAAGTTGAGTTTGTAATTAATCTAGCACCGGGAACAGCCCCTATATCAAAAGCCCCGTATCGAATGGCTCCAGTAGAGTTGAAGGAGTTGATGGTGCAACTGCAAGAGCTGCTAGACAAGCAGTATATTCAACCAAGCGTTTCACCGTGGGGAGCGCCGATGTTATTTGTTAAGAAGAAAGACGGATCAATGCGCCTTTGCATTGATTATAGAGAGTTGAACATGGTCACGATTAAAAACAAGTATCCGTTGCCAAGGATCGATGACCTGTTCGATCAACTGAAGGGAGGTAGATATTTTTCAAAGATAGATCTGCGAAGTGGGTACCATCAGTTAAAGGTGAGGAAGGAAGACATACCAAAGACGGCGTTTCGAACTAGATATGGTCACTATGAGTTTTTGGTTATGTCATTTGGTTTAACAAATGCACCTGCAGCATTTATGGATTTAATAAATAGAGTGTTTAAACCATTTTTGGATAAATTCGTAGTGGTATTCATAGATGATATTCTAGTATATTCCAAAACTCAAGAAGAGCATGTGGAACACTTGAAGGTGACTTTGGAAGCATTAAGGAGGGAGAAATTGTATGCAAAATTCTCCAAATGTGAATTTTGGTTGGAGCGTGTCCAATTCCTTGGGCATGTTATTGATAGAGACGGGATTTCGATGGATCCGGCGAAAGTGGAAGCTGTAATGAACTGGGATCAGCCGAAAACACCGTCAGAAGTAAGGAGTTTCTTGGGATTGGCGGGTTATTATAGGCGTTTTATTCAAGATTTCTCCAGGATAGCCACTCCGTTAACGAATTTGACAACAAAATCAATGAAGTTCGTTTGGACGGAGAAGTGTGAAGAGAGTTTTCAAGAATTAAAGAAGAGATTAAGTACGGCACCTGTGTTGTCTTTGCCAGATGACACAGGAAATTTTGTGGTGTATAGTGACGCATCGCATAAAGGACTTGGTTGTGTGCTTATGCAAAACGGTAAGGTTATTGCATATGCATCGCGCCAATTAAAAGACTACGAAAAAGGGTATCCGACCCATGATTTGGAGTTAGCAGCCATGGTATTTGCTTTGAAAATTTGGAGGCACTATCTCTATGGGGAGAAGTGTGAGATATACATAGACCATAAAAGTCTGAAATATATTTTCACACAGAAGGATTTGAATATGCGTCAGAGGAGGTGGTTGGAGCTTATCAAGGATTATGACTGTGAGATTCTTTATCATCCGGGTAAAGCTAACGTGGTTGCCGACGCTTTGAGCAGGAAGGGTCGGGAAAAGTTGTTTTTGTTAACTGCTTAGGAGAAGCTCATAGAGGAAATATCAAAGTTGGAGTTAGAGGTGAAGTGTCTGGCGGAACCGAATGAAAAATTATTCCAGATGGAAACCCAACCAACTTTGGTGGATAGAGTGAAGGAAGCGCAACTCCAGGATGAGGAGTGTATTAGTATACGGAAACGAGTGCTCGAAGGTGAGGAGCTTAAATATAAAATTGATACTGAAGGGTTGCTTAGATTTGAAGGAAGAATCTGGGCTCCGTCAGTGTTGGAGATCAGAGAGGAGATTTTGAACGAAGCTCATAGTTCAAAATTTTCGATTCACCCGGGAAGTACAACACTGTCCAAGTGGTTTGCTACATTTCTGGTGGCCAAATATGAAAAGAGAGGTTGCTGAGTGTGTTGCGAAGTGCTTAACTTGTCAGAAAGTCAAAGCGGAACATCAGAGACCAAGTGGTTTGCTACAGCCCTTGGAGATACCAGAATGGAAGTGAGAGCATATCACGATGGACTTCGTGGTAGGGCTTCCAACTACTCAGAAGGGTAATGACGCAATATGAGTTATAGTGTACCGACTGACGAAATCAGCGCATTTCTTGCCAATCAAAATCAGATTCACTTTGGATCAGCTGGCGAAATTATACGTCAAAGAGATTATCTCGAGGCACGGAGTTCCAGTATCAATAGTGTCAGACACAGATCCACGTTTCACATCAAAGTTTTGGAGGAGTTTGCAAGCTTGTTTGGGGACGCAGTTGAGAATGAGTACAGCCTACCATCCTCAAACTGACGGCCAGAGTGAAAGCACAATTCAAACGTTGGAGGATATGCTAAGAGCGTGCGTCATGGATTTTAAAGGCAACTGGGATGATCATTTACCTCTGGTCGAGTTTGCTTATAACAATAGTCATCACGCAAGTATCGGCATGCTGCCCTATGAAGCATTGTACGGAAGGAAGTGCAGAACTCCGTTATGTTGGGATGAGGTTAGTGAACGTCGATTATTAGGACCCGAGCTGGTACAACAAACTGCTGAAATCGTCAAGGTGATAAAAGTCAGATTGTTAGCTGCTCAAGAAAGACAGAAGAAATACGCAGATAACAGGACGAGTTAATTGAGTCGTGATTCTGGGGACAGAATCCTTTTAAGGGGGGAAAGATGTGACGAACGAGAATTTTTGTAACTTATTTTAAATATTTATTGATTGAATAAATATTTTTCGACGATTTGATTGTTGAATTAATTGATTAATCGATGAATTTGTGGTAGATTAATTTAATTATATGTGTTACATTAATTAGATTAATGTGTAGAATTTTTATATTTAAAGTATGTGTTTAATTGAATTTATTTGATTAAATACATTATTTAAATAAGTATAATGTTATTTCTAATTAATTTAATTATTAATTAGATATTTAGTAAATGGTCATTATTAATAAATGAGAATTTTATTTATATGACTATATGATTTAATGAAGAATTATTCTATTTTATTTATTTGATTTTAGTAAGATTATTTAGTTGATTAAAGTGTGACATGAAACTATATAATAAGCTATTTATTAAAATAAACTAGAAGGAAGAATAAAGAAGCTAGCCAAACGAGGCCTTAATGGGGGTTGATGTCAGTTAACCAATTATGGGATTAACTGACACCACTCGTCAGATTTTAAACTCACGTATTTCCATAATCAGTATTTCTAATTATCAAGCCAGAGAGAGAACTAGAGAGAAAAAGGAGAGAATTTGGAGAATTGAAGAAATCCTTCCATCATCTTGCATAATTTAAAGCATCTAATTGAAGGTAATCCTTAAATTCAAGTCTCTGATTATGTTTTCTTAATTTTCTCCATGAATGCATATTTTAAGTTCTCTGTAAAGTAAATTCTATGGCTAAACTTTCAATAAATTGATATTAGATGATTATAAGCATGCATTGATGTGTTTTGTATGGTTTATATATGATTAAGAGTAATTAAATTCATGAAATCATGCTTTAATTACAAGTTCTGAAGTTACAGAGTAGTTACATATGAACATGGTTTAAATGTATGAAATTGGTACTTGATTTACATATTAATTGGTTAAATTGATTACC
Organism: Aralia elata; assembly: GCA_034770075.1. NCBI lineage: Eukaryota > Viridiplantae > Streptophyta > Magnoliopsida > Apiales > Araliaceae > Aralia > Aralia elata. The sequence continues at coordinate 234,066 of JAVJAP010000070.1, forward strand.
AATTATGTTTATGCTTGTAAAAACGAAAAGAACGAAACTTAAACGGACTAATTTGGTTAAGAAACGAATTTACTCTGTAGACGAGAAGACGAGAGTAAAAATTTTCTTCTTTCTTTAAGATCATATTATGATATCGTAGATATACCTAAAGCTTAGGCTTATGTATAAAATGAATGTTAAATTACTGTGAAAGGTGGTAGCATAAGCCCATTGATTATTCGGTGTCAACTGAGCTATTAAAATGAAATTAGATGAGAATGAGTTCTGAAGTGTTTATAATACTGTAACTAATTATTGTTACTGTTTTATAAACGGAATGTATAGGTTGATTAGAGAAACGTGAGTCTTAAATTTATAGTCTACGCACGAGGCAAATATCTTATCCTTACTTTTTACGTTTACGCAAGTTTCTAAAGTTAATTCTCTTATCATATAAGTTTCATGATGCTACTATTTACTCAAGCAAATTATTATTTCTATTCCATTCAATTTCCTGGATTCAATGAGACATTTTTAATTTCCTCTTTGTAATGCTTCAGTTATATAGAACGTATTCAATCGTACTTTTTGTGAGATTTAGTTTTGATTCTCGAATTACACCTTTTGAACCTTGATTGACTAGCGAACCCTTTTTGATTCGACTAGTCCATAGTTGATGAGCGTTCTAAATTCTAGAAACGTTATTGAAGTAAATCCAAACCAAACTTCCTTTGGTGCGGACTCTGATGTCAAACTGAGATGAACAACCCTTATATAGGGGATTTATTTACGCGTTAGCGTTAAGATGTTGTGCACATACATGGTACAAAGGGCTGATCCCCCTGAGTACGAGAAGCAAGGTCCATATAGTCTTACGACTGTTAAAGGTTTAAAGTAGGAATACTTGACAACCTGGGACATAGTTCGTGGTCTTAAGACCCTCAGACGTTCTTTTGAATCTTGTTTTACATTCTTGACTCAAAAGCTAAATCTTCGATTATTCAATATCCATTAATTATTTCACATGTTATTATTACTGTTGTTGTTATACTTGCTGGGAAATCATTGCTCACCCTTGCATAATAACATTGCAGCTAAGGTTGAAAGAACTGACGAGCCATCTACTAGTAAAGGAAAAGGAAAAGCAAACAAGTGATGACGACTTATTGTATTTGCTTTATTGTTGTTTATGTATTAGACTTCGTTTATGTTTTCCGCACTGATGTTTATTTAAGGTTAGATAACCTGGGATTTGTTTATAAATGATGTTGTAACCCTCTAATGGGAGATTTCTATTTCTATTCAAGTATTTTCATTTTTATTTGAATGGGTAGTTAGATGTGATGTGATGTTTTTGGATTGTGAACACCAAATCCTGAGGAAATGAAGTACCCAGATTTGGGGGTGTCATAGGTTGGTATCAGAGCCGTAGGTTATGAACCTTAGGTGGGGAAACCTTAGGGTAGTAACCTTTTAAGAGTCAGAAAATATAGTGGTGATAAACTCTCATCGAGTTCTAGGGAATGAATTAAGGAAATTCATTAAAGATAATAAAAGACCTTATGTGCTATGTGCTTATGTGTTAACAACCTATGTGCTGCGACTAGTACCGAGTATTAATTAAAACTTAAACTTTGTTGTCAGGATATCGGATATTGGAGGATCCAGTCAGCCTAGGGAGATTGTGCCCCGAGTGGCTGGAGAGGAGGAGCCCCGCGATATTCATGTTATCAGGGAGCAGTTGGTGCATAGAGAGCCATCTCCATTGATCACGGTTGAGGGTCAGGAGCATGAGCCTGAGTCAAATCCCGAGGAGGATCCTGAGGAGATTGAGGAGGAGGAAGAAGACCCTGAGGAGATACCACTATCTTCCATAGCTTTTCAGATGTTTGAGCAGGTGTATGATCACAACATAGAGTTGCAGGATCGAGTGGAGGAGTTAGAGGGACAGGTGGCTGAGCGTCAAGCTGTTCTAGAGCAAAAGGATGAGGAAATTGAGGACCTGGATATACGTCTGGGAGATGTAGAATGGAAGTTAGTTCAGTCAGAGAGTCAAAAAGAAGACTTGCTAGCTGAGAATGAAAGGATGAAACTTGAAATTTAGAAGTTAAAGGATGATTTGAGTGAGGAGTCTGCAGAACGTGCTAGAGCAGAGGATGCTTGGATGCGTAACGCCCAACGTACAGAGATTTCCGAAGAAGGTGAACGGGCAAAGCGGGCTAAGATTGAGGAGACTGACCACACATTTCAGACAGCGATTGATAGGGCCCAGGATCGAGTTTTCCACTATCCGATTCAGTTCGAGGAATTACCATGGTACATGTTGGATCGCAGGACGATGTGCCGTATCATGGAGGAGGAACGTAGACAGGCAGTTCGACGCCTTAGTAGGCCATGATAGGAGAAGTTTTTGAGTTATGTGTAAATACTTATGATGTTTTATGATGTAAATTCCAGCGTGATTATACACAATGGAATAGGACTGTTTAATCCTAAAGATTGTTTGATCTTAGGATAGTTGATGTAAATAGCAGTGATGCTATCTTTTCATGTATAAGACCTTTGAATTAATGAAATATCAGTTTTATTTGAAGATGTTATATGTTAAATGTTAACCTGAATTGTTTTAATTAAATGTTGAGCACTTAAGAAATTGAGTGATGACCTAATAAGCGCATATTCTTGAACAGAATTATGCCGCCAAGAAGAGCTGGACGACCCCGTCAACAACCACCCCCTGAGGGGTCCACTAACAACAATAACAATAATCCACCCGATGTTAACCCAGTTCAGCAACTAGTGAATCTTTTGACTGGAGCTTTTGCCAATCAACCGCAAGCTCACGTTACGACCTTTAAGGACTTTAAGGCCGTTGGTCCCCCTGAGTTTAAAGGAGCGATGAATCCGATAGAAGCCCAAACCTGGGTAATGGAAATGGAGAAAGTTTTCGATGTCGCTAGGGTTGGGAATGACCAGAAGACTGCCTTTGCGACTTTCATGTTAAAGTCGGAAGCCAGTTACTGGTGGCAAGCCAATAAGACGAGAGCAGGAGAGGGTGTCATACCGTGGAATCGGTTCAAGGAAATGTTCTTCGAAATGTATTTTCCGGCTAGTTCACAGAATCAGATGGAGGTTCAGTTTCTCGAACTTAAACAAGGAACGATGACAGTGCCGGAATATTCGGCAAAATTCAACGAATTAGCGAGGTTTGCACCATACCAGGTTAACACGGATGAGAGGAAGGCTAGACGGTTTGAGCAAGGATTGAAGCCTTGGCTTTACAGTAAGGTTTCTATGTTTCAACTCAACACATTTGCGGCGGTGTTAGAGAAAGCGATAATAGCTGAGGGAGGAAGTGAAGCGATAAACCAGATACAACCAAGAATAGAAGAAGAAGAAGGGTGAAAGTGAGAATAATAAGGCAAGTGGTAGTAGCAGTGGTGGTCATAAACCAGAAGAGGAAGTGGAATGATAATGGATCTGCTGGAAATCAACAGGGAGGTCAGGAAGAAGAAGATAGAAGCATGTGTTACATGTGGGAAGAATCACATAGGGATTTGCCTGAAGGGGAAGAGGGTGTGCTACAATTGCAACCAGGAGGGCCACATAGCTCCGAATTGTCCGAATCCGAAGAAGGGCGCTTGTTTCACATGTGGATCGAAGGATCATCTAGCTAGAGATTGTCCCAAGAAAGCAGCAGCAGGAACAGGATCGGGAGGAAATAAGGGAAACAGTAGTGGTAGTACATTGGCTATAACCGGATCAACACCAGCAAACCGACCAACTGCAAGGACTTTCAACATGACCGTGCAAGATGCCGTGCAGTCTCGCGATGTGGTGTCAGGTATCATTCCGATCAATAATATAGATGCTTATGTATTGTTTGATTCGGGTGCTACTTGTTCATTTATATCCGATGACTTTGCTAAGAACTTAGATTTGCCTAAGGAAGAGTTAGACTACCCTTTGAACATAGAAATTGTGAATAGGGAGGTAATTCCTGTTAGGTACGTACACAAGAACTGTAGAGTGAACATTAAGGGAAACGTGATGACAGTAGATCTGATCCCAATCAAACTTGGGGAATTTGACGTTATTTTGGTTATGGATTGGCTATTCAATTATGGAGCGATAATTGATTTCCAGAAGAAACGTATTAACCTTATGACTCCGTTAAAGGTAGTATTTTTCGGCATCAAATCGCCTAGACAAGCGAGTTGTCTGACGATGATGCAGGCCAGGAAGTTGTTAAGACAAGGCTGTGTGGGATACTTAGCCTACATAGTTGATACTCGAAAAGAGAGTCCGAAATTAGAAGAGATACATGTCGTAAGGGACTTTGTAGTGCCAGGACTTCCGCCAGATAGGGAAGTTGAGTTTGTAATCGATTTGGCGCCAGGAACTGCCCCGATATCGAAAGCTCCGTACCGTATGACCCCAGTAGAGATGAAAGAATTGATGGTGTAGCTACAAGAACTTTTAGATAAGAAGTATATTCAGCCGAGCGTATCGCCGTGGGGAGCGCCGGTGTTATTTGTTAAGAAGAAGGACGGATCGATGCGACTTTGCATTGATTACAGAGAGTTGAACAAGGTCACGATAAAAAATAAATACCCGTTGCCAAGAATCGACGACTTGTTTGATCAATTGAAAGGAGCTAGGTATTTCTCAAAGATATATTTGAGGAGTGGTTATCATCAGTTGAAGGTGAGGAAGGAAGATGTGCCGAAGACAGCGTTCAGGACTCGTTACGGTCACTACGAGTTTCTGGTGATGTCATTTGGTCTAACGAATGCTCCTGCAGCATTCATGAACTTAATGAGCAGGGTGTTTAAGCCGTTTTTGGACAAGTTTGTAGTAGTATTCATTGACAATATTCTAATTTACTCCAAAACCAAGGAAGAGCATGCAGAGCATTTGAAGTTGACATTGGAAGCGTTAAGAAAAGAGAAGTTGTACGCTAAATTTTCAAAGTGTGAATTCTGGATAGAGCGAGTGCAATTTCTTGGACATGTGATTGACAAGGATGGGATTTCGGTGGATCCGTCAAAGGTTGAAGCAGTGCTTAACTGGGATCAGCCGAGAACGCCATCAGAAGTGAGGTGTCCTCGGATTAGCGGGTTACTACAGGAGATTCATTCAGGATTTTTCCAAAATCGCGACTCCGTTAACGAATTTGACTAGAAAGACGGTAAAGTTCGTTTGGACGGAGAAGTGTGAGGAAAGTTTTCAAGAATTAAAGAAGAGGTTGAGTACGGCGCCTGTGTTGTCTCTACCGGATAGCACGGGAAATTTTGTGGTGTACAGTGATGCGTCGCATAAAGGACTAGGCTGTGTGCTTATGCAGAACGGTAAGGTCATTGCGTACGCGTCACGACAATTAAAGGACTATGAGAAGGGGTATCCTACCCATGATTTGGAATTGGCCGCAGTGGTGTTTGCTTTGAAGATATGGAGGCACTATCTTTACGGGGAGAAGTGTGAAATATATACAGACCACAAAAGTCTGAAATATATTTTTACACAGAAGGATCTGAATATGCGTCAGAGGAGATGGTTGGAATTGATAAAGGATTACGACTGCGAAATTTTATACCATCCGGGTAAAGCGAATGTGGTGGCCGACGCCTTAAGCAGAAAGGGACGGGAGAAACTATTTGGTTTAACCGCTCAGGAGGAGTTAGTTACAGCAATGGCAAAATTGGAATTGGAGGTGAAATATCCGGGGGAGTGTGACGAAAAATTATTTCAATTGAGAATTGGTTCAACTTTGGTGGATAAGGTTAAGGAAGCACAAATGCAGGACGAAGAATGTGAGAAAATCAAGAAAAGAATATCTGGAGGTGATGAAGTGAAATTCAAAGTGGACAATGAAGGAGTATTGAGATTCGAGGGAAGGATTTGGGTTCCACCAGTACAAGAGGTTAAGGAGGAAATTTTGAGCGAGGCTCATAATTCGAGATATTCGATTCATCCGGGTAGTACGAAGATGTACCAAGATCTACGACAGCATTTTTGGTGGCCGAATATGAAGAGAGACGTTGCCGATTATGTAGCCAAGTGTTTGACATGTCAGAAAGTTAAGGCAGAACATCAGAGACCAAGTGGGCTATTACAACCGTTAGAAATCCCAGAATGGAAATGGGAGCACATCACCATGGATTTCGTAGTAGGTCTTCCGACGACTCAGAAAGGTTTCGACGTAGTATGGGTTATCGTGGATCGACTGACGAAATCAGCACATTTTCTATCGATCAAGATCAGATTCAACTTAGATCAGTTGGCGAAGTTGTATGTCAAGGAGATTATTTCGAGGCACGGTGTTCCTATATCTATTATCTCAGATAGGGATCCGCGCTTCACATCAAACTTTTGGAAAAGACTACAGGAATGCTTGGGAACACAGTTACGTATGAGTACGGCATATCATCCACAGACCGACGGACAGAGCGAAAGAACGATTCAAACATTGGAGGATATGTTACGAGCTTGCATTATGGACTTCAAAGGAAATTGGGACGATCATCTACCGTTGGTGGAATTTGCTTATAACAACAGTTATCACGCAAGTATTGGCATGCCGCCTTACGAAGCGTTGTACGGCAGAAAGTGCAGAACTCCATTATGCTGGGATGAAGTTGGCGAACGTCAATTGCTCGGACCAGAACTGGTACAACAGACCGCAGAAATCGTTAAAGTGATAAGGGCAAGATTGATAGCAGCTCAGGATAGACAGAAGAAGTACGCCGATCAACATCATAAAGATCGAGAGTTTGACTCTGGTAGCTACGTATTCTTGAAAGTATCTCCCTGGAAAGGGAAGATTCGTTTTGGTAAAAAGGGAAAACTGAGCCCGAGGTTCATTGGACCCTTTGAAGTGTTAAGAAGAGTTGGTGAGGTCGCTTATGAGGTAGCTTTACCTCCAGCGCTGGAACACATCCACAATGTCTTTCATGTCTCGGTGTTACGACCATACAAGCCCGACTACAAGCATGTCATAGAGTATGAACCCCTGCAAGTTGAGAAAAATTTATCTTACGAAGAAGAGCCTGTTCAGATAGTTGGCAGGAAAGAGCAAGTGCTAAGAAATAAAATTATACCTTCTGTTAAGGTGATCTGGAGAAACCACAACGCTGAAGAAGCTACGTGGGAACTCGAAGATCAAATGATGAGAAATTATCCTCAGTTATTTGCTTAATCCTTGTGTAGCGATTCTGGGGACAGAATCTTTGTAAGGGGGGGAGAATGTAACGGGACGAGTTAATTGAGTCGTGATTCTGGGGACAGAATCCTTTTAAGGGGGGAAAGATGTGACGACCGAGAATTTTTGTAACTTATTTTAAATATTTATTGATTGAATAAATATTTTTCGACGATTTGATTGTTGAATTAATTGATTAATCGATGAATTTGTGGTAGATTAATTTAATTATATATGTTACATTAATTAGATTAATGTGGAGAATTTTTATATTTAAAGTATGTGTTTAATTGAATTTATTTGATTAAATACATTATTTAAATAAGTATAATGTTATTTCTAATTAATTTAATTATTAATTAGATATTTAGTAAATGGTCATTATTAATAAATGAGAATTTTATTTATATGACTATATGATTTAATGAAGAATTATTCTATTTTATTTATTTGATTTTAGTAAGATTATTTAGTTGATTAAAGTGTGACATGAAACTATATAATAAGCTATTTATTAAAATAAACTAGAAGGAAGAATAAAGAAGCTAGCCAAACGAGGCCTTAATGGGGGTTGATGTTAGTTAACCCATTATGGGATTAACTGACACCACTCGTCAGATTTTAAACTCACGTATTTCCATAATCAGTATTTCTAATTATCAAGTCAGAGAGAGAACTAGAGAGAAAAAGGAGAGAATTTGGAGAATTGAAGAAATCCTTCCATCATCTTGCATAATTTAAAGCATCTAATTGAAGGTAATCCTTAAATTCAAGTCTCTGATTATGTTTTCTTAATTTTCTCCATGAATGCATATTTTACGTTCTCTGTAAAGTAAATTCTATGGCTAAACTTTTAATAAATTGATATTAGATGATTATAAGCATGCATTGATGTGTTTTGTATGGTTTATATATGATTAAGAGTAATTAAATTCATGAAATCATGCTTTAATTACAAGTTCTGAAGTTACAGAGTAGTTACATATGAACATGGTTTAAATGTACGAAATTGGTACTTGATTTACATGTTAATTGGTTAAATTGATTACCAATTATGTTTATGCTTGTAAAAACGAAAAGAACGAAACTTAAACGGATTAATTTGGTTAAGAAACGAATTTACTGTGATTGATTTCGTTAACTGTATCAATATGTAAATACAGAGCATGAACAGTGAATTTTAACCTTTGATTTGGTTGTATAAGTTGTTAAAATCATGCTAGAAGGCTTGGATAACGATTATATTTAATTTATAGTGTCTGGGTGTGTTTAATTTCGCATAAGAATAACAAGATTGGGAAATTTTGGCCTGTTTCTGCATTCTTCGCGAATTGCAGAAACTGGAATTCGTAATTCTCGCCCCGGCGAGAATTTTGTGAAGGGATTTCTCGCCCAGGCGGGGAGCTCGCCCCGGCGAGAATTTTGTGAAGCAATTCCTCGCCCCGGCGAGAATTTTGTGAAGAGTTTTCCCGCCCCGGCGGGAATTTAAAAAAAAAAAAAAAGAGTAAAAAGACGAGAGTAAAAATTTTCTTCTTTCTTTAAGATCATATTATGATATCGTAGATATACCTAAAGCTTAGGCTTATGTATAAAATGAATGTTAAATTACTGTGAAAGGTGGTAGCATAAGCCCATTGATTATTCGGTGTCAACTGAGCTATTAAAATGAAATTAGATGAGAATGAGTTCTGAAGTGTTTATAATACTGTAACTAATTATTGTTACTGTTTTATAAACGGAATATATAGGTTGATTAGAGAAACGTGAGTCTTAAATTTATAGTCTACGCACGAGGCAAGTATCTTATCCTTACTTTTTACGTTTACGGAAGTTTCTAAAGTTAATTCTCTTATCATATAAGTTTCATGATGCTACTATTTACTCAAGCAAATTATTATTTCTATTCCATTCAATTTCATGGATTCAATGAGACATTTTTAATTTCCTCTTTGTAATGCTTCAGTTATATAGAACGTATTCAATCGTACTTTTTGTGAGATTTAGTTTTGATTCTCGAATTACACCTTTTGAACCTTGATTGACTAGCGAACCCTTTTTGATTCGACTAGTCCATAGTTGATGAACGTTCTAAATTCTAGAAACGTTATTGAAGTAAATCCAAACCAAACTTCCTTTGGTGCGGACTCCGATGTCAAACTGAGATGAACAACCCTTATATAGGGGATTTATTTACGCGTTAGCATTAAGATGTTGTGCACATACATGGTACAAAGGGCTGATCCCCCTGAGTACGAGAAGCAAGGTCCATATAGTCTTACGACTGTTAAAGGTTTAAAGTAGGAATACTTGACAACCTGGGACATAGTTCGTGGTCTTAAGACCCTCAGACGTTCTTTTGAATCTTGTTTTACATTCTTGACTCAAAAGCTAAATCTTCGATTATTCAATATCCATTAATTATTTCGCATGTTATTATTACTGTTGTTGTTATACTTGCTGGGCAATCATTGCTCACCCTTGCATAATAACATTGCAGCTAAGGTTGAAAGAACTGACGAGCCATCTACTAGTAAAGGAAAAGGAAAAGCAAACAAGTGATGAAGACTTGTTGTATTTGCTTTATTGTTGTTTATGTATTAGACTTCGTTTATGTTTTCCGCACTGATGTTTATTTAAGGTTAGATAACATGGGATTTGTTTATGAATGATGTTGTAACCCTCTAATGGGAGATTTCTATTTCTATTCAAGTATTTTCATTTTTATTTGAATGGGTAGTTAGATGTGATGTGATGTTTTTGGATTGTGAACACCAAATCCTGAGGAAATGAAGTACCCGGATTTGGGGGTGTCACAGAAGATCAGATTTGGCAAAAAGGGTAAGCTAAACCCGAGATTTATTGGACCCTTTGAGGTATTGAAAAGAGTAGGAGAGGTGGCTTATGAAGTAGCTTTACCTCCAGAGTTAGCCCACATTCACAATGTCTTCCATATATCGGTGTTACGACCTTATAAGCCCGATTATAAACATGTAATAGAATATGAACCAATACAATTTGAGAAAGATTTGTCCTATGGAGAGGTTCATAGTTGATGAACGTTCTAAATTCTAGAAACGTTATTGAAGTAAATCCAAACCAAACTTCCTTTGGTGCGGACTCCGATGTCAAACTGAGATGAACAACCCTTATATAGGGGATTTATTTACGCGTTAGCGTTAAGATGTTGTGCACATACATGGTACAAAGGGCTGATCCCCCTGAGTACGAGAAGCAAGGTCCATATAGTCTTACGACTGTTAAAGGTTTAAAGTAGGAATACTTGACAACCTGGGACATAGTTCGTGGTCTTAAGACCCTCAGACGTTCTTTTGAATCTTGTTTTACATTCTTGACTCAAAAGCTAAATCTTCGATTATTCAATATCCATTAATTATTTCGCATGTTATTATTACTGTTGTTGTTATACTTGCTGGGCAATCATTGCTCACCCTTGCATAATAACATTGCAGCTAAGGTTGAAAGAACTGACGAGCCATCTACTAGTAAAGGAAAAGGAAAAGCAAACAAGTGATGAAGACTTGTTGTATTTGCTTTATTGTTGTTTATGTATTAGACTTCGTTTATGCTTTCCGCACTGATGTTTATTTAAGGTTAGATAACATGGGATTTGTTTATGAATGATGTTGTAACCCTCTAATGGGAGATTTCTATTTCTATTCAAGTATTTTCATTTTTATTTGAATGGGTAGTTAGATGTGATGTGATGTTTTTGGATTGTGAACACCAAATCCTGAGGAAATGAAGTACCCGGATTTGGGGGTGTCACAGAAGATCAGATTTGGCAAAAAGGGTAAGCTAAACCCGAGATTTATTGGACCCTTTGAGGTATTGAAAAGAGTAAGAGAGGTGGCTTATGAAGTAGCTTTACCTCCAGAGTTAGCCCACATTCACAATGTCTTCCATATATCGGTGTTACGACCTTATAAGCCCGATTATAAACATGTAATAGAATATGAACCAATACAATTTGAGAAAGATTTGTCCTATGAAGAGGTTCCTGTACAGATAATTGACAGGAAAGAACAGGTTCTCAGAAATAAGGTTATCCCTTATGTTAAGGTAATCTGGAGGAACCACAATACTGAAGAAGCCACGTGGGAACTCGAAGAGAAAATGATGCAAAGTTATCCTCAATTATTTGTTTAATTTTTGTATCGCGATTCTGGGGACAGAATCTTTGTAAGGAGGGGAGGATGTAACAGACAAATTGTGATTCTGGGGACAGAATCCTTTTAAGGAGGGAAGGATGTAACGAATGTGATTTTTGTGAATGAATAAAATATTTATTGAGTTTAAATAAATATTTTTGTTAAGTTATTTATTGAGTAAAATAAATAATTTATAAAGCTATTGTGGAGTAATTCATGTTAAATGTTGTTTGAATGAGATTTGATGTGATTATTCTAATTTAATTTAATAATTAAATTAGATGAATAAAAGATTTATTTGAATAAAATAATTTATTTGGTATAGTGATATTGGTCAAATAGAAATTATAAATTAAGTTAGTAAGGTTTAATTGAATTTATTTAATAATAAGTTTAATTAAATTAAAAGTGTGACAATTAAAACTATATAGTATAATGAGTTATTATAATAAATGAGAAAGGGTTTTTATTTTGAGTAAACCAAACAAAGCCTTGTGACTCTTGGTTAGTAAAAAGAGTTTGTTTTTAATTGTAATTGCCAAATATAGCCTTATGGCTTTTGAATTGTGTAACTGATGTTCTAAAATGAAAATACGTGATTATGCTTCATCAGTTTTTATTTGAAGGCTTTATCAGTTTATTTGTTAAACTTAGAAAAGAAAAAAATACAAAGAGCAGAGTTTGAGAAGAGAGAAAATTGAGAGTTTGAAAAGTCTGTGGATTGAGAGGGGAAGGAAGAGAATTGCTAAACTAAAGAAATCATCTTGTTTAGCATAAAGGTATAATCCTTTTTAAAAGTTCTTCAAGGTATTCTTATTACTTTACTTTACTGTATATGAATTTATTTGTTCAATGCATGAATTGCTTGATTGTAATTGATAATAAGCATGTATTGGCCATTATATAATGTTTATAAGCCAATTTGAAGGAATTAATCCATGAAAGCATGCTTTAGATTAGAGTTTTTGGTTTTACAGAGTTTCACTTTCATATATGGCTTAAATGTATAAAATTTGATGTTCAATTCAGATATTAATCTGTAAATTGATTGTTGATTGTGTTAATATGATAAGAGACGAGAATAATGCAACTTAAACGGATCAAAATGGTTTAGAAGCAAGATTATAGTGTTTGATTTCACTAAGTGTGTCAAAGTATAGAAAAAGAGCATGAACATTGGATTTTTGGGTCTTTAATTGGTTGATTATGTGTTTATAATGGTTAGAATTGTTAGAAACATGTTGGGTAATTGTTTTATAACATGTTTGATGTCTGGGTATGTTTAATTTATGTGTTGGATTGTAGAATTTGGAAAATTTGGCCTAGAATGTCACTGGTTCGCGAACTGTAGGAGATGACTGCCGAGTCTACCGCCCCGGCAGTAGAAATGAACTGGAAATCTCGCCCCGGCGGTCCTGTCGCCCTGGCAGCATAGTTGAACTAGTTTCCTCACCCCAGCGACAGTTTTGTATAGAAATCCACCGCCCCGGCGGTGGAACAGTAACTGGAAATTTTTATTTTTTTGTAATCTTGCTATGTTGCCGTGTACATGTTTAAAACTTAGATTAAAGTATTTAATAATAAATAAGATACTACAATGAGTGGTAACCAAATATTTAATGAATAGCAAATGACATTTGATATATTAAATGGGATACGAACACATCTTAATATGCATATAATCCTGTAACTAATTATTGTTACCATTTTATAATTAAAATGTATAGGTTGATTAAGGAACGTGAATTTAAATCTGTAATCTACGTGCGAGGCAAATTTTTCCTCCCTTAAACTTGTTATTTTATTTAAAGCAAGTTTACTTTCATTGAGCAAGTTTGTTAACCTTAGCTTATCGTTATTCAAGCAAGGTTGTTACCATGTTAGGTGCTTAAGCTTTATTCCAGTCATTTGTTATTCGATCATTGATTGTTATTCAAATTCCGAATATAAATTTTATTGTACGCCTTTATTGATGAATCAAATGCTTTAGTGACTAGCAAACCCTTATTGATTCAGCTAGTCCTTAGTTGATGAGCGTTCTAAAGACTTAGAATATTTTAAAATTGTTCCAAACCAAGTTTCTTTTGGTACGGATTCTGATGCTAAACTGAGATGAACAACCCTAATATAGGGGATTAATTACGCACCAGCGTTAAAATATTTGTGCACAATACATTGTACAAAGGGCTGATCCCCCTAGGTACGAGATGGATGGTCCATAGTCTATAAGACTGTTAAAGGTTACGGTAGAAATACTTTCTAACCTAGGACATAGTTCGAGGTCTTATGACCCTCAGATATAACTTTAAATCTTGAAATCTATTTTCCTTGAATCAAGCATTCTAACGAGCTTTCAGACCTTGATTATTTGTTGACTGAATTCAGAAAATTATTATACCTCAATTGAAATCTATTTCATTTAAATGTTATTGTTATCATACTTGTGGGTAATTGTTTGCTCACTCTTGCATTAAACATTGCAGCTAAGACAGAAAAGTCGGACGAGCCGTCCACGAGTAAGGGCAAGGGCAAGATGCAGAAATAGCTAAAGACATGTTATTCATTTGATGTTTTATTGTATTAAGACTTATTTAATTTTATGTTTTAATTCCGCATTGATGTAATAAAGGTTAGATAACCTGGGAATTTCTTACTTAAGAGTTTTAAGTTGTAACCTCTTTTATGGGAGATGTTTTATTCAGTTTAATTACATTATCTCTTATCATGGGTAATTAGACATGAATGTATAGAATAGTGAACACCAAATCTGTGGGATTGAAGTACCTGGATTTGGGGGTGTCACAATTTCTTCCTTCAATAAAATTAATAACCCTAGATGATCAGCAATCGCTCAATTATCCAAAATCATCGTTAGATTTTAAATCTAATGTGACAATCGCCCCCACTAGACCTTAACTATTATATAACCCAGAACTATCAGTCTAGATTTAATATAACAGAAGCATTAAGAAATAGAGAATTAGGTTATTCCAAGCAACAATCACACTATCAGGGATTATTTAACTTGCCTTCTGATAATCTTAATAATACCCAAAAGCTTGTCCACAATCAAATATTATTAAGTACTATCTGTGATCAGATATAACATCATTTGCTTAATATCATACCTTAATCTAGCAGACGATATTCATCAGATTAATCTAAATGGTCACATTAAATCAATCAGATAAAATAACATATAAACAGTTAAAACAGATTATCAGAATAAATCTCATATACGAAGGAATCAATAACTAAACTCAATTATACTAGTAACTGAAAATAAGGTTCCACATCCCCTTAGAACTGAATAAAAATAAACGAGCCTAGCATGCTGATAAATAAATAAAATATGATATAGGATGATGATCCAGGATGTCCAGGATGTTCTCAACTGATTACAAGTTAAAGGTATTTATAGATGCTTTGAAACCCTAGAAGAATTCTAATTATATTCTAATTTGGAAGTCTTCATTCTGCAGATATGGTAGTTTCATTCTCCTTCTTGATCTCTGCAATTCAGCTTTAGGTAACTTCCTTATTAAATTAGAATTTAGTTTCCAAAACCAAGTCTTCCTCAGTTTCCTTTTCCAATTCGATTCAGTTTCCATATTTAACTTTAACTCAGATTCCATATCAGACTCTACTTCCTATAATCCGAGATACTTTCCATGTATGACTGTAATTCCATCTCCAAATCCCTATACGAATCAAACTCTAGCATTCCAATACTCCAAATCCTACTCATAATAGGAATCCTGCAAAGTCGACTAAAATCGTAGAGTAATACTCTGCATCAGCACTTCGTAGTGTAGACATGACATCGTAGAGTGAACAGGGACAATCGTAGAGTTAACCTTGTCAGTCGTAGAGTAACTTAGCCGCTGGACTGAAAACGTAGAGTGTTGTGCCTAGTCGTAGAGTGAATCTCGCAATCATAGAGTGTAATTGGGAATCGTCGAACAACTCCGCCTAGCCTTCCTGCGATCGTAGAGCTGCCAGATTGCCATTCTAACACTACGAACGTAGAGTCTTAATACTGATCATAGAGTACTTCTGCAAAATAACATAAAACTCAGCATTAAACTCCATTTTTGTAGAATCACACTAAATTCTTCTATAAATCAATAAATAATTTAATTAAACTCATAAACACAGAAAACATATAATAATACTAAGCATAAAGGAACCAAAAACATAGAATATTTTGCACCTATCACATATGTCTATTGATTAGTTATTAGTTATTATGTCCAACTATAGTTTTAAAGATATTTGTATATTAGTTACTGAGTGAACAACCCCTTGTATGGGAAAAGGGCTATAATATGCCAGTCGAACCGATTTATGAGATGCGGCTACGAAATTGTCTTAAGTGGTGTATTACAAAATGATTAATATGCATTGAGGCATTTTCATCCCCGTGTTGATAAGAAGGGGAACTAGTATATTTGTTCTTATGGTTTAAACAACCAACCAGTTTACTATATTACTGTATATTTACAAAACTTGTGTTGTGGATAGAGAAAAATAAAATAATAGAGGATTAGGGGTATTCTAAAATCTTCTAGCTATGCTAGACATTCATGCGTATATTCGCACTTGGATGCCTTTGAAAAAGAATTATTCAAACGATTGAACTGTAAATTTTTTGAACCTATGTCTATGCTAATTTTTCAAGCTAGACAGGGTTAATTTGAAAAGGATAAAATGATTTTTATCATCAACACACGGTAGCCTAAGGTCTGAAGATTAACACATTGTTGGACATGATAAAGTCATAAAATTGATTTAGCTATGTTATTCATAGGTCTATGCTAATTGTTTTGGCTAGACAGATTTAATATGAAAAATAAAAATAAATTTTTCATCAACACACTATTTAACCTGGTGTGTTATGATAAATGATGAGTTATCAACGTACTCTTGCTAGGTGCGGTATATAGTCATAAAATTAATTTTTAAAAGTTTTGAATTGTTTAAAGATGAGTCAATGCCAATTGTTTCGACTAGACACCTTTGGTTATAAAATAAACGGACATATGATTCCGGTAAACGCAATATACAGCGTCTTTAAGACTATTATGGTATACGTAACTTGTGGTACGATAGCCTGATCACCTAAAGTACTGACTGATTGTGTTTTTTAATCCTGGTGATTGTTAAACTTGTGGGTCGTATATAACCCATATATAGAATATGAAACTGTTAAAGGTCTTGATTGACCCCTCGGTATAAATTAGAAGAATTCTCATTAAGAGAAGAATAAGATTGGAAGTCGAGTATGATTAAAGGTTTAAAACCTAGTGTAAAGAAAGGTTTAGATTAAACATTTTTACCTAATTTAAGTATTGAAAATTTAATGTAAGTTTATGATGAATTAAGAAAATTCATAGAATGAGATAAACTCGTAATGAGTTAAGTTATATGAATTAAAATTCATATTAAGTGGAGAAAAGAATAAAGATGATTATACTGTAATTTCGAGTACGAAATTCTTATAAAAAGGAGAGAATGTAATATCTGGAATATTTATAGAACATATACATATGATATTAAATGGCTAAAGTTAGTTGTAAAGTTAATTTCGAGGACGAAATTCTTTTAAGTAGGGTTGAATGTGATGATCCAAACTTTTAGGAAAATTATAATCCAACTTTATATGGATTGATAAAGATTGAATTACACTTTAAATGTGTTATGTAATTTATATGTGTTTGAATTGGTGCAACCTTAACACTTAATAAAATTCAAAAGTTATTTTAGAAGAAATCTTAAATTGGGAAAAGGTTAAAACCTAAACCTTAAGGCTTAAACCCTAAGGGTTAGGAAAAAATATAAGCTCCCTAGAGAAATGTGTATGTCGTAATAACATTCCGTTTCAAGATTTATCGGTAATACGATGTGAAAGCACGTATTATCCAATAAAAGTTTTTTCGAGAAAAAGACGAAAACACGAATCCCGAGAAACGCTTTTCGTCTTTTTGACAGTTCCTTTCGTTGTTTTGACTTGTTATATTTCACGACATAGTAATTATACGTGGTTTATAGACCAATGAACTAATAATATTTTTCCTACGAGAAAGACGAAAACACTATTCATTCGGGAACTGTTTTCTGAATTTTGAAATTTCAGATTCCTAAAAAGCGTTAATACGGAGAATAAATACTTTTCCACTAATAAAATTTCTACCCAAAATAATTTCTGGATATTATTAATTCACGAATACGGGGCAAATACGGATTGAATACAGAAAGAATACGAAGAATATTATAAGTATAATGTACAGTATAGTACGAGAATTATACTGAAGATTATACGAGATTGATACGAAATTAATACAAGGTATAACACGAGTAGATTACGAATATTATACGAAGTATATATACGAAAAAAAATGTGTATAAATACTTAAGTATTATACTAATTAGTTGAAATCAAACTATTATGTAACTGAGAATTCAAGTGATTTGCTTTCGACCAATCACGATCAAGTATAGCTATCCATGTGAAATGGTTTAGACCAATCAGAGCTAAGTTAGACAATACCAAGTTAGGGTAACCAAACTAGGAAAAGAAAATCTAGTTAGACTAACTAATTAGTAACTAAATCCAAGAAAACTGAAATGGACAAATCAAAACTAAGGAAAGCTAACTATGGATCCAAGTGAATTATTTTCGACCAATCGTAGCAAAGGATGATGTAAGCATGATGTGGCATGACATAAGGCTCAAAGAAGCACAAAGATGATGTTATCATGATGTCATGATGATGTCGTTTGGTAGAAGATATTTTGTGGCTTAAAGACCATTATACCCTAACTTAGAAAATCCTATAAATAGAGAGCTTAAGCTCATTAGTTCTTCACCAATTTCCAAAGCAAATTTCTTATATTCAAGGTTATAATCAAGAATTAGAAAGAGAGAGTTTTTGTGAGTTTTAGTAATTGCGAAGAAATAGCTAAAGCTCGCAACTACAAGAGGTAAAATCCTTAGTCGTTATTATGTTCATTTTTCTTTTATATTATAGTCTTTAAGCTTAAGAACATAAGTCGTGGCCATGTACGATTTTTGTTCTCTGTTTCCTTCATAAGTTCTTCAGCAAGTAGTTGTTATGTTCAATTTTATATAATAGTATAGTAGAAATCCCAAGAACACAAGTCGATACCATGTTCGGTTTTCCAACTCAGTGTTTCTTCATGTGTTCTTGAGAAAATCTTAAATATATTTAAGTTTATGTTATTTCAAGTTTAAAGTATCATAAATCACATATGTAAGTCATTATAATGCCTAAATTATTTCACTTATAAGAACCTTAAGCTCAAGAACATAAGTCGTTACCATATACGATTTTTCGTTCTTCGTGTTCTTCGTATTCTTGAGTAAAAGTCATAAATCTTACATAAGTAGGTTTATGATTTTGTTATTTCCTGTTATTGAATGTAATTAAGTGTTAGAACATGATAACACAACATTTTGATGCTTATGGTATCATGTTTTACTAAATGAAATGAAGAAATTATGAACAAAATCACATTTCTGACCTTTCTACCCATTTTCCAAATATTTATTGTCAGAATCTGCTTGTGAAATGTAAAATAAAGTTGTAGAGGGGGAACTTCTAATGAATTTAGACTCAAGAATCATGCAAACATTTTTTGAAATGAAGAAGTTATGGTAGTTTCCGTAAAGGACGTTAAAGCTGAAAAGTTTAAGGGGGCTCTCGGATGTAAAGGCTTAAAAATGACTTTTTGAGCTAGCCACTTATCTAAGTAATTCCACCTATGGAAATAGTTTTAACAAGTTATAAAAACACTTATTATGGAGTAAAATTCGATGAACTAACATTTGGGTACACGTAACCCATTATGTAGGGTTTTAAACATTTACCGGGAAACCTTAGTTTCGATCCGAGGCAAGTCTTCTATTCTAAACCTATGTGCAACTATTTCTAAGCTTGTTCATATGTGATAGGTTATATGTGAAAGTATATGTATGAAAGCCTTATGTGATGTTAAGTAGGATATGATGATTAATTGTTAAGTGTTTAATGATATGTTATGCCATATATGATTATGTTCTATCATTGAGCATGAGTTAATATGATTGTTAACTGAAAGTTATGTCAAGTCATGCATGTTAAAGTTTATATGAAAACATAATTTGTCTATGTGTTATTAGAGAGACTAGCTGAGCCGTGGTGCTCATTCTTGCGAATAAAACTTAAATTCTAGTTATGAAGAATGATAAGAAGATCATGAATGTAAAGCAGCGTAGACTAGATTTCATGTTTTATTTACTTATATTTGTATGAAGATATAATGACTGTTGTAATACGAATAAGCAAACCATGTAACCGAATATTATGAAATGATATTATTATTATCATCAAATGTTGTTATATCTTTACTTTGATATAACTTAGAATTGTTAAAGAGCTATAAATCTGAGTGAAGGCATTGGTAATATGGACTGATCATGTTATGCCGATACTCTAAACTTCAGATAGATAGTAAAACATTAATACTGTATGGATAAAGAACTATAAATCTGAATGAGGGTATTGAATAACATTGTAAGTGTCGTAAGAACAGAGATCTAGCGCCGATGAAGAAACTAAATTCATCACAAGGTTCTTCTGTTCCAAGTACAAGTGTGTTATTGATATTGTGAATGTCAGATAAATAGGAAATATCGATATGTAGAGATATCGCTATACGGATATATATATATATATATATATATATATATATATATATATATATATCTAAGTGAGGGTATTGAATGATATTGGGAGTTCTGTAAGCACTGAGGTTACACTTAATGAGCACCGGTAAGGTGCCACCTTTACCAGAATGCGCCCCTCGGTACCAAGAACGATCTTATTATTAATGTTGTGAACCTTAGGTGCATTGAAGTATAGAATATTTAAATATTAAGGGTAAAATTAAACGGTGTATATGGTGTAATCCGTGTATACGGATATGATATACAAGTTGATATTTGTAGAAAGGATGATATTGAGACCAAGTTAAGATACAGGGATTTAAGTAAAAGAAATTTTTAAAAGGAAGTGTCTGTAATAGAAAATTTCAACCAATATGATTATGGGATCATTGGTTAAGTTACGAAAGATGTTGAGTTAACGTCGAACCCTTGTTCGGGCGGCCAACACTCGAATTCGGGGGGCACTACAATAACTTAACAGGAAGTATATTGATCTAAGTGAAGTAATAAGTGAAATTTTAGTCTTAAGTCTTCTTAATCTATTTTCAATCTTGTGGTAGTTAGCATTAATTTATTTAATTATTTACTTTCATAAATTCACAAGTCTTTTAAGCACTTGTTTAATAAAATTGAGTTAATACAAAATTGGTAATTGTTAGTATAAAGTACAATTTTTCTCCGTGGGAACGATACTCTCTTATCACTAAAATACATATTGATCACGTATACTTGCGTGTTGTGCTAAACTAGATTTAGGAAAACAAGTTTTTGGCGTCGTTGTCAGGGAATTAATTTAATAATTTTTGTCAATATTAATTTCAATCAAATTGATCATTATTTAAACGTGTATTTTTCTATTTTAATTTTTCTGTTTAATTTTTTTTTCGCAGATACACCATGGCCAACTATGATTATCAGTGGCCTTATACGTGAATGACTCAGCCAAGAGCGGCAGGGATTTATGGACTCGAGGAATTGTTTGCACAGATGGAGACACTTTAGTGGAAGATTGACGCTTTAGCAGCACAACCTATTCAAAGTGTAGCGGTGATTTGTGATTGTTGTGCTGGAAACCATTTGAGTCATCAATGCGCCATCAGTTTCGAGTCGGTACAGTCTGGTGGTAATTTCGGCGACTATTCCAACGATTATCATCAAAGTTGGCGGAATCATCCGGATTTGTCATGGAGCCAAAATAATTAAGTCCAACTCTTTGCTCCAAGCCAATTATACACTCCAGAATTTCACGATCAAGCTCCTCCACATGAAGAGGAAAGGATGTCAAATTTGGAGGAACTTAATTCTTTCCAAGTGCATAGCTCTGATTGAGGAGCTGAATAGTCAGCAGATGTCGATTCAAAATTTTAAGAACCAGATGGGACAACTTATCAACGCCTTCAACAATAGCTATCAAGGTACATGGCCCAGTGATATGGTTCCCGAGACTGATGGATTACCCACGCCAAAGCTGCAACCGAACGTGCCAACAAATGTGGATACAAAAGAGGAGACGAATAGTAGGGACCAGGAAAAGAAGGCTGACGAAGATCCAGCCTTGAGTTCTAACATAGATGAGCCAATTTTGCTAGTGCCCCATATACCTTCTCCATCAATGCTTAAGGATCCGGGCAGTTTTGCAAGCTCGTGCCCAATTGGTAGTCATTTCATCGGCAAAGTTCTTTGTGGCATGGGAGTTAGCATAAATTTGGAGCCATGGTGTGATGAGAAAGAGGTCCATGAGAAGATAAATGAAGATCCAGTTGTGTTTAAAAAGCTTCAATTGCATATTCCGTTCACAGACACAATGGAGCAAAAGCCTAGCTACTTGAAGTTCTTAAGAGGGATTCTATCTAAAAAGAACAAGTTAGATGAAATTGAAACAATGGCCCTTACAGAAGAGAAGCCCTCAAATGTTACATTACTACCAATGGATAGAGGGTTTCTCAATTTTTGAAGGGAAATTGGATACTAAATGGTGAAGTCGGGCTGACGACTTTAAAATAAGCGCCTATTGGGAGGTAACCCAAGTTTAATTTTTAGTATTTTTATTTTATTTTATTAGGTTTCATAGTAGTTAATAAATTTGTATTTATTAGGATTTAATAAACTTGCTTCTATTGTCTTTACAGGTTATTCGAGTCCAAGTCAAGTGCAGTGCCTTATTCATTCCAATGTGCCTAGCTTATTCTTCAGACTTAGTAGACAAGGAGGAAGATTGCTATATTTTCAGGGAAGTCCTCTGCTTTACTTTTTCCTATTTTAGCCATTGAGGACAATGTCTAGTTTAACTTTGGGGGTGTGTTTTTAGTTTTTGTTTTATTTGGTATTTGAGTGTGTTATGTTATTAGATTTGCATTTTAGTTAGTATGTTTTTAGGATAGTTGAGCAATAGGTTGATTGAATTTGATTATGGTGCCAAGGATAAGAAAAAAATTGTGATTAATTTTTTTTAACTCATGGGAATTAAGAAGCATGCATAGTCTGTATTTTCGATTTATGAGTTGATTTTATACTGTTTGTGATTTTTTTGAACTTTAAAGCATATATCCATCTGTTTAGCTAGTTGTGTCTTAAGAATTTTTATTTTTTTTGTGAATACTTATGGGGATATCATTGAAACTGTAGAAATGTATGTGAGCATCATTTAAAGTGAAAATCAGGCACTCACATAAGTTTGGAAAAAATCTTGGATTATTGAAAATTTTAAAAATTTTGAACCTTCTCGAGTAGAAATAAGGCATCATGCGGTGGGTCGAGATGGAGCATAAAATGCACTCACCCACAAACACAGGCGTGAGATGGAGCGTAAAACGCACTCGTGCGAGAGAAAACGAGATGGAGCGTAAAACACACTCGTTCAATGGGAAGTGAGATGGAGCGTAAAACATACTCACTAAAAAGGAAAAAAAGAAATAAAAGGAAATTTGTTTGTGTTTTAGAATTACTTGGGAAGGGTTCAAGCGTGTTTAAAAGTATGGATTATCCTTTTGATCCTCTAAATTTTATGTTTTGTCTTTATTAGCGGAGATTGATGTGAAAGTTAGTTTATAGAGTTGATTTGAAAATATTTTATGAGTATTTGATTAAATGATCTAGTGTGAGTCATGGCTAGTTTGAACGTTTGGATGTACACACTCACTTAAAGGATCATTATTAGTTGTGGAACTGATGATTAGGTTGAAATTTTAGGCTTTGCATGTTTTCGATAAATTTTCTTGAGTTATCATTAGAGGAAATCTTTGAGGCTATTATGCAAATTTTTATTGATTCATTGCTCGAGTCACGTGAGTTGCTATTTAGAATTAGTTGTAATAGTTTTTGTTCTTAGTGTTTTGCTTGAGGACAAACAAATATTTAAGTTTGAGAGTGTTTGACGAGTGGGTTTTATACCTATGAATTAAGTATGTTTGGCTTGATAATTTGTGAGTTTTTAAGTATTTTAAGTTAGTATTAGGTATTTATAGTGTTTTTATGTTATTTTGTAGGAATAAGCAAGGAAACGCAATCCGGACATCTTTTAGAGTAAAATATGCAAGCAAATGCAAGAAGGGGAGATTGAAGGGTTTTCAATATTAAGTTGGATGAATGTTTTTGGCTTGGGATTTGAATTTTATTGTAGAGCTTGTCGAGAGCTTCGATTTGATAGGTGGTACATCCCGTAACTCCTCACGGATCAAAAGTTATGGCATTTTTATCAACAAAGATCAAAGTTTGGAGTTGCCATTTACATAGCGGTTACTTAAAGCCCAATTTCGACCTTGATACAGCCCGAATCTCTCAATACTCAAAGAATAAAAGTTGTAGATCTACTTCTTAGCTTTTCGGAACATCTTGAAGTGTCCCAATCGAAGTTCGGATGAGAAAGTTATGGCCATTTTACCAAAGGACGTCGCAACAGAAAATTGCCTAGCGCGGCCGCGCCATTCACCAGTTTATTTTGGGCGTGGTCGTGCCCAACACTAGAGAGAGGTTGCGGCCAGATTAAGGTTGCACGTGTTTTTGCATATTTTTGACTCCAAATTAGATTGGATTTCCTCTTAAGCTTGGGATTTGACTTGTAACCTATAAATACATGATATATGACATAGAATAGAGAGATCTTGCTACTTTTTACTAACCCTAAAATTGAGAGACTTTGCTACTTTTTTCTAACCTTAGAATTGAAAAAGGATTGGAGGCTTGAAGTAAGATATTATCACGAAGGAAGATCAAGATAGGAAGCTAATTTTGGAGAATCAGTTTTTAAAAGCTTGAAGCAATTGGGAGAACACGAATGATCTAAGTCAGGAGCTGAAGGAGAGACTCGAGGATTGCAGCAACAGTTTTTATTCTCCTCTCCTTCTTTTACTTTGTATCGTGAATGTTTTATCAATTGTGGATTATGGATTTTGATTCAATCATGAACTAATTTCTATTTTAAGATTACAATGGATCTTATTGTGTAGATTTTATTAATATGCTTCCATGTTAATTAATGTTGGTTATTATCATATTATCTATTATGATTTGTGCATAATTATTTAATTTTCTGGCCAGTAATTACCGTGATAATCTATATGAACTCGAGAGATGGATTATAGGTTTAGATATGATCATAATAACATGTGATTGTGTTTTCTGCATGGTGATGGAACTCATGATTTGTGTCTAGGATAGAGATATACTTATACGCCGCATGTAACCTAATAGGGAACCTGTGCTTTAAATCCTTTTCAATTGTAATTCACATAGAGATATAGTGAATTAGTTATTTAGGGTGTTTACCTTAATTCTATCATTTGTGGATTTAAGTTGATTTGTTTCTGATACGTCAATTGATGGTCATAAATATTGATGAGTTCTCGATTAACGATTTGAAATAGTTAGCATAACTTAACAGGAAGTATATTGATCTAAGTGAAGCAATAAGTGAAATTGTAGTCTTAAGTCTTCTTAATCCGTTTTCAATCTTGTGGTAGTTACCATTAATATTATTTAATTATTTACTTTCATAAATTCATAAGTCTTTTAAGCAACTATTTAATAAAATTGAGTTAATACAAAATTGGTATTGTTAGTATAAAGTGTTGTTTTTCTGCGTGGGAATGATACTCTCTTATCATTATATTACTTGTTGATCACGTATACTTGTGTGTTGTGCTAACCTAGATTTAGGCAAACATCGATATTGAATATTGTTAGGACAAATGCATATTTGATTTGATGATGATATAATGTATATTTGTATCAAGTAGGTTTTGTGAAGTCCTTATAATGAAATTAATGTAAAAGAACTTATAATAGGGATCAAACTTGTTATGTTGATCCAACACTCAACGTTCATAGAGTGAATACTTGGTATAAATCGTAGTCAGGAAACGATTGTAGAGCAAGATAGTGAAGCAGTCAAAGATCATAGAGCTTCCTAATCTGAGATCGTAAAGCAAGTTGAAGATCACAGAATCTGCCAGAGATCGTAGAGCTTATTGAAGAACGTAGAGTCTGTCAGAGATCGTGGAGCTCATTAAAAACCGTAGAGTCTGTCAGAAATCATAGAGCTCAATGAAGACCGTAGAGTTTATCAGAGATCGTATAGCTCAATGAAGACCGTAGAGTTTGGAAGAGATCATAGAGCTCATCAAATATTGTAGAGCTTGCCAATCATAGAGTCGCCTAGACAGATACTCTACAACCACCATGAAACTCTACGATTAGGAAAATCATAGAGTATATCATATCTGACAATGGACTGACATTGTCAAGACACGAAGAATGCAGATCCCAAGATAGTTGCTGAATATCTTAAAGTTTGAAAAGAAGATCAGATCGAAGTGTGTCTAAACAGCTAGTTCGTTGAAGTGACAACGACCCACTTGCAGGTCACTACAACAATTTGATATGATATGTCACAGCCGAAAGCAAACTGACACATACTCACCCAAAATTCAACAATAAAAAATCTTCTAGGATTTGATAAATGAGCAACGATAACTATCAAACGGGACAATCTCGAGAACATCTATAAGAGGCGCATATTCAATACAAAAGTAACAAGAAGATATTATACAAGATGATCTGCTGCCAAACTCTTAAGGCTCTAGTCTATGATCCTAAAGATCTTGAAGATCTAGAACATCTTGTTCTGTTGCTAAGTCTTTCATTACTGGACTTAAAGCTACTTAGCAGCACCCCAACCAAACACTCTATCTTAGTGATTCAGAGGTTTAAGCGACCTATGCAGCCAAGTCTTACTGACATAAATAGATCTTAATGCAACCAAGTATAAGTGACTTGAAGAGATCTTAGTGATCTAATTGTTACCAAGTCTAAGTGACTTAAAGAGATCTTAGTGATCTAATTGCTGCCAAGTTTAAGCGACTTGAAGAGATCTAAGTGATCTAACTAGGCAGGACTAAGTGACTTGCACCAGGTCTTAGTGGCTTAAAGGAATCTTTGTGATTCAATTATTGTAATTGTTCTTTGTGAACAGATCTTAGTGATCACCCCATCCTTAGTGGATTTCCTACTCGAGGAGTAGAAAAGTGGACTAGGAGATATTTGTTCTCCGAACTACTTAAAATTCCTTATCTCATTTACTTTCAGCATTTACTTTCCTGTTCATTACTATAAGTACTTTAAGATTTAGCATGTGACTTAGTTCCGCATTTGATTGTTAAATTTAGAACTGTGACTTTCCTAAACCTTTGTAAGGGGATTTTTAAATTATCATTCTGTTTTGCATAATTAAATTAACCTTCTTAATTTATAAGTTGGTAATACTCTATTAAAATTGAAGTTTTAAAAAAAGGATCTATTCAACCCCCCTTCTAGATCTTTAAGTACCCTTAAATAACAAGTGATATCAGAGCGGGTTCTCATAATCAAAGCTTAAATCACTTGAGTAGATCAATGGCAAAAAATAAAACCAATTCTGAGCTTGGTGGTGGAAAGAAGCCACCCCTATGTAACAAAGATAAATTTGCCAACTGGAAAGTGTGAATACGTCTATGGATGCATTTGATGTGGAGCTATTTTATGCTGTTTTAAATGGCCCATATGTTCCCATGAAGCTAGCTCCAATAACAAAAGATCCAAACAAGGTTGCGGTAAAGCAAAGGGCGAAATGAACTGATATGGAGAAGAAGCTCGTGCAGCTTAATAAGAAAGCTAAGAACATTCTGTTCATGGCTTTGGAGGACGAGCTGTTTGAGAGTGTGGTCAACTGCAAGACGACAAAGGAAGTATGGGAAGCTCTCCTGATGATGTACGAGAGAATTGAAGAAGTTAGAGAAAACAAGCAATCCCTACTGACTCAACAGTATAAAATGTTCTCCCATGTTTTTGAGGAGAACATAACAACAACTTATGAAAGATTCAATGTGCTGCTCAACTCCCTCAGAGCATTTGGAAAGGTCTATTCTAATAAAGACCTTAATATCAAATTCGTGAGAGCACTGCTGAGAAAGTGGGATGCAAAGACCACGATCATCAGAGAATTAAAAAATCCGTATGAGATGACTGTGCAGAAGCTCTACAGTATTCTTCTTACCTATGAGCTGGAGCAGAACCAAATGGCAGAGATTATTTTAGAATTCAGAAGGAAAGAGAAAGGAGTAACTCTCAAAGCTGCTGAGGTATCTTCTAAAGTCCCCTTGGAAGATGAATCTGATGATGATGAAGATAATGATACTATTTCCCTTCTTGCCCCAAAGTTGAGAAAGTTTATGAGAAAGGGCCGAAACAACAATTCTAGAAGATACAACAACAATTTTTGTAACGAATGTGATTTCTGTGAATAAATAAAATGTTTATTGAGCTAAATAAATATTTTATTTGATTTATTTATTGAATAGAATAAATAATTGATTAATTATCGTGGAGTAATTTATTTTAGTATAATTGTGTTAATTGTTATTTGAATAGTGATTTAATGTTATTCTAATTTAATTTAATAATTAAATTAGATGGCTAATGATTTATTTCAATAAGATGATTTATTGAATTAAATTATAATTGGCCATATAGAAATTATAAATTAAATTTGTAATGTCCGGAAAATTTTAAACACTGTACCAAATTTATTGTTATAAATAAGTTCATTTTATATATAATTTTATAAATTTAATTGGACCCATGTAAGAATGTTTATTTAATTATATAATTATAGGTCCAATAAATTTCTTGCATTAAAGGGGCTCATTATTAGTGCAATGTAAATTAATGGGTTAACTCCCAAGATTTTATTTGGAAGAAATTAGAAGGAGATTAATAAACAAATTATTTTATTATTACCGGATTAAAATAATTCAAATAAGGAGTTATTGGTGAAATAAATTTTTATTAATTAATTAAATTACTTAATTCAAAGAGCATAATAATTTCAAGTTGGTCTAGTTACTTTAATTTCAATAGACCCAAATTTTATTAGGCAAGCCCAATTTTCTTTTATAATTCCTTGCTGGGCCAAACTCTATTGAAAGCTGAGCCCAATACCCTTTTACTTTCCTAGTTGGGCTGTTTTTCCCTTTCATTAGTCGGCCCAACCATTTTGGGTTGAACATAATTTCTTCCTGCCGGGTCAAGTTCATTCAGTCCGGTCAAACCATTTCACAATCGGTAAGACATTTGGGGAAAAGGGGGTTAAACCGATCAAAGCAGAAATTTCAAGCCCTAGACCCTCGCATCAGATAGCAACGGGAAGAAGGGATAGGGGTAGGCTTGGCCAAGCTATCAATCAAATCCATCAGTCGATAAGGGACGGGGGAAAAGGCGCCGGCGACGGCTTAAGCCGACTGACGGCGTGAAGAAAACCAGTGGACGGAGCGAGGTGGTAACAAGCGACCGATAGTCCAGCGAACGAACCAAGGGTTCCCGGAAGTCAGCGACGGGACCGGTGGAAACGCACGCGGCTCAAGCCAACCGGCAAGTCACAGAGTTGATGGGTGATGTGTAGCCTCAGGCGACAACTCACCCCCACATACCGGTGGGTCTTAATGAACCAATTTGGGTAATACCCAAACCAAACTTGGTGAAAATTTCGTCTATAAATTAGGCGCCTCAAGCCCTAACCCAAAGCTGTCAAACCCCTTGTTGTGAGTTCCAAAATTAGGGTTTTTCTTTTTTTTTAGTGAGCAAATACAGAGAACAGGGGAGATAGAGGAGGCCATTGTGGATGTCCAACTGGGTTGATTACTTCGGACGGCGACGACGGACGGCCACTCGAACCACCCGAAGGTATAACCGTGAGTGACTGAGTGATTTTGAAGTCATTTCTTCCTTCTGTATTGAA
The DNA here is from genome assembly GCA_034770075.1 of Aralia elata. NCBI lineage: Eukaryota > Viridiplantae > Streptophyta > Magnoliopsida > Apiales > Araliaceae > Aralia > Aralia elata. The sequence continues at coordinate 263,411 of JAVJAP010000070.1, forward strand.
CAAATTGTTCTGGGCATTTTGTTTCTCGTATTAGGTTGATTTGTTCTGTTGAATTGCTGGGTAGTGCTTTCCCCTGGTATTGGGATTTAGTTTTGAGTATTGCTTGGTTTGAAAACCAGAACATTGTGGTAAAAAAAAAAATTTTGGATTTAAAACCTGGTAATAAATTGTTAATATCCTTGTTTGGCTTTATTTTTGGGAAATCTGTATTGTGTTTCTTTTTTTGGTTTGTGCTCTGTATAGTTGCCAATGGTGTTGGCTTATGATACTGTATGCAGGTTATGATTGTTCTGTAATGGGATATTTGTACTGTGTTAATCCTTTGATTTGGAACTGGTGAACCTAGAAAGGTTCTAGCAGCTGATTTGGTTGTGTTAACTGTTATACATTGTATTGTATTTGTTGACTCATTTGGCTTAAGAAATTTGGTGTTGCGATTTCTAGATATAAATCTCTGTATATTGCCGAATTCCAAATGTTCCGGTAAATTGGTTTCATTGGTTTTTCGCTTGGAAGGGGTATTGAATTCAAAACCAGTATTGTTGTAATCCGGGGAAAGAAATTGATGCCTAATATGTAGGTTATTAAATTGAGCTGATGGCACATTTGTAGATTAACTAGGCACTGTACTAATAAATAATAAAAAAAAAAATTAATAAAATAATTATTTATTATCCATAAATAATAAATAAAGGTAATAAATGTTTAATTTTATTTTAATCCTATTATTTAATTAGACATAAGTAAAGTCATTAATTATTTATTAATTATCCATAAATAATAAATAAAAATAGTAAATATTTAATTTTTACTTGACTAATATTAAATATGGATGATTAGTACATTAATTATAAATATAGTATTTGATTTAAATAATAAATAAATATGAATAAAGTTAATAAAATAATTGTTTATTATTTATTACTAAATAGTAAATGAAGGTACTAGGTATTTGATTATTATTTGATAATAATAACTAGGTATGAATAAAGTTATTGAATAAGAAGGAAATTAACTACTTAATCATTAATGAAATAATGATTAAGTATAAGGGAGATTTATCAGTTTAGCTACGGCCCTTAATAGATAATGATAATAAACCCTTAAGGATTTCTTAATAATAATTAAGTATGGGCGGGATTCATACAGTAAGTATTAAATCAATGTTGAATAAGAGACAAGGTTAATAATTACTAAATTACCCCTAAGGTAATGTTAATTAAGAGTAAACTGAATAAATGATCAATGGTTTCTGTCATCTCTAAACCAAAATAAATTTATTTTAAATAAAGTTTGTTAAACCATACCTAGATACTATTAAAGGAAATAAATTGAGGGACCATGATCTATTATTATAGCTAAGGGTCATTAATAAATTCCCGTTTAACTAATGTTAAATGGTAATTGATTATAGGTAGTGAATTCTTTATTTGCTAAGTAAATAGTATAATAAAGTGTGCCAAGATACAATCATGTTATAATAATTGATAAGCCGACTTTATCCAATGATAGGTCACTCGAGATCAATTAATTAAAGCTAGAATTTATCTGTAGCTGAGCAAACAGGCAAGTCCTCTATCCCGAACTTTGATTTCTGCAAGTTCTCTACCCTAAAATTCTTACATTGTTGCAAGTTCTTCTTACTCAATCCTTACATTGAGCAAGCTTTTAAACCTTATGCATTGTTCTATTCGTGCAAAAAGGCATATATTGTTGCAAATTATTTCTTAAGCTTGAATTTTATTTCCAAGCATGCTTTAAGTGGTCTAATTACTTTCAAAGATTACTCCACATTTGTATATTATTGACATTCGTGCATTTGAATTCGTATATTTAAATTCAGAAATCTGCAAACCATTCATGGTTAAGTCTGAACCCTTGTTCGGTCAGACAATTATGCGAAATTTTATAAAAGTTATCCGAACCAATCAATGGTAAGGATTCTTAGACTGTATGAACACCCCTTTATTTATAGGGGAGTACCCCACGTACCGTATATAAGGTACGAACAACAGAATTAAATGTTATGCATATACATAGGGTACGCGAGGCTGATCCCCTCAAGTACGTTATTCTGTAGCCAGTAACCAGAGGGTCAACCAACTATTGACTCCTCTGGAAGTTATCGTTCAAAGTCTATTTGACTATCAATTGTTCTAAAAGCATTTAATGTTCTTGCTTCTGATTATTCTATTGTTGCAATCCCTTTAATATCCCTTCATCATGATATATCTCTATTGTTGTACTTTAAACTTGCTGGGCAAACTCGTTGCTCATTCTTGCTATATCATGACTTCATTGCAGCCAAACCCGAGACGTCAGGGAAGAACAGAGGGAAGGAAAAGATGAAATGATAGATTTCTCGTAGCAGACTTTAGATTTATGTGTTGGCTAATTTCTGTTAATGTAATTTAAACCCTGATGGCTATTTAGGGTACGTACTGTGTAAATGTTAAAGGTTAATCGTATTCTGGGACTAGTAACACCTTGAAATGAACAACGTATGTTTATATATTCCGCACTTTTAGATATCATATGTTGTTAGAGGTGGATGTTTATGTTGAATCGTGATGACCGGATCCGGGTATTTGGAGACCCGAATTTGGGGGCGTCACAGGTTGGTATCAGAGCTGTAGGTTATAAACTTTAGGATCGCGAAACCTAGGTTATAACCTTCATAGTAAACTCGTATTGAGTGTTAAGGGATAAATCGAGGAGATTTATCATATGTGGTTTTGATGAATTGGGGAATTCATCGAGTCGAGTAGTACCCAATGAAATATAACTTCATTTCTTCAATGAATATATTTTATTGCTGTACTAATGTTAGTTTTTGTGTGTTTGTAGGATGGCTGCTGTAGGGGAGACTAGTGGAGCCCGTGAGGAGGAATTATTTATAGACATACCGGTAGTGGCGGAGCAGCTGGTGGGCTATGCTCCTATTGCCCCGGGACTGTTACAGGAGGAGTCCGAGTCGGAGGAGGACTATCACAGGGAGCTACCAGAGCCAGTGATAGGTAGAGTCATGAGGTCGGGTAGTCAGGACCCTGATACCGAGGAGGAGGATCCCGAGACCGAGGGGGAAGAGCCACCTGCTGATATTGACGGCATGTGATCCACTGCTGATGATATTATTGAGGGATTGACGGACAGAAACGAGGAGTTGGAGGCTCGGATTGCTCATTTGGAGGAGCAAAACCAGACCCATCAGTATATGGAGGACCAGTACAGAGACTTGGCCTACCAGCTCCAGCATGACTTAGGGGTGGCCAAGGTACAGCTGCAGGGCTACGAGTCCTCAGCACAGCAGGTCGGACCACTGCTACATCAGCTAGTGGCCCGAAACGCTGAGTTGAGGGAGAGACTGGAGCAGCGGGATCTGCAGATCGCCCACCTGAGGGCGAAACAGGAGGCCATGAGGTTTGAGGCCGGACTGGAGGTGGCTGCGAGGATGCGCGTCAGGGAGGCCTGGGCCAGGGAGGCCAGGAGGGTTGATCAGCTGGAGGACCAGCTAGAGGCCAGGGCAGTGAGGATAGAGACCCTGGGGCATGCCTTGGATGCAGCCTACCGTAGACCCCGGACTGAGACAGGGGAGTCCAGTCGCTCTGTTCGCCGCAGGATCGGGGATGGAGCAGCCTCTTCTGGCCAGCAGGCTCGGATCCGTCATGATGTATAGTGATGGGATAGGATGGTTGATTAGTTTCTAGTACAGTCGGTCCCACTTTTGTTTATGTTAGGGACATAGTCATGTTTGTTTATGAAACTTTATATTTGTTGTTATGATTGGGGTAGCAGTTAAAACCCCAACTTTTGTGTTTTGAGGGATGGAAGGTTAGGATTCCCCACTTTTGTCTAGGGGGAAGGGTTATTGATGAATAGGACACAGTGGCGCATTTATAGCAGTATGCCACAGGTTTCGTATTGTAACAAACGGTGGTATATGAATATAAATGCAGATGTTTCACTTAAATCAAATGTGTTGATAAATATTTTACCTTTAATTGTTTATTTCAATAACATATGATGTAAAATGTGAATCTATAGGTAAAAGTCATCAATTTCCTTATTCTAAACCATGCCAAGGGGAAGGCCACGTAACCGACAGGTCGAAGAGTCAGAAAGTGAGGTTGGAGACCAAACCAACCCCATGAGAATGTTCGCGGAGATGCTGGCCGAGGCTATGCAATCCAGACCACCACCTGTAGTGACTCAAGCAGCAGCTGAACCAGCGCATCATCTTGCAAACTTTAAAGATTTCAAATTGGTTGGACCACCTGAGTTCAAGGGAACTCTTAACCCAATCGAGGCGCAGACCTGGATAGAAGAGATAGAGAAGGTCTTTGAAGTAGCAAGGGTGGCAGAGGAGCAGAAAACAAGTTTTGCCACTTTCATGCTAAAAGGAGAAGCCAACTATTGGTGGAAGGCCAATCGGGGCCGAGTTGAAGAAGGCACTGTCGCTTGGGATCGTTTTAAGGAGATGTTCTTGGAAAATTACTTTCCAGAGAGCATGAAGCAGGAGATGGAGATCAAGTTCCTGGAGCTGAAACAAGGAAACATGTCTGTGGCTGAGTACGCGGCTAAGTTTAATGAGTTGGCACGGTTTGCAGCTCACCAAGTCAGCACAGAGGAAAGGAAAGCTCGTAGGTTTGAGCAAGGGTTGAAACCATGGTTATACCGTTCTGTGGCGGTATTGAAAATCAGAACATTTGCAGAGTTGATGGAGAGGGCAATCATTGCAGAAGGTGGCAGTGAGGCCCTGGCCAAATACAATCACGAGAAGAAGAAGGGACATGAGGGCCCTAAGGCAGGAAGCAGCGGGGGCAGCAACCCCAATAAACGGAAATGGAGTGAGAGCCAATCTTTCGGGAGCAATAAACCCGGAGGAAATCCGTCTGGAGGGGAGGCAAGAAAACCCGGCAGGTGCAGTAATTGTGGTAAGAACCACACGGGGGAGTGTATGAAGGGAAAAAGCGTTTGCTACAAATGCGGGCAACCGGGGCACATGGCTCCCCAATGTCAGAACAAACCAAAGGGAGGTTGTTTCTCCTGTGGATCACCTGGCCACCAGATCAAGGATTGTCCAAAGAGGAAGGGCGACGCTGGGAGTGGCAACCGAAACAACAACAACAACAACAACAACAGCGGGAACAATAACCGGCTGAGCTATGGGGCACCAGCCAGTCAAGCCAACAGGCCAACAGCCCGCACGTTCAACATGACAGTCCAGGATGCAATGGAATCCAAGGACGTGGTGTCAGGTATCATCCCAATCAATGATATAAATGCATATGTGTTATTTGATTCGGGTGCTACTTGTTCTTTTGTTTCCGAAGAATTTGCTAGTCAGTTACATGTACCTTGTGAAAAGTTAGAACACCCCATGAACGTAGAAGTAGCAAACAAGGAAGTTATCCCCATAGACTGCATTCATAGGAATTGTTGTGTTGAATTGCGAGGATTTAAGCTCAATGTGGATTTGATACCAATTCGACTGGGAGAGTTTGACGTAATCCTGGGAATGGATTGGCTATCAACCCACGGAGCAGTTATTGATTGTAAGGAAAAGTGTGTACACCTGAAGACTCCTAATAAGTCGAAGGTAGTATTTTACGGCAGTAAGCCACCAAGCCAATCTTGTTGTCTTACTATGATGCAAACAAGGAGATTACTCAAGAAGGGTTGCGAATGTTATTTGGCCCATGTGGTTGATACTCGTCGAGTAGGGGATGAGATGAGTCAAATACCAGTCGTGAGAGAATTCACCGATGTCTTTCCCGAAGAGCTTCCGGGACTGCCGCCGGACAGGGAAATCAAGTTCGTTATCGATTTGGCACCAGGAACCGCACCAATATCGAAGCCGCCGTATCGAATGGCACCTGTAGAGATGAAAGAATTGATGGTGCAACTGCAGGAACTGTTGGATAAGGGTTATATCAGACCGAGCGTGTCCCCGTGGGGAGCGCCAGTTCTGTTTGTAAAGAAGAAAGACGGTTCAATGAGGCTTTGTATCGACTATCGAGAGTTGAACAAAGTTACGATTAAGAATAGGTATCCACTCCCTAGAATTGACGATCTGTTTGATCAACTCAAGGGAGCGAAGTACTTTTCAAAAATCGACCTGAGAACAGGCTATCATCAGCTGAAGGTGAGACAGGAAGATATCCCGAAGACTGCATTCAGGACTCGTTATGGACACTTCGAGTTCCTGGTAATGTCTTTTGGATTGACAAATGCACCAGCAGTATTTATGGATATGATGAATAGAGTATTCAAGCAGTACTTGGATAAGTTCGTAGTCGTATTCATCGATGACATCTTGGTGTATTCGGAGACAGAGGAGGAGCATGCTGAACACTTAAGGATTGTATTAGAAGCCCTCAGGAAGGAGAAGTTGTATGCGAAGTTTTCTAAGTGTGAGTTCTGGTTGCAAAGGGTACAGTTTCTGGGTCATGTCATAGACAAGAATGGTGTTTCGGTGGATCCAGCAAAGGTAGAAGCAGTTATCAACTGGGAACAGCCGAAGACGCCGACGGAGATCCGGAGTTTCTTGGGATTAGCGGGATACTATCGGAGATTCATCCAGGATTTTTCAAAGATAGCATCGCCGTTGACCAATCTCACCAGGAAAACAGTTAAGTTTGTTTGGTCGGAGAAATGTGAGGAGAGTTTCATGGAATTGAAGAAGAGACTCAGCCAAGCACCAGTGTTGACCTTACCGGACAATACTGGGGGTTTCGTAGTGTATAGCGATGCATCACACAAGGGTCTTGGTTGTGTACTGATGCAACACGGCAAGGTCGTGGCGTACGCATCACGACAACTAAAGGACTATGAGAAGGGTTACCCGACTCATGACCTGGAGTTAGCCGCGGTGGTGTTCGCTTTGAAGATTTGGAGGCACTACCTATATGGGGAGAAGTGTGAGATATATACAGATCACAAAAGTCTGAAATATATCTTCACTCAAAAGGAGCTGAACATGACGCAACGCCGATGGTTAGAATTGATCAAGGACTACGACTGTGAAATTCTGTACCATCCGGGCAAAGCGAACGTAGTAGCTGATGCCTTAAGTAGGAAAGGCAAGGTGAAATTGATGCAACTGACAGTCCAGGAGGAATTGATACGGGACTTTGAACGTCTGGAGCTGGAAGTTAGGTATCCAATGGAGGTGGACGAAAAGGTGTTCGCCGTGACGGTAGGACCAACTCTACTGGATAAGATATACAGGAGGCTCAAGAATTTAACGAGGAATGCGTTGACATTAAGAAACAGTTATCGGAAGGAAAAGCCTCGAAGTATAAGGTTGACAGCACAGGATTGCTGAGATTCGAGGGAAGGATCTGGATACCCTACGTACCAGACTTAAGGGAAGAGATTTTGCAGGAGGCCCATAATACAAGGTTTTCGGTACATCCAGGTAGCACCAAGATGTATCAAGATCTTCGTCAACATTATTGGTGGCCGCATTTGAAAGGGGAAGTTGCAGAGTTCGTCAGCCGGTGTTTAACTTGTCAACGGATCAAGGCTGAGCACCAACGGCCGAGCGGATTGTTGCAACCCTTAGAGATTCCCGAATGGAAGTGGGAGCACATCACAATGGATTTTGTGGTGGGACTTCCAACAACGCAAAAAGGTCTAGACGCCATCTGGGTGATCGTAGATCGTTTGACCAAGTCTGCCCATTTTCTACCGATCAAGATCAGGTACAAATTGGAACAGCTAGCAAAACTTTATGTGAAGGAAATAGTATCACGACATGGAGTGCCGGTATCTATTGTGTCTGACAGGGATCCGCGCTTCACGTCAAATTTTTGGAGAAGTCTGCAGGAGAGACTGGGAACACAGTTAAGAATGAGTACGGCATATCATCCTCAGACTGATGGTCAGAGTGAGCGAACAATTCAGACTCTAGAGGATATGCTCCGGGCAGTTGTGATGGACTTGAGTGGCAGCTGGGACGATCACTTGCCACTAGTGGAGTTCGCCTACAATAATAGTTACCATGCTAGTATTGGTATGCCACCGTACGAAGCGCTATATGGGAGGAAGTGTCGAACGCCGTTGTGTTGGGATGAAGTTGGTGAACGGAGATTGTTGGGGCCAGAGTTGGTACAACAAACCGTGGAAATCATTAAAGTAATAAGACAGCGGTTAGTAGCAGCTCAAGATCGTCAGAAGAAGTATGCCGACTTACATCGTCAAAAACGAGACTTTGAAGTTGGTAGCTTTGTGTTTCTGAAGGTATCTCCATGGAAAGGGAAGATCCGTTTTGGGAAGAAGGGCAAATTGAGCCCTAGGTTCATAGGACCGTTCGAAATCTTGAGACGAATCGGCGAGGTGGCGTACGAGATAGCATTACCTCCTGAACTTGAGCACATCCACAACGTGTTCCACGTATCAGTGTTGCGTCCGTATAAGCCGGATTACAAACATGTTATCTCCTATGAACCAATTCAAGTCGAAAGAGATTTATCGTACGAGGAGATTCCTGTTCAAATACTGGATAGAAAAGAGCAGAAGCTGAGGAATAAAATCATTCACTCGGTGAAAGTTCTCTGGAGAAATCACGCGGTGGAAGAGGCCACGTGGGAGCTCGAAGAAAAGATGAGAGCAAATTACCCTCAGTTATTCGAGTAACCTTAGATTGAAATTCCGAGGACGGAATTTTTATAAGGGGGAGAGGATGTAATGTCCGGAAAATTTTAAACACTGTACCAAATTTATTGTTATAAATAAGTTCATTTTATATATAATTTTATAAATTTAATTGGACCCATGTAAGAATGTTTATTTAATTATATAATTATAGGTCCAATAAATTTCTTGCATTAAAGGGGCTCATTATTAGTGCAATGTAAATTAATGGGTTAACTCCCAAGATTTTATTTGGAAGAAATTAGAAGGAGATTAATAAACAAATTATTTTATTATTACCGGATTAAAATAATTCAAATAAGGAGTTATTGGTGAAATAAATTTTTATTAATTAATTAAATTACTTAATTCAAAGAGCATAATAATTTCAAGTTGGTCTAGTTACTTTAATTTCAATAGACCCAAATTTTATTAGGCAAGCCCAATTTTCTTTTATAATTCCTTGCTGGGCCAAACTCTATTGAAAGCTGAGCCCAATACCCTTTTACTTTCCTAGTTGGGCTGTTTTTTTTTTTCCCTTTCATTAGTCGGCCCAACCATTTTGGGTTGAACATAATTTCTTCCTGCCGGGTCAAGTTCATTCAGTCCGGTCAAACCATTTCACAATCGGTAAGACATTTGGGGAAAAGGGGGTTAAACCGATCAAAGCAGAAATTTCAAGCCCTAGACCCTCGCATCAGATAGCAACGGGAAGAAGGGATAGGGGTAGGCTTGGCCAAGCTATCAATCAAATCCATCAGTCGATAAGGGACGGGGGAAAAGGCGCCGGCGACGGCTTAAGCCGACTGACGGCGTGAAGAAAACCAGTGGACGGAGCGAGGTGGTAACAAGCGACCGATAGTCCAGCGAACGAACCAAGGGTTCCCGGAAGTCAGCGACGGGACCGGTGGAAACGCACGCGGCTCAAGCCAACCGGCAAGTCACAGAGTTGATGGGTGATGTGTAGCCTCAGGCGACAACTCACCCCCACATACCGGTGGGTCTTAATGAACCAATTTGGGTAATACCCAAACCAAACTTGGTGAAAATTTCGTCTATAAATTAGGCGCCTCAAGCCCTAACCCAAAGCTGTCAAACCCCTTGTTGTGAGTTCCAAAATTAGGGTTTTTCTTTTTTTTTTAGTGAGCAAATACAGAGAACAGGGGAGATAGGGGAGGCCATTGTGGATGTCCAACTGGGTTGATTACTTCGGACGGCGACGACGGACGGCCACTCGAACCACCCGAAGGTATAACCGTGAGTGACTGAGTGATTTTGAAGTCATTTCTTCCTTCTGTATTGAACAAATTGTTCTGGGCATTTTGTTTCTCGTATTAGGTTGATTTGTTCTGTTGAATTGCTGGGTAGTGCTTTCCCCTGGTATTGGGATTTAGTTTTGAGTATTGCTTGGTTTGAAAACCAGAACATTGTGGTAAAAAAAAAAATTTTGGATTTAAAACCTGGTAATAAATTGTTAATATCCTTGTTTGGCTTTATTTTTGGGAAATCTGTATTGTGTTTCTTTTTTTGGTTTGTGCTCTGTATAGTTGCCAATGGTGTTGGCTTATGATACTGTATGCAGGTTATGATTGTTCTGTAATGGGATATTTGTACTGTGTTAATCCTTTGATTTGGAACTGGTGAACCTAGAAAGGTTCTAGCAGCTGATTTGGTTGTGTTAACTGTTATACATTGTATTGTATTTGTTGACTCATTTGGCTTAAGAAATTTGGTGTTGCGATTTCTAGATATAAATCTCTGTATATTGCCGAATTCCAAATGTTCCGGTAAATTGGTTTCATTGGTTTTTCGCTTGGAAGGGGTATTGAATTCAAAACCAGTATTGTTGTAATCCGGGGAAAGAAATTGATGCCTAATATGTAGGTTATTAAATTGAGCTGATGGCACATTTGTAGATTAACTAGGCACTGTACTAATAAATAATAAAAAAAAAAATTAATAAAAAAATTATTTATTATCCATAAATAATAAATAAAGGTAATAAATGTTTAATTTTATTTTAATCCTATTATTTAATTAGACATAAGTAAAGTCATTAATTATTTATTAATTATCCATAAATAATAAATAAAAATAGTAAATATTTAATTTTTACTTGACTAATATTAAATATGGATGATTAGTACATTAATTATAAATATAGTATTTGATTTAAATAATAAATAAATATGAATAAAGTTAATAAAATAATTGTTTATTATTTATTACTAAATAGTAAATGAAGGTACTAGGTATTTGATTATTATTTGATAATAATAACTAGGTATGAATAAAGTTATTGAATAAGAAGGAAATTAACTACTTAATCATTAATGAAATAATGATTAAGTATAAGGGAGATTTATCAGTTTAGCTACGGCCCTTAATAGATAATGATAATAAACCCTTAAGGATTTCTTAATAATAATTAAGTATGGGCGGGATTCATACAGTAAGTATTAAATCAATGTTGAATAAGAGACAAGGTTAATAATTACTAAATTACCCCTAAGGTAATGTTAATTAAGAGTAAACTGAATAAATGATCAATGGTTTCTGTCATCTCTAAACCAAAATAAATTTATTTTAAATAAAGTTTGTTAAACCATACCTAGATACTATTAAAGGAAATAAATTGAGGGACCATGATCTATTATTATAGCTAAGGGTCATTAATAAATTCCCGTTTAACTAATGTTAAATGGTAATTGATTATAGGTAGTGAATTCTTTATTTGCTAAGTAAATAGTATAATAAAGTGTGCCAAGATACAATCATGTTATAATAATTGATAAGCCGACTTTATCCAATGATAGGTCACTCGAGATCAATTAATTAAAGCTAGAATTTATCTGTAGCTGAGCAAACAGGCAAGTCCTCTATCCCGAACTTTGATTTCTGCAAGTTCTCTACCCTAAAATTCTTACATTGTTGCAAGTTCTTCTTACTCAATCCTTACATTGAGCAAGCTTTTAAACCTTATGCATTGTTCTATTCGTGCAAAAAGGCATATATTGTTGCAAATTATTTCTTAAGCTTGAATTTTATTTCCAAGCATGCTTTAAGTGGTCTAATTACTTTCAAAGATTACTCCACATCTGTATATTATTGACATTCGTGCATTTGAATTCGTATATTTAAATTCAGAAATCTGCAAACCATTCATGGTTAAGTCTGAACCCTTGTTCGGTCAGACAATTATGCGAAATTTTATAAAAGTTATCCGAACCAATCAATGGTAAGGATTCTTAGACTGTATGAACACCCCTTTATTTATAGGGGAGTACCCCACGTACCGTATATAAGGTACGAACAGCAGAATTAAATGTTATGCATATACATAGGGTACGCGAGGCTGATCCCCTCAAGTACGTTATTCTGTAGCCACTAACCAGAGGGTCAACCAGCTATTGACTCCTCTGGAAGTTATCGTTCAAAGTCTATTTGACTATCAATTGTTCTAAAAGCATTTAATGTTCTTGCTTCTGATTATTCTATTGTTGCAATCCCTTTAATATCCCTTCATCATGATATATCTCTATTGTTGTACTTTAAACTTGCTGGGCAAACTCGTTGCTCATTCTTGCTATATCATGACTTCATTGCAGCCAAACCCGAGACGTCAGGGAAGAACAGAGGGAAGGAAAAGATGAAATGATAGATTTCTCGTAGCAGACTTTAGATTTATGTGTTGGCTAATTTCTGTTAATGTAATTTAAACCCTGATGGCTATTTAGGGTACGTACTGTGTAAATGTTAAAGGTTAATCGTATTCTGGGACTAGTAACACCTTGAAATGAACAACGTATGTTTATATATTCCGCACTTTTAGATATCATATGTTGTTAGAGGTGGATGTTTATGTTGAATCGTGATGACCGGATCCGGGTATTTGGAGACCCGAATTTGGGGGCGTCACAAAATTAGTAAGGTTTAATTGAATTTATTTAATTATAGGTTTAATTAAATTGAAAGTGTGACAATTAAACTATATAGTATAATAGGTTATTAAAATAAATGGAAAAGGGTTTTTATTTTAGTTAAACTAAACAAGGCCTTATGACCCTTGGTTGGTAAAAATGGTTTATTTTGTTTTGGTTCAACCAAACAAGTCCTTGTGGCTTTTGGAATTCTATTTTCTTAATTGGGTTTCCCAAACATGGTCTAACCCTTTGTTTTAGCAACTGACTAATTAAAATCAAGTTGCGTTAAAAAAATAATAAGTCAGTTGTTTTCTAAGCCTAAGGAAGGAATATCAGAGTTTTGGTAGAGAAAGAATAGAGAGAATATAGAGAAGGAATAGGGAAAATTGAGAGAAAAACTTGAAAATCAAAGAAGAAGAAGGAGGATTGTCAAGCTATTCCTAATCATTTACCTTAATCAAGGAATTAAGAGGTATAATCTGTTTCTAATTCTTTAATTTTATTACATTGAGTTTTTTCACTGTATAAGGTTTTTACTTCCATGTATGTAAATTTATTTGCTCAATGCATGAATTAGTTGGTTGTAATTGATAATATGCATGCATTAGTGATTATATGATGTTTATAAACCAATTTAAAGGAATTAATCCATGAAAACATGCTTTAAAATAGAGTTTTGGTTTTATAGTGTTTCACTTTCATATATGTGGCTTATATGCATGAAAATTAATGTTCGATTTGACTATTAATCGGTAAATTGACTCTTGATTATGATAACATGATGAAAAATGAAAAGAATGCAATTTGAACGGATTAAAATAGTTTTATATCGAGTTTATAGTGTTTGTTTTCGCTAAGTGCGTAAAATATGAAGAATTAACATGAACATAGAAATTAAATCTTTTAAATAGGTTATTTGGAGTTTCTGATGCATGGGTAATGCTCTGTAATTGCTTGCTACTAAGTCTTTTGAGTTTATAGCATCAGTGAATAATTATTTTGGTGTCTAAAAGAGTAAGTTATGAAATTGGTTGGAAACAGAGTCTGTTCGCGCTGCAGCAATTGAGTCTGTGTCGCAGCGCGACCGCGCTAGTTTCCAGTGCAAAAGTAGTGCGGCCGCGCCAGCAGCAGATCAGTCCCTGTATGAGTGCAGCGCGGCCGCGCTGGTTCCAAGAGTAAAAATGGCGCAGCCGCGCCAGTATCAGAGCAGACCAGTGATGAGCTTTTACATGTATAGCTTGGGTGATGCTAAGTTAGCCTATTCTAATGTATGCGGAGAATCGTAAATCATATTATGAGACTTAATAACATGGTGTAGTTGCTCATATGATAATTATAAGTTATGAATCAATAAGTTATAAAAATCTGAAACTTGGTGTTATAAGGGTTGGAGATGTTTTTCATATGCTAGGTCTTGTGTTATGTGTTTATAGAGATTTCGAATTTGTGTTATGTGGTTAGTTAGAAAGTTCAGAGCATGAACTACGTGACTAAATTGTACTAAAATGAAAGGTGAAATTGTTAATCATAATTATAATATCACTAATTTACATTGTGATCCTAATGGAATGTAGGACGTTTGGTGAACGTAAATTGTGATTGTGTAGATTACGCACGAGGCAAGTTTCTAAATCCTACTTTTCATTGAGCAAGTTCTCTAACCTTGGTTACTATTATTATTCAAGCAAGGTTTTTCATATTACCCAGCGATTATATGTTGATTGAGTTCTCTAGACCTCCAAATGCGTTACTCCAATATATATTCGTTTGTAATCCTTGAATTCTATTTTTATTGTAGTCCCATTTTACAAAGATTGTATTGTTATTGTAATCAGACTAGTATATGGCTAGTGAAACCTTTTGATTCAACCAGTCCATAGTTGATGATCATTTTAAAATCTAGAATTTCTGTTGAAGCTTTTTCAAACCAAACTTCATTTAGTACGGACTCTAATGGTAAAACTGAGATGAACAACCCTAATATAGGGGATTATATTAGGCAATAGCGTTAAAATATTTGTGCACAATACATTGTACAAAAGGCTGATCCCCCTGAGTATGAGATGGATAGTCCATAGTCTATAAGATTGTTAAAGGTTACGGTAGAAATACTTGTTAACCTATGACATAGTTCGAGGTCTTACGACCCTCAGGTATAGTTTTAATCTTGAAATCTATATTCAGCTCTTGAGCCAAGTTTTTTTTGTTGAACTTTTAGATCTTTTGTTTGTTATTAATCGATTTCAGAAAAACTATTACTCCTCAGTTAAAATCTACTCCGTTAATCATTTAACTGTTATTGCTATTATACTTGTGGGCAATTGTTTGCTCACCCTTGCACAAAAATTGCAGCTAAGACTGAGATGTCGGATGAGCCATCCACGAGTAAGGGCAAGGGCAAGATACAGAAATAGCTCGCGAAATGCTTTTTGTTATGGAGTTTTTGTAATAAGACTTATTTAATTTTATGTTTTAATTCCGCAATGATGTAATAAAGGTTAGATGACCTGGGATTTATTTACTTAAGAGATTTAAGTTGTAACCCCTATTGTGGGAAGATGATTTATTCAGTTTAATTATATTGTCTTTTATCATGGGTAGTTAGTCATGAATGTATGGAATAGTGAACACCAAATCTGTGGGATTGAAGTACCCAAATTTGGGGGTGTCACAGGTTGGTATCAGAGCTGTAGGTTAAAAACCTTAGGTGGGGAACCTTAGGAGTTAGCCTTGTAAAGAATCGAAAACATAATGGTGTTAAAACTCTTATCGAGTTCTAAGGAATGAATTAAGGAATTCATTACAGATAAAAAAAAACTTTATGTGCTATAACTTATGTGTTATAACTTATGTGCTCGCGAGTACTATGAAGTAGTAATTAAACTTAAAATTTTATTGTCAAGATGTTTGATATAGGAGGATCCAGTCAGGCTAGGGAGGAGGAGCCTCGAGATGTCCATATAGTTCAGGAACAGCTAGTGCAGAGAGAACCAACCCCACTGACCACTATTGTAGAACCTAAGTATGTACCTGAGTCAGATCCTGAGGAGGATCCTGAAGAGGTTGAGGAGGAGGAGGAAGACCCTGAGGAGATACCACTATCTTCCTTAGGTGTTCATATGTATGAGCAAGTGTATGATCGCAACATAGAGTTGCAGGATAGGGTGGAGGAGTTAGAGGAGCAGGTAGCTGAGCGTCAGGCTGTTCTGGAGCAGAAGAATGGCGAAATTGAGGAGCTTGATATACATCTTGGGGACGTGGAGTGGAAGCTGGTACAGGCAGAGAGCCAAAAGGAGGAGTTATCAGCTGAGGTGGAGAAACTGAAGAGTGAGCTGAGAGAAGAGTCTGCAAAGCGTGCTAGAGCCGAGGACGTGTGGATGAAAGCTGCTGATCATGTAGACCATATTGAGGATGAGATGCAGTCAAAGAAAGCCAAGATGGATAAGATGGAGCGTGTTTTTCACACAGCAATGGATAGGGCTCAGGATCGAGTTTTTCATTACCTAGCTCAGTTCGAGGATTTACCGTGGTACGTGATGGATCGCAGGACGATGATTCGTATCATGAAGCAAGAGCGCGAAGAAGCCGTGCGACGTGGAATGTCATTATAGGTCACGAATAGCAGTAATAATAAGTTGTTTTCTAAGAGAGCTAATATGATGTAAATCTCAAATGAGATAAATAGTGGGTTGATTATGATGTGGTCTTGAAACTTTTTGATTTCAGGGCAGATGATGTAAATAACTATGATGCTATCTATGTTATAATTTGAAGCAGTAAATGAATAAAATACGAAAGTTTATCAGATGTGCTATGTGCTAAATGTTGTTTATAAAATGTTTAAGTTAAGACTTAAATGTTTAAGTGATTGAGCAATAATCTAATAGCGCGAATTCTTAGCAGTAAGATGCCGCCAAGAAGAAGACCAACACGTCAACAGACCCCTGAAGGATCCACGAATAACAACGAAGAAACCAACGCTAATCCAATGCACCAGTTGGTGAACTTATTAACAGGGGCATTTGCAAATCAACCTCAAGTTCAGGCCACAACTTTCAAAGACTTCAAAGCAGTAGGACCCCCGGAATTTCAAGGGTCTATGAATCCGATCGAAGCTCAAACATGGGTCATGGAGATGGAAAAGGTTTTTGATGTTGCTAGGGTCAGCGATGACCAGAAGACTGCATTCGCAACATTTATGCTCAAATCAGAAGCTAGTTATTGGTGGCAAGCTAACAAAACGCGAGGCGGTCAAGGGGTAATTCCGTTGGAACGATTCAAGGAGATGTTTTTCGAAACTTATTTTTAAACGAGTGCACAAAATTAGATGGAGGTGCAATTTTGGGAGTTAAAGCAAGGTACAATGATAGTGCCTGAATATGCTGCAAGATTTAACGAGTTGGCGAGGTTTGCGCCATATCAAGTTAATATTGATAAGAGAAAGGCTAAAAGGTTTGAGTAGGGACTAAAACCCTGGTTGTATAGTCGAGTTTCGATGTTTCAACTGAATTCGTTTACGGCAGTGCTTGAGAAGGCGATTATCGCTAAAGAAGGTAGTGATGCACTGTCTAAATACAACCAAGAACAGAAGAAGAATAAGAGTGAGAATGAGAATAAAGCAAGTGGTAGCCATGGTGGCAGCAAACAAAAGAGGAAATGGAATGTCAGTAACTCTGGTGGCAGTCAACAGGGAAATCAGAGGAAGAAGGTGGAAGCATGCAGCAACTGTGGAAAGAATCATGTGGGTGTTTGCTTGAAGGGCAAGAGAGTATGCTTTAATTATGGTCAAGAGGGTCACATTGCACCAAATTGCCCTAGTCCGAAGAAGGGTGCATGTTTCACTTGCGGATAGAAGGATCACCTTGCTCGAGATTGTTTTAAGAAAGCTACAGGAGGAGCAAGCGGAGGAAAGGGAAACAGCAGTGGTGGCAATTTGACTATCACTGGACCGACGCCGTCCAATCGACCTACCGCCCGAATATTCAACATGACGGTGCAAGATGTTGTTCAGTCAAAGGATGTGGTGTCAGGTATCATTTCGGTCAATAGTTTAAATGCCTACGTATTATTTGATTCGGGTGCTACTTGTTCATTTATATCTGAAGATTTTGCTAGGAAATTATAGTTACCTCAGGAAGAGTTAGATTACCCTATGAACATAGAAATCGTGAATAGGGAAGTGATTCCTGTTAAGTTTGTACACAAGAACTGTCGGGTAGATATTAAGGGTCATGAGATGACGGTAAACTTAATCCTAATTCGACTTGGGGAGTTTGACGTTATTTTGGGAATGGATTGGTTGTTCAACCATGGAGCAGTTATTGATTGTCAAAAGAAGTGTGTGAACCTTATGACTCCGTCAAAGGTAGTGTTTTATGGCAGTAAGTCGCCTAGACAAGCGAGTTGTTTGACGATGATGCAGGCCAGGAGGATGTTGAGACAAGGATGTGTAGGATATCTAGCCTACATAGTCGATACACGAAAGGTGGGTGCAAAGCTGGAGGAGATACCAGTAGAAGGGGGGTTTGCGGACGTGTTTCCTGATGATTTGCCAGGACTACCGCCAGATAGGGAAATTGAATTTCTAATTGATTTAGCACCAGGTACAGCCCCTATATCAAAAGCCCCATATCGAATGGCTCCGGTAGAAATGAAGGAGTTGATGGTGCAATTGCAGGAGCTGCTGGATAAGAAGTATATTCAACCGAGCGTTTCGCCGTGGGGAGCACCGGTGTTATTTGTCAAAAAGAAAGATGGATCAATGCGTCTTTGCATTGATTATAGGGAATTGAATAAAGTCACTATTAAGAATAAATACCCGTTGCCAAGAATTGATGAGTTGTTCGATCAGTTGAAGGGAGCAAAATATTTCTCGAAAATAGATCTCAGAAGTGGGTATCATCAGCTGAAAGTGAGAAAGGAGGATGTACCAAAGACGACATTCAGAACTCGGTATGGTCATTACGAGTTTCTTGTAATGTCATTTGGCTTAACGAATGCAGCTGCAGCATTCATGGATCTAATGAATAGAGTGTTTAAACCATTCTTGGATAAATT
The DNA here is from genome assembly GCA_034770075.1 of Aralia elata. Lineage (NCBI taxonomy): Eukaryota > Viridiplantae > Streptophyta > Magnoliopsida > Apiales > Araliaceae > Aralia > Aralia elata. Next base: position 282,028 of record JAVJAP010000070.1, read on the forward strand.
CGTAGTGGTATTCATAGACGATATTTTGGTATATTCCAAAACTCAGGAAGAGCATGTGGAACACTTGAAGATGACATTGGAAGCGTTAAGGAGAGAGAAACTTTATGCGAAATTCTCTAAATGCGAATTTTGGTTGGAGAGTGTTCAATTCCTTGGGCATGTTATTGATAAAGACGGGATTTCGGTGGATCCGGCAAAAGTGGAAGCTGTGATGAACTGGGATCAGCCGAAAACACCATCAGAAGTGAGGAGTTTCTTGGGATTGGCGGGTTATTATAAGCGTTTTATTCAAGATTTCTCTAGGATCGCCACTCCATTGACGAATTTGACAAGGAAATCGGTGAAGTTCAATTGGACGGAGAAGTGCGAAGAGAGTTTTCAAGAATTAAAGAAGAGACTAAGTACGACACCTGTGTTGTCTTTGCCGGATGATACAGGGAATTTTGTTATGTATAGCGACGCATCACATAAAGGACTTGGTTGTGTGCTTATGCAGAACGGTAAGGTTATCGCGTATGCATCGCGCCAACTAAAAGATTATGAGAAAGGGTATCCGAACCATAATTTGGAGTTAGTAGCTGTGGTGTTTGCTTTAAAATTTTGGAGGCACTATCTCTATGGGGAGAAGTGTGAGATATATACAGACCATAAAAGTCTGAAGTATATTTTCACACAAAAGGATTTAAATATGCGTCAGAGGAGATGGATAGAATTGATCAAAGATTACGATTGTGAAATCCTATACCATCCAGGGAAGGCTAATGTGGTTGCTGATGCTTTGAGCAGGAAGGGTCGGGAGATATTATTCTTGTTAACTGCTCAGGAGAAGCTCATAGCGAAAATGGCTAAATTAGAGTTAGAGGTGAAGTGTCTGGCAGAGCCGAATGAAAAATTATTCCAGGTGGAAACCCAACCAACTCTAGTGGACAAGATAAAGGAAGCAGAACTCCAAGATGAGGAGTGTGATAAAATACGGAAAAGGATGCTTGAGGGTGAGGAGCTTAAATTCAAAATCGATACCAAAGGGTTGTTGAGATTTGAAGGTAGAATATGGGTTTCGTCAGTGCTGGATATCAGAGAAGAGATTTTGAACGAAGCTCATAGTTCAAGATTTTCGGTTCACCTGGGAAGTACAAAAATGTACCAAGATCTTCGACAACATTTCTGGTGGCCAAATATGAAGAGAGAAGTTGCTGAGTGTGTTGCGAAGTGCTTAACTTGTTAGAGAGTCAAAGCAGAACATCAAAGACCAAGTGGTTTGCTATAGCCCTTGGAGATACTAGAATGAAAGTGGGAACATATCATGATGGACTTCGTGGTAGGGCTTCCAACTACTCAGAAGGGTTATGATGCAATATGGGTTATCGTAGACCGACTGACGAAATTAGCACATTTCTTGCCTATCAAAATCAGATTCACCCTAGATCAGTTGGCAAAATTATACGTCAAGGAGATTATCTCAAGGCACGGAGTTCCAGTATTAATTGTGTCGGATAGAGATCCACATTTCACATCAAAATTTTGGAGGAGTCTGCAAGCTTGTATGGGGACGCAGTTGAGAATGAGTACAACATACCATCCTCAAACCGATGGTCAGAGTGAAAGAACAATTCAAACGTTGGAAGATATGTTGCGAGCTTATGTAATGGACTTCAAAGGGAACTGGGATGACTATTTACCACTGGTAGAGTTTGCTTTCAATAACAACTATCATGCAAGTATTGGCATGCCGCCCTACGAAGCATTATACGAAAGGAAGTGTAGAACTCCATTATGTTGGGATGAGGTCGGTGAGCGTCGTCTTCTGGGTCCCGAGTTGGTACAGCAGACGGCAGAAATCGTCAAAATAATAAGAGCTAGATTGTTAGCTGCTCAAGACAGGCAGAAGAAGTATGCAGATAAGCACCGACAAAATAGAGAATTCGGCGTCGGTAGTTTTGTATTTCTCAAAGTTTCTCCTTGGAAGGGGAAGATCAGATTTGGTAAAAAGGGTAAGCTGAGTCCACGATTTATTGGACCCTTTGAGGTGTTGAAAAGAGTAGGTGAGGTGGCCTATGAGGTAGCTTTACCTCCCGAATTAGACCACATTCACAATGTCTTTCATATATCGGTGTTAAGACCATATAAACCCGATTATAAACATGTTATAGAATATGAACCGATACAATTTGACAAAGATTTGTCCTATGAAGAGGTTCCTATGCAGATCGTTGACAGGAAAGAACAAGTTCTCAGAAATAAAGTTATACCTTCTGTTAAGGTAATCTGGAGGAACCACAACGCTGAAGAAGCTACGTGGGAACTCGAAGAGAAAATGATGCAAAACTATCCTTAATTATTTGATTAATCCTTGTATCGCAATTCTGGGGACAGAATCCTTGTAAGGAGGGAAGGATATAACGAATGTATTAATTGCGTTGTGATTCTGGGGACAGAATCCTTGTAAGGAGGGAAGGATGTAACGAATGGGATTTCTGTGAATAAATAAAATGTTTATTGAGTTAAATAAATATTTAATTTGATTTATTTATTGAATAGAATAAATAATTGATTAATTATCATGGAGTAATTTATTTTAGTATAATTATGTTAATTGTTATTTGAATAGTGATTTAATGTTATTCTAATTTAATTTAATAATTAAATTAGATGGCTAATGATTTATTTGAATAAAATGATTTATTGAATTAAATTATAGTTGGCCATATAGAAATTATAAATTAAATTAGTAAGGTTTAATTGAATTTATTTAATAATAGGTTTAATTAAATTGAAAGTGTGACAATTAAACTATATAGTATAATAGGTTATTAAAATAAATGAAAAAGGTTTTTTATTTTAGTTAAACCAAACAAGGCCTTGTGACCCTTGGTTGGTAAAAATGGTTTATTTTATTTTGGTTCAACCAAACAAGTCCTTGTGGCTTTTGGAATTCTATTTTCTTAATTGGGTTTGCCAAACATGGTCTAACCCTTTGTTTTTGTAACTGACTAATTAAAATCAAGTTACGTTAAAAAAATAATAAGTCAGTTGTTTTCTAAGCCTAAGGAAGGAATATCAGAGTTTTGGTAGAGAAAGAATAGAGAGAATACAAAGAAGGAATAGGGAAAATTGAGAGAAAAACTTCAAAATCAAAGAAGAAGAAGTTGGATTGTCAAGCTATTCCTAATCATTTTGTTAGGTTTGTATATAACGCGAACATGCAATCAAATTACATAAATAAGCGGAAGCGCGATAAAATCGGATTCTTAAAATTTTATACAAACCATCACCATGATCAATCTATGTGTTCAATTAACGATATAAACAAAAGAGATAGAGATTAAGAAATTATACCCTCGTAGAACCGTGCTTCCTCGGGTACAAGTTCACCTACAATTCCTTCGCGTTCTCCATGAATTCTACCGACTAAATTCCTTTGCTTGATCAACGTTAGCCACCCAAGTATTTGGCCTCTAGAGGTGATCCACCAAAGAAGAATAGTTATTCAAGAAGTTGAGTGTTGACAAAACCCTAGTTTCTATCTCTATAGAAATTGTAAGTACTCTCCACAATCTAATGCAAGAGTGTGTAACCCTAATCTATGATAAGACTCCTCTTATTTATAGATGTAGGAAAACCCTTCGCTAAACTATTTAGGATTAAGGTTTCTATTATAATTAAACTCCTTTAATTAATTATGCTCCTAATTCAATTAGGAACTCATGTGTGAGTACTTCTATTAATTAATTCTCAATCCCTATTAGAAATTAAATAATAGTAATAGTAATAATAATAATTAGACTCCTCTTATTAATTTATATTTAATATTTCCGAAATATTAAATAATAAATATTAAGCTATTTAATTTATTTTATCCCCATAGATTAAATTAAATACACTTAACTTATTATTACAATTATGCCATTTACTTCTTAAATAAATATTTTCCTTTTGCGGTGTGACCCTTTAGGTTCTCCATATTAAACCGGTTGTGAATAAATCAATTAGAACAATTCTAATTTTATTTAAATAAATAAATAAATTAAACTATTTAATTCATTTAAATAAATAATATTTATTCTACAATAACGGTAAGCCCCTTTAGCGATCAACGACTTTCCAGATAATATAGATTTCAACATTAATCACAAAAGAACCTTTCAGTGAATAGTTACCGTACAATTCAATCCTTCTACCATACAATGTCCCAATTAAATATAAGACATGGATTTACTGTCAAGTCTTATTTTATTTAATTATATGTATTTCGATTCCCAAATGCACAACTCTAAATAATGCAAATTAGAAACTCCTTTCTAATTTCATTCTGCCTTGGCCAAGGACTACTGAGTTGTCATTTATCGAATCACATAGGACATTCACATCTTTTACTAGACATGGTAGATTCTTTGTTGATCATTCACCTATCTCCATGTACAACGTATTATACCCAATCATATCCTTTAGTATACCCTAAAGGTCTTAAGGGACATGTCAAAGTATAACTCATCATACACAAGATACTATGATGATCTCAAGTCCAAGGATCACTTGTACTACTATCACTATAGCAATTCCTATTGACAGGCGAGTAAAACTCCATTAGGTATTACTTAGCGAGCCACGTTCAGTGAACTTATTCTCTAATAAGCACCTACATACTTGCTTTAGTGTCTCCACATAAATGATTATGAGATCAATCATCATCTTCCTAATAGCAAACAACGTATGTACTAATCTATCCGGATTCATTAATCCCCTTTTAGTAATCCAACGATTAGGAACGATTTTAGTTTGTGAGCTATCTAGAATTTAGATCTCATTAGTATGATCACCATCATGATTTTAAAGTATTGCTCAAAACTATGGGTTTATCACATTTAATATAACAGCACTATGTAGATAATATAAAATGCCTTTTAAGAAAATCAATTCTTTTATTAATAAATGATTAAGATTACAAAGTATATGCTACATCATATCAAATATGATTGGCTTGTGTGCATACTACTTTCAATCTCCCACTTGCACTAAAGCCAATCGCCTTGGTATCTAATACCCATCTTCTCTAAGTGACGATCAAACTGCTGTTGTGTTAAAACTTTAGTAAATGGATCTGCAATGTTGTCTTGAGAGTCCACACGCTCCAGGGTGACATCTCCTCTTTCAATGATCTCTCTAATCAAATGAAACCGCCGCAATACGTGTTTGGATTTCTGATGAGACCTGGGTTCCTTAGCCTGCGCAACAGCTCCGTTGTTGTCACATAATAAAGGTACGGCTCCTCTAATGCTAGGAACCACTCTAAGTTCAGTTATGAACTTCTTCATCCAAACAGCTTCCTTTGCAGCTTCACTTGCAGCTATGTACTCTGCCTCTGTCACTGAATCAACAACTGTTTGCTGCTTAGAACTTTTCCAACTCACCGCGCCACCGTTTAAGGTAAACACATACCCTGAAATGGATTTACTGTCATCTTGGTCCGTTTGAAAACTTGAGTCTGTATAGCCCTCTAGTTTCAATTCAGACCCACCGTAGACAAGAAATACATCCTTAGTTCTTCTCAAGTACTTTAAGATGTTTTTTACTGCCTTTTAGTGCTCTTCTCCTGGATTCGACTGATATCTGCTTGTTACACTAAGTGCATGAGCGACATATGGTCTAGTACGTATCATACCGTACATGATAGATCCTATTGCGGAAGCATAAGCAATCTTACTCATTCGGTCTCTCTCCTCAGGTGTCTTTGGGGCTTGTTTCTTGGAGAGATGTATTCCATGGCTCATTGGCATGAGACCTCTCTTGGAATCTTCCATGCTAAACTTCTTTAGCATCGAGTCAATGTACTTTCCTTGGGTCAAGCCCAGCATCCTTTATGCTATTTTAAATGGCCCATATGTTCCCATGAAGTTAGCTCCAATAATAAAAGATCCAAACAAGGTTGCGGTAAAGCAAAGGGCGAAATGAACTGATATGGAGAAGAAGCTCGTGCAGCTTAATAAGAAAGCTAAGAACATTCTGTTCATAGCTTTGGAGGACGAGCTGTTTGAGAATGTGGTCAACTGCAAGACGACAAAGGAAGTATGGGAAGCTCTCCTGATGATGTACGAGAGAATTGAAGAAGTTAGAGAAAACAAGCAATCCCTACTGACTCAACAGTATAAAATGTTCTCCCATGTTTCTGAGGAGAACATAAAAATAACTTATGAAAGATTTAATGTGCTGCTCAACTCCCTCAGAGCATGTGGAAAGGTCTATTCTAATAAAGACCTTAATATCAAATTCGTGAGAGCACTGCTGAGAAAGTGGGATGCAAAGACCACGATCATCAGAGAATTAAAAAATCCGTATGAGATGACTGTGCAGAAGCTCTACAGTATTCTTCTTACCTATGAGCTGGAGCTGAACCAAATGGCAGAGATTATTTTAGAATTCAGAAGGAAAGAGAAATGAGTAACTCTCAAAGCTGCTGAGGTATCTTCTAAAGTCCCCTTGGAAGATGAATCTGATGATGATGAAGATAATGATAACCAAATTTTGATCGACTGTAGCATAGGAACATAATTCCCTATCAGTAATATGTCATCAACATATAATACAAGGAATGAAACAGCGCTTCCACTAACCTTATTGTACACACAGGGTTCATCCTCATTTTTGATAAAATCAAACCTTTTGATTATCTCATCAAAACGGATGTTCCATCTTCGAGAAGCTTGCTTCAATCCATAAATGGATCGTTGTAGCTTACAGACTTGGTTTGTTCCAACCGTTGAAACAAAACCCTCTAGCTGTATCATATATACATTTTCCTCAAGCTCTCCATTGAGGAAGGCCGTTTTCACTTCCATTTGCCAAATCTTGTAGTCATAATAAGCTGCAATTGCAAGCAAAATCCGAATGGACTTGAGCATAGCTACTGGTGAGAAGGTTTCATCATAGTCAACTCCTTGTCTTTGTTTGACACCTTTTGTAACCAGTCGGGCCTTATAGGTCTCTACCTTGCCATCCGCTCTAGTCTTTCTCTTAAAGACCCATTTACACCCAATAGGCTTAATGCCCTCAGGTGGTGAAACCAAAGTCCATACTTGGTTTCATACATGGAGTCCATTTCGGATTTCATGGCTTCTAGCCATTTCTCTGAGTCTTCACTACTCATAGCCTCTTCGTAAGTCAATGGATCATCATCATCTATGATGCGTACCTCATCATCATCCTCTATGATGAATCCATACCTTTCAGGCATCTTCGGTACTCTTCCAGATTTACGAATAGGTTGTGGTACAGTAGGTTCTTCTACTTGGTTAGGTACCTGAATTTGATCCGTAGTATTTTGTGGTTCTTGAACTTCTTCAAGATATATCATACTCCCACTGACCCCTTCAAGGATAAACTCCTTTTCCAAGAATGCAGCGTGTTTCGCAACAAACACCTTTTGATCAGTAGGATGATAGAAATAATACCCTGAAGTTTCTTTAGGGTATCCCACGAATCTACATTTGTCGGATCTAGTCTTCAACTTATCATGCTCAAACCTTTTGACATAAGATAGACAACCCCAAGTCTTAACATGCTTAAGATTTGGTTTCCTCCCTGTCCATATCTCATATGGGGTCTTTGGGACGGAGTTGGTAGGTACCTTGTTAAGTAGGTATGCAGCCGATTCTAGGGCATAATCCCAGAAGGATACTGGAAGGTCGGTAAAACTCATCATGGAACGAACCATGTCCAACAATGTTTGATTTCTCCTTTCAGATACACCATTCAACTGTGGCGTTCCTGGTGGAGTCCATTGTGAGATTATACCATTTTCTTTGAGACAATTAAGAAACTCATTGGTTAAGTATTCCCCTCCTCGATCCGATCGAAGAATCTTAATACTCTTACCAGTTTGCTTCTCTACTTCACTTCTAAATTCTTTGAACTTTTCAAACGATTAAGATTTGTATTTCATTAAATACACATATCCAAATCTAGAATGATCATCAGTGAAAGTAATAAAATAAGAATACCCTCCTCGTGCATTCGTTGTCATAGGTCCACATACGTCTGTGTGTACCAACGCTAACAACTCTGTAACTCTTTCTCCTTTTCCAATAAAAGGAGATTTAGGCATTTTACCCATGAGACAAGATTCACAAATTGGATATGATTCGTAATCAGATAGCTCTAAAAGCCCATCTTTATTCAACTTGGATAATCTTGTTTCATTGATATGACCGAGTCTACAGTGCCACATTAAGGTATAATTAACATCATCTCTTTTTCTTTTCTTAGTTTGTTCAATTTGAAGTATATTTTCATGCAAGTCAAGTATGTAAAGTCCATTCAGTAGGTTCCCAACACCATATAAAACATTTTTATTATAAATAGAACAACTATTGTTCTTTATTATAATATCAAAACCATCCATATCCAATACAGAAATTGAAATAATGTTTCTAATGAGTGTCGGAATATAATAACAATTATTTAAACTAATGAACTTGCCCGAAGGCAGTGCTAAACAATAAGTCCCTACAGCTAATACAGTAACCTTTGCTCCATTTCCCACTCGTAGAACGACTTCATCCTTGTTCAGCTTTCTACTTCTGCTTAGTCCCTGCACATTATTACATATGTGAGAACTACAGCCGGTATCCAATACCCAAGTAGAGTTTTGACTTTCAGAAAAATTAATTTCAATCATGAACAAACCTAGATCGGAAGTCGAAGCTTCTCCAAGCTTCTTTTGGTCCGCAAGATACTGCTTGCAGTTCCTCTTCCAGTGTCCCGGCTTATTGCAATGGTAGCAAATTCCTTTGCTATCTGGATCAAGTTTCTTTTTATCCTTTCTCTTTGCCTTGCCCTTAGCCTTCTTGTTTTTCTTCTTTTCAGAAGATACCTTGGGCCTCTTCCTTTTCTTGGAAGAATCATCCACTAGTAAGACTTGGTTCTTGTTGGATGAGAAGTGACCTTCCGCAGTTTTCAACATGTTAAGTAACTCAGGCAAGCTGACGTCCAACTTATTCATGTGAAAATTCACAACAAATTGTGAGAAGGTGTCCGAGAGTGACTGCAAGATCAAATCTTGACTTAACTCCCCATCCGTCACGAACCCAAGCTGTCCAAGTTGTTCAATCAGATTGATCATCTTAAGGACATGAGTCTCAACAGCAGTGCCCTCGGTCATACGAGATCGGAAGAGCTCCTTAGATATCTGATATCTAGCAGTCCTACTTTGCTCACCATACAACTCTTTGAGGTGCAACAATATAGTAGGAGCATCCATAGTTTCATGCTGACGCTGAAGCTCGTTACTCATGGATGCGAGCATGATGCATTGAGCCAAGATTGCATCATCTTGCCACTTTCTGAAAGTAGCAATCTCTTCCTCAGAGGTTGTTTCTGCAACACTTGCAGGGACTGGCGAATTTAGGACATAAGAAATCTTTTTAGTAGTGAGAACAATTCTCAGATTCCTTAACCAGTCCGTATAATTCGGTTCGGTCAGTTTGTTAGCATCAAGTATGCTACGCAGTGATAGTGAGTTTGACATTTTTAAATTCTGCATGTGAAAATAGACAATATTTTAGCATTCATTCATTTAATTAATTACCAAAATAAATTAGGTCTTTATTTAAATTGGTATCTCCCACTATTTTCATCAAACTATATTACCCTCATTATATAGTTCGACAATTCTAATTAAAGATTTGCTAGTGAGACTAAGGATCTTATTTCAAATAAATATAGCCTTGTGGTGACACAACAAACGATGTATAAATAAATAGGTAGACAATTATTGTCAATTACATCACTATGTAACTCCTTGTATTTTGCCTCTTAGATTATTTTGATCAAGTGGTGACACATCCGAATCAAAATTATCCAAGTTAAGTCCAACCTAGCACCTCCATATATTCGAAAGAAAAACACTGTCCTTGTTGTGACACAACCAAACAGCATCGTTCAGTCTATTTATAAGCATCAAATGTGATAAAGCAACATCTTAAATATTTAATACTTGCCTTGTGGTGACACAACAAACTCATATTAAACATTTAATACTCTATTGCTTTACCATGCTAGAAGACGACGTTCGATATTCCAAATATCTTTGAACGCTTAGGACTTAATATAATTCCTTTGAGGGGTTTGTAATTATTAGTCTCATCTTGTTTAGCGCGCATGCAAATATATATATAAAATATGCGTCATATTATTTTACATGCGAAGCATGTTGGATAATATAATATATATATATATATATAGTAAGAATGCACATATAGAATACTATATTCTACCCGGATTGATTATGGACTTTTATTCTAGTTTGGTTCACTAGAGCCACCAAGTGAACCAAAAGGTCAAACCTAAGGTGCAAGAATAAAATTTAAATATAACTATTACATTTAAACCCGGGCTCCAATGCAAACGGGTCTTCAAGCGCTCCTTGCTCCTTTGTCTCCAATTCTTCAAAATTAATTCTAACTAGTCCTATTACATAAACTATTTACAATAAATAGAAACCTTGATCAGCAGTCAAGGGGAAGTACATAGGAGAGAGATAGAATTTACATTAAGAAAAATTAGAGAAGACGAGGTACGCAACCCCATTTATAAAAACCCATACATTCAAGCATCCACTAAAATAAATCCAATCACACATTGGTCAATAGTCCATAATCAATCCCTATTTATTACCATACATATCTCTATATGTATCAATAAATAACATTAATCCCATGAATAATAAAACCATTCCATATATGCATTGATATCAATTAATGGGCAAAAGTTTTGCTAATATTTAGTTTTGAAACAAAATAGACTCTTTTATTTTAATCAAAAACCAAATACAAATTAAACTCCTTTAATTTTAGCAATCTGAAATTCTATTCCAGATAAAATAAACATCTTTATTTTAAACTTATATCAAATAAATAAACCATTTATTTCAATTGAAGGAAAAAATCATTTTTCGGATTCTGCTGTCCGGCGCAGCTGCTTCCAGAATGAACTGGGAAACGGCGCAGCTGCGTTGAACCCCAGAATCGACATTCTGGGTTTGGGCGCAGCTGCGCTCCAGAATGAACGGGAGCCGGCGCAGCTGCGCCGCGTAGCAGATTCAGAAAAACCGGATTCTGCCCAAAAATTTTGATCCAATCGCATACCATACACACATGGAATCATCAAAATCGATAATTAGCACAAGATTAGGCTCTGATACCACTGTTAGGTTTGTATATAACGCGAACATGCAATCAAATTACATAAATAAGCGGAAGCGCGATAAAATCGGATTTTTAAAATTTTATACAAACCATCACCATGATCAATCTATGTGCTCAATTAATGTAACGGGACGAGTTAATTGAGTCGTGATTCTGGGGACAGAATCCTTTTAAGGGGGGAATGATGTGACGAACGAGAATTTTTGTAACTTATTTTAAATATTTATTGATTGAATAAATATTTTTCGATGAGTTGATTTTTGAATTAATTGATTAATCGATGAATTTGTGGTAGATTAATTTAATTATATGTGTTACATTAATTAGATTAATGTGGAGAATTTTTATATTTAAAGTATGTGTTTAATTGAATTTATTTGATTAAATACATTATTTAAATAAGTATAATGTTATTTCTAATTAATTTAATTATTAATTAGATATTTGGTAAATTATCATTATTAATAAATGAGAATTTTATTTATATAGTTATGTGATTTAATGTAGAATTATTTTATTTTATTCATTTGATTTTAGTAAGATTATTTTATTAATTTAAATATGTGACATGAACTATATAATAAGTAGTTTATTAAAATAAATTAGAAGGGGGAATAATTGGTTAGAACAAACAAGGCCTTAAGGGAGGTTGGTGTCAGTTAACCCATTATGGGATCAACTGACACCCATGATTAAGCCAGTTGGTTCATTACGTATTATTATTATCAGTTCTTAGAATTTAAGTTAGAGCAATACAGAGAGAAAAGGAGAGAAAAATTGTGAAATTTTGAGAATTGAAGAAGGAAATCATTCATCTAGTTGCATAATCTATCACCAAATCAAAGGTAATTCTTAGACTTTAACCTTTGATTTACGTTTTCTTAATTTTCTCCATGAATGCATGTTCTGAGTTCTCTGTAAACCAAATTGTATGGCTAAATCTTTAAATAATTTGATGTTAGATGTTAGTAAGCATGTATTTATGTGTTTTATATGATTTAAATATGATTTAGAGTAATTTAATCGGTGAAATTTCGTTTATATGAGAATTCAGAAAGTTACAGAGTAATACAGTGTATGAACATGGGTTGAATGTATAAAAATTGATACTGGTTTTGTGTGTTAATTGATTAAATTGATAACTTACTTTGATTATGCATGCACAAATGAATGAATCAAGTTTTAAACGGATTAATTTGGTTGTATAATGAACCTGTTATGTGTGATTTCATGAATATTGAAGAACTCTGATAAAATGATAATAAACCTTAAATTTGATTCTTAGATTCATGATTTATGTCATTTAAGTTGTTAGAATCATGCTAGAAGGCTTGGGTAACGATTATAGATGAATTATAATGTCTGGGTATGTTTAATTTGACGATTATAATAACAAGTTGGGAAATTTTGGCTTGTTTCTGCGTTCTTCGCGAACTGCAGGAACTGGAATTCGTGATTCTCGCCCCGACGAGAATTTTGTAAAGGAATTCCTCGCCCCGGCGAGAATTTTGTGAAGCAATTCCTCGCCCCGACGAGAGCTCGCCCCGGCGAGAATTTTGTGAAGAGTTTTTCCGCCCCGGCGGGAATTTTAAAAAAAAAAAAAGAAAAAGAAAAAGAAAAGAGTAAAAAGACGAGAGTAAAAATTTTATTCTTTCTTTGTGATCATGGTATGAAATTGTGGTTATACCTAAAGCTTAGGCTAATGTATAAAATGAATGTTAAATTACTGTGAAATGTGGTAGCATAAGCCCATTGATTGTTAGTCAACTGAGCTATTAAAATAGAAATTTTGGATGAGAATGAGTTCTGAAGTATTTATAATACTGTAACTAGTTATTGTTACTGTTTTATAAACGGAATGTATAGGTTGATTAGAGAAACGTGAGTCTTAAAATTATAGCCTACGCACGAGGCAAGTATCTTATCCTTACTTTTACGTTTACGCAAGTTTCTAAATTTCATTATCATAGAATACAAGCTTCATAATGCTATTACTTCTTGAGCAAGTTATTGTTTCTATTCCATTCAATTTCATGGATTCAATGAGACGTTTTTAATTTCTTCTTTGTAATGCTTCAGTTATATAGAACGTATTCAATCGTACCTTTTGTGAGATTTAGTTTTGATTCTCGAATTACACCTTTTGAACCTTGATTGACTAGCGAACCCTTTTTGATTCGACTAGTCCATAGTTGATGAGCGTTCTAAATTCTAGAAACGTTATTGAAGTAAATCCAAACCAAACTTCCTTTGGTGCAGACTCCGATGTCAAACTGAGATGAACAACCCTTATATAGGGGATTTATTTACGCGTTACCGTTAAGATATTGTGCACATACATGGTACAAAGGGCTGATCCCCCTGAGTACGAGAAGCAAGGTCCATATAGTCTTACGATTGTTAAAGGTTTAGAGTAGGAATACTTGACAACCTGGGACATAGTTCGTGGTCTTAAGACCCTCAGACGTTCTTTTGAATCTTGTTTTACATTCTTGACTCAAAAGCTAAATCTTCGATTATTCAATATCCGTTTATTAATTCGCATGTTATTATTACTGTTGTTGTTATACTTGCTGGGCAATCATTGCTCACCCTTGCATAATAACATTGCAGCTAAGGTTGAAAGAACTGAGGAGCCATCTACTAGTAAAGGAAAAGGAAAAGCAAACAAGTGATGAAGACTTGTTGTATTTGCTTTATTGTTGTTTTTGTAATAGACTTCGTTTATGTTTTCCGCACTGATGTTTATTTAAGGTTAGATGACCTGGGATTTGTTTATGAATGATGTTGTAACCCTCTAATGGGAGATTTCTATTTCTATTCAAGTATTTTCATTTATATTTGAATGGGTAGTTAGATGTGATGTGATGTTTTTGGATTGTGAACACCAAATCCTGAGGAAATGAAGTACCCGGATTTGGGGGTGTCACAATTAACGATATAAACAAAAGAGATAGAGATTAAGAAATTATACCCTCGTAGAACCGTGCTTCCTCGGGTACAAGTTCACCTCCAATTCCTTCGCGATCTCCTTGAATTCCACCGACTAAATTCCTTTGCTTGATCAACGTTAGCCACCCAAGTGTTTGGCCTCTAGAGGTGATCCACCAAGGAAGAATAGTTATTCAAGAAGTTGGGTGTTGGCAAAACCCTAGTTTCTATCTCTATAGAAATTGTAAGTACTCTCCACAATCTAATTCAAGAGTGTGTAACCCTAATCTATGATAAGACTCCTCTTATTTATAGATGTAGGAAAACCCTTCCCTAAACTATTTAGGATTAGGGTTTCTATTATAATTAAACTCCTTTAATTAATTATGCTCCTAATCCAATTAGGAATTCATGTGTGACTACTTCTATTAATTAATTCCCAATCCCTATTAGGAATTAAATAATAGTAATAGTAATAATAATAATAAGACTCCTCTTATTAATTTATATTTAATATTTTCGAAATATTAAATAATAAATATTAAGCTATTTAATTTATTCTATCCCCATAGATTAAATTAAATACACTTAACTTATTATTACAATTATGCCATTTACTTCTTAAATAAATATTTTCCTTTTGCGGTGTGACCCTTTAGGTTCTCCATATTAAACCGGTTGTGAATAAATCAATTACAACAATTCTAATTTTATTTAAATAAATTAAACTATTTAATTTATTTATATAAATAATATTTATTATACAATAAGGGTAAGCCCCCTTAGCGATCAACGACTTTCAGATAATATAGATTTCAACATTAATCACAAAAGAACCTTTCAGTGAATAGTTACTGTACAATTCAATCCTTCTACCATACAATGTCCCAATTAAATATAAGACATGGATTTACTGTCATGTCTTATTTTATTTAATTATATGTATTTCGATTCCCAAATGCATAACTCTAAATAATGCAAATTAGAAACTCCTTTCTAATTTCATTCTGCCTTGGCCAAGGACTACTGAGTTGTCATTTATCGAATCACATAGGACATTCACATCTTTTACTAGACGTGGTAGATTCTTTGTTGATCATTCACCTATCTCCATGTACAACTTATTATACCCAATCATACCCTTTAGTATACCCTAAAGGTCTTAAGGGACATGTCAAAGTATAACTCATCATACACAAGATACTATGATGATCTCAAGTCCAAGGATCACTTGTACTACTATCACTATAGGAATTCCTATTGACAGGCGAGTAAAACTCCATTAGGTATTACTTAGCGAGCCACGTTCAGTGAACTTATTCTCTAATAAGCACCTACATACTTGTTTTAGTGTCTCCACACAAATGATTATGAGATCAATCATCCTCTTCCTAAGAGCAAGCAACGCATATACTAATCTATCCGGATTCACTAATCCCCTTTTAGTAATCCAACGATTAGGAACGATTTTAGTTTGTGAGCTATCTAAAATTTAGATCTCATTAGCATGATCACCATCATGATTCTAAAAGCATTGCTCAAAACTATGGGTTTATCACATTTAATATAACAGCACTATCTAGATAATATAAAATGTCTTTTAAGAAAATCAATTCTTTTATTAATAAATGATTAAGATTACAAAGTATATGCTACATCATATCAAATATGATTGGCTTGTGTGCATACTACTTTCAATCTCCCACTTGCACTAAAGCCAATCGCCTTGGTATCTAATACCCATCTTCTCTAAGTGACGATCAAACTGCTGTTGTGTTAAAACTTTAGTAAATGGATCTGCAATGTTGTCTTGAGAGTCCACACGCTCCAGGGTGACATCTCCTCTTTCAATGATCTCTCTAATCAAATGAAACCGCCGCAATACGTGTTTGGATTTCTGAGGAGACCTGGGTTCCTTAGCCTGCGCAACAGCTCCGTTGTTGTCACATAATAAAGGTACGGCTCCTCTAATGCTAGGAACCACTCCAAGTTCAGTTATGAACTTCTTCATCTAAACAGCTTCCTTTGCAGCTTCACTTGCAGCTATGTACTCTGCCTCTGTCACTGAATCAAACAACTGTTTGCTGCTTAGAACTTTTCCAACTCACCGCGCCACCGTTTAAGGTAAACACATACCCTGAAACGGATTTACTGTCATCTTGGTCCGTTTGAAAACTTG
This sequence comes from Aralia elata, assembly GCA_034770075.1. Lineage (NCBI taxonomy): Eukaryota > Viridiplantae > Streptophyta > Magnoliopsida > Apiales > Araliaceae > Aralia > Aralia elata. Next base: position 298,336 of record JAVJAP010000070.1, read on the forward strand.
AGTCTGTATAGCCCTCTAGTTTCAATTCAGACCCACCGTAGACAAGAAATACATCCTTAGTTCTTCTCAAGTACTTTAGGATGTTTTTTACTGCCTTCTAGTGCTCTTCTCCTGGATTCGACTGATATCTGCTCGTTACACTTAGTGCATGAGCGACATCTGGTCTAGTACATATCATACCGTACATGATAGATCCTATTGCGGAAGCATAAGGAATCTTACTCATTCGGTCTCTCTCCTCAGGTGTCTTTGGGGCTTGTTTCTTGGAGAGATGTATTCCATGGCTCATTGGCATGAGACCTCTCTTAGAATCTTCCATGCTAAACTTCTTTAGCATCGAGTCAATGTACTTTCCTTGGGTCAAGCCCAGCATCCTTTATGCTGTTTTAAATGGCCCATATGTTCCTATGAAGCTAGCTCCAATAACAAAAGATCCAAACAAGGTTGCGGTAAAGCAAAGGGTGAAATGAACTGATATGGAGAACAAGCTCGTGCAGCTTAATAAGAAAGCTAAGAACATTCTATTCATGGCTTTGGAGGACGAGCTGTTTGAGAATGTGGTCAACTGCAAGACGACAAAGGAAGTATGGGAAGCTCTCCTGATGATGTACGAGAGAATTGAAGAAGTTAGAGAAAACAAACAATCCCTACTGACTCAACAGTATAAAATGTTTATCCATGTTTCTGAGGAGAACATAACAACAACTTATGAAAGATTCAATGTGCTGCTCAACTCCCTCAGAGCATTTGGAAAGGTCTATTCTAATAAAGACCTTAATATCAAATTCGTGAGAGCACTACTGAGAAAGTGGGATGCAAAGACCACGATCATCAGAGAATTAAAAAATCCGTATGAGATGACTGTGCAGAAGCTCTACAGTATTCTTCTTACCTATGAGCTGGAGCTGAACCAAATGGCAGAGATTATTTTAGAATTTAGAAGGAAAGAGAAAGGAGTAACTCTCAAAGCTGCTGAGGTATCTTCTAAAGTCCCCTTGGAAGATGAATCTGATGATGATGAAGATAATGATACTATTGCCCTTCTTGCCCCAAAGTTGAGAAAGTTTATGAGAAAGGACCGAAACAACAATTCTAGAAGATACAACAACAATTTTTGTAACGAATGTGATTTTTGTGAATAAATAAAATGTTTATTGAGTTAAATAAATATTTTATTTGATTTATTTATTGAATAGAATAAATAATTGATTAATTATCGTGGAGTAATTTATTTTAGTATAATTGTGTTAATTGTTATTTGAATAGTAATTTAATGTTATTCTAATTTAATTTAATAATTAAATTAGATGGCTAATGATTTATTTGAATAAGATAATTTATTGAATTAAATTATAATTGGCCATATAGAAATTATAAATTAAATTAGTAAGGTTTAATTGAATTTATTAAATAATAGGTTTAATTAAATTGAAAGTGTGACAATTAAACCATATAGTATAATAGGTTATTAAAATAAATGGAAAAGAGTTTTTATTTTAGTTAAACCAAACAAGGCCTTATGACCCTTGGTTGGTAAAAATGGTTTATTTTGTTTTGGTTCAACCAAACAAGTCCTTGTGGCTTTTGGAATTCTATTTTCTTAATTGGGTTTGCCAAACATGGTCTAACCCTTTGTTTTTGCAACTGACTAATTAAAATCAAGTTACGTTAAAAAAATAATAAATCAGTTGTTTTCTAAGCCTAAGGAAGGAATATCAGAGTTTTGGTAGAGAAAGAATAGAGAGAATACAGAGAAAGAATAGGGAAAATTGAGAGAAAAACTTGAAAATCAAAGAAGAAGGAGGATTGTCAAGCTATTCCTAATCATTTACCTTAATCAAGGAATTAAGAGGTATAATCTGTTTCTAATTCTTTAATTTTATTACATTGAGTTTTTTCACTGTATATGGTTTTTACTTCCATGTATGTACATTTATTTGCTCAATGCATAAATTAGTTGGTTGTAATTGATAATATGCATGCATTAGTGATTATATGATGTTTATAAACCAATTTGAAGGAATTAATCCATGAAAGCATGCTTTAAAATAGAGTTTTGGTTTTATAGTGTTTCACTTTCATATATATGGCTTATATGTAACGACCCCAAATTCTGAACAATCCAACTCTCGACTTCGGTCGTTAACAATACGTCTACATTCTAACTTTACAACATTATTCAATGTTAACTTAATAAAAAATGCGGAATAATAAAAAAAAATTCTATTACAAATCATTCTCGATTCCAAAATTCTCAACCTTTACATCTGAATATCTTAGAATCGTGTTAGTATCATGATTCACCTTGTTGAACTTACTATAAAAATTTACACCTCAATATAAACTTTACAACTCAACATAAAATACAATTTATACATCATCAAATACATTACTCAAAACCTTAATCATGGTTCAAAAATATAAATTTTAAGCTAAACATTTGTTCCTCATGCATTATGTCTGATTCACGTCATTTAGGTAGCACAAAACTTTACCTTGAATCCTTAACCTGCAAAAATGGTTATTTGCAATAATGAGCTCAACAGCTCAACAAAATCTAACAGTTTGCATGCATCACGTAGCACGTAATTATCATGCTTATCTAACATAATGTAAACATCTGGATAAATATAACTTGCATGTTGTACGTCACATATCAAGTAGAGATTGAATTCCATAATTTAATCAACATTCTTTACTCAATCAAGGAAGTCATATGTTGACTTTAACAATTCATACTCACAGTACATGTAACATGTCATGCTCTTACAGTATAAAATTTAAAGCAATTAATCATCGAGTTCACATAACAACTAGGAACTGAAAGACTTGCCTGGTTCGTAGATTATCATTTACCGTAACCAGCTTATGTTTATCTGCACTTCATGTATCCTATACGATATATATAATCATGTACATGATTTGTTAGCCACATATCAACACTTAGAATTAATTCTACTTAACATTTCAAAATCCTTCACTTTATTCTCTTTACAATTCCTAAGTTAGGAATTAAGTTCCATTAGGGCTCCATGTAAACCTTCATTTTATTGTGTCTCGCTTTAATCGACACTTAACCACTGTCTAAGTTTTAAACTTTGTTCTACATTAGATGTGTAATGGTTATAAGTAATTCTTGTTTAGGGTAACATATGATAACCAAAAAGAAAAGAATTAAAAATAGGAAAAAATTTCCATTTCTGCAATTCTCGCTGGGGCGAGAAAATTATAACATGAAACCCTCGCCGGGGTGTGAAATTATAACGTGAAACTCTCGCCGGGGCGAGAAATTCCCTAACAAAAACCTCGCCGGGGCGAGACATCTGATTTCCAGATTCTGCAGTTCGCGAACCGCAGAATTTCAAAGCCAAAAATTCCCAATTCCTTCATCCAATAGGCAATTTACGCATACCCAGACATCATACATAATGTAAAACTAAAACCTAACATGTGTACAGTGATTCTAACAACATAAATTGCTTAAATAACAAATTTTAAAGACCCAAAATCAAAGTTCATGCTAGTTTTTCATATTTGAACAAATTTAACGAATCAAACTCTCACGAATTCGTTTCTCCACCAATTTGATTGATTCAACTTGCAACGTTTTCATTTCTCAGAATACTAACACAATCCATTATCAATTACAGACTTTATACATGAGTTAACTATTAATTTTAGTCTCAAAATAGACTAAAATATACATATTACTATAAAACTCAATTTTCTTCTTCTAATTCATGTTTTCATGAATTTGATAACTCCAAAATTATATATAAACACCAAATAACGGATTAAGCATGCTTATAAACATATATTACCAATACTTCATCAAATCCTTCAACCAAAAATCCATTTTAAAGAAAACTCAATGAATATAAAATTAACAACTCAAAGCTAGATTATTACCTTTGATTCTTGCTTAGGTTATCTAGATGATGATAAGAATTGCTTGCTAAATCTTCTTCCTTCTCTTGATTTCTCAAGTGCCTTCTCAATTTCACAGAGAATCCTTTTTCTCTCACTTTCTCTCTTCCTCCCTTCTCTGTGTTCTCTCTTCTCCAGACTTAAGAGAATAACGTAAAAAAATAATAAAACCTCTCATTTAGTCAGTTACAAAAACAAAGGGTCTCTAGGCCATGTTTGGCTAGAACCCAATTAAACCTCCTTTCTTTATTTTAATATTTTTTTAATATGATAAATCATGTCACACTTAAATATAATTTTATTTAATAAAATAATTTTGTTTAATAAAATCTTCTTTCACTTAATAAATAATTTTATTGAGTAAAATTATTCATCCTCTCATTTAATAAATTACCAACATCTATGCATAATAAAACACGCATCAAATATAAAATATTTATCTTAACCTTACTTAATATTCTTATACAAATAAATTATCACACAATATTCTCATCAAATATTTATTTTATTAAATAAGCATTCCAATTAAAATATTTAATCTACTCAATAAATATTTTATCCATTTACGAAATTCACAATCGTAACACATTAACACGTAACATATTTATATGCAATACATTACTCTCTCATTTTATTAATATAATTATATTCTCATTAATTCCTTATTTTAATTAAATAAATCACTCACATTATTATGAAATTTAATTCACAATAGTTTTCATTGTTCACAAAACATAACAATCAAATTATATTATTTCTCAATATAATTTCAACTTTCTAATATTCAGTAAATATCGTTTTCGTAGCAATTTTCTTCATTTCATTCAATAGTTTAATTAACTATTAAACCTCGTTTCACAAATACACGAATATATAATTCTCTTCACATTAAAACATATATTTCACAAAATATATATCACATATACTCATACTCAAAACTCAAAACGTCACATAATAAGAATTTTCTATTTGCTAAATTCTTATTTAATAATTTCTGAAAATTCGGGTTGTCACATCCTTCCCTCCTTATAAGGATTCCGTCCTCGGAATCAACGAAACCTCCCTTACTCGGTTTTCACTAAACCTCTTTCACAATTATCGTCGAATAACTTCGACGCGTTACCTTAGTGTAGGTTTTATTTCATCACCTTCACTTAAACTTGAAACACTTCGAGTGTTATATATATATATATTTTTTAATCCCTTAACGCATTCACTTCCTTTCTCCAAGGATCATTGCATAACATACTCATTATAATCATTTAATATCCTAATTTAGCATCGCATAAATATTCGGGATATCACATTCACCCCTTCTTCTAAGAATTTCGCCCTCGAAATTTTGATTTACTAATATTCGTTCCTTCCAGCTATCCGATTGAACTTTACGTTAATCTCTACTTATTCATTAGGTTCTACACTAATTTCTTTTCTGTAATGATCTTTCTAGGATCGTTGCATTCTTCTCATCTTGCTCTTCTAAAAAATTTCTCATCATTAGTCATCATCAACTAAATTTATCTCTTCCCTTTCTGGAATTTCATTCCTTTCTGGGATTTATTATAGTTTGGTTAACTCACTCACCACCACATGTTGCATTCTACGACTTACCCCTTCTTAAGGAATATTTTCTTTCCACTTCCCCCTTTCAAAAGAATAAGAATCTTCTACAATTGTTCAATAATTGGGAAGTAGTATGCATAACTCAGGAATTTAAAAAAATTCACTCAAAAACTTTCAATATTCTGCTGAGGAGTCGTAAAGACTTGAACCATGTCCTAGGTTAATAGATATTTCTACCGTAACCTTTAACAGTCAAAGACTATGGACCATCTCTTCTCGTACTCCAGGTGATCAGCCCTTCATACTATGTATTGTGCACATACATATTAACGCTATTGCGTAGCCCCCATTATAGGGTTGGTTCACCTCAGACTTAATACAAATTCCGCTCCAGAATAAACTGGTTTGGCATAAAATCTCAGAGAACTCTTAAATTTCATAAATATCTTTCAACAGTTGTCTAGCCGAATCAATTAGCATAGACCTTGATCCACAATTCAGATATTAGTCAAAACATTTTTAGCCAACTCAATTGGCATATCTTTTCATAACTTAAAAGAAAAATAAAATTCTTTTATGACGTCATGATACCGTACCGTCTTAATAGTACGTTGAGGATGCCGTCATAATAGGACTTTGTCATACTACATCATACCATAGTGGGCTGACGATCCTTCGATCACATCCAACACTAGGTTCAATTGCATTGATGACTCCATCGTTCAAAATACATTTTGATAATTTCAAAGCATTTTTGTCTAGCTGAAACAATTAGCATAGACGTACAATTAATAGCACCTTTTTAAAACTTATTGGTTCAAACATTGACCCAATATATTTTCGAGAACACAAAACTTGCGAATATCAGCACGATGTCAATAAATTTCGAAAATCTAGCATAGCTAGAAGATTCGGAATATCCAATTCTCCTTCATCAACTTCAATCTTTACTCCATTGCTTCATTACTCAATCATTCTATCATTTTTCAATATCATCAATGCTATCTATAGCATAACTTTTCTATACCCAATATAGTTCATCAAACTTACCACACTTTGGAAATTCAGGAACTTACCACAATCATATGGTTTTAGGAACTTATCCTAGTCAGACCATAATCGTCCATTCGCTGATGGTTTCCACCATACGACTATGAGTCACGAACCTACTATAAGTATGAGTTTTAAGAACCGTACCTAATCTTAAATATTCTCTAACTATCAAATATAAATATGAGAAAAGAATCACCTTTTCGTCATATGTATATAGATAGTGCGACACCAATATTTCAATGATTATCAATATAAGAAGCTAAGTGGTTGTCGAACCAACTCGACCACTAATCAATATAGAAAGCTGAGCGGTTGTTAAACCATGGACAAATTTCGTCCCATACCAGGACTTGTTTAACTCAACCACTATATTAATATAGGAAGCTAGGTAGTTTTCAAACCAAGCACAAATTCCTGTCCTATACCAGGAATTGTACAACTCAGCCACTAACATGAGTCCTCAATTGAAATTCCACCTAATTTTATCTTGCTCTTAACTTAACTCTTTGCTTGATATGAATTTCTCGTACTTCATCATCCATAACTCCTCGTGAGTTTATCTCGTACTATTTTATAGTACTATCTCTTTATAGCGTCATGCTACAACTATTCAATCATTTAAGATCCTCTGACATTTACAACTTTAGCAGACCACTTCGTGATCTCATTCTATCATCAACTCTTCTTACGATTCTTTCTTATCTCATGATCGTCTCATCCTATGATCTTCTTTATTCTTCTCTTTAATCACGTTATCTTATGATTAATCATCTCAGGTGTTCCCTGTTCTTTTAGCTCTTCAGGTTCTTCTTTGAACCTAATCATTTTATCATAATCTTGTCTCACATGAATTCTCTAAACTCTATTTGAGGTCATTCTTATCATTATACCATTCTCATCTTATAGATATCGTCTATTTATTAACACCGTCTTTATTATTGTAGTCAGGTAACTCCTGATTCTCATCTTTCATAACTCTTCAAGATTCTTCTTTGAATCTTATTGTTTATATGTCAATACTTCCTTTAAGAATTTCTAACTTCATTCATATTATTCAATATTTTATTCAAGTTCACGTCACGTCATTCGCATCTTCTTCTTGTAACGTTTCTAAGACTTAACTCATCTCATGCATCTATCTATATAAAAATAATCACTTCTTAATCATACGCATCCATAATTCTATACTCGGTACACCTCGAGTCTCTAACAGTGTTCAGTATAGCACCTGAGTGGTTTCCCACAAACAACCAACAAACTAGTTCCCGTCTCGTCTACACTGTCTTGCACATCGAGTTTGATCGATCGCTAGTTCGTATCAACCTCCGCTCTCTGAAGGAATTGTTTAGCCCAGATACCATACATCAACCGTTAAAGAGTACGATTGTACCATAATCATTCTTAACTTATTATTCTTTAAACTCTATCATCTTCACCTCTCTTCTCTAAGGTTATAGCCTAAGGTACTCGCACCTAAGGTTTCTAACCTATCAGCTCTGATACCAACTGTAACGACCCCAAATTCTGAACAATCCAACTCTCGACTTCGGTCATTAACAATACGTCTACATTCTAACTTTACAACATTATTCAATGTTAACTTAATAAAAAATGCGGAATAATAAAAAAAATTTCTATTATAAATCATTTTCGATTCCAAAATTCTCAACCTTTACATCTGAATATCTTAGAATCATGTTAGTATCATAATTCACCTTGTTGAACTTACTATAAAAATTTACACCTCAATATAAACTTTACAACTCAACATAAAATACAATTTATACATCATCAAATACATTACTCAAAACCTTAATCATGGTTCAAAAATATAAATTTTAAGCTAAACATTTGTTCCTCATGCATTATGTCTGATTCACGTCATCTAGGTAGCACATAACTTTACCTTGAATCCTTAACCTGCAAAAATGGTTATTTGCAAGAATGAGCTCAACAGCTCAGCAAAATCTAACAGTTTGCATGCATCACGTAGCACATAATTATCATGCTTATCTAACATAATGTAAACATCTGGATAAATATAACTTACATGTTGTACGTCACATATCAAGTAGAGATTGAATTCCATAATTCAATCAACATTCTTTACTCAATCAAGGAAGTCATATGTTGACTTTAACAATTCATACTCACAGTACATGTAACATATCATGCTCTTACAGTATAAAATTTAAAGCAATTAATCATCGAGTTCACATAACAACTAGGAACTGAAAGACTTGTCTGGTTCGTAGATTATCATTTACCGTAACCAGCTTATGTTTATCTGCACTTCATGTATCCTACACGATATATATAATCATGTACATGATTTGTTAGCCACATATCAACACTTAGAATTAATTCTACTTAACATTTCAAAATCCTTCACTTTATTCTCTTTACAATTCCTAAGTTAGGAATTAAGTTCCATTAGGGCTCCTTGTAAACCTTCATTTTATTGTGTCTCGCTTTAATCGACACTTAACCACTGGCTAAGTTTTAAACTTTGTTCTACATTAGATGTGTAATGGTTATAAGTAATTCTTGTTTAGGGTAACATATGATAACCAAAAAGAAAAGAATTAAAAATAGGAAAAATTTTCCATTTCTGCAATTCTCGCCGGGGCGAGAAAATTATAACATGAAACCCTCGTCGGGGCGTGAAATTATAACGTGAAACTCTCGCCGGGGTGAGCTCTCACCGGGGTGAGAAATTCCCTAACAAAAATCTCGCCGGGGCGAGACATCTAATTTCCAGATTCTGCAGTTCGCGAACTGCAGAATTTCAAAGCCAAAAATCTCCAATTCCTTCATCCAATAGGCAATTTACGCATACCCAGACATCATACATAATGTAAAACTAAAACCTAACATGTGTACAGTGATTCTAACAACATAAATTGCTTAAATAACAAATTTTAAAGACCCAAAATCAAAGTTCATGCTAGTTTTTCATATTTGAACAAATTTAACGAATCAAACTCTCACGAATTCGTTTCTCCACCAATTTGATTGATTCAACTTGCAACGTTTTCGTTTCTCAGAATACTAACACAATCCATTATCAATTACAGACTTTATACATGAATTAACTATTAATTTTAGTCTCAAAATAGACTAAAATATACATATTACTACAAAACCCAATTTTTTTCTTCTAATTCATGTTTTCATGAATTTGATAACTCCAAAATTATATATAAACACCAAATAACGGATTAAGCATGCTTATAAACATATATTACCAATACTTCATCAAATCCTTCAACCAAAAATCTATTTTAAAGAAAACTCAATGAATATAAAATTAACAACTCAAAGCTAGATTATTACCTTTGATTCTTGCTTAGGTTATCTAGATGATGACAAGAATTGGTTGCTAAATCTTCTTCCTTCTCTTGATTTCTCAAGTGCCTTCTCAATTTCACAGAGAATCCTTTTTCTCTCACTTTCTCTCTTCCTCCCTTCTCTGTGTTCTCTCTTCTCCAGACTTAGGAGAATAACGTAAAAAAATAAAAATAAAACCTCTCCTTTAGTCAGTTACAAAAACAAAGGGTCTCTAGGCCATGTTTGGCTAGAACCCAATTAAACCTCCTTTCTTTATTTTAATATTTTTTTAATATGATAAATCGTGTCACACTTAAATATAATTTTATTTAATAAAATAATTTTGTTTAATAAAATCATCTTTCACTTAATAAATAATTTTATTGAGTAAAATTATTCATCCTCTCATTTAATAAATTACCAACATCCATGCATAATAAAACACGCATCAAATATAAAATATTTATCTTCACCTTACTTAATATTCTTATACAAATAAATTATCACACAATATTCTCATCAAATATTTATTTTATTAAATAAGCATTCCAATTAAAATATTTATTCTACTCAATAAATATTTTATCCATTTACGAAATTCACAATCGTAACACATTAACACGTAACATATTTATATGCAATACATTACTCTCTCATTTTATTAATATAATTATATTCTCATTAATTCCTTATTTTAATTAAATAAATCACTCACATTATTATGAAATTTAATTCACAATAGTTTTCATTGTTCACAAAACATAACAATCAAATTATATTATTTCTCAATATAATTTCAACTTTCTAATATTCAGTAAATATCTTTTTCGTAGCAATTTTCTTCATTTCATTCAATAGTTTAATTAACAATTAAACCTCGTTTCACAAATACACGAATATATAATTCTCTTCACATTAAAACATATATTTCACAAAATATATATCACATATACTCATACTCAAAACTCAAAACTTCACATAATAAGAATTTTCTATTTGCTAAATTCTTATTTAATAATTTCTGAAAATTCGGGTTGTCACATTATATGCATGAAAATTAATGTTCAATTTAACTATTAATCGGTAAATTGACTCTTGATTATGATAATATGATGAAAAACGAAAAGAATGCAATTTGAACGGATTAAAATAGTTTTATATCGAGTTTATAGTGTTTGTTTTCGCTAAGTGCGTAAAATATGAAGAATTAGCATGAACATAGAAATTAAATCTTTTAAATAGGTTGTTTGGAGTTTCTGATGTATGGGTAATGCTCTGTAATTGCTTGCTACTAAGTCTTTTGAGTTTATAGCATCAGTGAATAATTATTTTGGTGTCTAAAAGAGTAAGTTATGAAATTGGTTGGAAACAGAGTCTGTTTGCGCTGCAGCAACTAAGTCTGTGTCGCAGCGCGACCGCGCTAGTTTCCAGTGCAAAAGTAGCGCGACCGCGACAGCAGCAGATCAGTCCCTGTATGAGTGCAACGCGGCCGCGCTGGTTCCAAGAGTAAAAATGGCGCGGTCGCGCCAGTATCAGAGCAGACCAGTGATGAGCTTTTACATGTATAGCTTGGGTGATGCTAAGTTAGCATATTCTAATGTATGCGGAGAATCGTAAATCATATTATGAGACTTAATAACATGGTGTAGTTGCTCATATGATGATTATAAGTTATGAATTAATAAGTTATAAAAATCTAAAACTTGGTGTTGTAAGGGTTGGAGATGTTATTCATATGCTAGGTCTTGTGTTATGTGTTTGTAGAGATTTCGAATTCGTGTTATGTGGTTAGTTAGAAAGTTCAGAGCATGAACTACGTGACTAAATTGTACTAAAATGAAAGGTGAAATTGTTAATCATAATTATAATATCACTAATTTATATTATGATCCTAATGTAATGTAGGACGTTTGGTGAACGTAAATTGTGATTGTGTAGATTACGCACGAGGCAAGTTTCTAAATCCTACTTTTCATTGAACAAGTTCTCTAACCTTGATTACTATTATTATGCAAGCAAGGTTTTTCATATTACCTAGCGATTATATGTTGATTGAGTTCTCTAGACCTCCAAATGCGTTACTCCAATATATATTCGTTTGTAATCCTTGAATTCTATTATTATTGTAGTCCCATTTTACAAAGATTGTATTGTTATTGTAATCAGACTGTTATATGGCTAGTGAACCCTTTTGATTCAGCTAGTCCATAGTTGATGATCATTCTAAAATCTAGAATTTCTGTTGAAGCTTTTCCAAACCAAACTTCATTTGGTACGGACTCTAATGGTAAAACTGAGATGAACAACCCTAATATAGGGGATTATATTAGGCAATAGCATTAAAATGTTTGTGCACAACACATTGTACAAAGGGCTGATCCCCTTGAGTACGAGATGGATAGTCCATAGTCTATAAAACTGTTAAAGGTTACGGTAGAAATACTTGTTAACCTAAGACATAGTTCGAGGTCTTATGGCCCTTAGGTATACTTTTAATCTTGAAGTCTATATTCGGCTCTTGAGCTAAGTTTTTTTTGTTGAGCTTTCAAATCTTTTGTTTGTTATTAATCGATTTCAGAAAAACTATTACTCCTCAGTTAAAATCTACTCTGTTAATCATTTAACTGTTATTGCTATTATACTTGTGGGCAACTGTTTGCTCACCCTTGCACAAAATATTGCAGCTAAGACTGAGAAGTCGGATGAGCCATCCACGAGTAAGGGCAAAGGCAAGATACAAAAATAGCTCGCGAAATGCTTTTTGTTATGGAGTTTTTGTAATAAGACTTATTTAATTTTATGTTTTAATTCTGCAATGATGTAATAAAGGTTAGATGACCTGGGATTTATTTACTTAAGAGATTTAAGTTGTAACCCCTATTGTGGGAAGATGATTTATTCAGTTTAATTATATTGTCTTTTATCATGGGTAGTTAGTCATGAATGTATGGAATAATGAACACCAAATCTGTGGGATTGAAGTACCCGGATTTGGGAATGTCACAATTTTAACAACAATAAAGATCATTCGAAAGACCTGTGCTATAATTGCAAAATTCTAGGTCACTATATTGCTGACTGCAACAAGCCCAGAGAAAGGAACTAAAGAAAGATAAGTAGAGGAAATAGTTAGCACCGAAGAAAGAATTCAGAGGCTACAAAAAGTATCCAAAGAAAGACAAAGGTCTAGTAGTAAAAGGTTCGTGGAGCGACTGATGAGTAGGTTTTATACCTACTTATTGGATACTATTCTGCTTCATTTGTTGCTTAACTTGTAGTTCCAAAGTGTGTTTTCATGCATTTTCCTCGTATTTTTGGTATTGCCTCATCATTTACATTCTATGGCTTTTGCACAGTTTTTGGATTGTTTGGCAAAGAGCATGTGACATATGATGTTTGGGAGCTAAATGAATAAAAGTTGCTAGCACAGTGCGCGTGAATCGAGGAATCAGACTTAGTACAACAGTGCAGCAGCAGACTAACAGACAGCGCAACTGCGCCCATTTTGGCTTGGAAGCCAGCGCAGCTGCGCCCGTGCCCTGCGCCCAGTAGCTTCCAGCGCAGCTGCGCCCAGCTTGGCCTTGAGGTCGGTACAGCTGCGCCTTCGCTTTTCCTGCTGAAGTCCTCAGGCGTAGCTGCGCCCATTTCCAGGCAGTACTCTAGCGCAGTTGCGCCCGTCGCCAGCCAGCCATGCAGACATGTTACAAACAGCTATGCAGACTTGCCAAAAACGTGTGGAATTAATGCCAGGTTTTGAGGAAATTAGTGGAATGCTATTTTATCAGTTGGGAATCAAATTTAGTCAACAAAAGACAATTGGGAAGCTTGAATATAATCATGCAGAGAATCAATTTGAAGAGAGCCTCTCCTCCACGAAAAATTCATCACAGACTGCATTTTATTCCCAAAAAATTAAAAGATAGCTATTGATCATCAGAATGACTTGGAAACGGAAGAATGGAGCTACATGGATGCTGAATTGAAGATTGGGAGCAAGAAATCGAGGATCATCCCAACTTGGAAAATTAACGGATCAACAAAAACGGGAAAATTGAAGCAGGGAGTTCTATTTTTTTTTTTGATTAATTTTTCCTATCCAATAATTATGATGATGAACCAATTGTGTATGATGAATTCTATTATTGTCATTATGAACTAAGCTTAATTCTTGGGATTATAATGAATCTTTTGCATTACTGAAAATTGAAATGCTTCCTTATTATTGCTAGTTGGTTATGAAATGAATGTCTAGCATAATTTATACTAAACGTTTAATTGCTTGATCACTAATTACCGTGATAATTTATATGGAATTGAGAAAGGAAATATAAATTGAGATCTAATTATGCTAGCATATGTTCATAATTTTTACATTCCTCGTGAAGTTATGTTTCGTGCTTAGGATAGAGATATACCGAAGCACCATATGTGGCTAATTGAGAACTTATACTTAAACCCTCTTGATTGTAATTCACATAAAAATATAGTGCGTTAGTCATCTAGGGTGTTCACATTCATTCTATCAATTGTGGATTTAGTGTGATATGAATATGGTGCATCGAAAGGTGGTCATATTTTACATTCGTGTTCTCGACCAACATTCCATAATAATCAATTAGCAACGATAGGAAGCATGGAAATCTTAGTTTGCAATAAGTGAAATTATAATCCCAAACCCATAAAATCTGTATTTATACAATCATAATTTGCTCTATTTGTTTCTTTAGTAATCTTTAGACAATTTCATCATTGTACTCAACTTTTTAAAGAAATCAAGATAATTATAAAATCGGTGTTTGATAGTTGTAATTGCAATTCTATTCTCCGTGGGATCAACAGTCAAGAAAGTGTGCTGAAATTACTCCAGAGAATCTAGACCAACCACAAGCAATGGCGGGAGAAGCACAAAAAGCATTGAGAGATCATGCTACGCCAAGGATCAATGAACTGCAATCAAGTATCACAAGGCCAGCCATAACAGCCAATTCTTTTGAAATCAAACCAGGGACTATCCATATGATCCAAAACTCTGTCCAATTCGGGGGAATGGTGGCTGATGATCCAAATGAGCACTTGATGAGCTTTTTAGAGATCTGTGATACATTCAAATTTAGTGAAATTTCAGAAGATGCAGTGAGATTGCGGTTATTCCCATTCACATTGAGGGATAAAGCAAAGAGTTGGCTACACTCACTACCACCGAGATCCATTACAACTTGGCAAGATTTGGCGCATAAATTCTTAGCAAAATTCTTCCCACCAGCCAAAACTGCTAAGTTGAGAAATGACATCTCATCATATGAGCAACTTCATGGAGAATCCTTATATGAGACATGGGAGCGGTACAAGGAATTATTGAGGAAGTGTCCACATCACGGTTTGCCCCAATGGATGCAACTTAACACATTTTACAATGGGTTGAATATCCACACACGGGCAGGCATTGATGCAGCTTCGGGAGGAGCATTCATGGCCAAGAATTATGATGAAGCTTATGACCTTTTGGAGACCATGGCTGCAAATAACTATCAATGGCCACCAGCTAGATCCAGTCAACCAAAAATAGCTGGGATTTTAGATGTTGACACAGCCACATCACTCCAAGCCCAGATATCTTACTTACTTTATATTACTTGCGGATCACGTGCACTTGCGTGTATGAGTCATATTTGTTATATATACAAATATTTCAACAGCGACTCTGATAATGATTCAAATTCAGAGTCTTGTGATGATTAAGGACCTCAGATGACCAATCTTTGTCTAATGGCCATTGAAGCTCAAGCAGACAACACCACTGATCATCAAGAAATTGATAATAGTGAGGTATTTGACTTCAATTCCCCTAATGTAGATATCAATGATCTTTGAATTATTTTGCATGATACGACATCTAATATGCATATATATATATATGGAGTGATTCAGGGTTATATTATGGGACCATTCTCTTCTTTAAGAGGAGAAAGAGAAAGTACAAGTAGAGATGGAAATAACTCTATGAACTACTAGCTCTTTATCCAAGCTTGAGGCTAAGAATGAAAACTTGAGAAAGATAACTAAGCAATCTACACAGAGAGAATTAACTTTAGTTTCCAAGATTGAGGAACTAGAGAAGACTATCTCGACATGGAACAAGTCTTCTTCTTCCATGGACTCTATGATCATAAGTTAGCGAGCAGTCTCAGACAGGTCAGGTTTAGGATTTGGGGAGTCATCCTCAGATCGTAGTGTGGACATAACGCTGGAGATTAACAATAATAGTGTTTCTACCTCCCATAGAAGTATTGTGTTTGTGAAATCTACAGAGGCTGCAGAGCCGATTATTCCAAGTTATACGGTCCTTGTTGATCAAGTTGTGATCCTTGAGAACAACAGATCATACACTGGTCTAGGGTTCAAGAAACAACAGGGTAAGCTAAACACTACCTTCAAGCCTCAAAGATTGTAGAGTCAGGTAATACTTCTTCTAAGAATCAACCAGGCAAGAATCATAGAGTTGACTTTCACTCTACAAAATCTCAGAATCATAGAGAAGTGTGGAAACAGGTAGAGTATGAGCCCAGAAGAAAGACTGTAAGTGTATATAGTTCACACGTGTCCTTGAAGAGAAGGAATCCACACACACATACACACACAATATGCATCATATAAATGTTATAATTATCGTAAATATGGACATGTTGCTAATGTATGTTACTATGATTATTATTCTGTTCATCAGAGACCCAGAATCAAGCAAGTCTGGGTCCCAAAAGGAACTAACAAATCATGACCTAAGTAAATCTGGGTACCAAAGTAAAAGTTAATTTTTATTGCAGGAAAGGAGTTCCACTAGCTCAATTTGGTATCTTGATAGTGGATGCTCGAGGCATATAACTAGAAATAAGGCTCTACTGTCAAACTTCAAAGAAAAAGATGGTCCTGTAGCTATCTTTGGAGACAACTCTGGAAAGACTCGAGGATATGGTTTAATTGGAAATGGTGCAGTATCCTTTAGCAAAGTGGCATTCGTTAAAGGCTTAAAACATAATCTCCTAACATCAAGTGATCTTCCTTAACAACCAATGTCAAGTCAGAGACCTGGAATCTAATTCATTGAAGCTAACTGGAACTATAGAAGGAAATGTATATGTGGTGAATCTTGCAAAACTAAGCTCAACTAAAACTGCATGCTTCTTTGCTAAAGCGTCAGAAGACATCAGCTAGCTGTGGTATCGAAGGCTATCTCATTTGAACTTCAAAAACATGTCAAAGCTTGCCTCCAAAAATCTAGTATCAGGCCTACCTAAGCTCAATTTTGCCAAAGAAAAGTCGTGCAAAGCATATCAGCTAGGAAAACAAACTAAAGTCTCATTCAAAAGTAAGACAATCAACTCCAATGATAGGCCCCTACAATTGCTTCATATAAATCTTTTTGGGCCTATCCCTACTATCAACCTTGGAAGCAAAAGATACTCACTGGTCATAGTGGATGACTATACCAGATTCACATGGATATTATTCTTGAGCTCTAAGGATAATACCAGCTCCCAGTTGATCAAATTCTTCAAGCTGGTTGATAATGAGAAGGGTGAGAAGATCAAGGCTATAAGGAGTGATTATGGAAAGAGAATTTAACTTCTCTGAGGTGGACAATTTCTGTGAAGATAATGACATCAATCATAACTTTTCAGCTCCAAGAAATCCATAACAAAACGGAGTAGCTGAAAGGAAGAACAAAACTCTCATAGAAGCAGGAATGACTCTTCTAGTCACAGCTCGTCTACTTGAATATTTCTAGGCTGAGACTATCAATATTGTCTACTATACTAAGAATCGATCGCTCATTCACTCCATATTGAAGAAGACGCCCTACGAATTATGGAAAGGAAGGAAGGCCAACATAAGCTATTTTCATGTATTTGGTTATGCGTGCTACATCCTCAACAATGGTAAAAGATATCTAACCAAGTTTCAACCCAAGTCAGATGAATGAATCTTTCTTGGATATTCTGTAGATAACAAAGCCTACAGAGTGTTCAATAAGAAATCATTGAGTATTGAAGTATCGATCCATGTTACCTTCGATGAATCTGACTTAGGGGATCCAAGAAAAGCAGTGTCTTTTGATGAACTTGTAGAGCAGGATCTAGCATTCGTAGAGTAGGAGAACCCTACGATCAAAGACTCAAAAGTCATAGAGTTAGACCCATCGATCGTAGTGCTAGAGCAAGAAATCATAGAGTCCATAGTTCCTGATATGGAGACTCTACGAATTGAAGATTCTACTGAGCAAGAGCTAGAGCATGAAGAACTCAAACAGGAAGGCATAAATACCGATGTTCCAACTGGAAGCAAGTGGGCAAGAGATCACACCCAAGACCTGATTATTGGGGATCCCAATGCAAGAATTAGGACTAAGTCTGCAACTCAGAACGAATGCTTCTTCCTAAGCTTTCTCTCTTAGATGGAGCCTAAAAAGATCAAAAAAGCCTTGGAAGATTTAAGCTAGATCGAAGCTATGCAAGAAGAGCTGAATCAGTTTGAAAGAAGCACAGTTTGGAGGTTAGTACAAAGACCTAAAAATCATCTAGTCATCGGCACCAAATTGGTATTCAGAAATAAGATGGATGAAGATGGGGTGATCACAAGGAATAAAGTAAAATTGGTGGCCAAAGAATATTCTCAGGAAGAAAGAATCGATTATGATGAGACCTTTGCTCCTATTGTAAGATTAGAAGTCATCAGAATGGTCTTTGCATATGCTGCCCATATGAAGTTCAAGGTTTTTCAGATGGATTTCAAGAGTGATTTTCTGAATGGAGAACTTTAGGAAAAGGTCTATGTCGAACAACCCTTAGGTTTTACCAATCCAACCCATCCTAATTATGTTTATAGAGTAGATAAAGCTTTATATGGATTAAAACAAACATCTAGGGTATGGTATGAACTCTAACTAATTTTCTTATTGAAAATGGATTCACTAGAGGTAGGGTAGATACAACTTTATTTCTTAGGAAGCATAAGGATAAAACATTATTAGTACAAATCTATATAAATGATATTATATTTCATTCTACTGATAAGAAGTTGTGTGAGAGATTTGCAAATCTTATGCAGAGCAAGTTCAAGATGAGCATGATGGGTGAGCTAAACTTTTTCCTTGGACTACAAGTGAAGTAGATGGATGAAAGAATATTCATCAACCAAGCCAAGTATATTAAAGACTTACTCAAAAAGTATAGCATGGAATCAACCACTCCCATGAAGACTTCAACGACATCTGTAACCAAGCTTGATAAAGATGAGCAAGGTAAAAGTATTGATATTACTCAATACAAAGGTATGATCGGATCTCTCCTTTACTTAACTGCTAGTAGACCAGATATCATATTTGCTACTTGTATTTGTGCTAGATTTCAAGCTAATCCTAAGGAAACGCATTTAATGGCTGTTAAAAGGATTTTCAGATATCTTAAGGGCACTCTATATTTGAGATTCTGGTATCCCAATGAGTCACCCGTTAATCTAATAGGGTATTCAGATGCTAATTTTGTATGATGCAAAAGAGATAAGAAAAAGACTAGTGGTACATGCCAATTGCTTGGGAACAAACTGGTCTCATGGTTCAGCAACAAGCAAAACTTAGTATCAACTTCAACTACAAAAGCTGAGTATATTGTTGTTGGTAGTTGCTGTGCTCAAATTCTTTGGATGAAGAATCAGCTAGCTGACTATGGGCTTGAGTTTAAGTCTATCCCTATATACTGTGATAATACTAGTGTTATTGTTATCACTCATAATCATGTCATGCATTCTAGGACTAAACATATAGATATCAGATATTATTTTATTAGAGATCATGTTCAAAATGGAAATATATCTTTGCATTATATCTCTACTGAAAATCAATTAGCTAATGTTTTTACAAAACCACTAGATAAATCTAGATTTAATAAGTTAATAAGTGAATTAGGAATGTTAAATTTACATCCTTAATATTATGCTTTGGAGAAAACTAAATTTATAGGAAGAAATTGCAGAACAGATAAGTAAAGCAAAGTTCGTAGAGTGCTTCGCAGAGTAAAGAAGTTCGTAGAGTGCTTCGCAGAGTCAAGAAGTTCATAAAGTTCTTCACAAAATGAAGAAGTTCGTAGAGTGCTACGATGCTGAGGCTGAGAAGTTACGTGAAGAGATTGACATACATGATGTTGAGGTTGCTGCCAAAGAAGGTTTATCCCTTGTTAAATGGGATAAGAAACAAATAAATAAAGGAAGATCTGCTAAGATGGCTAAGTCCGGCAAGCTCTTAGCAATTAAAGATTCAATTTATGCCGAGACGATTGTAGAGTCACCCAACTCTCCGGTCGTCGAGCCAGAAGCAGCAACAGATAATGATGAAAAGGTTGGGAAGGCTTATGAGCCTGAGCCAATGAATGTTCAAGAGATGGTTGAGATGACTGATATACCGGAGCCACATAAAGTGAAAGATGTGACGGTTGTGAAGGGTTCTAAACCTGAGCCAAAGAAAAGAAGATTAATAAAGAAATATGAGAAGAAGATGAAGAATGCTGAGGAGAAAAAGAAGAAGAAGGAGGAGAAAACCCCCAAAACTAGCCAAAACAGATGAAGCTACTTCTGAGGGGGAGAGGCCAATTTCAAGCTCTTGCGATGATTCTTTGGAGCTTAAAAGGATCGTTAAATCAGTGAAGAGGACATCGAAAGAGAGCCAAGCCAACCTGGTTCTGAGCCCGACAATGCTACAACTCAAGGGGAGAAAGTTGAGGCTGAATCGGAAGATCTCTCATTCCCTGAAGGAAGAGAAACATAATAAATTAATTTGGAATTATTAGGCCCTAGTGCTAGTGTTGATCTCGCAATGAAGCAATCGTAGAGTCCAAAACTACGAGTGTCGAGCAATCGTCGAGTCAACACCCTAACTCGCGGATCGTAGAGTCCCAACACCCTACGATCGATATGCAAATTCCTAACTCTCCAACCATAGAGTCCCAAAACCTTACGATTGAAGCACCTAATACTTCCTCTCCTATACACATATCTTCTTCACCTAACATCTCTCATGTACATATATACTCTCTCTGCAATCTATAAATGCTACAGGGTTTTCTCTTTGAGCTCCTCATTACTGGAATTTAAAAGTCTGGTGATGCAGTCAATGGAACGCACTAATAATGCGATAACAGTTGTTCATCATCAAAGAGAACAAGTTGAAGCCAGATATCAAGAATTTAGAGACGATATTACACTTTTTAGGAGCCAAATGCATGATCTTGTCAATACTGTCAAGCAACTCTATGAGGAAGTTAATGCTCTATAAAGTGACAGAGATGCTAACAAAAAAGGGGAGAGGAGACGACCTCAATAAACATCAATTGAGAGGAGACAACCTCAATAAACATCAATTGAGAGGAGACGATCTCAGAAAACATCAATTGTTCCTCCTCATCCTCCCTCTAGAGATTCTTTTGCACCTCAAGTCATTCTTTTGGGCCCTGATCTCGGTCCTAGAGACTCTATAGAAGAAATGCAAAGAAGAGAAGCAGTGGGGAGAGAAAGCTACATGAGAAGGCGAGAAGTTTAGCGAAGAGATCCGCCGAGGAGTTATAAGGGGAGAAGGTAAATAAATAGATATATATCTATGTAGTAAATTTTTTTTGAAACTTCAAGCACTAAATTATCTGTATCTCAGAATTGATGATTGCTTAAAACAACTAGTTTTGTCATCATCAAATAGGGAGAGATTGTTAGGACAAATGCATATTTGATTTGATAATGATATAATGTATATTTGTATAAAGTAGCTTTTAGGAAGTCTTTATAATGAAATTAATGTAAAAGTGTTAGGTTTGTATATAACGCGAGCATGCAATCAAATTACATAAATAGAGCGGAAGTGCGATAAAACAGATTTTTAAAATTTTATACAAACCACCACCATGATCGATCATTGTGCTCAATTAACGAGATAAATGAAAGAGAAAGAGAATAAGAATTATACCCTCGTAGAAAAAAGCTTCCTCGGGTACAAGTTCAACTCCTAGTCCTTCGTGTTCTCCTCGAATGCTACGGTGTGATTCCTTCCTTTGATCAACGTTAGCCACCCAAGTGTTTGGCCTCTAGAGGTGATCCACCAAGGAAGAACAAGTATTCAAGAAGTTGGGTATTTGGCAAAAACCCTAATTTCTATCTCTATAGAAATTGTAAGTACTCTCCACAATCTAATGCAAGAGTGTGTAACCCTAATCTATGATAAGACTCCTCTTATTTATAGATGTAGGAATAACCATTCCCTAAACTATTTAGGATTATGGTTTCTATTATAATTAAACTCCTTTAATTAATTATGCTCCTAATCCAATTAGGAATTCATGGGAGAGTACTTCTATTAATTAATTCTCAATCCCTATTAGGAATTAAATAATAGTAATAGTAATAATAATAATAAGACTCCTCTTATTAATTTATATTCAATATTTCTAAAATATTAAATAATAAATATTAAGCTATTTAATTTATTATATCTCCAAAAACTAAATTAAATACACTTAACTTATTATTACAATTATGCCATTTACTTCTTAAATAAATATTTTTCTTTTGCGGTGTGACCCTTTAGGTTCTCCATATTAAACCGGTTGTGAATAAATCAATTAGAACAATTCTCATCTTATTTAAATAAATAAATTAAACTATTTAATTTATTTAAATAAATAATATTTATTCTACAATAAGGGTAAGCCCCCTTAGCGATCAACGACTTTCCAGATAATATAGATTTCAACATCAATCACAAAAGAACCTTTGAGTAAATAGTTACCGTACAATTCAATCCTTCTACCATACAATGTCCCAATTAAATATAAGACATGGATTTACTGTCAAGTCTTATTTTATTTAATTATATGTATTTCGATTCCCAAATGCACAACTCTAAATAATGTAAATTAGAAACTCCTTTCTAATTTCATTCTGCCTTGGCCAAGGACTACTGAGTTGTCATTTATCGAATCACATAGGACATTCACATCTTTTACTAGACGTGGTAGATTCTTTGTCGATCATTCACATATCTCCATGTACAACTTATTATACCCAATCATACCCTTTGATATACCCCAAAGGTCTTAAGGGACATGTCAAAGTATAACTCATCATACACAAGATACTATGATGATCTCAAGTCCAAGGATCACTTGTACTACTATCACTAGAGGATTTCCTATTGACAGGCGAGTAAAACTCCATTAGGTATTCCTTAGCGAGCCACGTTCAGTGAACTTATTCTCCAATAATCACCTACATACTTGCTTTAGTGTCTCCACACAAATGATTATGAGATCAATCATCCTCTTCTTAAGAGCAAGCAACGTATGTACTAATCTATCCGGATTCACTAATCCCCTTTTTAGTAATCCAACGATTAGAAACAATTTTAGTTTGTGAGCTATCTAGAATTTAGATCTCATTAGCATGATCACCATCATGATTCTAAAAGCATTGCTCAAAACTAT
The DNA here is from genome assembly GCA_034770075.1 of Aralia elata. Lineage (NCBI taxonomy): Eukaryota > Viridiplantae > Streptophyta > Magnoliopsida > Apiales > Araliaceae > Aralia > Aralia elata. The sequence continues at coordinate 321,723 of JAVJAP010000070.1, forward strand.
GGGTTTATCACATTTAATATATAACAGCACCATGTAGATAATGTAAAATACCTTTTAAGAAAATCAATTCTTTTATTAATAAATGAATAAGATTACAAAGTATATGCTACATCATATCAAATATGATTGGCTTGTGTGCATACTACTTTCAATCTCCCACTTGCACTAAAGCCAATCGCCATGGTATCTAATACCCATCTTCTCTAAGTGACGATCAAACTGTTGTTGTGTTAAAGCTTTAGTAAATGAATCTGCAATGTTGTCTTGAGAGTCCACACGCTCTACGGTGACATCTCCTCTTCCAATGATCTCTCTAATCAAATGAAACCGCCGCAACACGTGTTTGGATTTCTGATGAGACCTGGGTTCCTTAGCCTGCGCAACAGCTCTAGTGTTGTCACAGAATAAAGGTACGGCTCCTCTAATACTAGGAACCACTCCAAGTTCAGTTATGAACTTCTTCATCCAAATAGCTTCCTTTGCAGCTTCACTTGCGGCTATGTACTCTGCCTCTGTCACTAAATCAGCAACTGTTTGCTGCTTGGAACTCTTCCAACTCACTGCGCCACCGTTTAAGGTAAACACATACCCTGAAACGGATTTATAATCATCTTGGTCCGTTTGAAAACTTGAGTCTGTATAGCCCTCTAGTTTTAATTCAGACCCACCGTAGACAAGAAATACATCCTTAGTTCTTCTTAAGTACTTTAGGATGTTTTTCACAGCCTTCTAATACTCTTCTCCTGGATTCGACTGATATCTGCTTGTTACACTAAGTGCATGAGCGACATCTGGTCTAGTACATATCATACCGTACATGATAGATCCTATTGCTGAAACATAAGGAATCTTACTCATACGGTCTCTCTCCTCAGGTGTCTTTGGGGCCTGTTTTCTTGGAGAGATGTATTCCATGGCTCATCGGCATGAGACCTCTCTTGGAATCTTCCATGCTAAACCTCTTTAGCATCGAGTCAATGTACTTTCCTTGGGTCAAGCCCAGCATCCTTTTAGATCTATCTCTATAGATCTTTATCCCCAAAATATAGGATGCCTCACCCAAGTCCTTCATGGAGAAGTGTTTACATAACCAAATTTTGATCGATTGTAGCATAGGAACATAATTTCCTATCAGTAATATGTCATCAACATATAATACAAGGAATGAAACAGCGCTCCCACTAACCTTCTTATACACACATGGTTCATCCTCATTTTTGATAAAATCAAACTTTTTGATTATCTCATCAAAACGGATGTTCCATCTTCGAGAAGCTTGCTTCAATCCATAAATGGATCGTTGTAGCTTACAGACTTGGTTTGTTCCAACTGTTGAAACAAAACCCTCTGGCTGTATCATATATACATTCTCCTCAAGCTCTCCATTGAGGAAGGCCGTTTTCACGTCTATTTGCCAGATCTCGTAGTCATAATAAGCTGCAATTGCAAGCAAAATCCGAATGGACTTGAGCATAGCTACTGGTGAGAAGGTTTCATCATAGTCAACTCCTTGTCTTTGTTTGAAACCTTTTGCAACCAGTCGGGCCTTATAGGTCTCTACCTTGCCGTCCGCTCCAGTCTTTCTCTTAAAGACCCATTTACACCCAATAGGCTTAATGCCCTCAGGTGGTGAAACCAAAGTCCATACTTGGTTTTCATACATGGAGTCCATCTCGGATTTCATGGCTTCTAGCCATTTCTCTGAGTCTTCACTACTCATAGCCTCTTCGTAAGTCAATGTATCATCATCATTTATGATGCGTACCTCATCATCATCCTCTATGATGAATCCATACCTTTCAGGCATCTTCGGTACTCTTCCAGATTTACGAATAGGTTGTGGTACAGTAGGTTCTTCTACTTGGTTAGGTACCTAAATTTGATCCGTAGTATTTCGTGGTTCTTGAACTTCTTCAAGATATATCTTACTCCTACTGATCCCTTCAAGGATAAACTCCTTTTCCAAGAAGGCAGCGTGTTTCGCAACAAACACCTTTTGATCAATAGGATGATAGAAATAATACCCTGAAGTTTCTTTAGGGTATCCCACGAATCTACATTTGTCGGATCTAGTCTTCAGCTTATCATGCTCAAACCTTTTGACATAAGCTAGACAACCCCAAGTCTTAACATGCTTAAGATTTGGTTTCCTCCCTGTCCATATCTTATATGGGGTCTTTTGGACGGATTTGGTAGGTACCTTGTTAAGTAGGTATGCAGCCGATTCTAGGGCATAACCCCAGAAGGATACTTGAAGGTCGCTAAAACTCATCATGGAACGAACCATGTCCAACAATGTTCAATTTCTCCTTTAAGATACACCATTCAACTGTGGCGTTCCTGGTAGAGTCCATTGTGAGATTATACCATTTTCTTTGAGACAATTGAGAAACTCATTGGTTAAGTATTCCCCTCCTCGATCCGATCGAAGAATCTTAATACTCTTACTAGTTTGCTTCTCTACTTCACTTCTGAATTCTTTGAACTTTTCAAACGATTCAGATTTGTATTTCATCAAATACACATATCCAAATCTAGAATGATCATCAGTGAAAGTAATAAAATAAGAATACCCTCCTCGTGCATTCGTTGTCATAGGTTCACATACGTCTGTGTGTACCAACGCTAACAACTCTGTAACTCTTTCTCCTTTTCCAGTAAAAGGAGATTTAGTCATTTTACCCATGAGACAAGATTCACAAGTTGGATATGATTCGTAATCAGATAGCTCTAAAAGCCCATCTTTATGCAACTTGGATAATCTTGTTTCATTGATATGACCGAGTCTACAGTGCCACATAAAGGTATAATTAACATCATCTCTTTTTCTTTTCTCAGTTTGTTCAATTTGAAGTATATTTTCATGCAAGTCAAGTATGTACAGTCCATTCAGTAAGTTCCCGACACCATATAAAATATTTTTATTATGAATAGAACAATTGTTGTTCTTTATTATAATATCAAAGCCATCCATATCCAATACAGAAATTGAAATAATGTTTTTAATAAGTGTCGGAACATAATAACAATTATTTAAACTAATGAACTTGCCCGAAGGCAGTGCTAAACGATAAGTCCCTACAGCTAATGCAGCAACCTTTGCTCCATTTCCCACTCGTAGGACGACTTCATCCTTGTCCAGCTTTCTACTTCTGCTTAGTCCCTACACATTATTACATATGTGAGAACTACAGCCGGTATCCAATACCCAAGTAGAATTTTGACTTTCAGAAAAATTAATTTCAATCATGAACAAACCTAGATCAGAAGTCGAAGTTTCTCCAAGCTTCTTTTGGTCCGCAAGATACTCCTTGCAGTTCCTCTTCCAGTGTCCCGACTTATTGCAATGGTAGCAAATTCCTTTGCTATCTGGATCAGGTTTCTTTTTATCCTTTCTCTTCGCCTTGCCCTTAGCCTTCTTGTTTTTCTGCTTTTCAGAAGATACCTTGGGCCTCTACCTTTTCTTAGAAGAATCATCCACCATTAAAACTAGGTTCTTTTTGGATGAGAAGTGACCTTCAGCAGTTTTTAGCATGTTAAGTAACTCAGGCAAGCTGACGTCCAACTTATTCATGTGAAAATTCACAACAAATTGTGAGAAGGTGTCCGGGAGTGACTGCAAGATCAAATCTTGACTTAACTCCCCATCCATCACGAACCCAAGCTGTCCAAGTTGTTCAATCAGATTGATCATCTTAAGGACATGAGTCTCAACAGCAGTGCCCTCGGTCATATGAGATCGGAAGAGCTCCTTAGATATCTGATATCTAGCAGTCCTACTTTGCTCACCATACAACTCTTTGAGGTGCAGCAATATAGTAGGAGCATCCATAGTTTCATGCTGACGATGAAGCTCGTTACTCATGGATGCGAGCATGATGCATTGAGCCAAGATTGCATCATCTTGCCACTTTCTGAAAGTAGCAATCTCTTCCTCAGAGGCTGTTTCTGCAACACTTGCAGGGACTGGCGAATTTAGGACATAAGAAATCTTTTCAGCAGTGAGAACAATTCTCAGATTCCTTAACCAGTCCGTGTAATTCGGTCCGGTCAGTTTGTTAGCATCAAGTATGCTACACAGTGATAGTGAGGTTGACATTTTTAAATTCTGCATGTGAAATAAACAACATTTTAGCATACATTCATTTAATTAATTACCAAAATAAATTAGGTCTTTATTTTAAATTGGTATCTCTCACTTTTTCATCAAACTATATTACTTTCAATTTATATAGTTCGGCAATTTTAATTAAAGATTTGCTAGTGAGACTAAGGATCCCATTTCAAATGTATATAGCCTTGTGGTGACACAACAAACGATATATAAATAAATAGGTAGACAACTATTGTCAATTACATCTCTATGTAACTCCTTGTATTTTGCCTCTTAGATTATTTTGATCAAGTGGTGACACATCCGAATCAAAATTATCCAAGTTAAGTCCATCCTAGCACTTCCATATATTCGAAAGAAAAACATTGTCCTTGTGGTGACACAACAAAACAGCATCGTTCAGTCTATTTATAAGCATCAAATGTGATAAAGCAACATCTTAAATATTTAATACTTGCCTTGTGGTGACACAACAAACTCATATTAAATATTTAATACTCTATTATTTTACCATGCTAGAAAGCGACGTTCGATATTCCAAATATCTTTGAACGCTTAGGACTTAATATATTACTTTGAGGGGTTTGTTATTATTAGTCTCATCTTGTTTAGCGCGCATGCACATATATATATAAAATACGCGTCATATTATTTAACATGCGAAGCATATTGTATAATATAATATATATATATATATAGTAAGCATGCACATATAGAATACTATATTCTACCCGGATTGATTATGGACTTTTATTCTAGTTTGGTTCACTAGAGCCACCAAGTGAACCAAAAGGTCAAACCTAGGGTGCAAGAATTAAATTTAAATATAACTATTACATTTAAACCCGGGCTCCATTACAAACGGGTCTTCAAGCGCTCCTTGCTCCTTTGTCTCCAATTCTTCAAAATAATTCTAACTAGTCCTATTACATAAGCTATTTCAAAAAATAGAAACATTGATCAGCAGTCAAGGGGAAGTACATATGAGAGAGATATAATTTACATTAAGGAAAAATTAGAGAAGACGAGGTACGCAGACCCCATTTATAAAACCCATTCATTCAAGCATCCACTAAAATAAATCCAATCACATATTGGTCAATAGTCCATATTCAATCCCTATTTATTATCATACATATCTCTATATGTATCAATAAATACCATTCATCTCATGAATAATAAATCCATTCCATATATGCATTGATATCAATTAAAGAGCAAAAGTTTTGCTAATATTTAGTTTTGAAACAAAATAAACTCTTTTATTTTAATCAAAAACCAAATCCAAATTAAACTCCTTTAATTTTAGCAATCTGAAATCATATTTCAGATAAAATAAACATCTTTATTTTAAACTTTTATCAATTAAGTAAACCATTTATGTTAATTGAGAAAAACAAAAAATTTCAAATTCTGCATACCGGCGCGGCCGCGCTCCAAATTGAACTAGGAGCGGCGCGGCCGCGCTGCACCCCAGGAAACGTTTTTATGGGTTCGGGCGCGGCCGCGCTCCAGAATAAACTGGAAGCGGCGCGGCCGCACCGCGACGCAGAATCAGAAAAAATTTTTCTTGCCCAAAAAATCGAACGTTTCACATATCAATTCATACATGGAATCATCAAGATCGATAATTAGCACATGATTAGGCTCTGATACCACTGTTAGGTTTGTATATAACGTGAGCATGAAATCAAATTACATAAATAGAGCGGAAGCGCGATAAAACGAATTTTAAAATTTTATACAAACCATCACCATGATCGATCAATGTGCTCAATTAACGATATAAACGAAAGAGAAAGAGAATAAGAATTATACCCTCGTAGAACAAAGCTTCCTCGGGTACAAGTTCAACTCCTAGTCCTTCATGTTCTCCTCGAATGCTACGGTGTGATTCCTTCCTTTGATCAACGTTAGCCACCCAAGTGTTTGGCCTCTAGAGATGATCATCAAGGAAGAACAAGTATTCAAGAAGTTGGGTATTTGGCAAAACCCTAGTTTCTATCTCTATAGAAATTGTAAGTACTCTCCGCAATCTAATGTAAGAGTGTGTAACCCTAATCTATGATAAGACTCCTCTTATTTATAGATGTAGGAATAACCCTTCCCTAAACTATTTAGGATTATGGTTTCTATTATAATTAAACTCTTTTAATTAATTATGCTCCTAATCCAATTAGGAATTCATGGGAGAGTACTTCTATTAATTAATTCCCAATCTCTATTAGGAATTAAATAATAGTAATAGTAATAATAATAATAAGACTCCTCTTATTAATTTATATTCAATATTTTCAAAATATTAAATAATAAATATTAAGCTATTTAATTTATTCTATCTCCATAGACTAAATTAAATACACTTAACTTATTATTACAATTATGCTATTTACTTCTTAAATAAATATTTTTCTTTTGCGGTGTGACCCTTTAGGTTCTCCATATTAAACCGGTTGTGAATAAATCAATTAGAACAATTCTAATCTTATTTAAATAAATAAATTAAACTATTTAATTCATTTAAATAAATAATATTTATTCTACAATAAGGGTAAGCCCCCTTAGCGATCAACGACTTTCCAGATAATATAGATTTCAACATCAATCACAAAAGAACCTTTGAGTAAATAGTTACCGTACAATTCAATCCTTCTACTCATACAATGTCCCAATTAAATATAAGACATGGATTTACTGTCAAGTCTTATTTTATTTAATTATATGTATTTCGATTCCCAAATGCACAACTCTAAATAATGCAAATTAGAAACTCCTTTCTAATTTCATTCTGCCTTGGCCAAGGACTACTGAGTTGTCAATTATCGAATCACATAGGACATTCACATCTTTTACTAGACGTGGTAGATTCTTTGTGATACTATGATGATCTCAAGTCCAAGGATCACTTGTACTACTATCACTATAGGAATTCCTATTGACAGGCGAGTAAAACTCCATTAGGTATTCCTTAGCGAGCCACGTTCAGTGAACGTATTCTCCAATAAGCACCTACATACTTGCTTTAGTGTCTCCACACAAATGATTATGAGATCAATCATCCTCTTCCTAAGAGCAAACAACATATGTACTAATCTATCCGAATTCACTAATCCCCAATTTAGTAATCCAACGATTAGGAACAATTTTAGTTTGTGAGCTATCTTGAATTTAGATCTCATTAGCATGATCACCATCATGATTCTAAAATCATTGCTCAAAACTATGGGTTTATCACATTTAATATAACAGCACTATGTAGATAATGTAAAATGCCTTTTTAAGAAAATCAATTCTTTTATTAATAAATGAATAAGATTACAAAGTATATGCTACATCATATCAAATATGATTGACTTGTGTGCATACTACTTTCAAAAAGGACTTAGAATAGGAATCAAACGTGTTAGGTTGATCCAACTCTCAACGTTCGTAGAATCAATACTTAGTATAGAACTAAGTTAGGAAACGATAGTAGAGCATGACAGTGAAGCAGTAAAAGATTATAGAGCTGCCTACTCTGAGATCGTAAACAAGTTGAAAATCACAGTCTGCTAGAGATCGTAGAGCTCATTGAAGACCGTAGAGTCTATCAGAGATTGTAGAACTCAATGAAGACCGTAGAGTCTGTCAGAGATCGTAGAGCTCAATGAAGATCGTAGAGTCTGTCAGATATCGTAGGGCTCAATGAAGACTATAGAGTTTGAAAGAGATCGTAAAGCTCATCAAAGATCGTAGAGCTTGTGGATCGTAGAGTTTGTCAATCGTAGAGTCGCCTAACGAGATACTCTACGACCACTATGAAACTCTACGATTAGAAAAATCATAGAGTATATCAGATCTAGCAATGGACTGACACTATCAAGACATGAAGAATGCAAATCCCAAGATGGTTACTGAATATCTTAAAGTTTGAAAAGAAGATCAGATCGAATTGTGTCTAAACAGCTAGTTCGGTGAAGTGATAGCGACCCACTTGCAGGTCACTGCAGTCTGATGTGACATGTCACAACTAAAATCAAACTGACACATATTCACCCAAAAGTCAACAATCAGAAATCTTCTAGGATTAGAGCATTAAATGAGCAACGAAAACTTTTAAAAGGGACAATCTCGAGGACATCTATATGAGGCACACAAATTTAATACAACAACAAGAAGATATTATACAATCTGATCTGCTGTCAAACTCTTAAGGATATAACTATACGATCCTGAAGATCTCAAAAATCTAGAACATCTTATTCTGCTGCTAAGTCTTTCATTGTTGGACTTAAAGCTACTTAGCAGCACCCTAACCAAATATTTTATCTTAGTGATTGAAAGGTCGAAGTGACCTATTGCAGCCAAGTCTTAGTGACTTAAATAGATATAAGTGATCTAACTACAACCAAGTCTAAGTGACTTGAAGAGATCTAAGTGATCTAATTGATGCCAAGTTTAAGTGACTTGAAGAGATATTAGTGATCTAATTGCTTCCAGGTCTAAGTGACTTAAAGAGATCTAAGTGATCTAGCTTGGCAGGTCTAAGTGACTTGCACCAAGTCTTAGTGACTTGGAGGAGTCTTTGTGATTCAATTGTTGTAATTGTTCTTTGTGAACAAATCTTAGTGATCACCCCATCCTTAGTGGATTTCCTACTCGAGGAGTAGAAGAGTGGACTAGGAGATTCTCCGAACCACTTAAAATTCCCTGTCTCATTTACTTTCAGCATTTACTTTCATGTTCATTATTTTCAGTACTCTATGATTTAGCTTATGACTTAGTTCCACATTTGATTGCTAAATTTAGAACTATGACTTTTCTAAATCTTTGAAAAGTGATTTTCAAATTATCATTCCACTATGCATAATTAAATTAACCTGCTTAATTTATAAGTTAGTAATACTCTGTTAAAAGGAAAGTTTTTAAAAAAGATCTATTCAGCCTCCTTTCTAGATCTCCAAGTGCCTTTGGGAAACAACAAATATTACACTCAGAGTCAGTAATTTAGTTATGTGGACTGATGGCTCACCAAAAATGACGCCATTTGGATTATATCATTAATAGACTCAGCATCCATAGCTTAGTTCTGCGGACGGGCCGTATGACCAAAAACGACGTCATCTTCAAAAGGATTAATAACTGTCATACATAACATCTCCATGATTAAACTACGGATTGACGAGGGCTATTTTGGATAATCATCCAATCCGTAGTATTAAACTGTCGGCACCTACATATTAAACTGCAGATGGGAGGTCTTCCTTACAGTTCGATCCGCGGATAGACGACTGAGATTTGTTACAAAGATAACCTTATCCTTACAACATTGACCATAGATCAGTCCCCTATATATATGTATGAGAATTTTCAAAAGCGAACTCTTAAAAAGCGAACTAAAGACGAACCGTCGTCTTTGGTGTCTATAGCGACGATTTGACCCGTCGCCAAAGATTACATGGCTACGGCGACGGGTCGAATCGTCGTCATAGCACCAAAGACGACAGTTCGTCTTTGGTTCGCTTTTTAAAGTTCGCTTTAGAAGTTTTCCCTATATATATATATATATATAGCCACCACATCTTTCATCGTTCATTGCGAAATTTGAAGATCACGATTTAAAATCGCAACACTGAGTTGCGGTAGTTAGTAATTTTCTTTTAAAATCGTGATATAGGATTTAGGGCAGTAAACTGACATATTCGAATCCGAATACAATAATATTTGTATCCATATCCGAGAAAAAATATTTTATTCGTCTTCGTATCCGATATTCAAAAAATTATTTTGTTGTTTTCTAAAGGCACGAGAAGATCTAGAAACGGGGGTGAATAGATCTTTAAAACTATTTATTTTAAATGGTATTACCGGATTATAACTTAATCAACTTTAGATTACTTATGCACAGTGAAATATTAGTTTGAAAACCCCTTTAAACATTTAAGAAAAGTCTTAGCTCTGAATTTAGTCTTTGTGGAATTAGGTCACACATAACGATAAAAATTAATTGCATAAATGTAAATGCTGAAAATAAATGACACAAGAAATTTTAAGTGGTTCAGAGTATAAATGACTCCTAGTCCACTCTTCTACTTTGTAAGTAGGAAATCCACTAAGGATGCAGCAGGTGATCACCTGGATCAGATCACTAAGATCTATTACAATGTTGAATCACTTAGAATCCTTCAAGTCACTCAGACTTGGCAAAGGGTAAAAGTTATTTATAAAATCTCTTCCGATGGTTAGATAAAATTATCCCTTCTAATTAGATCATTATATTCCTATGTGAAATAATTTAGAACAAATTTAATACGAACAGATTCTCATAAGGGATACACACAACATATAGGTATATTCATATCCTATATACAAATCTTATTATTCAATCCTAGGAAGAATAATATAGACACATGTTATCATATTCAGATCTTAACCCTAGAATTTATCTTCCAATATCATCTAGGTTATCAAATTAACTACTGACAAAATAATTATATCATAAAACATAAAATATGATAAACAACTTACATATGATCAACAGTAATCAAAACGAGAGTAAATCAATTTAAACTAATCATTGGGTTCTATTGCAATCTTAAAAAAATATAGTTCATAACATAGAAGAAGAACATCATCATTAAATCATATAGCATCCTCGACTTACAAAAATAAAAAGATAAGAGAAGAGAAATAAAACAGTGTAACAGCTCTCAATCCATATGCTCAACCTCGAATCTGTGCTCTTCTCCGCGTGTTCTTCTTCACAATCCTTCAAATTCTGGAAATCAATCTCCACTTTTCTGGTGTGGTAGTGGTATATGATGTGATGATCCCATGATATCAACCTAATTATGGATTTACAGGATTAATTTTCTTAGCTTGGCAGACTTTGCAACTCATTAGAACTCAATATGGCAAGTGTCCCAAGTCAATTAGGAAAACAACACTAGCCAGCCAAGGAAAGTCAACGACCCTCGAAAACCCCGAGGGCCGCAACGCCTCTCAAGCGCGCCTCAACGCTCACCATCTACATTCCCATTGCCATAGCGCTCATCTTCCACACCTAGAGGCTTGCCAACCTCCGCGCACGCTCGCGTGCACTTTGTCACTACCCGCGCCCATGCGCGCTGCCTGCTTCTATCTTTCCTGCATATGCGTGCTGCGAGCGCCTGCACCTATGCACACTTCGCTCCCTATTCCTGCCGATAGTTACCGATGGCTGCTGATGCCTGACGCACGCCAAGCCACATTGCTACACCAAGTCTAAACCAAGAGCCAAATTACCGCTTAGTACGACTAATAATGTCTAACTTTTCATTCTCAATGCCATTCCAAGGTTTGGTCCATTTCCTACACCAAAAATAAACAAAACGCATAAAAAGGAACATAAAATACTCGAAGACTCAGATTTTCATCAAGCCAAAAGTACTCAATTCGTAGGTATAAAACTCACGCATCAAATATCCCTAAACTTAAATCTTTGTTTGTCCTTAAGCAAAACAGTAAAAAATAAAAACAACTCTAACTAGTAACTGACTTGAGCAATAAATTAACATGAATCTGAACCATGGCCTCAAAGTTTTCGTTAAACGATAACTCAAGAAAAATTTCAAAAACATGTAATTCCTACAATTTCAACACAATTATCAATTTGACAACTATCCGTGACCCTTTAAGTGCGTGTGTGCATCCAAATGTTTAACTAGTCATAACTTGTATAGATCATATAATCAAACGCTTCATAAAAGATTTTTCAATATCAACTCTAGAAACTTTACTTTTCACATCAAACTATGCTAATGAAGGCATCATACAACCTAGGGGATCAAACGGATATTTCAAAATACACATTAAGATCATTTAACTCTGTTCATTATTCCCCTTCCCAAGCATTCCATTACTAATTTTTTAATGAGTGTATTTTATGCTCCATCTCACTTATATTTTAATCGAGTGTGTTTTATGCTCCATCTTGTTTCCTATATGTGTTTATGGGTGAATACGTTTTACGCACCATCTCAACCCACTACATGATCCATTATAGTAACTCGGAAAGGTTCAAAATTTTAAATTTCCAAAATTTCCCCCAAACTTATATTAACACCCAAATTTCGCTTCGAATAATGCTAAAATAAGTTTCGATACTATCTCCCACAAACATTTAACCATATAAACTTTCTAAGTCATAACTAACTAAATAGATGGATACGTGCTATTAAGTGCAAAAGGATCATAAATAGCGTAATACAACCTAATAAGTCAAAATATAAACTAAGCATGCTTCGCAATTTCACAAGAGTTAGAAATTAAACACAGTTTTTTATCATCAACCATCATCCAATCCAATCAAAACATTGCTCAAGTTATACTAAAAATAAACTATTTAATATGGAAATCTAACACAATACATCAAATTTAAAATTTATTAAGTAACAAATAAACAAAATAAAAACACATCCCTAAACTTAAATTAAACATTGTCCTCAATGTATAAGATAGCAAAAAGTAGAGTAGAGGATTTCCCTTAGGGTATGTCAAACATCATCATCAGCGTCATCCTCGTCCGTTGAATCCAAGGTGTATTCGGGGAACAAGGGTAGGGCAGGGAACTGCACTGGATTAGGGCCCGAATTGAATCCATAATTTTTAAACATCTTTGCCAACGCCGAGTTGAAGTCCGTTGCATACTCCATAAAAGAATCTAGCCGCTGAGCCACTTAATTAATTCGACTTGTTTGACGACGCGATTCCTGATGAAGTCTATATACCACCCCCTCAAGTGATCGGGACTTCCTGGATGTGGAACGCTACTGCGGTGGTGCGAATGGTTCTTCTGCAACAGTTGAACTGGCAGGAACAATGAAGCTAACACCCCTAGGATGAGAGATGCCGCCTTCCACACCTTGTAGCGGTTAATTGTGTTGTGGTCTATTAACGCCTTGGGTGGCTAAAGAACTTCATCGTCACTCCACGTGACCTTCGCCTGTTTGCATAACCCATAGATTAGGGACGAATGTGGTAATCCGCCAGATGTAGCGCCTCGAATGGTATGCGTGATCGAATCTTGTATTACCTAGCCCACATCGATAGTCTTCCCCTGCACAATAACGTAGAGCAGCACGACCCTATCCTTAATCACATCATTTACATATGTCGTTGGCATCAACTTCGTAAAGATAAAGCTATACCAATCTTTACTGTATCTGCTCAATTCCTTGTTTGGAAAAGTTATAGCTTTATGCTCATTGGCCTTCTAATCTGCACCCGGTTTACACAAGTATTTTATCACTTGATCCATGTCGAGGTAATTGTCGACATATTCCGTATACTCGTTGTCATCCGACATATCCGCCAGTTGATAGTAAGAATTAATACTTGCCTTGTCGTATGGAACTGACCCTGAACTTGGACAACATAGCTGTGTGCCTCCTTTGCATTGGCGTAGAATTCTTTTACGATAAAAATCACAGCAACCTCCGGCTGTTTAGTGAACTTTAGCCAGCCCCTTTCAGTAATCATGGCGGCCATCTGTCCTGTGAGGGTGTTATAAGGTTTAAGGTCGTGTTCCGGAATTAAAGTCTTACCTGCCATTACAATGTGAAACCTTTCGGAAGCCTCTTCATTCACAAACCTCTTTTCGTTATAGGATTTGGACGATTTTAAACTCTCACCCCTTTGACGTTTAGAAGACATGATGGAGAAAGTATGCACAACAGGTCAACAAAGAGACACAGAACCACATCCGACTAAAAACACAAGCTAACCAATAATACTTCTCACCACTCAAGCAATCTATCAAACAGCTAATATGCAAAACCCAATTTTTCGACAATTCTAGACCTACTTCCAAGAACCACCAAAAATTCAAGATGTTACAGGTGTAATCTTCACCAAATCAATATAATATTTGACGCCACAAGTAAACTAATCCAATTTTAAGTGAAACTTAATAGTACCTTACTTGGAGATGAAAAACAATTGCTTTAGGTGTTGTTGATGATGAAACCTTGTTGTTTGATTGAGAATGATGCCCATTGATACAAGTGAAGATGGAAGTGTATATGTATTGGTGATTTAAAGATTTAGCAGGATTAGGGTTTGTTGGAGTTGGAATTGAAGAGTGAACTTTAGTGCTTAAGATAGAGTAGGAATAGGATTATGTCTCAATTATGCCCATGGGTGCTTTATATGTTCTGGTTCTGATCGCAGCACTGTGGCTCTCTAAATGGGCCCCTAGGCGCTTGGTTTGCATAAACCTTAGTGAAGTCCAACGCTGCAGGCGCTTGATGGTCATAAACTTGGGATGGGTCAGTGCCTCGGTGCACGCTAATCAGAATCTTTGGGCCTTGTTGGCACCTCGAAGTTTGAGATTGGCGCCTTGGCACTCGGTAGTCAGTGATCTCGCCCTCGCGTGCCTCAGCGCTCATTGTTTGCGCCTAGGCACTTGTCGAGTGTAAGGCCTTCGCGTGCACACCCTTGCTGGCTTTGCTGCTGATGCGCCCTAAGGCGCTAACTTGCTACCAAAAACTTGTTGTCTGATTTAGGTATTGACAATTTACGTGCAAGTATACACGATCAACAATAAATAGTGATAAATAGAGTGTCGGTCTCACGAGGAATTATACTAATAATAATCAAGTATTAATTTTATATCAATTCAATTTTATTTAAACAAATGATGTAAGAGTGTGAATTATTAAATTAAAATTAAAACTAAACGAATGAACAAAGATTGATATCAGATTTAAAAGATGAGATTACAATTTCCCACAATACCTCGTCTAAATCACTTTAATCTCTCTTTCAATTAATTAACCATAGCAAATTGTTAATGAAAAATTAAAAGTTATTTATAAAACATCTTCCGATACTTAGATAAAATTGTCCCTTCTAATTAAATCACATATTCCCATGTGAAATAATTTAGAACAAATTCAATATGAACATATTCTCACAAGGGATACATGCGGCATATAGGTATATTCTTATCCTATATACAAATTTTATTATTCAATCCTAGGAAGAATAATATAGTCACATGTTATCATGTTCAGATCTTAACCCTAGAATTTATCTTCCAATATCATCTAGGTTATCAAATTAACTATTGGCCAAACAATTATATCATGAAACATAAAATATGATAAACAACTTGCATATAATCAACAATAATCAAAACGAGAGTAAATCAATTTAAACTAATCATTAGGTTCTATTGCAATCTTAACAAAAAATTTAGTTCATAACGTAGAAGAAGAACATCATCATTAAATCATATAGCATCCTCGAATTACAAAAATAAAAGGATAAGAGAAGAGAAATAAAACTGTGTAACAACTCTCAATCCGTACGCTCAGCCTCGAATCTTTTGCTCTTCTTCGCGTGCTGTCCTTCATGATCCTAGGAATTTTGGAAATCAATCTCCAGTTTTCTGATATGATAGTGGTATATGATGTGATGATCCCATGATATCAGTCTGATTGTGGATTTATAAGATTAACCTTCTTAGCCTGGTAGACTTTACAACTCATTAGAACTCAATATGACAAGTGTCCCAAGTACAATTAGGTAAACATCACCGGTCAGCCTAGGAAAGTCAGTGACCCCCGACAACGCTGAACGTCGCAGCGCCCATTAAGCGCGCCTCAGTGCTCACCATCTGCGTTCCAAGCGTCGCGATGCTTGTCTTCCCTGTCGAGGCACTTGCCAACCTCCGCGCGCACGCGGGTGCGATTTGCCACTGCCCACGCCCATGCGCGCTGCCTGCTTCTGTCTTGCCTACCTGTGCGCGCCTACGCCTGTGCGCACTAAGCTCCCGATTCCTGCTGATAGTTGTCGATGGTTGTCGATGCCTGTCGCATGCCAAACCATATTGCTGCACTATGTCTACACTAAGAGCCAAATTGCCGCTTACTACGACTGATAATATCTAACTTTTCATTCCCAACACCATTCCAAGCTCTACTCCATTTCCTACACCAAAAACAAACAAAACGCATAAAAAGAAACATAAAATAACCAAAGACTCACATTTTCATCAAGCCAAAAGTACTCAATTTGTAGGTATAAAACCCACTCATCAGTAGACACCACATTATTTGTTAGGAAACACAAAGATAAAACTCTATTAGTACAAATTTATGTAGATGACATTATTTTTAGTTCAACTAACGAAAAATGGTGTAAGAGATTTGCCAAGCTGTTGCATAGCAAGTTTGAGATGAGCATGATGGGTGAGCTGAAATTCTTCCTTGTATTGCAAGTGAAGCAGACTGATGAGAGAATCTTCATCAACCAAGTCAAGTATATTAAAGACTTACTCAAAAAATATGACATAGAAGCAGCAACTCCCATGAAGACTCCAATGGCCTCTGCAAGTAAGCTTGAGAAGGATGAAAATGGTAAAAGTATTGATATAACTCAATATAAAGGTGTAATAGAATCTCTCCTATATTTAATTGTTTGTAGGCCAGATATTATTTTGCATTTAAGCTAGGTTTGAGGCTAACCCTAAGGAATCTCATTTAATTGTTGTAAAAAGGATTTTCAAATATCTCAAGGGCACTTCATATTTGGGATTGTGGTATCCCAAGGAGTCTCCCTTTGATCTAATAGGGTATTCAGATGTAGATTTTGCAGGATGTATGATTAACAGGAAAAACACTAGTGGTACATGCCAAATGCTAGGGAATAAGCTTGTCTCATGGTTCAACAAGAAACAAAATTCAGTGTCTACTTCAACTGCAGAAGCTGAGTACATTATTGCTGGTAGTTGCTGTGCTCAAATTTTATGGATGAAGAATCAACTGGCTGACTATGGGTTTAAGTTTAAATCTATTCCTATATTCTGTGATAGTACTAGTGTTATAGCTATAACCCATAATCCTGTCATGTATTCTAGGACTAAGCATATAGACATCATATACCATTTTATTAGAGATCATGTTCAAAATGGAAATATATCATTGCATTTCATCTCTACTGAAAATCAACTTGTTGATGTTTTTACTAAACCCTTAGATGAATCCAGATTTAATAAGCTAATTAGTGAGTTAGGAATACTAAATTTCGACCCTTAGAATTATGCCTTGGAAGATATTAACTTTGCAGGAAGAGATCGTAGAACAATCAAGGATAAGCAGAGTTCGTAGAGTGCTTCGCTGAACAAAAAGGTTCGTAGAGTGGTTCGTAGAATGAAGGAGCTCGTGAAGTGGATCGTTGAGCAGAAAGGTATCGTAGAGTTAAAAGGCTTTGTAAAAGCTTACTCTACGTTATCTATCAGGTCATAGAGCTAAAAGACAGTAAATAAAGCTGGGAGCTGTCGTTTAGCACTCCTAAATTAACCTCACTTTCTATTCTCAAATTCAACAATTAGCACAGTAGTAAGCAAGGATCGATCCCACAGGGAGTACGTGTTTAAAATCTATTCTATGACAAAAGTTGGGGGGTTTTGAAAATCAATTATCTAACTAAACAAAATCGAGTAATAAGCTTAACCAATAAATAAAAAAGTTCAGTTCTTTAGTTCAGATCCACCAAATCACAGTAATTAATCAACCAGATTATTATTATTTACCCTTCAATGAAACTATTAGCCCTAGATAACAATAAGCTCTGCTATCTGAAATTCTCCTTACATATTCACTGAATAAAACAAGCTCTTTACCAGATTCTAACTATCATATAACCTAAAACAAGCTCTTTAGATTTAATATGACAGCAGCATTAAGGACTAGAGAATTAGGCTAATTCAAGCAATAAACACACAAGCTCGGTTTATTTAACTTACTTTCTGATAACCTTAGTAATAATCGAAAGTTCTGACACAATCAATATTACTAATCGCTACTGATGACAAGGAATACTATCAATTACACGTAATATTACTCCTTAATCTAGCAAATGTTAATGATCAAACTAATCCAATTGGCCATATTAAATTAATTAAATCAATTAGCATGCAAACAATTGAAATAGATTATCAGAATAAGTTTCATGCAAGAAGGAATAAAGAATAAAACTTGATTAATCAATTACTTGTAAATAAGGTTTCACCTCCCTTTAGAACTGAATATAGAAAATTAGCCTGACATGTCTTCAATCTCCTCCAATTAGGTTTACAATTGTAGTTGTCAAGATCCTCTCCAATAATAAACTAAAAACATCAATTTATAATCCTAAGATAATATCCTAAGTCTCTAAGAATTAAGAATCCAATCTGAAATAGAAATCCTTAAAAATTACAAAAAGTCAAACCTGGTCAAACTTGGTCAACTCCGCCATTCTCGCCTGGGCGAGAATTTTTGCACTGGGTTTCTCGCCGGGGCGAGAAACTCCAGAGAAGTCTGGGCCGGGGCGAGCTCTGGATCGGCTGGGGCGAAAACGGGCAGAGGTTTTCTCGTCGGGGCGAGAAGTCTTAGTACAAAGTTCTCGCCGGGGCGAGAACCTCAGATTTTCCAACTTTTCAACTTTTCCTCGTTTAAGCTCCGATTTTCCATCTTTTCTCACTTTTGACCCTGAATTCTCCTGAAATCAATAAACAACCTAATAAGTGCATATACACAATAAATCATGCAATAAACTAAATATAAAGGAATAAAAATAAATGAATATTATGCACTTATCAAATTCCCCCACACTTAGTCTTTACACGTCCTCGTGTAAACTAAAACAAAAATCATATTGAAATCATTTTAATTCTATTCAATCAAACTCTCAAAGGTTTAAATTCAATACACATACCTGAATACCAACACCAATCAACAGAAATTTGTTCTATACTTCATCAATCAACTAATAACAATAACCTCATCATTCCCCACCGAACATCTCTAAATCAAATTGAAACCACATAAGCATCTCCTATGATTAACACAGATACTCAACTTAGTTCGTATGGAACAACAACCGTGCACACTGACTCAAAACCAGAACATGTTTTTTCCTGCCAGTTATTTTTCTTCATTCAGGTGAATGCATTTTATGCTCCATTTCACCTCTTCTCATTTTTTTTCTTAAGCGAGTGCATTTTATACTCCATCTCACTTTTCTTCTCACCAACGAGTGCATTTTATGCTCCATCTCGCTGCATATATTTATGGGTGAGTGCGTTTTACGCTCCATCTCTACCCACCACATGTTTTCCTTTTGACACAAAAATGTTTTTTTTCTCTCAATTTTTTCAAATTTCCAATTTTGTCTTCACATGGTCCTGAAACAAGATAAGCAGTTAAACAGGTCTAAATCATGAAATCAGTGCACAAAGTCAACTCCACAACTAACTCAGTCAAGTAAACATGTATCTCATACTCAAGTACTCATGTAATACCAACTCAATCTAAATCAGTTAACTATGGGTCCTAACTGCATTATCATCATCTATCAATTAATTCAGCATCAAACAAATTCAATCAATGGCATCAATCTTCATTCTAAACCAAAAACCTTTGAAAACTCGACCAAATAAAATCTCAAGCAAATTTTTACACAGATAAACACCATTGGATCATAATCTCCTAGAGTAAACCTAAATAACCTAAACCCCTCCCCCACACTCAAACCTAACATTGTCCCCAATGTAAGACAATCATGTAAAGATGAAGTAACTACTATCTAATATGCAACTAAAAAAAACTAAAAAGGAAAGGGATAGAAAAATCAAATCTGAATCTTGGGTTGCCTCCCAAGCAGCTACCATTGTTTATTGTCATTGGCTCAACATCCTTCAGTTTGTCACTCTGTATCCATTGGATCCTCGAGATTCATCACCTCAATATTTTCCACATGAAAACCCTCATGAAAGGGTTTCAACCTGTGTCCATTCACCGTAAAAACTTTTCCTGTACTTGGGCTCTGAATTTCAATTGCACCATGAAGAAAAATGTTAGTAACAACAAAAGGTCCTACCCATCTAGACCTCAACTTACCCGGAAATAATTTGGGCCTAGAATGGTAAAGGAGAACTTTTTGTCCCACACAAAGTTCTTTCGAATGAGCATGCTATCATGAAAAGCTTTTGTCTTCTCCTTGTATATCTTAGAACTCTCATATGCATCGTTCCTCAACTCTTCCAATTCCTGCAACTGTAGCTTCCGTTGTTCACCAGCCTTGCCCATCTCCATATTACATTGCTTGATTGCCCAAAAAGCTCTATGTTCTAGTTCAACAGGCAAGTGACATGCCTTCCCATATACTATCCTGTAAAGTGACATGCCGATCGGGGTTTTGTACGCCGTTCTGTAAGCCCAAAGTGCATCCTCCAACCGCAAACTCCAATCTTTCTTGTTAGGGTTGACCACCTTCTCTAAAATGGATTTGATCTCTCTATTGGAAACCTCAGCTTGGCCATTACTTTGGGGATGGTAGGATGTAGAAACTTTATGCAAAACGTTGTATTTCTTCAATAGCGCAACTAGCATCCTATTACAAAAATGCGTACCCCTATCACTGATAATGGCCCTTGGTGTTCCGAACCTGCAAAATATGTTAGTCTTGACAAAATCTGCAACAGTTCTAGAGTCGTCAGTCCTGGTGGCTTTTGCTTCCACCCATTTAGAAACATAATCAACGGCTAACAAGATATACAAATTACCAAAAGAAACAAGAAAAGGACCCATAAAATTAATACCCCAAACATCAAAAACTTTAACAACTAAGATAGGAGTTTGTGGCATTTGATTCCTATGTGTTATGTTACCGGTTCTTTGGCAATTCTCACATGCTTTACAAAATAGAAAAGAGTCTTTGAATAGCTTAGGCCAATAAAAACCACTCTCCAAAACCTTATGAGCAGTCCGCTTAGGACCAAAGTGTCCTCCACAAGCATATGAGTGACAAAAAGTAAGAATAGATAGAAACTCATGGTCGGGTGCACATCTCCTAACAATTTGGTCAGAGCAAAATTTTCACAAATATGGGTCATCCCATACATAATATTTAGCATCGCTCTTTAGATTTTCTTTTTGGGCTTTAGAATAACCATCCGGCATATGTTGACTAACAAGGTAATTGACAATGTTTGCAAATCATGGTAATGCTGTATCAAGTTTAAACAAATACTCATCTGGAAAAGAATCCTGTAATGGTAGTGTATCTTCAACCCGCAGTAGTCTACTCAAGTGATCTGCTGCCACGTTTTCAGCTCCCTTCTTGTCCTTGATCTCTAGGTTAAACTCTTGCAACAACAAAATCCAATGTATGATTCGAGGCTTTGAGTCCTTCTTTGTCAACAAGTACCTAAGAGCAGCATGATCAGAATAGACAATCACTTTAGTACCAAGCAAATAGGATCTAAACTTGTCTAAAGCAAATACAACAGACAACAATTCTTTTTCAGTTGTAGAGTAATTGATTTGAGCAGCATTTAATGTCCTAGAAGCATAGTATATAGCATGTAAAACTTTGTTAACCCTTTGCCCTAAAACAGCTCCGATTGCATAGTTGCTAGCGTCACACATGATCTCAAACGGCAAGTTCCAGTTAGGTGGTTGGATGATAGGTGCTGAGGTTAAAAGCTTCTTCAATGCGTCAAATGCTTCCTTGCACTCATCATTGAACTGGAACTGCACATCTTTTTGCAGCAACTTGCATAGTGGCAAAGCTAGCTTGGAAAAGTCCTTGATAAATCTTCTATAAAAACCTGCATGGCCAAGAAAAGATTGAATCTCCTGCACATTTACAGGGTAAGGCAAAGCAGTAATGATTTCTATTTTAGCTTTATCAACTTCTAATCCGTGAGCAGATACGACATGACCAAGTACTATACCTTGTTCTACCATAAAGTGACATTTTTTCCAATTTAGAACAAGGTTAGTTTCCAAACATCTGTCAAGTACTTTAGTTAAGTTCTCTAAGCATGCATCCAACGAGTCACCATGGATTGTAAAGTCATCCATAAAAACCTCTATACAACTCTCAAGAAGATCAGAAAATATACTTACCATGCACCTTTGAAAGGTACCTGGTGCATTGCATAGTCCAAAAGACATCCTCCTATAAGCAAATGTACCGAAAGGGCATGTGAAGGTAGTCTTGTCTTGATCGTCCGGGGCAATTACAATCTGGTTGTAACCTAAAAATCCATCCAGAAAATAATAGTAAGTATGGCCAGCCAATCTTTTTAACATTTGATCAATAAAGGGAAGAGGGAAATGGTCCTTTCTAGTGATTGCATTTAATTTTCTGTAGTCAATACAGACTCTCCACCCTGTTTGCATCCTTGTTGGCACCAACTCATTGTTATCATTCTGAACGACAGTGATCCCAGATTTCTTAGGAACGACCTAGACTGGACTCACCCATTGGCTGTCTGAGATTGGGTAGATAATACCTGCATCTAGCAACTTCAGAACTTCTTTCTTTACTACCTCCATCATGGGTGGGTTCAATCTCCTTCGAGCATCTCTGGTAGGTCTCGCTCCTTCCTCTAACAGGATTCTATGTATACAAACAGTCGGGCTTATTCCCTTGATATCTGCAATTGTCCATCCAAAGACTGTTTTGTAATCCCTTAGAATCCGTAACAGTTTCTCTTCTTGAACTTGGGTCAAATTATTAGCAATTATTACAGGTAATGTGTCATTCTCCCCAAGATATGCATACTTCAAATGGGCTGGAAGAGGTTTCAACTCCAAAATAGGTGCCTGTTCAACAGAAGGTAATAATTTAGTATGAGGCATAGGTAACTGAATGGACAGTACTACCCCTTTATCTGCGATTTTTGGCAAAGAATGTAGTGCTGCCACAGTTTCCTTTAACTCTTGTTCTTGCTCATAATCTCCTTCTTTTCCTAACTCCAAGCTATGTGTAATGGCAACCTCCAAGCTATCCTTGTGTAAATGGTCAAAAGATTGTTGTACTAAAGAATCAAACACATCAATAACGTAAACATGATTAATGTCACTAGGGTACCTCAATGCCTCATATATATTAAATTGAATCTTTTCACCATCAAACTCCATGGTGAGGGTCCCGTTGTGAACATCAATCATTGTTCGTGCTGTTTTCAGGAATGGTCTTCTTAGCAAGATGTGAGCAGGATTTGAAGATTTATCGTCCTCCATGTTTACTATGTAGAAATCTGCCAGAAAAATCAACTCATTCACCTGTACCAATACATCCTCAATTACCCCTTCGGGCTAAGTGTTAGTTCTATCAGCCAATTGTATGATAACACCAGTTTGCTTAAGAGGTCCTAGATTTAGAGAAGCAAAAATAGATAGTGGCATGACATTTATGGATGCTCCTAAATCTAGCATAGCTTTTTCAAATCTGATGTTGCCAATTTTACAGGGAATGGTAAACATGCCCAGATCTTTACATTTTGGGGGCATTTTCCTTTGTAAGACTGCTGATACATTTTCCCCTACAGTAATCTTTTCATCCTCTTTTAGCTTTCTTTTGTTAGTGCACAATTCCTTTAAAAATTTTGCGTACCTGGGCACTTGTTTGATTGCATCAATTAAAGGAATGTTTACCTCAACCTTCCTAAAAGTCTCAAGAATCTCCTTTTCTTGTTCATCTTTCCGTGAGGTTTTAGGATTCCTGGGTGGAAAAGGTAAAACATTAGTCTTCAAAGGAACAAATGGGTTAGGAGTTACCTGAGGTATTGCGGTTTTTTCCTTGGTTCTTCCTTCATCAAATTCCACAATAGCTTGGGGAGTTGTTAACTGCTTTCCACTCTTCAATGTGATGGCGCTAGCATTTTCCCTCGGGTTGACAACTATTTGAGATGGCAATTTTCCTGTTCCTTGAGAATCCAACCTCCCTACTGTAGTCGCAAGTTGCCCCACTTGGTTTCTTAAATCTTGCACTGACGTTCTAGTTTCCTGCTGGAACTGCTGAGTTTGGTTCATGAACTGCTGGGTTTGATTCATGAATGCCTTGAACATGTCTTCTATGGACGTTCTAGAACTTGTAGGGGCTACTTGTTTGGGCTGATATTGAGGTTGAGCCTGTTGATAGCCTTGCTGCCTAACTGGATAGACAGGTTGTGCAGGTGGTCAATTTCCTTCATAACTTAGATTGGGATGATCCCTCCACCCTGGGTTGTAGGTATTTGAGTAGGGATCATACTTTTTCGGTGGTTATGGTTGGTAATTCCCCATTGCATTGGCTTGTTGTATAGCCTCGTCATCTTGCAAAGTTGGGCATGCATCTGTAATATGACCTGATTGTAAACATATCCCACATGCCTTTGCAACTGGCATGCTCACTGCAGCCAACTGTCTAACCATAGCAGTCAATTCCGCAATTTGTTGATCATGAGTGCACGTGCTCACCTCATTTACCCTTGTTGATGCATGACTTGCTCGTGTTCCATATTGTTGTGGATTCGCAGCCATATTCGCACTTAGATTCCTTGCAGCTTCTGGGGTCTTGTCAACTAGAGCTCCTCCGCTTGCCGCATCTATCATACTTCTGTCCATTGGCACCAACCCTTTATAGAAATATTGTATCAAATGTTGGTCATCTATTTGGTGAGGTGGACAGCTTGAGCAGAGCTTTTTGAATCTTTCCCAGTATTCGTAGAGTGTCTCCCCACTGAATTGCCTTATTCCACAGATCTCTTTCCTGATATTAGCCACTCTTGAAGCAGGAAAATATTTCTCCAAGAATAACTTCTTCATGTCATTCCATGATCGTATTGAACCTGACGGCAGGTAATACAACCAATCCTTGGCTAGATCCGCTAATGAGAAAGGGAAGGCTCTCACCTTAATCTGTTCTTCGGTAATCCCGTGTGGCTTCATGGTAGAGCATACCACATGGAATTCTTTCAAGTGTTTATACGGGTCCTCACCTGTAAGACCACGAAAAGTAGGTAACAAATGGATTAGTCCAGATTTAAGCTCAAACGCAACATCTAAGGTAGGATATTCAATACAAAGAGGCTGTTGGTTTAAATTAGGAGTTGCCAACTGCTTTAAAGTCATGTTATTGTTTTGAAGTGCCATCTCCTCTTCTTCTTCGGAATCAGTTGATGAGTGGTTAGCTAGTAATTCAAGTGCTATGTTTAATCCCGGTGATGGAGCACAGTGTTCCTCTTGATCTGTAGTAGACTGCCGAGCTTTGCGATTTTGCTTTCTCAGCCTTCTTGCAGTTCGCTCGATCTCTGGATCAAAATCTGTAACAACTTGAGAGGATCGAGTCATAAACTAAAAAAAATAATAAAAAAAACTGAATAGATAAAAACAACCGTTTTACTCCCCGGCAACGGCGCCAAAATTTGGGAGCTGTCGTTTAGCACTCCTAAATTAACCTCACTTTCTATTCTCAAATTCAACAATTAGCACAGTAGTAAGCAAGGATCGATCCCACAGGGAGTACGTGTTTTAAAATCTATTCTATGACAAAAGTTGGGGGTTTTTGAAAATCAATTATCTAACTAAACAAAATCGAGTAATAAGCTTAACCAATAAATAAACAAGTTCAGTTCTTTAGTTCAGATCCACCAAATCACAGTAATTAATCAACCAGATTATTATTATTTACCCTTCAATGAAACTATTAGCCCTAGATAACAATAAGCACTGATATTTGAAATTCTCCTTAGATATTCACTGAATAAAACAAGCTCTTTACCAGATTCTAACTATCATATAACCTAAAATAAGCTCTTTAGATTTAATATGACAGCAGCATTAAGAACTAGAGGATTAGGCTAATTCAAGCAATAAACACACAAGCTCGGTTTATTTAACTTGCTTCCTGATAACCTTAGTAATAATCGAAAGTTCTGACACAATCAATATTACTAATCGCTACTGATGCCAAGGAATACTATCAATTACACGTAATATTACTCCTTAATCTAGCAAATGTTAATGATCAAACTAATCCAATTGGCCATATTAAATTAATGAAATCAATTAGCATGCAAACAATTGAAATAGATTATCAGAATAAGTTTCATGCAAGAAGGAATAAAGAATAAAACTTGATTAATCAATTACTTGTAAATAGGGTTGCACCTCCCTTTAGAACTGAATATAGAAAATTAGCCTGACATGTCTTCAATCTCCTCCAATTAGGTTTACAATTGTAGTTGTCAAGATCCTCTCCAATAATAAACTAAAAACATCAATTTATAATCCTAAGATAATATCCTAAGTCTCTAAGAATTAAGAATCCAATCTGAAATAGAAATCCTTAAAAATTACAAAAAGTCAAACCTAGTCAAACTTGGTCAACTCCGCCATTCTCGCCTGGGCGAGAATTTTTGCACTGGGTTTCTCGCCGGGGCGAGAAACTCCAGAGAAGTCTGGGTTGGGGCGAGCTCTGGATCGGCTGGGGCGAAAACAGGCAGAGGTTTTCTCGCCGGGGCGAGAAGTCCTAGTACAAAGTTCTCGCCGGGGCGAGAACCTCAGATTTTCCAACTTTTCAACGTTTCCTCGTTTAAGCTCCGATTTTCCATCTTTTTCCACTTTTGACCCTGAATTCTCCTGAAATTAATAAACAACCTAATAAGTGCATATACACAATAAATCATGCAATAAACTAAATATAAAGGAATAAAAATAAATGAATATTATGCACTAATGAAAAGCACGAAGACGTTAACTCCAAGAAGGCGAGTAAGAAGAAAAAGTTACTGCGCTACAGCTATGAACTGTAGTTATGACGCGACGTGTAACTAATAAAAGCTCGAAACGTGCCCCACTCAGCCAAATTAGAGGGAAGTAACTTAAAAAATCTTCAAATTTTCATCTGACCTTTACTATTTATTTTGCAATCTAAGATCTCATCTTTCAAATTCTCTCTCTAACTTTCGAGCCCTAGCTTTTCAAAATCTTGTAAACTCAGACACTTTTTGTTCCGTTTCAGTTCAAATCTACACGAAGGAAGATAGCAAACTACCAAGTAATCTTAGGAAACGAGTTGTGCTTCGAAAAGTTTGAAGCAGTTCAGAGTTGTTCTAGTGTTGATGCAAAAGGCTGGATTCTATAAGGCTCTAAACATCAGCACAAAAATCTACACCAGATTGGTAAAGGAGTTTTATCTGAACAATGTTTATGCTGATGACATTCTCACCACCAAAATCAAGGGCACCACTCTTTAGGTGGAAGTGATGGAGATGAACTATCACTTGGGTTCATGAATGAGGGTATCACATCCTTTGAAGACATTGATATGAAGTCTGGGTTAGAGCTGATGGGTTACAAAAAGAACCCACAGCTTAAGAGAATGAAGAAGGAATTCCCTTCAAACTATGAGTTCATTGCCGACATACTTAGGAAGTGTATTCTTTACAAGGACTCCGCCCATGACTCTGTAAGTGAGCTCCAGTTGAAGATAATGACTGCTATCATGATGAAGAAGTAGATCAACTTCGGAGCCATACTGAACAAGAGGATGAAGAAGCTTATTGGAAACCAGGAGGGAGAAGTCCTCAATGTTAACAAAAGGATAACAATGAAGCTCTTTGATAACTAGAAGAAGAATCCAGTTGAGATCCTCCGATCCAAGCAGCTAGAGGGTAGTAAGAAGACCCTCAGTGAGGTGCAGAAGCCCGTAACGACCAAATTGAAGAGAAAGATCGCTGCAATATAGGAAGAATGTTCTCAGGGCTTAGCAGCCCCACCAGTTCCTGAGTCACTGATATGAACTACCGAAAAACTCCTCAAAAGAAAGTGAAGAAGACCAAGGCTGGTGAGTTGAGGGGGAGGGTATGAGCTCGTGAGAATCAATTTTTTGATTCAAATGACACAGAGGAGGTTCTTAGGGACTCTCAGTACAAGCCAAAAGCTTCTGAGACAAGGGAAAAGGATAAGCCAGTGTCACTCTCTCAGCTAGCCAAGTAGAATGGATGGAAAGGCAAGTGCTTAAGGAAGTCTATAACCAAACCTCTTCCCAAGTCCATCAGAGAACAAGCAGAGGAGTTCGTTGAATAAATCGATTGCAGAGGCACTGGAGTGAGGGCTGAGATGGCCGTAGAGCCTGAGCCAACAGAAGTTTATAAGATGATTGAGATGGCTGTTGAGCCCGAGCAACTAGAAAATGTTGAGGAGACGACTGTGAAGGTGTCTATGCCTGAGCCAAAGAAGAAGAAGAAAAAGCTAACAAAGATGGTAGAGAAGAAGGGTCAAAAAAGAGAGAAGACGAAAAATAAAAAGAAAACCCTAGAAGTAGCCCAATCACCTCAAGCTATTTCTGAGGGGGAGGCAGAGGAACATCAACCCAACTCTTCTAATAATTCCCTTGTGCTCACAAAGATCATTGAACCTGTTGTTAAGGACATCGAAAAAGAAGCAAGTTCTCCTGTTATCAAGCCTAAAGATCCATCTTCTAAGGGGGAGCAACCAAAATCATCTCAAAGACCCCCCTCGAAATCTATAGGGACAGAGGCAGGGCTAATGCGCATAGTGTTGATAGGTAAGGAGAATCCAGAAGCCTCTCACAGACTCCCTTCTAAGTTTATAGGAATAGGGGCAGGGCAGGCAGATGCGCGTTGTGTGCATGGGTGAAGAACTCTACGACTACTACTCAAACTTAGAGATCGACAAAAGGACCACTATCTTTGATCCCGATGGTGACCAACTGCTCTATTTCTTGCCTATAATGCTTTTAGCGAGAGCAGTAACGTATCGAGATAGGAGCTTTATCAGATGGAACTATTCCAGATTTTCAAATATTAAGCTCGTGGCTCAGAATTTTTCCGAGAGTTCTTCGCTTCGCCTCTAAGACTATCTGCAATGATGAGTTTTCTTCTTCAGGTACATATAATAAATTAACTTCATACCTGATTCTTTATTCATTCTTCTTCTCAATCTATTCCTTGCTATAAAGAAGTCGTAGAATCCCACATTCTGATTTTTGAGCAATCTTTTAGTTCAAGTTGTCAATCCCCGATCGTGGAATCCCAAAACCACATGATCGTTGTATATGATACTAACTCCCCAGTCGTAGAGTACTAACACCCTACGATCGATGCACAAATTACTAACTCGTCGATCGTAGAGTCCCAAAACCCTGCGATCGATGTACATAATACTTCATCTCCTACACATATTTCTTGTACACATAACTCCCCTGTACAAATATATTCTAACTCCCCATCTCCTATATCTTCTCCAATCATAGATATACCTTCCTCATCATATACCTTTACTATTATACCTTCCTCCTCAAACCCTCAAAGTTTCGATCTTACCCTTGCTCTTTCATCATTCAATTGGAGTAATAAGGATGGTGCTGAAGCCCTCATGGAGTAAATTCTAGAAAGAGTCTCAGTAGTGCCGTTAAAACCCCAAATGGAAAGAATGTTGGACATAATTATTAATGAATGTGTAGAAGGTATTCAAGAAACGGGCACTGGGATTCAAAAGGGCTTAGCTCATATTGTTGAGACTACCTCCAGAGTTCTAGGCAAAATGTCTTAGGAGTTCGGTAAAAGATTCAAAGATATGGTTAAAACTGTATCTGACAATCTCAATAAAAGGGACGAGATATTCTTTAAACAAATTGCTGATCACAAAGCTCTTGTTCTCTCTCTTCAAAACACAAATGCAGAATCAATAAAAATTCTCTATGAAAAGGTATTCTCCCTAAGCTCCTCCCTATCTGACATAAAAGGTATGGTAATGCAGTCACTAGAGCGAACAAACAATGTTATGGCCCTTGTTCATCATCAACGAGAACAAGTTGATGCCAAACAGCAAGAGAACAAAGATGACATTGCCATGTATAGAATCCAAATGCAGGAGCTTGTTAATGCTGTCAGGAAACTCTCAAAAGAAGTAAATGCCTTACGTCAAGAAAGGGATGCTGACAAAAAGGGGAAGAAAGTAAGGGATAAGAGGCGTACTTAACCGCAATCATCAATTCAACCTCCTCCTTCCTCTAGAACACCTCAAGCACTCCCTCTAGGTCATGCCTATTCCTCATTTTCAAGGCCTGAATAATTGAGTACACTGCTCCCGTGCGGGTGACCCCATGTTTATCAATAGAAATCTTCAAGGGGTGCACATTGAAGGGGAATAAAGATTTGACATGCCTGATCTTGGCGAAAGTGATTCAATGTAGGAAATTCAGATAAGAGATGTTGAATCTATAGAGAGATACAGAAGGCTAGTTGAAGTTGAGAAGAGAGATCCTCCCAAGAGCAAGAGGGGGAGAAGATAGGTAAATAAAGAGGTATATAGTATAAATCATTCATTGTAAATTTTCTTTGTAAATTTCAATATTCTGTACAATTATTTGAATAAATCAATAAATTCATTCTTTTGCTCTAACAATACAGTTGCTCACTGTATCTTAAGTCATGTTTACTTTTAAAGTATATCGCATCATAGAATTGATGAATGCTCTGAAACTACTGGTTTTGTCATCATCAAATAGGGAGAGATTGTTAGGAATTACATATTTGATTTGATGATGATAAGATAATATTAATGTATATTTCTGCCAGTAGCTTTTGTAAAGTCCTTACTGAGAATATGATGTACAATGACTTAGAATAGAAGATCAAACTTGTTAGGTTAATCTAGTAAGTTGAACAAATGTATAGATGATAGGACTGAATCGATCGTATAATCAGATTGAATGATCGTAAAGCTACTCTGATAAATCGTAAAGTCTATTGAAGAACGCAGAGTTAGCAAAGCTATCGTAGAGCATTTAGAGAAAGATCGTAGAGTCTGCCGAGAATTTGTAAAGCTAAATCAAGATCGTAGAGTCTGTAGAAAAATTATATAGATCACTCTTAGATCGTAAAGTGAAGCCAAGATCGCAAAATCTGCTCAAGGATTGTAGAGCAGCTCATAGAGTGTCTCTCAATTCGTAGAGCAAGTCGATCGTAGAGCAAAGAACGTTGAGTGAATCAAGCCAAAAACTCTATGACCTCTATGAAACTCTACTATTAGATAAAGTCGTAGAGCATGTCAGGTCTGACATGGGACTGACATTAAGGAGCCTTGCAGTGTGAAGAACCCGAATGTTTGTCGATCATCCTAAGTTCAAATTGAAGATCAGGTCGAGTTGTGTCTAACAGCTAGTTTGGTGATGTGACATCACCCATGTGGTAGGTACTGCGGCAGTTAGAAATGACCTATCAGAGCCGAAAGTAAGCTGACACATCCTCCTTGAAAGTTAACATCAAAGATCTTATAGGATTAGAGCATTAAATGCACAACGACAACTTTCCAATGGAAAAATCTCGAGGCTGTCTATAAAAGGGCATGAAAATTCAATCAAATAGTACGAATCACGAACATCAAGCTGAACCTCTGCCCAAGTCTCAAGAAAGTTCAACTCTACAAATTCAAGAACAACTTGTCCTGCTACTAAGTCCTTCAGAAGTTGTGCTTAACGCAACTTAGTAGCAACTTAGAAATCACCTTTCTCATTGTGATTCGTTGATCTTAATGACCTACTTGTTATCAAGTCTAAGTGACTTAAAGAGTTCTTAGTAAACTAGTCTGAGTGACCATATTACTTATTGATCGTGTATACTTGCACGTAAATTGTCAATACCTAAATTGGACAACAAGTTTTTGACAAATTATGTGCAAGTATACACGATCAACAAGTAACGTAGTGATAAATAGAGTGTCGATCCCACGAGTAATTATACTAATAAAACTAAACGAATGAACAAAGATTGATATCAGATTTAAAAGATAAGATTATAATTTCCCCCAATGCCTCATCTAAATCTTTTTACTCTCTCTTTCAATTAATTAACCATAGCAAATTGTTAACCGAGAGTTAAAAGTTATTTATAAAACCTCTTCCGATGGTTAGATAAAATTATCCCTTCTAATTAAATCATTATATTCCTATGTGAAATAATTTAGAACAAATTCAATACAAACAGATTCTCACAATGGATACATGCGGCATATAAGTATATTCATATCCTATATACAAATCTTATTATTCAATCCTAGGAAGAATAATATAGATAAATGTTATCATATTCAGATCGTAACCCTAGAATTTATCTTCCAATATCATCTAGGTTATCAAATTAACTGTCGGCTAAACAATTATATCATGAAACATAAAATATGATAAAACAACTTGCATATGATCAACAGTAATCAAAACGAGAGTAAATCAATTTAAACTAATCATTGGGTTCTATTGCAACCTTAATAGAAAATTTCGTTCATAACGTAGAAGAAAAACATCATCATTAAATCATATAGCATCCTCGAATTACAAAAAAAGGATAAGAGAAGAGAAATAAAACTGTGTAACAGCTCTCAATCTCTACTCAGCCTCGAATCTTTGCTTTTCTTCGCGTGCTCTCTGTCACGATCCTTCGAATTCTGGAAATCAATCTCTGCTTTTCTGGTGTCAGAGTGGCATATGATGTGATGATCCCATGATATTAGCCAAATTGTGGATTTATAGGATTAACCTTCTTAGCTTGGCAGACTTTGCAACTCATTAGAACTCAATATGGCAAGTGTTCCAAGTCAATTAGGAAAATAGCACCAACCAGCCAAGGAAAGTCAGTGACCTTTGACAGCCCCGACCGCCACAATGCCCATCAAGCACGCCTTAGCGCTCACCATCTGCGTTCCAAGCACCGCGGTGGTCGCCTTCTCCGCCTAGGCGATTGCCAACCTCTGTGTGCGCGTACATGCAGTTTTCCACTGCCCGCAGCCATGTGCGCTGCCTACTTCTGTCTTGCCTGCCTATGTGCGCTATGCGCGCCTATGCCTATGCGCACTTGGCTCCCGATTCCCGTCGATAGTTGCCGAGGGCTGCCGATGATTGTTGATGCCTGCTACACGCCAAGCCATATTGCTGCAGCAAGTCCACACCAAGAGCCAAATTGTCGCTTACTACAATTGATAATGTCTAACTTTTCATTCTGAACACCATTCCAAGCTCGGCTCCATTTCCTACACCAAAAATAAACAAAACGCATAGAAAGGAACATAAAATACCCAAAGACTCAGATTTGCTTCAAGCCAAAAGTACTCAATTTGTAGGTATAGAATCACTCATCAAATACCCTCAAACTTAATATTTGTTTGTCCTCAATTAAAACACTAAGAACAAAAACAACTCTAACTAGCAACTGACTCGAGCAATAAATCTACATGAATTTGAACCATGGCCTCAAAGTTTTCATTAAATAATAACTCAAGAAAAATTTTGAAAACATGTAATGCCTACAATTTCAACACAATCATCAGTTTCACAACTATCCATGACCCTTTAAGTGTATGTGTGCATTCAAATGTTTATCTAATCATAACTTACATAACTCTAGAAACTTTACTTTTCACATCAAATTCTGCTAATGAAGGCATCATACAACCTAGGGGATCAAAAGGATATTTTAAAATACACATTAAAATCATTTAACTGTGTTCATTATTCTCCTTCCCAAGCATTCCATTATTCATTTTTTCAGTGAGTGCATTTTATGCTCTATCTCACTTATTTTTTAATCATGTGTGTTTTATGCTCCATCTCATTCCCTGCATGTGTTTATGGGTGAGTGCGTTTTATGCTCTATCTCAACCCACCACATGATCCATTATAGCAACTCAGAAAGGTTCAAAATTTTAAAAAAAAATTAAATTTTAAAAAATTTCCCCCAAACTTATATTAATGCCCAAATTTCCCTTCAAATGATGCAAAAATAAGTTTCTAAAGTTTCAATACTATCTCCCACGTGCATTTAACCATATAAACTTTCTAAGTCACAACTAACTAAACAGATGGATACGTACTCTTAAGTGCAAAAGGATCACAAAACAGCGCAAAACCAACTACTAAGTCAAAATATAAACTAAGCATGTTTCGCAATTTCACAAGAGTTAAAAATTAAACACAGTTTTTTTTATCATCGACCATCATCAAATCCAATCAAAACATTACTCAAGTTATACTAAGAATAAACTATCTAACATGCAAATCTAACACAATGCATGAAATTTAAAATTTCTTAAGTACTAAATAAAAAAAACAAAAACACACCCAAACTTAAATTAAACATTGTCCTTAATGTATAATATAGTAAAAAGTAGAGCAGAGGACTTCCCTAATGGTATGTTAAGGATCATCATCAGCTTCCTCTTCGTCCGCTGAATCCAAGGTGTATTCGAGGAACAAGGGTGGGGCAGGGAACTGCACAAGATTAGGGCCCAAATTAAGTCCACAATTTTCAAACATCTGTGTCAACGCCGAGTTAAAGTTCACTGCATACTCTATGAAAGAATCTAGTCGCTGAGCCACTTGATTAATTCGCCTTATTTGACAGCACAATTCCCGATAAAGTCCATACACCTCCTCCTTAAGTGATCGTGACTGCCTGGATATGGATGGCTGATGTGGTGACGCAGATGGTTCTTCAACAACTGTTGAACTGACAAGAATAATGAAGCCCACACCCCTAGGATATGAGATATCGCCTTCCCACACCTTGTAGTAGTTGATTGTGTTGTGGTCTATTAATGCCTTGGGTGGTTGAAGAACTTCATTGTCACTCCACGTGACCTTCGCCCGTTTACATAACGCACAAACCAGGGACGGATGTGGTAATTCGCCAAATATAGCACCTTGAATGGCGTGCGTGATCGAATCTTATATTACCTGGCCCACATTAGTAATCTTCCCCTGCACAATAGCGTACAGTAGCACGACCCTATCCTTAATCACATCACTTACATGTGTCATTGGCATCAACTTCACACATATAAAGTTATACCAAGCTTTACCATATCTGCTCAATTCCTTGTTTGAAAATTTTATAGCCTCATGCTCCTTGGCCTTCCAATTCGCACCCGGTCTACACAAGTATTTTATCACTTGATCCAAGTCAAGGTAATTATCGACGTATTTTGTATACTCGTCGTCATCCGATATATCTGCCAGTTGATAGTAAGAATTAATACTTGCCTTGTTGTACAGAATTGATTTACCCCGAACTTGGACAACATAATCTTGTGCCTCTTTTGCATTGGCGTAGAATTCTTTTACAATAGAAATCACAATAGCCTCATGCTATTTGGTGAACTCTAGACAGCCCCTTTTAGCAAACATGATGGCCATCTGTCCCGTGAGGGTGTCATGAGGTTTAAGGCCACGTTCCGGAATTATAGTCCTACCTGCCATTACAGAGTGAAACCTTTCGGACGCCTCTTCACTCACAAACCTCTTTTTCTCATAGGATTTGGATGATTTTAAACTTTCACCCCTTTGGCGCTTAAAAGACATGATGTTGAAAGGTCGTCTGTCCTGTGAGGGTGTTATAAGGTTTAAGGTCGCGTTCCGGAATTAAAGTCTTACCTGCCATTACAATGTGAAACCTTTCGGACGCCTTTTCACTCACAAACCTCTTTTTGTCATAGGATTTCGACAATTTTAAACTCTCATCCCTTTGACGCTTAGAAGACATGATGGAAAAAGTATGCACAACAGGTCAACAAAGAGTCACAGAACCACATCCGACTAAAAACACAAGCTAGCCAATAATACTTCTCACCACTCAAGCAATCTATCAAACAGCTAATATGAAAAACCCAATTTTTTGACAATTCTAGCCCTACTTCCAAGAACCACAAAAAATTCAAGATGCTACAGGTGTAATCTTCACCAAATCAATATAATATTTGACCCCACAAGTAAATTAATCCAATTTCAGGTGAACCTTAATAGTGTTAGGTTTGTAATATCCATGAGCATACAATTAAATTGCATATAAATAGCGAAAGCATGGTAAATAAGAATTTAAAATTTTTACAAACCATAACCAAAATCTATCTTTATGCGCAATTATTAATTAAAAGAAAGAGATAGAGAATAAGAATACCCTCGTAGAACCGTGCTTCCTCGGGTACAAGTTCAACTCCAAATCCTTTGCGTTCTCTTGAAAATTTACCGATTAGATTCCTTCCTTTAATCAACGTTAGGCACCAGGTGTTTGGCCTCTAGAGGTGATCCACCAAGAAATAATACGTATTCAAGAATATGGGTGTTGACAAAACCCTAGTTTCTATCTCTATAGAAATTGTAAGTACTCTCCCAACTATTGCAAGTGTGTCTAACTCCAATCCATTATAAGACTCCTTTTATTTATAGATTTAGGCAACCCTCCTAAACAACTTATTATACCCAAGCATACCATTTGATATACCATAAAAGTCTTAAGGGACATGTCAAAGTATAACTTATCATACACAAGATACTATGATGATCTCAAGTCCAAGGATCACTTGTACTACTATCACTAGAGGAATTCCTATTGACAGGCAAGTAAAACTCCATTAGGTATTCCTTTAGCGAGTCATGTTCAGTGAACTTATTCTCCAATAAGCACCTACATACTTGCTTTAGTGTCTCCACACAAATGATTGTGAGGTCAATCATTCTCTTCCTAAGAGCAAGCAAAGTATGTACTAATCTATCCGGATTCACTAATCCCCTTTTAGTAATCCAACGATTAGAAACAATTTTAGCTTTAAGCTTTTTGAGAATTTAGATCTCATTAGCATGATCATCATCATGATTCTAAAAGCATTACTTAAAACTATGGGTTTATCACATATTAAATAACAGCACCGTGTAGATAATGTAAAATGCCTTTAATAAATCAATTCTTTTATTAATAAACGAATAAGATTACAAAGTATATGCTACATCATATTAAATATGATTAGCTTTTGTGCATACTACTTTCAATCTCCCACTTGCACTAAAGCCAATCGCCATGGTATCTAATACCCATCTTCTCTAAGTGATGATCCACCTGCTGTTGGGTTAAAGCTTTAGTAAATGGATCTGCAATGTTGTCTTGAGAGTCCACACGATCTAGGGTGACGTCTCCTCTTTCAATGATCTCTCTAATTAAATGAAATTGCCGCAACACGTGTTTAGATTTCTGATGAGACCTGGGTTCTTTAGCCTGCGTAACAACTCCAGTGTTGTCACAGAATAAAGGTACGGCTCCTCTAATGTTAGGAACTACTCCAAGTTCAGTTATGAACTTCTTCATCCAAACAGCTTCCTTTGCAACTTTATTTGCAGCTATGTACTCTGCATCTATCACTGAATCAGCAATTGTTTGTTGTTTGGAACTTTTTCAACTCATTGCGCCACCATTTAAGGTAAACACATTCCCTGAAATGGATTTACTGTCATCATGGTCCGTTTCAAAACTTGAGTCTGTATAGCCCTCTAGTTTCAATTCAAACCCACCGTAGATAAGAAATACATCATTAGTTCTTCTTAAGTACTTTAGAATGTTTTTCACTGCCTTCTAGTGCTCTTCTCCTAGATTTGACTGATATCTACTTGTTACACTAAGTGCATGAGCGACATCCAGTCTAGTACATATCATACCGTACATGATAGATCCTATTATTGAAGCATAAGGAATCTTACTCATACGGTCTCTCTCCCCAGGTGTCTTTGGGGCCTGTTTATTGGAGAGATGTATTTCATGGCTCATCGGCATGAGACCTCTCTTGGAATCTTTCATGCTAAACTTCTTTCACATCGAGTCAATGTACTTTCCTTAGGTCAAGCCAAGCATCCTTTTAGATCTATCTCTATAGATCTTTATCCCCAAAATATAGGATACTTCACCCAAGTCCTTCATGGAGAAGTGTTTAGATAACCAAATTTTGATCGACTGTAGCATAAGAACATCATTTCCTATCAGTAATATATCGTTAACATATAATACTAGGAATGAAATAGCGCTCCCACTAACCTTTTTGTACACACAAGGTTCATCCTCATTTTTTATAAAATCAAACTTTTTGATTATCTCATCAAAACGGATGTTCCACCTTCGAGAAGCTTGCTTCAATCCATAAATGGATCGTTATAGCTAACAAACTTGATTTGTTCCAACCATTGAAACAAAACCCTCTGGCTGTATCATATATACATTTTCCTCAAGCTCTCCATTGAGGAAGGTCGTCTTTACGTCCATTTGTCAGATTTCGTAGTCATAATAAGCTGCAATTGCAAGCAAAATTCGAATGGACTTGAGCATAGCTACTGGTGAGAAGGTTTCATCATAGTCAACACCTTGTCTTTGTTTGAAACCTTTTGCAGCCAGTCGGGCCTTATAGGTCTCTACCTTGCCGTCAGCTCCAATCTTTCTCTTAAAGATTCATTTGCACCCAATAGGCTTAATGCCCTCAGGTGGTGAAACCAAAGTCCATACTTGGTTTTGATCATACTCGTATTTCATGGCTTCTAGCCATTTCTTTGAGTCTTTACTATTCATAGCCTCTTCGTAAGTCAATGGATCATCATCATTTATGATGCGTAC
This sequence comes from Aralia elata, assembly GCA_034770075.1. Taxonomy (NCBI): domain Eukaryota; kingdom Viridiplantae; phylum Streptophyta; class Magnoliopsida; order Apiales; family Araliaceae; genus Aralia; species Aralia elata. The sequence continues at coordinate 360,062 of JAVJAP010000070.1, forward strand.
CTCATCATCATCCTCTATGATGAATTCATACCTATCTGGTATCTTCGGTACTCTTCCAGATTTACGAATAGGTTGTGGTACAGTAGGTTCTTCCACTTCGTCAGGTACCTGACTTTGATCCGTAGTATTTTGTGGTTCTTGAACTTCTTCAAGATATATCTTACTCCCACTGACCCCTTCAAGGATAAACTCCTTTTTCCAAGAAGGCAGCATGTTTCGCAACAAACACCTTTTGATTAGTAGGATAGCAGAAATAATACCCTGCAGTTTCTTTAGGGTATCCAACAAATCTACACTTGTCAGTTCTAGTCTTTAGCTTATCATGCTCAAGCCTTTTGACATAAGCTGGACAACCCCAAGTCTTAACATACTTAAGATTTGGTTTCCTCCCTGTCCATAACTCATATGGGGTTTTTGGGACGGATTTGGTAGGTACCTTGTTAAGTAGGTATGCAGTCGTTTCTAGGGCATAACCCCAGAAGGATATTGGAAGGTCAGTAAAACTCATCATGGAACGAACCATGTCCAACAATGTTCGATTTCTCCTTTCAGATACACCATTCAACTGTGGCGTCCCTAGTGGAGTCCATTGTGAGATTATACCATTTTCTTTGAGACAATTGAAAAACTCATTGGTTAAGTATTCCCCTCCTCGATCTAATCGAAGAATCTTAATTCTCTTTCCAGTTTGCTTCTCTACTTCACTTCTGAACTTTTTAAACTTTTTAAACGATTCAGATTTGTATTTCATCAAATACACATATCCAAATCTTGAATGATCATCAGTGAAAGTAATAAAATAAGAATACCCTCCTCGCGCAGTCGTTGTCATAGGTCCACATACGTCTGTGTGTACCAATGCTAACAACTCTGTAACTCTTTTTCCTTTTTCCACTAAAAGGAGATTTAGTCATCTTACCCATGAGACAAGATTCACAACTTGGATATGATTCGAAATCAAAGAGCTCTAAAAGCCAATCTTTATGCAACTTGGTTAATCTTGTTTTATTAATATGACTGAGTCTTCAGTACCACATAAAGGTAAAATTAACATCATCTCTTTTCCTTTTCTTAGATTGTTCAATTTGAAGTATATTTTCATGCAAGTCAAGTACATAAGTCCATTCAGTAAATTGCCAACACCATATAAAATATTTTTATTATAAATAGAACAATTGTTGTTCTTTATAATAATATCAAAACCATCCATATCCAATACAGAAATTGAAATAATGTTTCTTATAAGTGTTGGAAAATAATAACAATTATTTAAATAAATGGACTTGCCTGCAGACAGTGCTAAACAATAAGTTCTTATAGCTAATGCAGCAACCTTTGCTCCATTTCCCACTCGTAGAACGATTTCATCCTTGTTCAACTTTCTACTTCTGCTTAGTCCCTGTATATTGTTACATATGTGAGAACCACAGCCGGTATCTAATACCTAAGTAGAATTTTGACTTTCAGAAAAATTAATTTCAATCATGAACAAACCTAGATCAGAAGTCGAAGCTTCTCCAAGCTTCTTCTTTTGGTCCGCAAGATAATCCTTGTAGTTCCGCTTCCAATGACCCGACTTATTACAATGGTAGCAAATTTCTTTGCTATCAGGATCAGCTTTCTTATTATTCTTTCCTTTCGCTTGCCCTTAGCCTTCTTCTTTTTCTTCTTTTCAGAAGATACATTGGGCCTCTTCCTTTTCTTGGAAGAATCATCCACCAATAAGACTTGGTCCTTCTTAAATGGGAAGTGACCTTTAGCAGTTTTCAGCCTGTTAAGTAACTCAGGCAAGCTGACGTCTAACTTATTTATGTGAAAATTGACAACAAATTGTGAGAAGGTGTCTCGGAGTGACTGCAAGATCAAATCTTGACTTAACTCCCCATCCATTACGAACCCTAACTGTCCAAGTTGTTCAATCAGATTGATCATCTTTAGGACATGAGTCTCAATAGTATTGCCCTCGGTCATTCGAGATCGGAATATCTCCTTAGATATCTGATATCTTGCAGTCCTACTTTGCTCACCATACAACTCCTTGAGGTGCAGTAATATAGTAAGAACATCCATAGTTTCACGCTGAAGCTGAAGCTCGTTACTCATGGATGCGAGCATGATGTATTGAGTCAAGGTTGCATCATTTTGCCACTTTCTAAAAGTAGCAATCTCTTCCTCAAAGGCTGTTTGTACAACAGTTGCAGGGACGGGCGAATTTAGGACATAAGAAATCTTTTCAGCAGTGAGAACAATTCTCAGATTCCTTAACCAGTTCGTGTAATTCGGCCCGGTCAGTTTGTTAGCATCAAGTATGCTACGCAGTGATAGTGAGTTTAACATTTTTCAAATTCTGCATGTGAAATAGACAATATTTTAGCATACATTTATTTTATTAATTACCAAAATAAATTAGGTCATTATTTAAATTAGTATCTCCCACTATTTTCATCAAACTATATTACCGTCAATATATAGTTCGGAAAATCTAATTAAAGATTTTCTAGTGATAATAAGGATCTCATTGCAAATGTATATAGTCTTATGTGACACAACAAACTATATATAAATAAATAGGTAGACAACTATTGTCAATTACATCACCATATAACTCCTTGTATTTTTCCTCTTAGATTATTTTGATCAAATGTAACACATCCGAATCAAAATTATCCAAGTTAAGTCTAACCTAGTACCTCCATATATATAAAGAGAAAAACACCGTCCTTGTGTGACACAACAAAATATCATTGTTCAATTCCTTAAAAAGCATCAAATGTAATAAAGTAACATCTTAAATATTTAATACTTACCTTGTGTGACACGCACAAACAAACTCATATTAAATATTCAATACTCTATCGCTTTACCATGCTAGAAGGCGACGTTCGATATTCCAAATAACTTTGAACGTTGCAACTTAATATAATTTCTTTGAGGGGTTTGTTATTATTTGTCTTATCTTATTTAGCGCGCATATATATATATATATATATATATATATATATATATATAATGTGAGTCATATTATTTAACATGTGAAGTTTGTTGTATAATATAATATATATATATATATATATAGTAATCATTCACATATAGAATACTATATTCTACCCAGATTGATTATGGACTTTTATTCTAGTTTGGTTTACTAGAACAACCAAGTGAACCAAAAGGTCAAACCTAGGGTGCAAGAACTGAATTTAAATATAACTATTACATTTAAACCTGGCTCCATTACAAACGGGTCTTCAAGCGCTCCTTGCTCCTTTGTCTCCAATTCTTCAAAATAATTCTAACTAATCCTATTACATAAACTATTTACAATAAATAGAAATATTGATCAGCAATCAAGGGGAAGTACATAGGAGGAAGATAGAATTTACATCAAGAAAAACAGAGTAGACGAGGTACGCATACCCCATTTATAAAACTCATTCAGTCAAGCATCCTCATAAAATAAATTCAATCATCCATTGGTCAATAGTCCATAATCAATCCCATTTATTATCATACATATCACCATATGCATGAATAATAAATATTCAATATATATTGATATCATTTAATGGGTAATATTAGTTAGTATGAAAATTAATTTCAAGTTCAAAATAAACCATTTATTTTTAACTTAAAAAAATTCAAAACGGACGTTCTAACCTTCAAGCGCTGTCGTGCATGAGCGGCTTGTGCTGCTGCACTCAAGCTCTTTGTGTTACTGCGCGCCAAGACCATGCACTGCTATGCTTTGAGCGCTGCTGCCCGCCCGAGGCTTGCGCAGCTGCGCATGAAGCGTCAAAACCTAGCAATAGCGTGAATCAGATTTCCTGAAGCTTTTCCAAATCGGGATTTTGATGTTTTTCTCCAAAAACATGATTTCATACTAATAATTATACCCAATTAAATTGTTCTAAACACATATCAACATATATATCAAATCAAAACAATTAATAATCTGTATAAAGTTTGGCTCTTGATACCACTGTTAGATTTGTATATAACATGAACATATAATCAAATTACATAAATAAAGCGGAAGCACGATAAAATCAGATTTTAAATTTTTATACAAACCATCACCGTGATCTTTCCTTATGCGCAATTATTAATTAAATAAAAGAGATAAAGAACAAGAATTATACCCTTGTAGAATTCTAGCTTTCTCAAGTACAAGTTCAACTCTAGTTCTTTTGCGTTCTCCTTGAATTTTACCGATTAAATTCCTTCTTTTGATCAACGTTAGCCACCCAAGTGTTTGGCTTCTAGAGGTGATCCACCATGGAATAATACTTGTTCAAGAAGATGGGTGTTGGCAAAAACCTAGTTTCTATCTCTATAGAAATTGTAAGTACTCTCCACAATTCTAATGGAAGTGTGTGTAACCCCAAATCATGATAAGACTCCTCGTATTTATAGATATAGGGAACCCTCCTAAACTATTTAGGATTAGAATTTTTATTCTAATTAAACTCCTTTAATTAATTAAACTCCTAATCCAATTAAGAATTTATGAGAGTACTTTTATTAATTAATTCCCAAACCCTTTTAGGAATTAAATAATAATAATAGTAATAATAATAATAAGACTCCTCTTATTAATTTATATTTAATATTTCTAAAATAAATAAATAATAAATATTAAGCTATTTACTTTGTTTTATCTCCATAGATTAAATTAAATACACTTAACTTATTATTATGATTATGTCATTTACTTCTTAAATAAATATTTTTCTTTTGCGGTGTGACCCTTTAGGTTCTCCATATTAAACCGGTTGTGAATAAATCAATTAGAACAATTCTAATCTTATTTAAATAAATAAATTAAACTATTTAATTCATTTAAATAAATAATATTTATTCTATAATAAGGGTAAACCCCCTTAGCGATCAACGACTTTTCAGATAATATAGATTTCAACATTAATCACAAAAGAACCGTTCAGTGAATAATTACCGTACAATTAAATCCTTCTACCATACAATGTCCCAATTAAATATAAGATGTGGAATTACTGTCAAGTCTTATTTTATTTAATTATATGCATTTCGATTATTAAATGCACAACTCTAAATAATGCAAATTAAAAACTTCTTTCTAATTTAATTCTGCCTTGGCCAAGGACTACTGAGTTGTCATTTTATCGAATCGCATAGGACATTCTCATCTTTTACTAGATGTGGTAGATTCTTTGTTGATCATTCACCTATCTCTATTTATAACTTATTATACCCAAGCATACCCTTTGATATACCTTAAAGGTCTTAAGGGACATGTTAAAGTATAACTTATCATACACAAGATACTATGATGATCTCAAGTCCAACGATTACTTGTACTACTATCACTAGAGGAATTCCTATTGACAGGTAAGTAAAACTGCATTAGGTATTCCTTTAGCGAGTCATGTTCAGCGAACTTATTCTCCAATAAGCACCTACATACTTGTTTTAGTGTCTCCACACAAATGATTGTGAGATCAATCATCTTCTTCCTAAGAGCAAGCAAAGTATGTACTAATCTATCCAGATTCACTAATTCCCTTTTAGTAATCCAACGATTAAGAACGATTTTAGTTTTAAGCTTTCTAAGAATTTAGATCTCATTAGCATGATCATCATCATGATTCTAAAAGCATTGCTTAAAACTATGGGTTTATCATATATTAAATAACAACACCATGTAGATAATGTAAAATGCCTTTAATAAATCAATTCTTTTATTAATAAATGAATAAAATTACAAAGTATATGCTACATCATATCAAATATGATTGGCTTGTGTGCATACTACTTTCAGCCCCACCACTACCCCACTGCTCCTCGATTCACCACTCCCAAGAGTCATCTACTCAATTCGTAGGTATAAAATCCACTCATCATCTACCCTGCCTCTAGTGAATCCTTTTTCAATAAGAAAATTAGTAAGTGTTTCATACCATGCCCTAGGTGCTTGTTTTAAACCATATAATGCTTTATATAATCTATAAAAATAAATAGAAAGAGTTGGATTGATAAAACCTAGATGTTGTTTTACATAAACCTTTTCTTGAAGTTCTCCATTTAGAAATGCACTGTTGACATCCATTTGGAAGACTTTAAACTTCATGTGAGCCGCATATGTCAAGAACATTTTGATGGCTTCTAATCTGACAACAAGAGCAAAGGTCTCATCATAATCGATACCTTCTTCTTGTGAATAACCTTTGGCCACCAACCTTGTCTTATTCTTTGTGATTATACCATCTTCATCCATCTTGTTCCTGCATAATCGATACCTTCTTCTTGTGAATAACCTTTGGCCACCAACCTTGCCTTATTCTTTATGATCATACCATCTTCATCCATCTTGTTCCTGAATATCCATTTGGTATTGACGATCGGATGATCTTTTGGTCTTGGGACTAGCCTCCAAACTTTACTTCTTCCAAATTGGTTTACCTCCTCTTGCATAGCTTCAATCTAACTTGAATCTTCTAAAGCTTCTTCGATCTTCTTAGGCTCCATCTAAGAGAGAAAGCTTAGGAAAAAACATTTATTCTAAGTAACCGACCTTATCCTGACCCTTACATTAGGATCCCCAATGACCAGGTCTTGGGTGTGATCTCTTGCCCATTTGCTTCCAGCTGGAACATTTATACCTTCTTGTCTGAGCTCCTCAAGGTTTGGTTCATGTTCTGCAACATCTTTAATTCATAGAATCTCCATCTCTGGAATAATAGACTATACGTTCTCCTTCTCCGGCACTATGATCATTGGGTCTGGCTCTATGGTTTCAGCATCTTTGATCGCAGTGTTCTCCTACTCTGCGATCTCTGGGTTTTGCTCTACGATCTCATCGAACGATACAACTTTCCTTGGTTCTCCTAAGTCAGATTCATCGAAGGTAACATTGATTGTCACTTCAACGCTCAATGATTTCTTGTTAAACACTCTGTAGGCTTTGTTGTCCATAAAGTATCCAAGAAATATCCCTTCATCTGACCTGGGCTGGAATTTGGTCAAACATCTCTTCCCGTTGTTGAGGATGTAAAATTCATAGCTAAAGAAATAAAAGTAAATGATGTTTGGTTTTCTTCCTCTCCATAACTCATAGGGCATCTTGAATCAATGATCTGTTCTGAGTGTAGCAGGTAGTGTTAACAGCTTTAGCCCAAAAGTATTCGGGGAGACGGGTCGCTACTAGAAATGTACTTCCTGCCTCGATTAGAGTTCCGTTCTTCCTCTCAGCTGCTCCATTTGTTGTGGAGTTCTTAGAGCTAAGAAATTATGATGAATGTCATTATCTTCGCAGAACTTATCTACCTTAGAGAAATCGAATTCCCTTCCATGATCACTCCTTATTGCTTTAATCTTCTCGCCCTTCTCATTCTCGATCAGCTTGAAGAACTTAACTAGTTAAGAGCTGGTTTCATCCTTAGAGCTTAGGAAGAATACCCATGTGAATCTGGTGTAGTCATCTACTATCACCAATGAGTATCTTTTTCTTCCAAGACTAGCTGTTGGGATAGGCTCAAAGAGATCCATGTGTAGCAGCTGCATGGGCCTATCATTTGAGTTGACTGCCTTACTTTTGAATGAGTTTTTCATTTGCTTTCCAAGCTGACAGGCTTGGCAAGGTCTTTCTTTGAAAAAATTTATCTTTGGCAAGCCTGAGACTAGGTCTTTGGAGGTAAGTTTTGACATGCTTTAAAAGTTCAGGTGGGATAATCTACGATGCCACAGCCAGCTAACGTCTTCTGATGCTTTGGAGAAGAAGTAGGTTGTTTCTGATGCACTTAGCTCTGCAAGATTAATCGCTTATACGTTGTCTTCCCTAGTTCTAATCAGCTTCAACGAGTTGGATTCCAGGTCTCGAACTTGACACTGGTTATTGAGGAAGATGACTTGATGCCCTTTATCGCACAGTTGGCTGATGCCTAGCAAATTGTGCCTCATTCCTTCAACATATGTTACCTTACTAAACGATGCTTGCACCATTCCCAATTGAGCAATATCCTTGAGTTTTCCTAGAATTGTTGTCTCCAAAGAGAACTGCTGTGACACCCCCAAATCCAGGTACTTAACTCCCACTGATTTGGTGTTCACTATAACATACTTTCAAAACTAACTACCCAATAAAATAACAATTAAATAAACTTAAAGAAACATCTTCCCAAAATGGGTTACATCTCCAAACTCTTAAACAAACAAATCCCAGGTTATCTAAACCTTAATACATCAAACGCGGAATAAATCATAATTTAAACAAATCTTGTTACAAATAATCATCAAGTGAATAATAAATTTCTCGCTACTTTGACATCTTGCCCTTGCCTTTGCTCGTGGACGGCTCGTCCGACTTCTCAGCCTTAGCTGCAATGATTTATGCAAGAGTGAGCAATCAATTGCTCACAAGTACGATAACAATAATATTTAAGTGAAATGGATTTCAACTGAGGCATAATAGTTTTCTGAATCTCAGTCAATAAATGATCAAAGTTTAAAAGCTCGTTAGAATGCTTGATTTCAAAGAAAATAGAATTCAAGATTTAGAAATTTCATCTGAGGGTCACAAGACCTCGAACTGTGTCCTAGATTAACAAGTATTTCTACTGTAACCTTTAACAGTCATATAAACTATGGACCAACATCTCGTACTCAGGGAGATCAGCCCTTTGTACAATGTATTGTGCACAAACATTTTAACGCTGTCGCGTACGTAATCCCCTATATTAGGGTTGTTCATCTCAGTTTATCGTCTGAATCCATACCAAAAAGGAAATTGGCTTGGAACAATTATAGAAAACATTCTAAGTCTTTGAAACGCTCATCAACTAAGGACTAGCTGAATCAATAAAGGTTTGCTAGTCTAATTCATCAATAGAGTTTGTTCAATAGAAACTATAATCAAACAATGATTGAAATAAAGCTCAAGTATATAATCATGATAGTAACCTTGCTTGAATATCAATAAGCTAAGGTCAATAAGCTTGCTCAATATAAATAAACTTGTCTCGAATTAAATTAACAAGTTAAAAGAGAAGAACATCTTGCTATAAATAATTTTCAAATTTAAAGGAAGGAAACTTGCTCAACGTGAAATTAATAAGTTGAGATAAGGAACTTGCCTCAAGCGTAGATTACAAATTTAAGTAATTCATGATCCTTAAACAACCTAAACATTTAATTGAAAAATGGTAACATAATTAGTTACAAGACTCAAAGTATTTTAGGTTTGCTCTTTCATCATAACATCTCATTTAGCATACCATAGTCAACAAGTACTAGTTTAGCAACCATCTTGGTAATACATTAGTCACATTAATATAAGTTTAATTTTGCATCATAACTTCCAAGAAAAGAAAACAAAATAATAATAATAATTATTTTTTTTTTAAACAGTAGTGTTTCTCGCCGGGGCGACGCTGTCGACGGGGCGAATAAATCAGTTCATTTCTCTCGCCGGGGCGAGAGACTTGACTGTCGTCTTCCCCAGCTCGCGAACCAGTGAAAACTTAGGCCAATTTGGCCAAATTTTCCGAATTCTACCATCCAGAAAACAAATTAAATATACCCAGACATCATATGTGATACAAAACATTTACCCAACATGTTTCTAATCAATCTAAGCATTATAAAACACATAATCAACCAATTTAAAACTAAAAATTCACTGTTAAAACCAAATATTCATGTTTTAACCATTTTCATGAAATCAAGCTCTGTAAATTCATTTTTCAACCTATTAAAACCATTCTTCTTGCATTATTCATGTTTTTCATCATACAATCATAAACAATTATTAATTAACCAATTAATAACCAAATGGAATCATCAATTTTCATACAACTATGCCATACATGAAATAAAGCTCTGTAAAAAACTAAAATTAAATTCTAAAATATATTTTCATGAATTAAAACCTTCATATAGAGTTTTAATCATCATATAATCATCACGTAATCGTCTATTTCACATAGCTATCAATTATAATCAAAAAAATCACATATTAAGCCAATGAATATTTTTACAGAGAACCAAATATTGATATACAGAGAAGGGTATTATACCTTCTATTTGATTAAAAGAAAAGCTTGATTAACACTCTCCTTGCTTGAACTTCTACCTTCAATCTATTTTTTTCAAAATTCACAAGCTATCTTCTTTCTCAAATTTCACAGAACTCTCTCTTTTCTCTGTAGTTCTTCTTTCTCTTTTCTCTCTGTTCTTCTCTTTTCTTTTCTTTCTTTCAACTGACGTTCTTTTACAAAATGAAAACTGATATAACTTAAAAATATAAACTGATGATTTTTAAAATAAAAACTGTTGTTTTAAATAATAATAACGTAAAATCCTTAAATTGAATCATCAGTTAGGATTTTCAAAAGCCATAAGGCTTTGTTTGGTAAACACTAATAAGAATAACCTATTATTCTTATGTCTTGTTTGGTAAAACATAATTAAAATAACTCATTTTTCCAACCAAAGGTCATAACGCCTAGTTTGGAAAACTAAATTAAAACTTCTTTTCATTTATTTTAATAAACCAATATAACATATAGTTTAAAATGTCACACATTTAATTTAATTGAACTTATTATTAAATAAATTCAATTAAACCTTAAATAATAATTTTATTTACCAAATAACAATAATACCAAATAAATTCTCTTATTCAAATAAATCATTTATTCAAATAAACCTTTTTATCATCTAATATAATTATTAAATTAAATTAGAATAAACATAACAAATCACATTCAAATAACATTTAACATTATTAAACTCAACATATACCCACTTCACAAAAACTTAATAAATTATTTATTTAACTCAATAAATTAATAAAAATATTTATATAACTGAATAAATATTTTTATTCAATCACAAAAATTGCATTCGTTACATCTTTCCCTCCTTAAAAGGATTCTGTCCCCAGAATCACAACGCAATTAAATCATCCGTTACATTCTCCCCTCCTTACAAAGATTCTGTCCCCAGAATCGCAATATAACAATTAGACAAACAATTGAGGGTAATTCTGCATCATTTGCTCTTCGAGTTCCCACGTTGCTTCTTCAGCATTGTGGTTCCTCCAGATTACCTTAACAGAAGGTATCACTTTATTTCTAAGAACTTGTTCCTTCCTGTCCACTATTTGCACAGGGACCTCTTCATAAGACAAATCCTGCTCAAACTGTATCGGTTCATACTCGATGACATGTTTATAATCAGACTTATACGGTCGTAGCACCGATATGTGGAAGACGTTGTGAATGTGGCCTAACTCAGGAGGTAAAGCTACCTCATAAGCTACCTCACCCACCCTTTTTAGTACTTTGAACGGTCCAATAAATCGCGGACTCAGCTTCCCCTTTTTACCAAATCTGATTTTCCCCTTCCAAGGAGATACTTTGAGGAACACAAAGCTCCCGACTTCAAATTCGCGATTTTGTCGGTGTTGATCAGCATACTTCTTCTGTCTGTCTTGAGCGGCTATCAGTCTGGCTCTTATCACCTTGACAATTTCAGTAGTTTGTTGTACCAATTCGGGTCCCAATAGTCGTCGTTCACCAACCTCATCCCAGCATAATGGGGTTCTGCATTTCCTTCCGTACAACGCTTCGTAGGGCGGCATGCCAATACTAGCGTGATGACTATTGTTGTAAGCAAACTCGACCAGAGGTAAATGATCATCCCAGTTGCCTTTAAAATCCATAACGCATGCTCGAAGCATATCCTCCAATGTTTGAATTGTTCTTTCGCTCTGGCCATCGGTTTGAGGATGATAGGCTGTACTCATTCTCAACTGCGTTCCCAAACAAGTTTGTAGACTCCTCCAAAACTTTGATGTGAATCGTGGATCTCGATCTGATACGATTGATACTGGGACTCCGTGCCTTGAGATAATCTCTTTGACATATAACTTCGCCAGCTGATCCAAAGTAAATCTGATTTTGATCGGCAAAAAATGCGCTGATTTCGTCAATCTGTCAACTATGACCCATATAGCGTCATATCCCTTCTGAGTAGTTGGAAGCCCTACCACAAAATCCATTGTGATATGCTCCCACTTCCATTCTGGTATCTCCAAGGGTTGTAACAAACCACTTGGTCGTTGATGCTCCGCTTTGACTCTCTGACAAGTGAGACACTTCGCAACACACTCAGCAACCTCTCTTTTCATGTTTGGCCACCAAAAATGTTGACGAAGATCCTGGTACATCTTTGTGCTTCCCGGGTGAACCGAAAATCGTGAACTGTGAGCTTCGTTCAAAATCTCCTCTCTGATTGCCAATACCGACGGTACCCAAATTCTGCCTTCAAATCTCAGCAACCCTTCATTATCGATTTTGTATTTAAGCTCTTCACCTTCAAGCACTCTTTGCCGAATCTTATCACATTCCTCATCGTGAAGTTGCGCTTCCTTGACTTTTTCTACCAAAGTTGGTTGAGTTTCTATCTGAAACAACTTTGCATTAGGCTCTGCCAGATTCTTCACCTCTAATTCCAACTTAGCCATTTCCGCCACAAGTTTCTCCTGAGCAGTTAACATAAACAGTTTCTCCCGACCTTTTCTACTCAAAGCGTCAGCAACCACGTTAGCCTTCCCTGGATGGTATAGAATTTCACAGTCATAATCTTTGATCAATTCTATCCATCTCCTCTGCCGCATATTCAAATCCTTCTGCGTGAAAATATACTTCAGACTTTTATGGTCCGTATATATTTCACACTTCTCCCCATAGAGATAGTGCCTCCAAATTTTTAAAGCAAACACCACGGCTGCTAACTCCAAATCATGGGTCGGATACCCTTTTTCATAATCTTTTAGTTGGCGCGATGCATATGCAATAACCTTACCATTCTGCATCAACACACAACCAAGTCCTTTATGTGATGTGTCACTGTACACCACAAAATTTCCTGTATCATCTGGTAAAGACAACACAGGTGCCGAACTTAATCTCTTCTTTAGTTCTTGGAAACTCTCTTCGCACTTCTCCGTCCAAACAAACTTCACTGATTTCCTTGTTAAATTCGTCAACGGAGTGGCGATTCTGGAGAAATCTTGAATAAAACGTCTGTAGTATCCCGCCAAACCTAGGAAACTCCTCACTTCTGACGGTGTCTTCGGCTGATCCCAGTTCATCACAGCTTCCACTTTAGCTGGATCCACCGAAATCCCGTCTTTATCAATCACATGTCCAAGAAATTGAACACGCTCCAACCAAAATTCGCACTTCGAGAATTTCGCATACAATTTCTCCTTTCTTAACGCCTCCAATGTCACCCTCAAATGTTCCACGTGTTCTTCTTGAGTTTTGGAGTAGACCAAAATGTCGTCTATAAATACCACCACAAACTTATCCAAAAATGGTTTGAACACCCTATTCATTAAGTCCATGAATGCTGCAGGCGCATTCGTTAAACCAAATGACATAACCAAAAACTCATAGTGACCATATCTGGTTTGAAACGCCGTCTTTGGTATGTCCTCTTTTCTCACCTTCAACTGATGATATCCACTTCGTAAATCTATCTTCGAAAAATATCTTGCTCCCTTCAGTTGGTCAAACAGGTCATCGATTCTAGGCAACAGATACTTGTTTTTAATCGTAACCTTGTTCAACTCTCTATAATCAATGCAAAGACGCATCGACCCATCCTTCTTCTTAACAAACAATATCGGCGCTCCCCACGGCGAAATGCTCGGTTGGATATACTTCTTATCCAGCAACTCCTGTAATTGTACCATTAACTCCTTCATTTCTACCGGAGCCATTCTATATGGGGCTTTCGATATAGGGGCCGTTCCCGGTGCTAAATCAATTACAAACTCGATTTCCCTATCTGGCGGTAATCCTGGCAAATCATCAGGAAACACGTCCACATAATCCCTAACTACCGGTATCTCCTCCAGTTTTGCATCTACCTTTCGGGTATCGACTATGTAGGCTAGATATCCTACACATCCTTGTCTCAACATCTTTCTGGCCTACATCATCGTCAGACAACTCGTTTGTCTAGGCGACTTGCTGCCATAAAACACTACCTTTGACGGAGTCATAAGGTTTACACACTTCTTTTGGCAGTCAACAACTGCCCCATGGTTAAACAACCAATCCATACCCAAAATAACATCAAACTCCCCAAGACGAATTGGGATCAAGTTTACTATCATCACATGACCCTTAATTTCTACCTGACAGTTCTTGTGGACAAACTTAACAGGAATCACCTCCCTATTCGCAATTTCTATATTCATGGGGTAATCTAACTCTTCCTGGGGTAATTCTAATTTCTTAGCAAAATCATCAGATATAAATGAGCAAGTAGCACCCGAGTCAAACAATACATAAGCATTAACATTATTGACTGGAATGATACCTGACACTACATCCTTTGACTGCACAGCGTCCTGCACCGTCATATTGAACGTTCGAGCGGTAGGTCGGTTGGGCTGTGTCGGTCCTGTGATAGTCAGATTGCCTCCACCGCTGTTCCCTTTTCCTGCACCAGCTCCTCCTGTAGTTGCTTTCTTAGGGCACTCTCGGGCAAAGTGATCCTTCGACCCGCAGATGAAACATGCTCCTTTCTTCGGATTAGGGCAATTTGATGAAATATGACCCTCTTGTCCACAGTTGAAGCACACCCGCAAGCACCCATATGGCTCTTTCCACAGTTGCTGCACACCTCTATCTTCTTCTTCTGATTACCCTGCTGACTTCCCGCAGAGTTACTATCATTCCATTTCCTTTTCTGGCCACTGCCCCCATGGCTACCACTTACCTTGTTTTCATTCTCATTCTTTTTTTTCTTCTGCTCCTGGTTGTACTTGGACAGAGCATCACTGCCTCCTTCAGCGATAATCGCCTTTTCCAGTACTACCGCAAACGAGTTCAGTTGAAACAACGAAACTCTACTATATAACCAGGGTTTCAGTCCCTGCTCAAATCTCCTAGCCTTCCGCTCATCTGTGTTGACCTGGTATGGCGCAAACCTCGCCAGCTCATTGAACTTTGCAGCATATTCAGGTACCGTCATGGTACCTTGCTTCAGTTCCAGAAACTGCACCTCCATTTGATTTTGAGCACTTGCCGGAAAATAGGTCTCGAAAAACATCTCCTTAAATCGCTCCCACGGAATAATCCCTTGGCCACCTCGAGTCTTATTTGCTTGCCACCAGTAGCTAGCTTCTGACTTCAGCATAAAGGTTGCAAATGCCGTCTTTTGATCCTCATTGACCCTAGCGACATCAAACACCTTCTCCATCTCCATAACCCACGTTTGAGCTTCAATGGGATTCATAGAGCCGTGATATTCCGAAGGTCCGACAGCCTTGAAATCTTTGAAGGTCGTGGCCTGAGCTTGTGGTTGATTTGCAAGGGCTCCCGTTAGCAGATTCACCAACTGCTGCATCGGATTAGCGTTGGTTTCTTCATTATTGGTAGATCCCTCTGGGGTCTGTTGACGTGTTGGTTGTCTTCTTGGCGGCATTTTACTGTTAAGAATTCTCGTTATTAGACTATTGCTCAATTACTCAAACATTTAAGTCTTAACTTAAACATTTATAAGCAACACTTAAACACATAACACATCTGATAAACTTTCACATTTTATTCATTAACTGCTTTCAAAACATAATACAAATAGCATCGTAGTTATTTACATCATCTATCCTGAAATCACAAAGTTTCAGGATTACATCATTATTCTATCCCATTATAAAAACTGGGATTAACAATTTATTCACTCATAAATTTCATAATAACATAACTAATCACAATCTATGATGACATCCCACGACGCACAGCTTCCTGGCGTTCCTGCTCCATAATGCGCGTCATAATCCTACGATCCATCACATCTGGATGACGATTAGCTCGATCTTGAGCTCTATCTATGGTAGTATGAAAAATATACTCCATCTCATCAATCTTGGCCTTCTTTGACCGCATCTCACACTCAACACGATCTGCACGATCAGCCTCCCTCAGCCAAGCTGTCTCAGCTCTCGCCCGCTTAGCTGACTCCTCTTTCAACTTATCGCGTACAATCTCATTCCTGGCTATCAGCTGTCCTCGTCGATACTCAGACTGTGCTAGCCTCTGCTCAGCCTTCGCAAGACGTGAAGAAAGGTCTTGGATCTCAGCATCCTTCTGCTCTAGAGTGGTTTGACGTTCTGCAGCCTGTTCCTCTAACTCCTCCTTTTCACTCTCTACATGAACCAGCTTCCACTCCACGTCTCCAAGACGTATATCTAGCTCCTCTATCTCACTGTTCTTCCGCTCCAAAGCAGTCTGTCGCTCAGCCAGCTGCCCCTCTAACTCCTCCACTCTGTCCTGCAACTCTATGTTGCGATCATACACCTGCTCGTACATCTGAACACCCAAAGTAGATAATGATATCCCCTCAGGGTCTTCCTCCTCCTCCTCCTCAGGATCCTCCTCAGGGTCCTCCTCAGGATCAGTCTCAGGCTCATACTCGTGACATGTAACTGTAATCAATGGGGATGGCTCCCTCTGCACTAGCTGCTCACTGACTACGTGAATATCTCTGGGCTCCTCCTCCCTAGCCTGGCTGGGCTCTCCTCTATCAGTCATCCTGACAACAAAATTTTAAGTTTTAATTACTAATCGATAATACTCGTGAGCACATAAGTTTGTTATCAAATAAGCACATAGCACATAATCATTTTATTGTCTTTTATGAATTTCCGTAATTCATTCCTTATAACTCGATAAGAGTTTATCACCACTATATTCTCTATCTTCTAAAAGGCTACTACCCTAAGGTTTTCCCTACCTAAAGGTTCATAACCTACAGCTCTGATACCAACCTGTGACACCCCCAAATCCAGGTACTTAACTCCCACTGATTTGGTGTTCACTATAACATATTTTCAAAACTAACTACCCAATAAAATAACAATTAAATAAACTTAAAGAAACATCTTCCCAAAATGGGTTACATCTCCAAACTCTTAAACAAACAAATCCCAGGTTATCTAAACCTTAATACATCAAACGCGGAATAAATCATAATTTAAACAAATCTTGTTACAAATAATCATCAAGTGAATAATAAATTTCTCGCTACTTTGACATCTTGCCCTTGCCTTTGCTCGTGGACGGCTCGTCCGACTTCTCAGCCTTAGCTGCAATGATTTATGCAAGAGTGAGCAATCAATTGCTCACAAGTACGATAACAATAATATTTAAGTGAAATGGATTTCAACTGAGGCATAATAGTTTTCTGAATCTCAGTCAATAAATGATCAAAGTTTAAAAGCTCGTTAGAATGCTTGATTTCAAAGAAAATAGAATTCAAGATTTAGAAATTTCATCTGAGGGTCACAAGACCTCGAACTGTGTCCTAGATTAACAAGTATTTCTACTGTAACCTTTAACAGTCATATAGACTATGGACCAACATCTCGTACTCAGGGGGATCAGCCCTTTGTACAATGTATTGTGCACAAACATTTTAACGCTGTCGCGTAAGTAATCCCCTATATTAGGGTTGTTCATCTCAGTTTATCGTCTGAATCCATACCAAAAAGGAAATTGGCTTGGAACAATTATAGAAAACATTCTAAGTCTTTGAAACGCTCATCAACTAAGGACTAGCTGAATCAATAAAGGTTTGCTAGTCTAATTCATCAATAGAGTTTGTTCAATAGAAACTATAATCAAACAATGATTGAAATAAAGCTCAAGTATATAATCATGATAGTAACCTTGCTTGAATATCAATAAGCTAAGGTCAATAAGCTTGCTCAATATAAATAAACTTGTCTCGAATTAAATTAACAAGTTAAAAGAGAAGAACATCTTGCTATAAATAATTTTCAAGTTTAAAGGAAGGAAACTTGCTCAACGTGAAATTAATAAGTTGAGATAAGGAACTTGCCTCAAGCGTAGATTACAAATTTAAGTAATTCATGATCCTTAAACAACCTAAACATTTAATTGAAAAATGGTAACATAATTAGTTACAAGACTCAAAGTATTTTAGGTTTGCTCTTTCATCATAACATCTCATTTAGCATACCATAGTCAACAAGTACTAGTTTAGCAACCATCTTGGTAATACATTAGTCACATTAATATAAGTTTAATTATGCATCATAACTTCCAAGAAAAGAAAACAAAATAATAATAATAATTATTTTTTTTTAAACAGTAGTGTTTCTCGCCGGGGCGAGAAAAAACTTAAGAAAATTGTCGTCGGGGCGAGAGTCTCGCCGGGGCGAAGTTATGCTTAACAAATTTGTCGTCGGGGCGACGCTGTCGCCGGGGCGAAGAAATCAGTTCATTTCTCTCGCCGGGGCGAGAGACTTGACTGTCGTCTTCCCCAGCTCGCGAACCAGTGAAAACTTAGGCCAATTTGGCCAAATTTTCCGAATTCTACCATCCAGAAAACAAATTAAATATACCCAGACATCATATGTGATACAAAACATTTACCCAACATGTTTCTAATCAATCTAAGCATTATAAAACACATAATCAACCAATTTAAAACCAAAAATTCACTGTTAAAACCAAATATTCATGTTTTAACCATTTTCATGAAATCAAGCTCTGTAAATTCATTTTTCAACCTATTAAAACCATTCTTCTTGCATTATTCATGTTTTTCATCATACAATCATAAACAATTATTAATTAACCAATTAATAACCAAATGGAATCATCAATTTTCATACAACTATGCCATACATGAAATAAAGCTCTGTAAAAACTAAAATTAAATTCTAAAATATATTTTCATGAATTAAAACCTTCATATAGAGTTTTAATCATCATATAATCATCACGTAATCGTCTATTTCACATAGCTATCAATTATAATCAAAAAAATCACATATTAAGCCAATGAATATTTTTACAGAGAACCAAATATTGATATACAGAGAAGGGTATTATACCTTCTATTTGATTAAAAGAAAAGCTTGATTAACACTCTCCTTGCTTGAACTTCTACCTTCAATCTCTTTTTTTCAAAATTCACAAGCTATCTTCTTTCTCAAATTTCACAGAACTCTCTCTTTTCTCTGTAGTTCTTCTTTCTCTTTTCTCTCTGTTCTTCTCTTTTCTTTTCTTTCTTTCAACTGACGTTCTTTTACAAAATGAAAACTGATATAACTTAAAAATATAAACTGATGATTTTTAAAATAAAAACTGTTGTTTTAAATAATAATAACGTAAAATCCTTAAATTGAATCATCAGTTAGGATTTTCAAAAGCCATAAGGCTTTGTTTGGTAAACACTAATAAGAATAACCTATTATTCTTATGTCTTGTTTGGTAAAACACAATTAAAATAACTCATTTTTCCAACCAAAGGTCATAAGGCCTAGTTTGGAAAACTAAATTAAAACTTCTTTTCATTTATTTTAATAAACCAATATAACATATAGTTTAAAATGTCACACATTTAATTTAATTGAAATTATTATTAAATAAATTCAATTAAACCTTAAATAATAATTTCATTTACCAAATAACAATAATACCAAATAAATTCTCTTATTCAAATAAATCATTTATTCAAATAAACCTTTTTATCATCTAATATAATTATTAAATTAAATTAGAATAAACATAACAAATCACATTCAAATAACATTTAACATTATTAAACTCAACATATACCCACTTCACAAAAACTTAATAAATTATTTATTTAACTCAATAAATTAATAAAAATATTTATATAACTGAATAAATATTTTTATTCAATCACAAAAATTGCATTCGTTACAACTGCAGGGCCATCTTTCTCCTTGAAGTTTGACATGAGAGTCTTGTTGCCGATCATATGTCTTGAGCATCCACTATCGAGATACAAGATTAGAGTTAGTGGAGCTCTGTACCTACATCAAAAATTAACCTTTATTTTGGTACCCAAACTTGCTTGGGTCCTGACTTATTAGTACCCTTGGGGACCCAAATCTGCATGATTTTAGGTCGCTAATATGCTAGATAATAATCATTAAAATAATATAATGTAGAAATATGACCATATTAATGACATATATAACATCTAATATGATGCATATGTGAGTGTGTGCACGGATTTCTTTTCATCAAGGACACACGTGGATGATAGCCATAGGAACTTTTTTTCCCTGCTGAAACTTTCTCTGCTTCTATATTGTTCTACGATTTTGTGGTCTCGTGGAGTAAAAGTTAACTCTACATTTCAAGCCTGGTTGGTTCGTAGAGTTAATTTACTTGACTCTACAACTTTCGAGGCTTGAAGGTAGACTTTGGCTTACTCTGCGATTTCATAAATCCTAGACCAGTATATGATCTATTATTCTTGGGAACAACAATCTGATATGCAGAGATCGGACATCTAGGAATAATAGGTTTAGCGACCTCTTTGAATTTCACAAACACATTGTCTCTATGGGAAGAAGAAGCATTGTTGTTGTTAGTCTCCATCGATTTATCCACACTTGGATTTGAGGAAGAATCCCCAAATCCCTAACCTGATCGATCGAAGATAGCTCTCTAACTTGTGATCAGGGAGTCCATTGGCGAAGAAGATCGATTCCACGTAGAGATTGTCTTTTCCAGCTCCTTTATCTTAGAGGTAAGGATTGACTTTCTTTGTGCACTTCATTCAGTTATCTACCTCAATTTCTCATTATTTGCCTCAAGGTTAGAGAGAGAGACAACACTTCGTAGAGCTGTCTCTAGTTCTACTTATATTTTCTCTTTCTCCTCTTGAAGGAGAGAATGGTCCTTTGATATAACCATAAACCATTTCATATATTGATGTAAATCTAAAGTAATATCATGCAATGTAGTTCTTAGATCATTAGTATCTACATCAGGGGAGTTAAAGTCGAATACCTCACTAATGTCAATTTCTTGACGATCAGTGGTGTTGCTAGCATCTGCTTTTATAACCATTAAACATAGGTTGGCCACATGGGGTCTCTCATCTTCACTAGACTTAAATCTTAAATCATTCTGTGAGTCACTTCATGACCCTTCAGCTACTAGACCCTTGTCATTTTTCTTTTGAAATTTCTTGTAGCCCTTAGATTCTTTCTTTGGAGCTGACTTCTTCTTGTCCCTTTTCAGCTCTTCTCGTAGGGGCTTGGTGCACTCTGCGATATAGTGACATGTCTTTTTACAGTTGTAGCACAGGTCCTTGTCTTGATCACGGTTGCTGCTGCTTTTTTGTTGTTAAAATACTTTCTTGCTCTACTACTTTTGCCCTTTCGCATGAACTTTCTCAATCTCCTGGCTAGCAACACCATGTCTTCATTATCATCATCATCATCAGACTCAACTATAGTTGGGGCTTTGGAGGCTGCTTCTGATGCTTTTAGAGAAACCCTTCTCTCTTTCTTATTTCCTTCTTAGATGTTTTCTGCCTGCTAGTTCAGCTCTAGCTCATAGGTAAGGAGATTACCATTGAGCTTCTGCATGGTCATCTCGTGCAAATTCATTAACTCTCAAATTGTAGTGGTTTTGGCATCCCACTTGCAAGGTAGTGCTATCATGAATTTGATGTTGAGGTCTATATTTGGGTAGACCTTCTTCCCATATGCTCTCAGAGAGTTGAGCAGCACATTGAATCTTTTATATATGGCAGTTATGTTCTCCCCAAGCAGATAAGAGAACATTTTGTATTGCTGGGTGAGTAGGGACTGCTTATTCTCCCTGACCTCTTCAGTGCCTTCGTGCATGACCAAGAAGGCTTCCTAGACCTCCTTGGTTGTTTTGTAGTTGACAACATTCTCGAAAAGCTCATCTTCTAGAGCCGTCAACAGGATGTGTTTGGCCCTCTTATCCAGCTGCACCATCTTCTTCTCCATGTTTGTCCATTCAGCTCTTTACTTAACAGAGACTTTATTCGAATCATCTGTCGTTGGAGCTAGCTTCGTTGGGACATATATAGGGACCACTGATGACAGCGTCAAATAGGTCTCCATTAATAGCATTTATATAGGCTTGTATACGAACTTTTCAATTTATAAATTTTTCTCTATTGTAAAGGGGTGGCTTATTTCCACCATCAAACTCTGAACTAGTTTTATTCTGTTTCATAGATCAACTCAAGCGATTAAAACTTTGTTCAAGAGAATCAGCTCTGATACCATTTGTTGTTTCCTAAAGGCACGAGAAGATCTAGAAAGGGGGGTTTGAATAAATCTTTAAAACTTTTTATTTTAAATGGTATTACCAGATTATAACTTAATCAACTTTAGATTACTTATGCATAATGGAATATTAGTTTAAAAATCCCTTTAAAGATTTAAGAAAAATCTTAGCTCTGAATTTAGTCTTTGTGGAATTAAGTCACACACAACGATAAAAATTAATTGCAGAAATGTAAATGCTGAAAAATAAATGATACAAGAAATTTTAACTGGTTCAAAGTATAAATAACTCCTAATCCACTCTTTTACTCTGTAAGTAGGAAATCCACTAAAGATACAGGGGGTGATCACTTAGATTAGATCATTAAGATCTATTACAATGTTGAATCACTCAGATTCCTTCAAGTTACTCATACTTGGCAAAGGGTCACTAAGACCAGTTCACTAAGAACTCTTCAAGTCACCTAGACTTGGTAACAAGTAGGTCGCTAAGACTAGCGAATCATAATGAGAAAGGTGATTTTTGAGTTTCTACTAAGTTACATTGAGCACAACTTTTGAAGGACTTAGTAGCAGATCGAACAAGTTGTTCTTGAATTCGTAGAGTTGAACTTTCTTGAGACTTAGGCAGAAGTTCAGCTTGATGTTCGTGATTCGTACTGTTTGATTAAATCTTCATGCCCTTTTATAGACAGCCTTGAGATTTTTACTATTGGAAAGTTGCCGTTATGCATTTAATGCTCCGATCCTAGAAGATCTTTGATGTTGACTTTCAAGGAGGATGTGTCAGCTTACTTTCGGCTCTGATAGGTCACTTCTGACTACTACAGTACCTACCACGTGGGTGATATCACATCGCCAAACTAGCTGTTAGACACAACTCGATCTGATCTTCAATTTGAACTCAAGATGGTCGACAAACATCTCGGGTTCTTCACTCTGTGAGGCTCCTCAATTTCAGTCCCATGTTAGACCTGACATGCTCTACGACTTTATCTAATCATAGAGTTTCATGGAGGTAGTAGAGTTTTTGGCTTGATTCACTCAACGTTTTGTGCTCTACGATCGGCTTGCTCTACGAATTGAGAGGCACTCTACGATCTGCTTTACGATCCTTGAGCAGACTCTGCGATCTTAGAATGAACTCTATAATTTTTTTGCAGACTCTGCGATCTTGATTTAACTTTACGAATTCCCGACATATTATGCGATCTTTTTCTGAATGTTCTACAATAGCTCTGTTGACTCTGCGTTCTTTAATAGACTTTTCGATTTATCATAGTAGCTTTACGATCGTCCAATCTGACTATATGATCGATTCAGTCCTATCATCTATACATTTGTTCAGCTCACTAGATCAACCTAATAAGTTTGATCTTCTATTCTAAGTCATTGTACATCATATTCTTAGTAAGGATTTTACAAAAGCTACTCGTACAAATATACATTAATATTATCTTATCATCATCAAATCAAATATACAATTCCTAAGATATTTGAATTCGACCATTATCCGTTTCCGAATAACTATCCGAATTTATAAGCATAATTAATTAAAATTAATAAATAGATAATTTTAAATTTTAAAAATTACTATTATGATATTAATATAACATCATCAACAATATGATTAAATTATAAAATTTAGAAAGAAAAACATTAATCACTCTATTTAATAAAATATCTTTAAGGAAGATATTAAAAATATTATAATTTTATAATAAGACTCGTTCTTTGCTCGGGATTATGACTAGGATTTATAAATGGATATTATAAATATATATGGTGGTCATAGATATTATAAATATATATATATATATATATTACTGATACAGAATTTAGTGGGTGAGAGAAATTTGGAGGTGGTGAATAAAGAAAGTGGAAGAAAAAAATAGGGATATAAACATTAAGGTAAAAAAGATAAAAAAAATTATGACAGATCAAGAGTCCAAAAAAATAACGCTTTTATTGCTCTCTGATCCCTTGAGATATATATGTATATATATATACATATATATATATATATATATATATATATATATATATAGGGGATTGATCCATTAACAACGTTGTCAATTTAAGGTTATCCTTACAACAGATTGTGAGCGTTCATCCGTAGATCGGACGGTTAATAGAGCCCTCGTCCGCAGTTTAATACTGCGAACGGGATAGATGACCAAAATACCCTTCTTGTAAATGTCTTCCGTCCGCAGTATTAAACTGCGGACGCTAGGTATGGTCAAATGGCCAATTGGGAACGACGTTGTTTTTAAATAAGTGTCGTCTGCAGTTTTAAACTACTGCGGACGCTATGGCTAACTGTAATTGAGAGTAGGATCGTGGAGTAAGACCTCTCTCTTCCGTTCCATCACCAACCAAAAACCCACCCTCTAATTTAGATTTGTGGATTGCAGAAATTTAGATAGAGAAATAAGTAGTGGTAATACCCAATCTCTCTCTTCTCCATTCTCTTCTTACGCCAATGGAGTTATGAGTAATAAAAGAAATTTAAAAGCAAATTTTCAACCATATTCAATTTATTAAGATCAAAAATTGGAATAGAAAGAAAGAAGTCTACTCTACGATTTTGGCCTTACTCCACGATTCTACTCCCAATTACAGTTGGTCATAGCGTCTGCAGTATTAAACTGCGGATAGGGGGACTTATTTAAAAAACGACGTCGTTTCCCAGTTGGTCAGTCATACCTAGCGTCCGCAGTATAATACTGCGGACAACACTTATTTAAAAATGACGTCGTTTCTCAATTGGCCAACCATACTTAGCGGATCGGCGCAAATGACTTCGGGATCGAACCGATGGCGGATTACTTCGGGAAGATCGGAAATTCCTTCGGGAGTTCGGGAAGGATTCCCCATTATTTCTTTTATTACTTTGGGAAAGATTCGGCTATCGGAAATCCTTCCCGAATTCCCAAAGGAATTTTCGATCTTCCCGAAGTAATCCGCCATCGGCCCGATCCCGAAGTCATTTGCGCCGATCCGCTAAGTTTAGTTGGCCAATTGGGAAACTACGTCGTTTTTAAATAAGTGTCGTCCGCAGTATTAAACTGCGGACGCTAGGTATGCTAGCCAACTGAGAAACGACGACGTTTTTAAATAAGTCCCCCGTCCGTAGTTTAATACTGCGGATGCTATGACCAACTGTAATTGGGAGTAGGAACGTGGAGGGGATAAATGCTTTTTTCATAACTCTACTTTAGGTCAACTTACAATCAACTAACTCAACTTTTTTTTCTTACAATCAACTAACTATATTTTACTTTTCTAACACAAATTTAAATTTCCGTCAATGGGATTAACTATTTTAATAGAATATTGACGTGGAAATGCCACATATTTACTAAATCCTAGTTGAAAGCTTCTTTTTGACATGTAAGTTAATGCCCACCTAATAAAGACCAACTCACCCCCATTAACCCGGCCCAAACATTCCAATAATTTTTATTCAATAAAATAATAAATTAAACATAATATCAAAATAAATTTCATCATCTTCATCTGAAAACCCAGAAAAAATCCCCAACCAAATAACTCACAACCCATTGTTCATCATCTTCTTCTCCCCAAACAAAATATCACTAAACAAAATCATCTATATACATTAAATTTTCAAAAACAAAACTATCCATAAACCCAAAATCATTTGTAGATATGGGCCATCTCTTCTTTGCCTCTATCTAGCGCTAATCATAGATCTGAATCATCATCGTTCTTTACTACTCTCTAGTCTCGATGATAGTTAATATAGATCTGTTCTCCGCCTCTAGCCATAAGTCTTTTTGTGCTACACAGGTAAGCGAAAACTCTCAATTGGCTTCTGTATGAATTAGGTAGTGGTTGTACTAATGGATGTAGATGATGGTGAATTACTAACCTATGATTTGATCCACCACAAAACCTGCTGCTTGAGCTCCCTGAAATTGGGTTCGATTGCCTAAGCACTGGGTTCCTCGTAATATCTTCCCGATTGTAAAACAAGAATATTGTGACCAGGGTACATAATCCGCTGATGAATCCACGAATTCTGGGACTACCATTGAACTACCTCATGCCTAATAATACTTACAGCCCAAAATTCTAATATATCATAGACAGAGTCAATAAAGAACCGTTATAGAAAGGATGTACAAGGTTTCTATTCATGACAACGAAACCCTAGATTTTACAGGAAAATTTAAAAGAAAATATTGATAAATAGATGAGCTCTTACTGATGAATTATAAGGTACATCAGGATTCTTCGAAGAATAAAAATGGCACCTCAAAGAACAGATGATTGCTTCTCTGTTTTTACATCTTCTTTCTTTCCTAGTTGAATACGAATTTAATTTTAATGGAGTATCATTTACTTTTAAAATTAAAGTTGAAAATCATGACAAAAAATTAATGATGAAGATGGAGTAGATCAGTAGAGAGAGAAATAATAATTTATTTATTTTTTATATTAATTAATATTTTCTTCTAATAAATGAGTTATTTATACACGTCATTATTGATTTGCCAGTCATCACAGAGGTGGAGTTTCTCCCTCCTAATCATAGACTAACTCAGCTTTCTGTTAAAAGTCAAACGAGCCTAACAATTTTTGTAACGTTTTGTAAACAAATTAAAGTTGAGTTAGTTGACTGTAAGAAAAAAAAGTATAATTAGTCATTTGTAAGTTGATCTAAAATATAGTGATGTAAAAAGCATTTAACCCGATCTTGGAGTAAGGCCAAAATCGTAAAGTAGACTTCTTTCTCTCTATTCCAATTTTTGATCTTAATGAGTTGAATATGGTTGAAAATTTGCTTTTAAATTTCTTTTATTACTCATAACTCCATTGGCGTAAAAAGAGAGAATGGAGAAAAGAGAGATTGAGTTGAAGAGATTGAGCATATTGAGTTAAATATCTCTTTCTCTCTCTCTCTCTCTCTCTCTATATATATATATATATATATATATATATATATATATCTGAATTACCACTACTTATTTCTCTCTCTAAATTTATGCGATCCACAAATCTAAATTGGTGTGTGGGTGTTTGGTTGGTAATGGAACGGAAGAGAGATGCCTTATACTCCAAGACCCTACTCCCAATTACAGTTGGCCATTGCGTCCGCAGTGACGACACTTATGTAAAAACGACGTTATTCCCTATTAGCCATTTGGCCATACCTAGCGTCCGCAGTTTAATACTGCGGACGGGAAACATTTACAAGGAGAGGTATTTTGGTCATCTGTCCCGTCCGCAGTATTAAACTGCGGAATACTGGAAATTAAACTACGGACGAGACTTTTATTAAACCGTTAGATTATCGGATGGACGGTCAAGATGTGTTGTAAGGATAACCTTAAATTTACAACGTTGGCTATGGATCGGTCCCCATATATATATATATATATATTAATGTGGAGATTTGGATGCTTTATAACTTCTGTTTTATCACACTGCCATTACAGATTCTAAAGATTTAATTAAAAAAACAACAATAATTTAACAAAAAAATAGATGCCTTTGACGCTTTAAGTAGAGTAAAGTGGATAAATAATATTATCACATCAATCCAATTAAGCTTTGCAAGGGATTATTTGTGATAAAACAATTGTGATCTTGAGAAACTTTACATCATCAATCTTTGGATAATTAATTCATTCTTAAAGTAGGATTAGGTGTGGGACGAATAAACCAAACATCTACATCAGAGCCGGCCCTGACCCAGGGCAAACAGGGCGACCGCCCAGGACCCAAAGCTGAAGAAGGCCCAAAATTAATTATAAGCTTGTGTATATATGTGTATATATGTGCATATATATGTGTAAAGCTCCAGTGGTCTAGCGGTAGAAATCTTCCTTGCCATGGTACAGACCCGAGTTCAATTCTTGGCTAGTGCATTTTGATTTTGCTTTCCACTTCTTTTTCACTAACAGTCCAAAAAAAACCTTCAAATGTCAAACTCCTATCTATGACCAACCATAGGGTTAATTTCACACAATGACCTTAAATGTGGCACAATATTGACCACAAAGGCAACCTTACTATTTTTTAATTTATTTTTTTTAAAAACACTTTTACAATTGTTGATATGAAACACTGTTTTAATTATGTTGTGAAAAAACTTTTGTCAATCCTTTATATTAAAAAAAGTGTTTCATCTCAACACACTACGAACCCCCGCCAAATTAAAAAAATATAAAAGTATTAAAAAAAATTAGCTCGGGGGCGCTGCCCCCGAACCCCCGCCACTGGCCACATTCGAGAAATTTCGCCTGGGCCTTCAAAAATCCAAGACCGGCTCTGATCCACATTATTGCAGAAAATCAATCATGAAGTTTAACTTATGACATCAAACTATACATATCATATATAATTAATTTGATATAATATGAATTAGTTACCAGCTAATACCTAATATTGTACTTAGAGATGATTGTTTAAAAATTCTACAAATTTTTACATTCTTCTGGTTAATTGTTCTAATTTTTTTCTTTTATGGGGTTTTCTCTTTACCCCTTTGTGCGGTTTTATTTCTCCTAGTTTGGATTTTTTTCAATCTATGAAATCTTTCTTCTTCTAGTTTGAGATTTTCTCATTTTACGGAGCTTTTTTTCATGATCTCTTCATGGAGGATGTTTGATTTACGTTAAATCAGTGAAGACAGATTTATTTAGATTTGAGCGTGAGGTTATCATGACGGCCTCATTTTCATTGTCCGTGTTGAAGAACTACGCAAGTCTTTTGTCTATTTTTTAGTAATATATTTATTCTCGAGTTTCGAGTTTTAATTTGAAATGAGAGAAGATACTCTAGTATTTTTGTATTCGATTAATTTATCTAAGAATTATTTCTTGTTCTTATTCTAGGGCTTAATTTGTTAAAGAAATTTTTAAAAAAAATCAACAAATTTTCATACACTATCAAAACAAATATTCATATAAAATCGATTAGCTAGCAAGGTAAAATTAGAGAACTTTCACAATTTTAAGTATGCGCATAAACAATTCACGTCCAAGTTTAATTAATATTTCACCATGTGGTAACGTGTAATAATCTTAACTCTAATATCATATTGAAACTTGCAATTCAAAACTAATTGGCAGGTGATTGTTAAGTTGTCAGTTGTGATTTGAGTAGAGATGATGATGGTTGGTTAGACGGTCACCGACGGGTTGGGGGCGGTCCGGTGCACTTAATGACCGGTACCGTCCGGTATACTGTGTTATGCTTTTTTTTTTTTTTTTAACCACAATTATCAGAAAAAAAATAAAAAATAATAGAGCAAGTTTGAAAAAAAATTGTAAAAAAAAGTATATTTTTTATTGAAAAAACACTGTAATTTACACTGTAATTTACAGTGTTTTTTCAATAAAAAATATACTTTTTTTACAATTTTTTTTTCAAACTTGCTCTATTATTTTTTATTTTTTTTTCTGATAATTGTGGTTAAAAAAAAAAAAAAAAAAAGCATAACAGAGTGTACCGGACGGTACCGGTCATTAAGTGCACCGGACCGCCCCCAAATTAGTCACCGACTATCTATAACTAACCAGACCGCAGAATTAAAGCACCGTAACTATAAACTAATCTCTTTAGATTATAAATAAGTACTTGTACTTGGTTTATTAACTAATCCTGTTACCTAAACTTTTCTCGATAACGAGGACAATCCAAGTTCCAAATTCCGAATCTTGTTTACTTTTGAAATGGTTTTGCTTTTGTTAATGTTTACTTTTTGAAAACTATGGGCTGATTAAAATTAGTATACACTTAATCAAACCTCTAATGACTACTTTATTGTTACACTAACAAGTAATTGGTACTTTCATATTCTTTAACTTACTTTTATGTGCAGGTCAAAAGGTTAGACACACTTGCTGCTTGGAGAGAGATAATTGAGGGGATTCGGTGAAAACCATGTATTGAGTGCTTGTTCGTTTATTGGTTTGCGGAATATTTAGTGCGTTGGAATTCTAAATACAATTAAAAAATTTGTTCATAACAAATATAATTTATTTTAAATTTAATTTATTTCAGTCATAATGTAATGTTTAAAATTTAATAGTATACATTATTATTTTTGATACAATAACCAAATATACTAAACTCTAACGTTGTAAATGCAGATAAACGAACATAAACCTTGGAGTTTAATGCTTTTATACTTCATACATATTGGTGTTGCAATGTATTAATGTTTTCCTTGGAGTTGAGACTTTAAAGGATATTCATAAGTTGGGTCTAGTTAGTAAACTTCATCAGATAAAATCTATGGTATATTTTTCTCCTGATTTAGACTTTTAAGGTTCAAGATTTGGTCGGTCAGTTTTCAATATTTAAGTGGATTTCACTAATCAATCTATTATAAAGAGGCAATTAAGAAAATTATATAGAGGTAATAAAGATATTTTGTTATGACTAATAATTTTATAGATTTTTTATTTATTTTTTATTTTTTTTATGTTCTACTTTTATTGAAAGGTATTGATTAAAGTCGCACGTCACTTGAGTTTGATTCGAAAACTCTTTACGTAGATTTCAGGGCGCTCTTCACTTAAAACCAATTACTTTAAGTTAGTTGTTTCAACGTACAAAGTATTAATGTTAGGATCTTCCTTCATTCGTATTTGTTTAGTATATGCTAGATGAGTGACACTTGTCACAAAAGCTTTTAACCAAGTCGGAGAGTTTTAATCTTTTGGACGCAAGATGATGTAGACGGTTTGGATAGAAAAACTCTTGGACCGAATTTTCACATGTATGGGTCAGGAGGAACAAAACTTTTCGAGCAAAAAGATTTATACTTTTATGAAACTATTAGTAATATATATATATATATATATATATATATATATATATATATATATATATATATATATGGTAAACTTTTAAAGCAAATCTTAAAAAGCGAACCAAAGACGAATCGTCGTCTTTGGTATCTATGGCGACGATTCGACCCGTCGCCGTAGTCATGTAGTCTTTGGCGACGGGTCGAATCGTCACTATAGACACCAAAGACGACAGTTCGTCTTTGATTCGTTTTTTAAAATTCGCTTTAGAAGCTTACCGTATATATATATATATATATATATATATATATATATATATATTATATATATATATATAGGAAAAGGTAATTCAATACCTTAGTCAAGCTTGGCTAAGGTGGTATTTGATTGTATCTTAATGTATCTTAACAGCTCTCATCTTAATGCATCTTAAGATATGAGCTCTTAAGATGCATTAAGATGTAATCAAACACCACCTTAATGTGGTCCTCTGAATAGTTTAGATTTAATTTTGTATCTTAATAATTTAGAGGCATTCAGAGAAATTTTTTTTCTCAATTTTAAACATTAAGAGGTGAGCTGTTAAGATGAATTAAGATGAAATTCAACACCACCTAAGGCTACTTAATAAAACGACGTAGTTTTGTATAAAAGTTATAATTAAAGATTTTTTATATAAAACTCCAAAATGAAAAACTTAACCCTAAAGAATAAAACTACGTCATTTTACTAAGGTTTTACTAAGTATTAGGAAAGATTATCGCATCACTAGTACATGGAAGGTTTCCTTCCATGAATCTTGGCATATCAGCTGTGTCATTTTAGAGAGGGAGCACACCTAGAAGAGGGGATGAACAGGTGTATCTGACTTAACTGATTAACAATGACACCTTTTAAATTTTTTGCTAATCGAAACTATACAGACATGTTATGACCTGTCTACTTAAGTGTTTAAATGAATCTTGATATGCAGAGTCAAAACGTAGAGTAGACCCTAAACTATTCAAAGCGTAGAGTAACGCTGAACGATTCAAATCGTAGAGTGAAGCTGAACTATCCAGACAGCTTATCACATGTCTACTTAAGTATATTAAACTGATATGCAGAACCCTTTAACTGATATGCAGAACCTATTAAGCAGAAACTTCTTAGTTTTTATCAATGCAGAATATGAAGTGTGTTTAAGTGCGTAATTAAAACAATGCAACCAAGATCAACAGTAAATCACAACACCAAGATTTTTACGTGATTCGACCCTTAACCTCTAGTTTAATGGCCTAATACACGTCTAATTCCAATTGGTATTGGAGACTCCTTTATTATTTATTAATATAATATTCAATTAATTACAAAGGAAAAACTCCATGTACGAATAGTTCTGAACTCGATGGACACTACTGTCCCCTTCGCACAACTACAACCTCTTACACCACTGTAACCTTAGAGTTATTTTTGTACAGGCCTATCCACCACTGGATCACACAAACCAAACTAGGCTTGTATACAAGTTTTAATATGAACGAATATGATTACAATATATCTATGAATTTCTAGCACACGAAATTAAGAACAAGGCAAAATCATATTGCTAGAAACTTTTCTTTATAAGCTCTCTCTTATTTTTCTTTATACGTTATTTTTGAAGCTAATGTTAAGATGAATATATAAAGATGAGAGCAACGACACTAAACATCCTTCAAGCTGGAAGGGAAAGATAAATCACTAAAAATCAGCAATATAGAATCAAGCTAATATGGAAAGATATTTTGAATTTGAATACTCAGCTTGAAATATGCCAGCTTGAATCAAGGTATAAGATTTCAGCAACTTGGAATAAGGGATAAGATCTTAACAGCTCAATTAGCTTAATGGGAAATATCTATGATATTAATATAACTTTGAAAAGACATGACTGAATATTTTCTCAATTGATTTGGTTTCCAAACAAGTAATTCCAACTTTTGAATTTGAGTTTTCAGCACATGAAATATAGAATAAGATCTTTCCTTTGGAAATATAGTTTCCAATTAAATATAGCCTTTTAAGGATTTTGAATTTAAAGCTCATGAGACTTTTTAAAACTAATTTCCAGCAAAATAAAATTGCCTTGCAATTAAAGACTTGTGCGTGAAATACTAACAAATATCCCTAAATGATTTCCTAGATACCTAATCCAGTAGTGTCTCTATGAAGTCTTTCTCTATGATGGACTTCTTGAAATATTGAACTTATTTAGCAACCATTATGATCAACCCAAGGTCTAATCCTGAAAAATATAAGACATCTCCAAACAAAATATGTTGTCATCATTAAAACCAAAACATATAAATCAACATTCTCCCCCTTTTTGATGATGATAATATATTACTCCCCCTAAATATATGGCTCCCCCTAAGATTATGCATATTAATATAAAATAAAAACCAATCACATAAATTGAACTTATAAACATCCACCATATAACAGTTAACCAAATGTAAAGGCCCCCATTTGAATTATCTCTCCCCCTTTGTCATTATCAAAAAAATTAATCTTCTATCTGGCTCTTCATAATAACAAGAGGAAATAACAAGAGATACATAATTCATATTAAGAACAAGTTGAATTATTTAGTTCCTCGTGAATTTAGTTATATCATATCAATTTAGTTACTCTCTCCCCACATAATAATTCATAAGAAATTTTTAAAGCCAGATATCAATATTTGTGAACAAGCTTATCACAATATCACAATATCACATATAGGAAGTAAACAGTATGATCATACCTTTGTGATTTGTTACCTATATATCAATATTTTTACCAGTAGTAAGCATGATAGTTGTGCTCCTTAGTGTAGCTTTGGACTTTGTATTTTCATAACCAAAACTGTAACATCCCTGTCCCACATCGAAAGATAAGGAAAAAATTTGTCTGTATATAAAGAATTAAGTTACTATCAATAGTACCTTCAGTCATGACCTTTTAGGTGAGTCTGTGGCGGGCTAAGATGACCCAAAAAGATACTACTGTGATAGTAATTTAAGGCCTTATTTGGATGGATTTGATTTGATTCGGACTTGGGATTTGACCCGGGTTGTTACATATGGTATCAGAGCCGACTCTCGAAAGCTCGGGTCGAGTCATCCGATCGGGTTGCTGGAGGTAGGGACACGAAGGCTGGTGGTATTATCCCACAATGGAGAGAGTGAGGTTCGGAGGTGGGGACACGAAGCCAACCGGTATTATCCCATAATGGCTAGAGAGATAAAGATCTGTAGACCGTGTGTGTGATCGGTTCTGACGGGGACGTTAAAAATTTAAGTAGGGGAGATTGTAACACCCCTGTCCCACATCGAACGATAAGGAAAAAGTTTGTCTATATATAAGGAATTGAGTTACTATCAATAATACCTTCAGTCATGACCTTTTGGGTGAGCCTGTGGTGGGCTAAGATGACCCAAGAAGATACTACTGGGCCAGTAATTTAAGGCCTTGTTTGGATGGAGTTGATTCGATTGGGACTTGGAATTTGACCCAAGATTTATTCCGGACTTGGGATTTAACTCGAGTTGGTACAAAAACTCTACAAAAAGTTCTTCTTGTGGTCATCCCAATGTTGAAGTCTTTAATGCTCAGGTTAGAAGGATGATTTTTCATTGTTATAGATGATTTTGGAAGTCTGACATTGGTAATCTATTCTTCTGGTTTATGCTTTGGGATATCAATTTCAGCTTCTGAAATTTCTGGCTTATACAAACGGGTCAGCTGGTTGTCTGCATACAGTTTGTTGATTTCTACTTTCCAGAATCTGTTATTATCGATTTCTAATTTCCAGAATCTGTTCTACTGCATAAACTACATTCTTCTCTCCAAATAAAGTACTCTCCGTCTCCTTTTTGACCTTGAGATATCTACAAAGCAAACACATAGTCTCTATATGTTTGGTACCCAAATCTTCTTGGGTCCTTTTGGGTTAGTAGCATATAAATCACATTTATTTACCCAAATTTGTTTTATTCTAATTTTATTACAATTAGAATCAAAATGACCTTTAAAACCACATTTTTTGCAAGTAACAAATGGTGAGCAATAAAGAGGCTTATTCCTTGGTTTATTATTTATTATTCTAATTTTATTAGTAGTGCTTTATATGTTCTTAACAGGATTGTACCTAATTCCTTGTTTATCCAGACTTGACCTTTGAGCACCCAACATTATATTCAAATTTTCTTCTCCTTGAACAAAATTTGCAAGATCTCTTTTTAATGAAATTATTTATTCATCATTATTATCATGTTGCACATTCATCATTTTTCCATCATTAAAAGCATCTATGCATGCATCTCTCATTTTCAAATTTTCTTTTAAAATTTTATTTTCATTTCTTTCTTCAATAAGTGACTCAACTTCATTCATTAGCTCATTTACGCAATTCATTAAATAGACAGTTTTCTTTTTGAGCTGTTGATTTTCATTTTTTAAAGCAAGATAATTAAACATAGTTATTTCAAGAGCTTCATTAAAATGTAAAATGTTTATCTCAAATTGATCAT
The DNA here is from genome assembly GCA_034770075.1 of Aralia elata. NCBI lineage: Eukaryota > Viridiplantae > Streptophyta > Magnoliopsida > Apiales > Araliaceae > Aralia > Aralia elata. The sequence continues at coordinate 395,494 of JAVJAP010000070.1, forward strand.
CATCTTCTAGTCCTATAAAACAGAGTTGGACAATTTCTTCTTCTTGTTCTGTTTTGGACTTATTCACTTGAGTTGAGCTACTATTTTGATTCTTCCTTTGTTTCTTCCTTTGGAGTAGTCTCTCGAGTTTTCTTGATAGCATTTCAATTTCTTCATCGAAATCTTCATGATCACCTTCATTGTTGCTCTCGGTTTGAAGTGTCAATGTCTTCTTTATTGGTGCCTCCTCTTCTTCATCATATCTTCTGAGTTGGTTCTCAAACTCTTCAAGCTCTCTAAATAGTGTAAGTGTCTCCACGGTACTAATAGTTGATGAGTCTTAAAGAGTGGTGACTTTTGGAGCGAACCGTTTAGGCATGACTCTGAAATAATCTTTCTATTAATTTCTCTGTGATTAATTTTCCTCCCAAGCATATTGAGTGAATTCATTAGTGTGAGAAACCTCGCTTGAACTTGTACCCGAGGAAGCTTTGATCTACGAGGGTATAATTTTTATTATCTTTCTCTTTCGTTTAATTGATAATTGAACACAATGATAGATCATGGTGATGGTTTGTATTAAAATTTTAAAATCCATTTTATCACGCTTCCGCCCTATTTATATAAGTTGATTGCATGCTTGCGTTATATACAAACCTAGCAGTGGTATCAGAGCCTAACCTTGTGCTAATTATCGATTATTATGATTCCATGTATGTATGGGTATGCGATTGGATCGATTTTCTGGGCAAAGAAAAAAATTTCAAACTCTGCTACGCGCCGCGGCCGCGCCGCTTCTAGTTCATTCTGGAGCGCGGCCGCGCCAGTCTGCAGAATTTGAAAAAAAAAAATTATTTTGATTTTATTTATTTTCAATTAAGATAAAAGGTTTATTTTGAATTGGAATATGATTAAAATTAAAAGTTTTATTTTAACTTGGAATTAGATTCCATGATAACTAGAATAAAAGAGTTTATTCTATTTTGGAATAGGATTCCATGTTTCCTAGAATAAAGGAGTTTATTCACATATGGAATAGGATTCCATGTTTCCTTAAAAATAAAGATGTTTATTTTGATAAGGAATAGGATTCAACATATTTTATTTTTCAGTAATTTTAAGTTAAAATAAAGGAGTTTATTTTGAACTTGAAATTGAATTCCATGTTAATTAAAATAAAGTAGTTTATTTTGATTTGGAATTTGATTAAAAATAAAGGGTTTATTTTTATTCAAAATTGGATAAAATAAAATAAAGAAGTTTATTATGATTTAAATTTTGATTAAAATAAAGGAGTTTATTTTTGTTTCAAAATTAGATTTCTAGTAAACTTTTAATTGCCCATTAAATGATATCAATGCATATATGGAATGGTTTTAATTATTCATGAGATGAATGTTATTTATTAATGCGTATGGAGATATGTATGATAATAAATAGGGATTGATTATGGACTATTGACCAATGTGTGATTGGATTTATTTTAGAGGATGCTTGAATGTATGGGTTTTTATAAATGGGGTCTGTGTACCTCGTCTTCTCTAGTTTTTCTTGATGTAAATTCTATCTTCCTCCTATGTACTTTCCCTTGACTGCTGATCAAGGTTTCTATTTATTTTAAATATTTTATGTAATAGGATTAGTTAGAATTATTTTCAAGAATTGGAGACCAAGGAGCAAGGAGTGCTTGAAGACCCGTTTGTAATGGAGCCCGGGATTTAAATGTAATAGTTATATTTAAATTTAATTCTTACACCCTAGGTTTGACCTTTTGGTTCACTTTGTGGCTCTAGTGAACCAAACTAGAATAAAAGTCCATAATCAATCCGAGTAGAATATAGTATTCTATATGTGCATGCTTACTATATTTTATTATATATATATATATATATATATATATATATATATTATATTATCCAACATACTTCGCATGTCAAATAATATGACGCGTATTTTATATATATATGTGCATGCGCGCTAAACAAGATGAGACTATTAATAATAAATCCCTCAAAGAAAATCATATTAAGTCCTAAGCGTTCAAATATATTCGGAATATCGAACGTCGCCTTTTAGCATGGTAAAGCAATAGAGTATTAAATATTTAATATGAGTTTGTTGTGCACACACAAGGCGAGTATTAAATATTTAAGATGTTATTTTATCACATTTGATGCTTATTAAGGAATTGAACATTACTGCTTTGTTGTGCACACACAAGGGCGGTCTTTTTCTCTTCACATATATGGAAGTGCTAAGTTGGACTTAACTTAGATTATTTTAGTTCGGATGTGCACACACTTGACCATTATAATCTAAGAGACGAAATATAATGAATTACATTGTGATGTAATTGACAATAATTGTCTACCTATTTATTTATATATAGTTTGTTGTGCACACACAAGGCTATATATATTTGAATTGGGATCCTTAGTCTCACTAGCAAATCTTTAATTAGAATTGTCGAACTATATAATGAGGTAATATAGTTTGATGAAAATGTGAGAGATACCAATTTAAAATAAAGACATAATTTATTTTAGTAATTAATTAAGAAATGAATGTATGCTAAAATGTTGTTAAATTATAAATTCATTTACAGAATTTTACAATGTTTAATTTACTATCACTGCGGAGCATATTAGATGCTAATTAACCGGACCAAATTAAAAGGACTGGTTAAAGAATCTGAGAATAGTTCTCAAGGCTGAAAAGCTATCTTATATCCTTAATACGCATATCCCTGCAATGGTTCTAGACAATGCCTCTGAGGAAGAGATTGCTACTTTTAGAAAGTGGCAAGATGATGCACAGTTGGCTCAATGCATCATGCTCGCATCCATGAGTAACGAGCTTCAGTGTCAGCATGAAACTATGGATGCTCCTACTATACTCCTGCACCTTCAAGGAGTTGAATGGTGAGAAAAGTAGGACTGCTAGACATTAGATATCTAAGGAGCTCTTCCAATCTAGAATAACCGATGGCACTACAGTATAGACAAATGTCCTAAAAATGATCAATCTGATTGGACAATTGGGATAACTGGGTTTTGTATTGGATGAAGAGTTGATCCAAGATTTGATCTTGCAATCACTCCCGGACTCTTTCTCATAATTTGTTGTGAATTTTCATGTGAACAAGCTATATGTCAGCCTGCATGAGTTGCTTAAACACGTTGAAAACTGTAAAGAGTCACTTTTCAACCAAGAAAGACCAAGTCTTACTGGTAGATGATTCTTCCAGGAAGCGGAAGAGGGCCAAAGGATCTTCTTAAAAGAAGAACAATTCAAAGAAGGTATAAGGAAATGCAATAACTAAGGACACTAAGAACAAAACTGATGCAGATAGCAAAGGAGTTTGCTTCCACTGCAATAAGCCTGGACACTGGAAATGAAACTGTATGGAGCATCTTGCAGAGGCTAACCAGAAGAAGTTTAGTGAAGCTTCGGTTACTGATATAGGTTTGTTCATGATTGAAATAAATCTTTCTGTAAGTCAAGGTTCTACTTGGGTATTGGATACCGGCTATAGTTCTCACATATGCAATCCAATGCAGAGACTAAGCAGAAGTAGAAAGCTAAACAAAGAGTAAGTAATCTTACATGTGGAGAATGGAGCAATGGTTGCTACATTAGTCGTAGGAACTTATAGTTTAGCGTTGCCTACGGGCAAGTTTATTAAGTTAATAAGTTATTATTATGTTCCAATTCTCTTTAAAAATATTATTACTTCCGTTGTTGGACAAGGAAGGTTCTGGTATTATATTTAAGACAATTGTTGTTCTATTTATAATGATAATGTTTTATTTGAAACTAGAAGATCACTTGATGAACTTTGTAAACTTGACTTACATAAAAAAAATAATTTTACAAATTGAACAAACTAGTAAAAGAAAAGGAGATGATCATTCAAAGAGTTGAATATGTGTATTTGATGAAATACAAGTCTCAATCATTTGAAAGGTTCAAAGAATTCAGAAGTGAAACAAATTGACAAAGTATTAAGATTCTGTGATCAGATCGAGGAAGGAATACTTGTGCAATAAGTTTCTAGATCATCTCAAAATGGTATTTTCTCATAATGGACACTTCTTGATGCGCAATAATTGATTGGTGTATCTAAAAGGAGAAATTATACCTTGTTGGACATGGTGCGGTCCATAATGATTTTTACCGATATTCCAGTATCCATCTGGGGTTATACCCTAGAAACGGCTGCATATCTACAAAATAAGGTAACCTCAAAATCCAGCCCTAAGACTCCATAAAAGTTATGGATAGGGAGGATTCCTAGTCTTAAGTATGTTAAGATAAGGGGTTGTCCAACTTATGTGAAAAGGTTTCAAAAGATAAGTTTGGGACAAAATCTGACGAGTGCAGGTTTGTGGGATATCCTAAAGAAAGTTTAGGGTATTATTACTATAATCCTACACGTTGCCTTCTTGGATAAAAGTGTTTATCATTGAAAGAGCTAGTGGGAGGGTAATAGATCTTGAAGGAGTTCAAGAACCACAAAGAACTTTCAGTCAAACCGAGGAACCTGTAGATAGACCTATTGTTCCACAACCGAATCGTAAATCTGGAAGAGTACTTAAGATACCTAGGAGGTATGGATTCATCATAGAGGATGATGATGAGGTACGCATCATAGATCGATGATGATGATCCAGTTATATACGATGAGGCTATGAGTAGTAGACACTCAGAGAAATGGCAAATGGCCATAAAATCCGAAATGGACTCCATGTATGAGAACTAAGTATAGACTCTGGTTACTCCACCGAAAGACATAGTGCCTAAAGGGTGTATATGGGTCTTTAAGAGAAAGACTAGGGCAAATGGCAAGGTCTCCACCTATAAGACCAGACCTATTTAAAAAGTTTCAAATAAAGTCAAGGAGTTGACTGTGATAAAACTTTATTACCGGGTAATGCTCAAGTCCATTTGAATTTTGCTTGTGATTGCAGCTTATTACGAAATCTGGCAAAATGGATATGGAGACGTCCTTCCTCAATGAAGACTTGAGGAGAATGTATATATGATACAACCATAGTAATTTGTTTCAAAGGTTGAAGTAAATTGTGTTTTAAGATACAATGATCCATTTATGGATTGAAGCAAGCTTCTCAAAGATCGAACATTCGTTTTGATCAGACAATCAAAAGAGTTTGATTTTATCAAAAATGATAATGAACCTAGTGTGTACAAAAGGGTCAGTGGGAGCACTGTGACATTCCTAGTATTATATGTTGATATACTACTGATAAGGAATGACACACCAATGCTACAATCAGTAAAGATAAATTATCTAAACATTCCTCTATGAATAACTTGGGAGGAACATCATATAAATTGGGGATATAAATCTATATAGATAGATTTAAAAGGATGTTCGGCTTGACCCAATGAACGTATATTCATTCGATGCTAAAGGCGTTTAGCATGACAAACTCCAAGAGAGGTCTCATGATGATGAGCCATGGAGTGTATCTCTTTAAATTGTCCTCAATAAAAGGAGATCGCATGAGTTACTATCATGTATGCAATGAATACACAAGGCCTGATGTTGATCAGTCATATTCTGGAGAAGATCACTGTAAGACAGTGATAAACATCTTTAAGTACTTAACCAGTACTGAAGATGTGATCTTGATTCATGGTAAGTCTGAATTAAAACTAGAGGGTTAAACAAACTCAAGTTTTTCAGACTGACCAAGATGATAACAAATCCACTTTAGGGTAAATTGTTACCTCAAATGGTGGTGCAATGAAATTGGAAAGGTTCCAAACAGCAAAGAGTTGCTGATTTAGTAACAAAGACAAAGTATATAGCGGTAAATGAAGCTGTAAGTTGATTGTTTTTATGAAAACTTCATCACAGAACTAGGAATAGTTCCTAAGTCTCATCTTGGGTTCAAACATGTGTTGCGGCACTTTCATTTGATTGGAGGAATCATTAAAAGAGGAGAAGTCACTATAGAGATAGTGGACTCTCAAGAACAACATTGCATATCCATTTACTAAAGCTTTATCCAAACAGCAGGATGATCGTCACTTAGAGAAGAAGGGTATTAGATACTATAGCGATTGCCTTTAGTGCAAGTGGGAGATTGAAAGTAGTATGCACGTAAGCCAATAATATTTGATATGATGTAGCATATACTTTGTAATCTTATTCGGTTATTAAATGCATTTTACTTTATCTACATTGTGTTGTTATATTAAATGTGATAAACCCATAGTTTTGAGCAATGCTTTTAGAATCATGATGGTGATCATGCTAATGAGATCTAAATTCTAGATAACTCACAAACTAAAATCGTTGCTAATCGTTGGATTACTAAAAAAGGGATTACTGAATCCGGATAGATTAGTATATACGTTGCTTGCTCTTAGGAAGAGGATGATTGATCTCATAATCATTTGTGTAGAGACACTAAAGCAAGTATGTAGGTGCTTATTAGAGAATAAGTACACTAAACGTGGCTCGCTAAGGACTACCTAATGAAGTTTTACTCGCTTGTCAATAGGAATTCCTCTAGTGATAGTAGTACAAGTGATCATTGGACTTGAGATCATTATAGTATCTTGTGTATGATGAGTTATACTTTGACATGTCCCTTAAGACCTTTAGGGTATAACAAAGGGTATGATTGGGTATAATTAGTTGTACATGGAGATAGGTGAATGATCAACAAATAATCTATCACGTCTACTAAAAGATGTGAATGTCCTATGTGATTCGATAAATGACAACTCAGTAGTCCTTGGCTAAGGCAGAATGAAATTAGAAAGGAGTTTATAATTTGCATTATTTAGAGTTGTGCATTTGGAAATCAAAATACATATAATTAAATAAAATAAGACTTGACATAAATTCCATGTCTTATATTTAATTGGGACATTGTATGGTAGAAGTATTGAATTGTACGGTAACTATGCACTGAAAGGTTATTTTGTGATTAATGTTGAAATCTATATTATCTAGAAAGTCGTTGATCGCTAAGGGGGCATACCCTTATTGTAGAATAAATGTTATTTATTTAAATGAATTAAATAGTTTAATTTATTTATTTAAATAAGATTAGAATTGTTCTAATTGATTTATTCACAACCGGTTTAATATGGAGAACCTAAAGGGTCACACCGCAAAAGAAAAATATTTATTTAAGAAGTAAATGACATAATTGTAATAATAAATTAAGTGTATTTAATTTAATCTATGGAGATAGAATAAATTAAATAGCTTAATATTTATTATTTAATATTTTAGAAATATTAAATATAAATTAATAAGAGGAGTCTTATTATTATTATTACTATTATTTAATTCCTAATAGGGATTGAGAATTAATTAATAGAAGTATTCTCTCATGAATTCCTAATTGGATTAGGAGCATAATTAATTAAAGGAATTTAATTATAATAGAAACCCTAATCCTAAATAGTTTAGGGAAGGGTTATTCCTACATCTATAAATAAGAGGAGTCTTATCATAAGTTAGGGTTACACACTCTTGCATTAGATTGTGGAGAGTACTTGCAATTTCTATAAAGATAGAAACTAGGGTTTTGCCAACACCCAACTTCTTGAATACCTATTCTTCCTTGGTGGATCACCTCTAGAGGCCAAACACTTGGGTGGCTAACATTGATCAAAGGAAGAAATCTCATCGGTGGAATTCGAGGAGAACACGAAGAACCTAGGAGTTGAACTTGTACCCGAGGAAGCTTTGATCTACGAGGGTATAATTTTTATTCTCTTTCTTTTTCGTTTAATTGATAATTGAACACAAGGATAGATCATGGTGATGGTTTGTATTAAAATTTTAAAATTCGTTTTATCACGCTTCCGCCCTATTTGTGTAATTTGATTGCATGCTTGCGTTATATACAAACCTAACACCAAGAAATAATACTTGTTCAAGAAGATGGGTGTTGGCAAAACCCTAGTTTCTATCTCTATAGAAATTGTAAGTACTCTCGCAACTATTGAAAGTGTCTAACCCCAATCCATAATAAGACTCCTCTTATTTATATATACGGATAACCCTCTTAAACTATTTAGTTTTAGGGTTTTATTTTAATTAAACTCTTTTAATTAATTAAACTCCTAATCTAATTAGGAATTTATGAGAGTACTTTTATTAATTAATTCCCAAACCCTTTTAAAAGTTAAATAATAATAATAGTAATAATAATAATAATAAGACTCCTCTTATTAATTTATATTTAATATTTCTAAAATATTAAATAATAAATATTAAGCTATTTAATTTATTCTATCACCATAGCATAAATTAAATATACTTAACATATTATTACGATTATGCCATTTACTTCTTAAATAAATATTTTTCTTTTACGGTGTGACCCTTTAGGTTCTCCATATTAAACAAGTTGTGAATAAATCAATTAGAACAATTGTAATATTATTTAAATAAATAAATTAAACTATTTAATTCATTTAAATAAATAATATTTATTCTACAATAAGGGTAAGCCCCCTTAGCGATCAACGACTTTCCAAATAATATAGATTTCAACATTAATCATAAAAGAACCTTTTAGTGAATAGTTACCGTATAATTCAATCTTTCTACCATATAATGTCTCAATCAAATATAAGACATGAAATTACTGTCAAATCTTATTTTATTTGATTATATGTATTTCGATTCTCAAATGCACAACTCTAAATAATGCAAATTAGAAACACCTTTCTAATTTCATTCTGCTTTGGCCAAAGACTTCTCAATTGTCATTTATTGAATCACATAGGACAATCTCTCCTTTTACTAGAAGTGGTAAATTCTTTGTTGACCATTCACCTATCTCTATGTGCAACTTATTATACCCAATCATACCCTTTGCTATACCCTAAAGGTCTTAAAAGACATGTCAAAGTATAACTCATCATAGACAAGATACTATGATGATCTTAAGTCTAAGGATCACTTGTACTACTATCACTTAAGGAATTCCTATTGACAGGCAAGTAAAACTCCATTAGGTATTCCTTTAGCGAGCCACATTCAGTGAACTTATTCTCTAATAAGCACCTACATACTTGCTTTAGTGTCTCCACACAAATGATTATGAGATCAATCATCCTCTTCCTAAGAGAAAGCAAAGTATGTACTAATCTATCCGGATTCACTAATCCCCTTTTTAGTAATCCAACAATTAGGAACGATTTTAGTTTGTGAGCTATCTAGAATTTAGATCTCATTAGCATGATTATCATCATGATTCTAAAAGCATTGCTCAAAACTATAGGTTTATCACACTTAATATAACAACATCATGTAAATAATAAAAAATGCCTTTAATAAATTAATTCTTTTAATAATAACCGAATAAGATTACTGTTGGGATATTTGTATGTATAACAAATATAACTCATACACGCAAGTGCACGTGATCCACAAGTAATATAAAGTAAGTAAAGTATCGATCCCACGAGGAATAGAATTGCATTTACAACATCAAACACCGATTTTATAATTAATTCAGTCTCTTTAAACAATTGATTACAAGGCTGAAAATTATCTAATGATTGCAAAAGAAACTAATAGAACAAATTGTGGTTGTATAAATTCAGATTTTATAAGCTTGGGATTATAATATCACTTAATACACACTTAAATTTTCATGCTTCCTATTGTTGCTAATTGATTACTATAGAATGTTGGTCGAAAACACGAAAGTAAAATATGACCATCTCTCGATGCACCATATCCATATCACACTAAATCCACAATTGATAGAATGAATGTGAACACCCTAGATGACTAACGCACTATATTTCTATGTGAATTACAATCAAAAGGGTTTAAGAGCAAGTTTTCAATTGGCCACACATGGTGCTTCGGTATATCTCTATCCTAAGCACGAATCATAATTCCACGAGGAATGTAAAGATTATGAACATATGCTAGCATAATTAGATCTCAATTTATATTTCCTTTCTCAATTCCATATAAATTATCACAGTAATTGGTGATCAAGCAATTAAACATGAAGTATAGATTATGCTAGACATTCATTTCATAACCAACTAGCAAAAATAAGGAAGCATTTCAATTCTTAGTAATGCAAAAGATCCATTATAATCCCAAGAATTAAGTTTAGTTCATAATAACAATACTAGAATTCATCATGCACAATTGGTTCATCATCATAATTACAGAATAGGAAAATTAATCAAAAACAGAAAATATTCAAGCTCCCTGTTTCCGTTCTGCAACTTCTGATGATTTTCCAAGTTGTGTAGATAGTTGATTTCTTGCTCCCAATCTCCAATTCAGCATCCATATAGCTCCATTCTTCAGTTCCCAAATGCCAATTATGCTCAGCTGATTGTTTTCCAATTTGAAGCTAGAATGCAGTAAACTATTCTAATTTTCGTGTAGGAGGAGAGCTCCCATATTGAATTCCAAAATTGGCTAATAATGCATGCATGATTTGTCTTATTTTGACTTATTATGATTCCCACTAATAAAGTTCAAACCCACCGAATCCTCAAAATCAGGCACTACTCCATTTCCTGGCAATGCTGCTTCGCTGGATGGAACGTGTTGCATGGCTGGCTGGCGACAGGCGCAGCTGCGCCGACGCCCTTTGTAAAAGGGGCGCAGCTGCGCCGGGGGCAGGGAATGAACAGGAGGGGCGCAGCTGCGCCGACCTCAAGGCCAAGCAGGGCGCAGCTGCGCCGACTGCCAGTTTGCTGCAGTGTTGCTGTAACATAATTTCTCGACTCTCGTGTCCTGCACAAGTAACAAACAATCAAATAGCTCCCATCCACAAATGCAATAAACCCCGAGTCAAATTTACCAAAAACCATGCAAAAGCCGTATAATGAGACTAGTGAATCAAAACCGAAAAAGAGGGAAAAATGCATGAAAATGCACTAAATAGCTATTAGATAAGCAACAAATGAAACCAAATAGCATCCAATAAGTAGGTATGAAACCTAGTTATCAAATACCCCCAAACTTAAATTGTTGCTTGTCCTCAAGCAAATACAATGAATTAAATGAAAACATGAATGCAATGTAATGATATAAGAATGCACCATGACCCTCATCAATTAGTAATCAATCCCAAAGTTTTACCTCAGAAGAATCTAGCGTCGCATCAAAACTTGGTCCGTGTACCATGATATACATGCAGCTCAAATTCTGTGAAGAATAATAGAGTGTGTGTGTGCAGTATTCATCAAACTATAGCAATCCCAATCGATTCTCATAATATGTTTCTTAGGAGAAATTTATATACTCATGCTTCCATAATAACAATTGGGGTAAATATAGTTAAAACCGCGCTATGTCACAATGTGGGGATCGACTTAGAAGTTATTCAGACGATGACGCTTGGTTGTGCAATGCCTAGTTCCATTAGGCTATTCAATGATACCCATGTAGCGAGCTTTCGGCCAACGACTCCCAAACCAATTGGTCTTAGGGTGCTAGGTGTAAAGACATCCCCTAGGGTGTACTTACTCGAATATCAAAGGCCACAAAACTAGGCTAACCAAGCATTTATTCACATTTTTTTTATACCAACGAATGCGTTTTACGCTCCATTTCGTTGCAAAAATACTCTACTAAGTGTTCCCCCAAACTTGAACACGTGTGATCTCAGCTAATACTACCCACAATTGCCTCAATCATTAATAACACAATAAATTCCCCCAGAACTCAATTATGCGAATCTTTGGGCTACTTAGTGAGATAACTACTAAAAACGTGCAAACCGGTTCTATCATACTCAACACAAGATAGGAGTTGCAAAATATCATGGCATTCGACCCAAGTCTTAGCAATTAGCAAAAATCAAAAATTTTCATCATAGGCCTGTAAGGATGTATACCAATCAAGATAAGAGGATCATGCAACTAAACTACATGATGTGATATGATATGCATGAGAAATTCACCATTTTTTTTATATTCATGAATTAACGAAAATAAGCAAACAAATACTTAAACTAACAATAAAAACAGATAATTGAAAGCATCACAAAATAAACAAGGCAAGCCTAATACCCCCAAACTTAAAATATGCAATGTCCTCATTGGAGATAATAGGGTAAAGAATACTCCCCTAAGAAGCGTCCTCGGCGCCGCTAGGCGGCGTGTCGGGCGGAGGGTAAGGGATGCCGGAGCCGAATGTGGGAAACTCAACGTGGACCCCCTGCTGACTGAACGCCTCCGATAATGTACCTGCGAAGGAGACGCTGTAATCCCTAAAGCTCGTGTGCAACGCGTCCAGGCGGCGCTGCAGGCGGCGCATGTCGCGCTCATGTCCACTGACTCCCCTCTGCTGTACTGGCGGGGCAGGCACGTCCTCCTCACTGGCCTCCTCCTCCTCATTAGCCATAATAAAACCCAACCCATTAGGCCGGGACTCTCCACCGCGCCATACATTATACTTTCGAATCGTGGCGCTGTCGATATCCCGCATAGGTAACTAGAGAGTCTCCTCGCCCCATTCCACATTTTGCGCTAGGCATAGGCGTGTGATAATCGAGGCGTGTGGAATGGCACCGGAAGTGACAGCCCGCATGAAACGAAGCATGGACTGGTTGATGATATATCCCACGTCGATGCTCCCTCCACGCAGAATGCGGTGTAAGAGTACCGCGCGGTCCCGTGTCACGTCCTGATGATGGGTGGTCGGCAAGATACTCGCGCAAATGAAAGCGTACCACGCCTTGGCATATCTGTTCAGCGCGGTCTGAGGGAAGTGGACCTTCAAGGTGGTGCCTGGCTGAGTCCTCCACTGAGTGCCCGGTTGGCACATCTCCTGTATCAAAGCGTCAAGGTCGGTCTCGAAGCGCTCATGTACCACCCAGTTGGTGGCCTCAGCAGTAGCAGATGGCAGGCGGAAAAGTTCATTGATTGCATGCGCCGAGTAGGAGACCTGCTTGCCTCGCACGAAGGAAATCCCATTTTGTGTTTCCCGGGCGTTGGCATAGAATTCCCGAACGATGGCCATCGGGGTTGACTTCGGTGTCTCAATGAATAACAACCAACCCAAACGCCGGATTTGGTCAAGAATATGCCCATCCTGTGCTTTGGGCTTCAAACCCCTCTCTGGTATGAAGGATTTGACGCTAAGCACCTCCCGGTAGTAATGTTGTGCAGAGAGATTGACAAATTTGGTGGCATCCAGAGTGTTGATGCCACCACCAGTAGATTCGGATTCGATGCTGCTAGAAGAAGAAGGTTGGGGAGTGCGTGCACGCTTCGGCATGGTTGAATGCGATTAGGGTTTGGTGTAGGATTGTATGTAACTAGGGTTTTGTGAGAATGACAAGGGATGAGAGGAGAGGGTGTGTTTTGCTGCTAGAGAGTGTTTTAGGTTTAGGGTTTGATGATTGTGATGTGATATGACTGATGGGGACTGCCCTATTTATAGAAAAAAATTTCCGCGAGGGGCGCAGCTGCGCCGCAGTTGTACTAGGGAGGGGGCGCAGCTGCGCTGAGGTTCAGGTTTGGCTCAGGCGGACATAGGCGCAGCTGCGCCGGTAATGAACTGATGGTGAGGCGCAGCTGCGCAGCTGCTCAGATGCTGCATGCAGAAGTGGCCCGGCGCAGCTGCGCTGGTGATGTACTGAAGATGGGGTGCAGCTGCGCTGGTGCTCACGATACCTGGAAAATTCTCTCTGCTTTTTTTTTTTTTTTTGAAACACACTTGACACACGTTAGAATAACAGGTGAACAACACACTTCTTATAAATATCCAACAAAACTAACAAGAAACGAACATCTTAATTCAAATTATACACTTACGAACAATGCATATGCAATGCAATGGGACGATGCACCCCCAAACTTAAAGTGTGCTTAAGTCAAACGATTGAGGGCGCGATTGGACACCTGAAAAACAAACAAGCATGTTAAAATGAAATCACACAAACTAAATAAAAATCACACAAGAATAAAAATAATAATAGTAATCTCGGGTTGCCTCCCGAGGAGCGCTTCGGTTTAAAGTCGGTTAGCTCGACTATCATTGCTGCTCAGTCCATGGATAGGACAACTGAGGACTTTTGGCGATCGAACTCGCCTCCCCAATAGTGCTTCAATCTTTGGCCATTAACCTTGAATGGTTGCTCACTGTCCTTTCCAACAATTTCGATGGCTCCGTGTCGGAATACCGCTGTGATGGTAAAAGGACCCGACCAGCGGGATTTGAGCTTTCCCGGGAATAACTTGAGCCTGGAGTTAAATAGCAAGACCTCTTGGCCAGGTTCAAATTTCCTCTCGATGATTTTTCGGTCGTGCCATCTCTTTACCTTCTCCTTGTAGAGTTTAGAATTCTCATAGGCCTGCAGTCGGAACTCATCAAGTTCATTTAGCTGCAGAAGTCTTCTTTCTCCTATTGCAGATGGGTCAAAATTCAACTTTTTAATCGCCCAGTAAGCTTTGTGCTCTAATTCGACCGGGAGGTGACATGCTTTTCCATAGACCATGTGGTAAGGAGACATGCCGAGAGGTGTCTTATATGCAGTTCTATAAGCCCACAAAGCTTCATCTAGCTTTAGAGACCAATCTTTTCTGGAAGGATTAACAATCTTTTCCAGAATTCTTTTTACCTCTCGGTTGGATACTTCGGCTTGACCACTTGTCTGTGGATGGTAGGCCGTGGCAATTCTGTGTCTCACTCCATATTTGGCCAGGAGGGCTGTGAACTGTTTGTTACAGAAATGATTGCCCTCATCACTGATGATAGCACGAGGGGTGCCAAATCTAGTGAAAATGCTCTTCTGTAGGAACCTGAGAACAACCTTAGCATCATTGGTAGGTAAGGCAGAAGCTTCCACCCATTTGGACACATAATCAACTGCAAGAAGGATGTAGAGATTGTTGCAGGATGATGGAAATGGTCCCATGAAATCTATGCCCCATACGTCAAAGATCTCCACCTCCAAGATCACATTTAGTGGCATTTCATTGCGGTTGGAGATGTTGCCCACCCGTTGGCATCGATCACAATTCTTTATGAACTGATGGGCATCTTTGAATAAGGTGGGCCAATAAAACCCAGCCTGGAGTACCTTGGCTGCTGTTCTCTGCATTCCATAATGGCCGCCATACAGAGAAGAATGACATGCATGTAATATACTGGTAGTCTCGACATCGGGGATGCATCTTCGGATCACAAGATCCGTGCATTGTTTGAACAAGTAAGGCTCATCCCACATGTATCTCTTTGTATCATGCAAAAATTTCTTCTTCTGCTGAGAAGTTAGATCCGGTGGTAGTACATGACTCACAAGATAGTTGACAATATCGACGAACCATGGGATCTCAGATGTGACTGCAAATAGCTGTTCATCAGGGAAGCAATCGTTTATTTCAACCTTCTCTTTGCTCTCCAAATCCGGATTGTCTAAACGGGAAAGATGATCGGCTACCAGATTTTCCGTGTCTTTCTTGTCCTTAATTTCCAAGTCAAATTCTTGGAGCAAAAGGATCCATCTGATTAATATTGGCTTGGCATCTTTCTTTGAGATCAAATACCGAATTGCTGCATGATCAGTGTACACCACTACCTTTGTTCCAATGAGATAGGATCAGAACTTGTCGAATGCATAAACAACCGCGAGTAGTTCCTTCTCAGTGGTGGTGTAATTCATTTGGGCCTCTGAAAGTGTTTTGCTGGCATAGTAGACTGCATGTAGAACCTTATCTCTGCGCTGTCCCAATACCATGCCTACAGCGTAGTCACTAGCATCACACATGAGCTCAAATGGAAGAGACTAATCCGGTGCCACTATCATAGGTGCCGAAGTCAACTTCTGTTTCAACAACTCAAATGCTGCTAAGCAATTTTCATCGAATAGAAACGGAACATCTTTTTCCAATAGGTTGCACAGGGGTTTTGTGATTTTGGAGAAGTCTTTGATAAATCTCCGGTAGAATCCAGCATGGCCCAAAAAACTTCGAACTCCCTTCACAGAGGTCGGTGGAGGCAGTTTCTCGATAGTTTCTAACTTTGCTTTATCCACCTCCAAACCTTTGGCTGATACCTTATGACCTAAAATTATTCCTTCATGGACCATGAAATGACATTTCTCCCAATTAAGCACAAGATTTGTTTCCACGCATCTCTTCAGTACCATGACCAAATTCTCTAGACAGCTGTCAAAGGAACTCCCAAACACTGAAAAGTCATCCATGAAGACCTCCATGTTGATTTCCACCATGTCAGAAAATATTGCCATCATGCATCGCTGAAATGTGGCAGGAGCATTAAATAGACCAAAAGACATTCGCCTGAAAGCAAAAGTTCCATAAGGACAAGTAAAAGTGGTCTTCTCTTGATCCTCTGGAGCGATGGCAATTTGATTATAACCAGAATATCCGTCAAGCAAACAGTAGTACTCATGCCCTGCAAGTCGGTCCAACATTTGATCAATGAATGGGAGTGGGAAGTGATCTTTCCTTGTGGCTTTGTTGAGCTTTCGATAGTCCATGCAAACTCTCCACCCTGTGACTGTTCGGGTTGGTATTAGCTCGTTGTTCTCATTTCTTACCACAGTTATTCCTCCCTTCTTTGGTACACACTGCACTGGGCTCATCCACGGACTGTCAGAAATGGGATAAATGATCCCGGCGTCTAGCCATTTCAGAATTTCTTCTTTAACCACTTCTTTCATGATGGGATTCAGCCTTCTTTGATGCTCTATGGTGGGCTTGCTGTCATCTTCCATCAGGATTTTGTGCATGCAAAATGAGGGGCTGATTCCCTTTATATCTGCAATGGTCCATCCAATAGCCCCTTGGAATTCTTTGAGGATTCTTATCAGCTTGGCTTCCTGCAAAGATGTTAGTGCAGAAGAAATAATGACAGGTAATGTATCTGAAGTGCCTAGGTATGCATACCGGAGGTGACTAGGCAAGGGTTTTAGATAAAGTTTAGGAGGTACCTCTCTAGATGGTTTTAAATGAGATGAGGCATCATTTGAGCTTTTCAAGGGCTCAATAGGTACCTTGAACTTTGCCATCCTGGGTATTGCATCTAGAAAATGAACATACTCACAGTTGTCGGGTTCGTCCAAGTCGATGTCTCCTGTTAGTGTCTTCTCAAGCAAGTCCCTATGTGTGGCCTTAATGAATTCCTCGGTCACTGCATCTTCAATGATGTCAACTCGGAAACACTCTTCCTCTTCGGTCAGAAATTTCATAGCCTTGAAAACATTAAAGGTGACTTCTTGGTCTTGAACCCTCATTGTCAATTCTCCTTTTTGCACATCAATGAGAGTTCTCCCGGTAGCTAGAAATGGTCTCCCAAGTATGATGGGAATGTCCTTGTCCTCCTCAAAGTCTAGGATTATGAAATCAGCTCGGAAAATGAACTTATCAACCTTAACAAGGACATCTTCCACAATACCTCTCGGATAAGTGACTGAACGATCTGCTAGCTGAAGAGAGACATATGTCGGCTTGGGTGCTGGTAATCCCAACTGAGTAAAAACGGACAACGGCATGAGATTAATGCTTGCACCAAGATCACACAAGCATTTCTTGAATGATAAGTCTCCAATGGTGCAAGGAATGGTGAAACTGCCAGGATCCTTTAATTTTGGAGGTAGCTTCCTTTGTAATACCACACTACATTCCTCTGTCAAAGCTACAATTTCAAAATCTTGCAGTTTCTTCTTTCTTGACAGAATACTCTTCATGAACTTGGCATAGCTCGGCATTTGTTCTAAAGCTTTTGCAAATGGTATATTGATTTGAAGCTTTTTGAAAACCTCAAGAAACTTAGAAAATTGCTTGTCCATTTTCTGCTTTTGCTGCCTTTGAGGGTACGGAACTGGTGGGTAGTACCTGGTGGGAGGGGGTTGAGTCTTTTCTGTGCTTTTTATGGGTGTGGGTTCAGATTTCTCAATGCTATTCTCTTCTTCAAAAAATTCAGCAGATGCAGTTTCTGGGGAAGGGCGCAGCTGCGTCGTCTCCCTTTGCAACATGGGCGCAGCTGCGCCGGTTGATTCCAGCGCTGAAGAGGGGCGCAGCTGCGCTGTCTGCTCGTGTGACAGGGGCGCAGCTGCGTCGGCTGGCAGGGTCTGCTTCCCACTTCTGGTGGTGACAGCTTGGCATTGCTCCTTCCCATTTCTCCTTGGATTGATTTCTGTGTCGCTAGGAAGAGCTCCTTGAGGTCTGCTAGACAACAAACTGAACAATTGACTCATTTGATTTTCCAGATTCTTGAAGCCTAATGTTTGGCCTTGCTCCAACCTGTCAGTTTTGGCCATGTATTTCTCCAAATTTTCACTTAGTTCGGCAACCTTTTTATCAGTAGCCAAGATTTGTTGCTGAATGGGGAACCCCGGAGGATTGATAGGTTTTGGAGCTTGATGTTGGTCTTGTCGGTTGCTCCATGAGAAGTTGGGGTGATTCCTATTCCCCGGAGTGTAGTTGTTCTTATATTGGTTTGTTGGCCTCTGGTAGTTGCTCACAAATTGCACTGACTCTGCATTGATGGCACATTGATCAGAAGAGTGTGAACCTGCACAAAGCTCACAAATCATGGAGACTTGCTGCCCTTTTCCTTCATATATGTTGTCAAGCTTTTTGACTATAGCTGAAATCTGGGCTTGAAGTGAGGTGGCCGTGTCAACCTCTAGTATCCCTGCTACTTTTGGTTGGCTGGATCTGGAGGATGGCCATTGATAGTTATTTGCAGCCATGGTCTCCAAAAGTTCATAAGCCTCGTCATAGTTTTTACCCATGAACGCTCCACCTGCAGCTGCATCAATGCCTGCCCGTGTTTGAATATTCAACCCATTGTAAAATGTGTTAAGCTGCATCCATTGGGGCAAACCGTGATGTGGACACTTTCTCAATAGTTCCTTGTACCGCTCCCATGTCTCGTACAAGGATTCTCTATGATGTTGTTCATATGAAGAGATATCATTTCTCAACTTGGCAGTTTTGGCAGGTGGGAAGAATTTTGCTAAGAATTTCTGGGCCAAATCTTGCCAAGTAGTAATAGATCCCGGTGGTAGCGAGTGTAGCCAACTTTTTGCTTTGTCCCTCAATGTGAATGGGAATAACCGCAATCTCACCGCATCTTCCGAAATCCCACTGAATTTGAATGTATCACAGATCTCTAAAAAATTTATCAGGTGCTCATTTGGGTCATCAACCACCATTCCTCCGAATTGGACAGAATTTTGGATCATATGGATAGTCCCTGGCTTGATTTCGAAGGAATTGGCCGTTATGGCTGGCCTTGAGATACTTGATTGCAAATCATTGATTCTTGGCGTAGCATAATCTCTCAATGCTTTTTGTGCTTCGCCCGCCATTGGTTGTGGTTGGTCTAGATCCTCCAGAGTATTTTCAGCACACTTCCTTGATTGTTGAACCCTTTTTTCAATGTTATCCACAAAAGGCAATAGGTCAGGATTCTTCGACCGAGTATGCATACACTACTCAAGAGTACCTATCACAATGTAGAAGAAAATAAAATAGAATTAGGATAAGAACAAATTTGTTTAATTAAAACCAATCTAATTTAAATTGATGATGAAAGTTATAAACGCAATTACAATTCCCCGGCAACGGCGCCAAAAACTTGTTGGGATATTTGTATGTATAACAAATATAACTCATACACGCAAGTGCACGTGATCCACAAGTAATATAAAGTAAGTAAAGTATCGATCCCACGAGGAATAGAATTGCATTTACAACATCAAACACCGATTTTATAATTAATTCGGTCTTTTTAAACAATTGATTATAAGGCTGAAAATTATCTAATGATTGCAAAAGAAACTAATAGAACAAATTGTGGTTGTATAAATTCAGATTTTATAAGCTTGGGATTATAATATCACTTAATACACACTTAAATTTTCATGCTTCCTATTGTTGCTAATTGATTACTATAGAATGTTGGTCGAAAACACGAAAGTAAAATATGACCATCTCTCGATGCACCATATCCATATCACACTAAATTCACAATTGATAGAATGAATGTGAACACCCTAGATGACTAACACACTATATTTCTATGTGAATTACAATCAAAAGGGTTTAAGAGCAAGTTTTCAATTGGCCACACATGGTGCTTCGGTATATCTCTATCCTAAGCACGAATCATAATTCCACGAGGAATGTAAAGATTATGAACATATGCTAGCATAATTAGATCTCAATTTATATTTCCTTTCTCAATTCCATATAAATTATCACAGTAATTGGTGATCAAGCAATTAAAC
Source organism: Aralia elata (assembly GCA_034770075.1). Taxonomy (NCBI): domain Eukaryota; kingdom Viridiplantae; phylum Streptophyta; class Magnoliopsida; order Apiales; family Araliaceae; genus Aralia; species Aralia elata. Next base: position 415,722 of record JAVJAP010000070.1, read on the forward strand.
ATGAAGTATAGATTATGCTAGACATTCATTTCATAACCAACTAGCAAAAATAAGGAAGCATTTCAATTCTTAGTAATGCAAAAGATCCATTATAATCCCAAGAATTAAGTTTAGTTCATAATAACAATACTAGAATTCATCATGCACAATTGGTTCATCATCATAATTACAGAATAGGAAAATTAATCAAAAACAGAAAATATTCAAGCTCCCTGTTTCCGTTCTGCAACTTCTGATGATTTTCCAAGTTGTGTAGATAGTTGATTTCTTGCTCCCAATCTCCAATTCAGCATCCATATAGCTCCATTCTTCAGTTCCCAAATGCCAATTATGCTCAGCTGATTGTTTTCCAATTTGAAGCTAGAATGCAGTAAACTATTCTAATTTTCGTGTAGGAGGAGAGCTCCCATATTGAATTCCAAAATTGGCTAATAATGCATGCATGATTTGTCTTATTTTGACTTATTATGATTCCCACTAATAAAGTTCAAACCCACCGAATCCCCAAAATCAGGCACTACTCCATTTCCTGGCAATGCTGCTTCGCTGGATGGAACGTGTTGCATGGCTGGCTGGCGACAGGCGCAGCTGCGTCGGCGCCCTTTGTAAAAGGGGCGCAGCTGCGCCGGGGGCAGGGAATGAACAGGAGGGGCGCAGCTGCGCCGGCCTCAAGGCCAAGCAGGGCGCAGCTGCGCCGGCTGCCAGTTTGCTGTAGTGCTGCTGTAACATAATTTCTCGACTCTCGTGTCCTGCACAAGCAACAAACAATCAAATAGCTCCCATCCACAAATGCAATAAACCCCGAGTCAAATTTACCAAAAACCATGCAAAAGCCGTATAATGAGACTAGTGAATCAAAACCGAAAAAGAGGGAAAAATGCATGAAAATGCACTAAGTAGCTATTAGATAAGCAACAAATGAAACCAAATAGCATCCAATAAGTAGGTATGAAACCTACTTATCAATTACAAAGTATATGCTACATCATATCAAATATGATTGGCTTGTATGCATACTACTTTCAATGTGGGGGAGGGGCCCGACCACATGAAGCTTGTGGGGGAAGCTTGGCCAAAACTTTCCACTTATGGAAAGTTATGCAAGCAACAAGCAACAATAAATGCTCCAACCACTTCCCATTAATTCTTTAACCAATAAGTCCTTGTAGCACTCAAGTGGCTAGTTCTTTAACCCTTGGTTAGTTTAAGTAAAGGAGTTGGCTAATAGGATGTTGAGAGTTGAAGGGATTGACCATGGCAAGACCTAAGCTAGGGGACTAATTATGTAAGCTTTGCAAAAGTTGTCTTAATGTCCATTTTACCCCCCCAACTCTTAGTTTTGCTATAAATAGCAACCCTTCTCTTCATTAAATCCCACCAATTCACAAGTTAAAAAAAGAAACTATACCAATATTAAGAGAGAGATAGAGAGTGCTCAGATTTAAGGAGCAAGAAGAGGAAGAAAAGCTATCATTCTTAAGCAAGCTTAAGCAAGAACAAGAAGAAAGAACAAGAAGGTAAAACCCTAGAACCATAACTCATCTTTTGTAGCTTTTTATTTTGCTTGTTGTGGTTGTTGTTGGTTTGATGTGGATCATGGTGGATCTGGAGGAATAAGGATGATGATATTAGATGACTAAATCACCGGTAATATATATGAAAAGTGAAAACAAAACTATAGTAACGAACCTAACCAAGAAAGCATGAAAAACTTATTATTTGTTGTTTATCGGACTAGCGTAAATGGTTGTCCGTAAGTTATTTTTAAAATCTAGAAAGAATGAAATATGTGTATATAAGTTACGAAGATGTTCCAAGTGGAACGGAGTAAAAATATGTTATAACGAAGTTATGGCGAAATTTTTAGTAAAACATGTCGAAAGAAGAAACCCTAGGTTAGTACGAATTTTGGGCCAACTTTATGGGTAGCTAACGCTTCCGAAAAATTATGATTTTCTGAAGTGAGCCGTAGGCTCAAGAACAAGTTCATTCCGACTTCGGATGAGCAAGTTACGAAGACTTGAAAAATCAACGTTGGAATCGTCATATATCAAAAATTAGCCCACGAAGGATTATTGAGCCACTGTTTTGGCTTGTTAACGAATATAAAAAATTATTTCTTTTGGGGGATTTTTAGAGGATGTTAAAAGCAAGAAAATAGCTCAAGAACGAGCTCATTCCGACTTCGGATGAGCAAGTTATTAAGTTACGAAGTAGGTACGTTAAAATTGACAAAAGCTAAAAATCTGGCTAAGTCTAGAAATGTTTCTACTGGTTGGGCGCAGCCGCGCCAACCATAACCATAATTTGGGAGTGGTAGCGCTAAGGGGGCAGAGAGCTCATGGCTGGGGCTGCCAAAGCTGTTTGGTCGTGCGGCGTTGGGCATTCGCATAGGCAAGTCGGGCGTGCGATCGTGCAAACGTCGTGACGTCATGCCAAATGTTTGAGACATTGTTTAATGTTTCAAATCTAAATAAAAAGAGACATTTTTAATGGTTCAAATCTAAATAAAAAGAGACATTATAAGACATGAATTAAAGTTAACATAAACCAATGTAGAGGGTCATTATGTGGCATATTGGTGTGTCATGTTCATATAAGTGTGTAGGACATTTGAAGAGCAAACTAGCGTAAAGTTTTAAAGAACGCTTAAGACAAGTTCTCTTACTTCATTCAACTTTTGTTCTTATGATTGTTTGATGATGTTTGAAGTTCAAAATTACTCAATGCTTTTATATTATGTGAATTCTAAAACTTATGCAAAACTTTTATATTTGTATAAGTTTCCCGATATGCCCAATTATCAAACTGTTAAAGTTCTATATGCATGAACTGTTTAAGAAGTACATCAATGTCATTTGATTCGGCTAGATAGATTTTAAAATGTTTTATCGATTTGATATTGAATCTTTGAAATATTATTGATGTTAGGTAGAGCTATCCAAACTAAATTATTTTGGTGTGGATTCAAAGATAAGTCTGAGATGAACAACCCTAATATTAGGGGTAGTTTTAGTCAGATATTCCAGCAAGGCCATGAGGCGCCTAAATAACCGCATATAGTCATTTAACAAGTAGAGTGTTGATCACATAGGGTACAATAGGCTGATCACCTAGAACTTCCCGTAAGCTAGACGGTTTATAGTTAAATTACTATTTAACCTTTACGAAAAGAAAAAGTTCAAGGTCTTATGATCGCTCAATATGTCATTTCAAAAATGTTAAACAAAAGGAAGTTATTATTCCTATTTATTCAAAATGGTTTCACAACTATTATTTAGTTGTTGAAATAGTACAGAAAGATATCACGATTCTTGATTTTGTTATTTATTCAACTGTTATACTTACTGAGCATTGTTGCTCATCCTTGGTTTAAATTAAATATTTTCAGCTAAGCCAGAACGTGCCGAGAGTTCTCGTAAGGATAAAGGAAAAGGAAAAGTTACCGAGTTGAGGATTATATATATATCCATTTTTGTAACAGTTTTATATACTATGAATGATGTAACATTATATCTTATATAATAATTATTATTATTATGTTCTGTATTGATATAAAGGTATTAGAACCTGGGATAGTTGGTAACATTTTGTAATAATATAGTAATTACAATTATGTCTTTAAGCTTATATAGATGGATGTTGTAGTACTGTGATACACCATATTCAAGGTTTAAAGGTACCCGGATTTGGGGGCGTCACAATTTCTTCTACTGCTTCACGATGGGTAATAGTGTTACAAGTTTCTTTCCCTTTATAGTTGGGCAGTCCAGCATGCTGCTTCCCTTTTCCAACTCAATTTCACCTCCTACTAATTTCTCGTGGTAAATCCTTCGTAGACTGTAACAGTCCATGGTGGTTTAATATTCCAAATCCTTATAAGACTTGTAAATGTAATCTTATATGATTAATAAATGATGTTTTGGTAATTAAAATTATGTGTTATGTGATTGAATGTGTGTGGTTTCATTATAAGTACAAATTTTTTTTTGTAAAACTTAACTAGGAAACCACTATTCATAAAAATGGTAAATCACTATTCATAACATATAAAATCAACTTTAGGAAAGTCAATAATTTTTTACTAACCGGATTAGTTAGGAAAGCCAACTAGAAAATAAACTAGAAGGCTAACTAGAATGTAAATTAAGCTTGAAGTAACTAAGCTAGGGTTGAACCTAGGGTTGAGGCACAGCTTAAGCTAGGGTTGACCACGGCTTGGAGCCAAATTTCTTGGCTTGGTGGGGACAAAATTTTGTAGAGAAAGGGTGGGCTTTTTGGCCAATATGGAAGTATATAATACTTACAAGCTTGTAAGTATGTTTTCTTGCTTTGAAGAGTTAGTCATTAATTTGAGTTTTGCTAGCTCTTGGTGTGTTGTCAAGCAATGAAAGGAGAGATGTGGCTTAATGGTTTGCTTGTAGTGTTGTCAAGCTTGGAGAGGTGAGATGTGGCCTCTTGCCTTGCAACATATTTGTTGCAAGACACAAGCGATAGGCCATGGCCTTGTTGGCCACTTGTGTGTGGCTTACCATATTAGCCTTGCTGGCCAATTGTTAGAGGTTGAGCTAGATGGCCTTGTTGGCCACTTTGGTTGGTTGTGGTGTGATGACCATTATATCCTAAGTCTTGGTTGCCTATAAATAAGACCCTCATGCCATGATAAATAGCCTTCATTAAATCCCAAAGCAATTCTAAGAGAGAGCATAGTAAGTATACTTATAATTGAGAGGAAGATCAAGTCTTACTTTTCCAAGTTAAATGTAAAGCTTGCAACTTCAAGAGGTAATTTACGACTTGTCAAAGTCTTGTTAGTTAATCGTTCATATATTTGAAATCATGTAATATTGCATGCTAAACATAAATGGTATATTAATAAGTAACAAGTCATATGTTCATGTTAAGCTAGCTTAAGTAATACCCTAATCAACTAAATTGAATGAAGTAAAACACGTTTATATATGTTAGCGTTAGTAAGTTGTAAAGCTTGATAAGTTAGCCACCTAATTGATTTATTAGACAAGCTAATTGAATGAGATAAAGCATGAATTATATGTTAATGTTAAAATCATCAAGTATGCTAAATTTGCTAATGAAATGCCTTAGATAAATTTAATCAACCAAAGTTAGGTTTAAGCTATGTAAAACCTAGTTTCAACTAGTTTTCGGGGAGGTGTGCAGCTTCATGTGTTGGTATTTATTCTTGAAATAAATAGCCATGTTGTAGAGGGGGAAGTTACGAACGCGTAGGAAAAAGAATTGCTCGAAAATACCTTGTACATTAAAAGTTATGCATGTCGGAAACTCAGACGTCAAAACTGCGAATGATGAAAATTAGGGGCTGATGGGTTGGCGCTGCAGCGCCGCCAGAAGCCCTAGCCATGACGCTGTCATGCCAAAAGGGCAGTGTGCACGCGCTAGGGCATGCTAAGGCATGCTGGGGCCAACGGTGCAGCAGGAGCGCACGTTGGGGCGCGTTGTGTCGCGCTGACCACACACTAGGCTCGCTGTGAGGCGTTGTGCGACGCCGAGCGACGTTGTGCATGTTAAGGTATGTTGTGCGGCACTTGGGCGATGCCTTTAGGCGTTTAAGCGCTACACTTGTAGAATACTTTTGTCCGAGTTTTCCAAAGCTATTTTGACTAAGTTATTGAGAATCGCACATTGTAATTAATAAAGTATCGACATTAAATTCATACTTAAGGATAATTGAAGTAAACTAAGAGCGTAGAGTTATGTTATGTCTAATTGTATGTCAACCTAATACATTGCGTATGCCATACGAAAGACAAGATTTTAGCGTAAACATAGAAGACGTTTTCAGGCAAGTTCTTCTTGCACCTTCTACTATGATATGTTTATAGTATTTGAAGTTCATTATAACTATAATCTTTTATTATTAAGAGTTATTTGCCATTTGATTCGGCTTAACTCGAGAATTGAGTTATTCCTATTGGAATAATTATTCGTGAAATATTGAATTGCTATAATTCTTTATTTGAGTTGAATTATTTTGTCAAACCAAATTGTTTGGTGTTAAGTAACTGAGTTGAACAACCCTTATTCATACGGGAATATATGATATGTCGAGAAACCAATTTAAATATTGTTGATACAAAATTGTAGCAGTATAGTAGACGTTATGCATAACCGAGGATATTGTAAGGCTGATCCCCTATAAATATCTATGGAGAGTTTTAAGTCTTATGACTGACGAACAATAACTAGTTCTTGGCTTAACAAGCCTCAACTTACGAGATAAACATTTTTTGAAATCTTTTGTTGAATTAGTATTCCTTTGAATCAAATATGTTTGAGTTTTATTATGCGTTATTTGTTAGACTTGTTGAGCAACCTGTTGCTCATCCTTGCGAATAATTTAATTTGCAACTAAGGAGGAGTTTCTCGAAGGTTCTGAAGTAAGGGAAAATGAAAGAAGAATACTTCAAAAAATATGTATAAAGTGTATTTTCTTTTTATGTAAGTCATAATAACTTTTTATATTAAGAACAACGATCCGAGAATTGTAATGATTTTTATTAATCAAATGATATTGTATTATTATTTTCACATTGTATGATGTCTTAAATTCATTTCAGGTTAGTGAATGATAGATTATAGGATCTTATGGTATTGATATTATAGCTTGAACATTATAGGCAATGTCTAGAAAGTTCTGTGAAGGAAATGAGGTTGTCTAATTGAGCAACGTTTTAACGGAAAACCCCCCTTTTCCTTGGAACAATCTGGTTGCTAGTATTTGTAAGTATATAATGTCTATACACAAAAGAACTTAAGGTTAAACAAGTGAGCACCAATCCACTGTAGCTAGTGCATGAATTTGGGGGTGTCATAGGTTGGTATCAAAGCCATAGGTTGCAACTCTAGGGTAAGAATACCTTAGGATATAATCTGATGAGAAGTGGTGGAAGTAAAGATAAATGGACTCATAAAGAGTTCTTAAGTAATAAAAGATAATCAAAGGAAATACTAAAATTAGTGAAAGTAAAAATTTTATACATAAAATTTTTATGAGAAAATACTAAATAATTTTATATTCTTTTTAGGATGTTAGGTGAAAATCAATTTAGAGACATATATAAAGACTTAATGAATAATCCAATAATAGAGCAGGTGATAATGCCAGAGAGTGATCCCGAAGAGGATCCGATGGAATATCCGGACGAATATAACGAGATGGAACTAAATGAAGGAATGGAGGAAAATCATGTGGAAGGCTCAGAGGGAGATCCTGAGGAAGATCAAGTAGTGCCAGATGTAGTGGCAAAAGAGGCAGAAGAAGAAAACCTAGTAGCCTCCATAATTGAGCAGGCATCCGCTGAGTTGCAGACTGTGAAAAATAGTCTGGCTAACAGGGATATAATGTGGGAGACGGAGAAGCGGATCAACCTAAGGTTGGAAACGCTGTTAGACAAGGTAAAAGATGAAAGGGACGAGATGCAAGCTCGACTCGATCGAACGATACACGGTTGTAGTGTATCGTATCGAAGTTTGAAAAATAGGGTTAAAAGATTCCCGATAGAGCCAGGACAGACTGGCTATACCATAAGTAGGTCTGTTGTAGACTGAATGTGGTGGGATGCGGACCAGGCGGCTAGAGGACGCCATTAGCTGTAGAAGTATATTAGTTAATATATATATATATATTATTAACTTTTGTAGTAAGTATTGTAGATCCCAACTTTTGTGTAGATAAGGAGATGATGATATTAGTGAGTAGTATAGATCCCAACTTTTGTATAAGTATACGGGATGTTAGTATGAAAGTGATATATATAAAAATCACTTAGATAAAAATGTAACCCGATGAATAGTTAATATAATGTTGTGTTTTATGAAACCCGTTGTGAACTTTATATGCGTTATGACATGAACATAAGTTAGCGTGTTTATGTGTTATTTTCTTTTTATTTATAGAAAATGGCACCAAGAAGAAGATCACAGGCAGAAATATATAGTGAAGGAGAATAGAATGAGGTTAACTCTATGCAGCAGTTTGTAGACTTGTTATTAAGGGCATTGTAGGATCGTCCAGTAGGAAACTGAAACCCACCCACAACTCAGAACACGTCTTTTAAAGATTTTAAGAGTGTAGGACCTCCCAAATTTAAGGGGACCACCAAGTCAATAGAGGCTCAGGGGTGGATAAAAGAGATTGAGAAAGCTTTTGTCATAACTAGGGTCGACGAAGATCAAAAGACAGTCTTTGCCACGTATCTAATGAAGGGTGAGGCTAACTTCCGGTGGAAAGCTAACCAAGCCCAAACGGGGGAGGGAATAGTGTCATGGGATAAGTTGAAGGAGTTATTCTTCAAGAACTATTTTCCAAGGAGTTTGCAGGGACGTAGGAAAGTATGATTCCTGGAATTAAAGTAGGGGGACATATCGGTACCCCAATATGCAGCCAAGTTCAACGAACTAGCCAGGTTTGCTCCGCATCAAGTTGATACAGAGGAACGAAAGACAAGAAGGTTCGAGCAGGGTTTAAAACCTTGGTTGTGTAACAAGTTGTTGGTGCTTCAGATTGAGACCTTTGCTCAAATTCTAGAGAAGGCAATAATAGCAGAAGGCGGAAGTGAAGCCTTGAATAAGTTTAAGAAAAATAAACAAAGGGAGGAAACTTCAAAGGAGAGAGTAGTACAGGAGGGGTTAATAATAATAATAATAAGAGGAAATGGAGTAATAATAATAGTAGTAGGAAAAAATAGTAAAGAGGGAGAGAATAAAAAGAAAGGGGAAGCATGTAAAATATGTGGTAAGAGCCACATGGGGACATGCTTGAAGGGGAAGAATGTCTGCTATAATTGCGGACAAGAGGGATATTTTGCTACTAATTGTCCAAGCCCAAAGAAGAATGGGTGCTTCATTTGTGGAGCCCTAAACCATCAGGCAAAGAATTGCCCAAGGAAAGGAGCAGAGATGGGAGGAGGAAACAGGGCGGGTAATAACGCCAAGCTGACTATAACCAGACCGGTGGCTCAGAGCCGACCCACGACGAGGACGTTTAATATGACTGTTAGAGATGCGGTGGCATCGCAGGACGCCGTGTCAGGTATCTGATAAGTGCATAATATTCATTTATTTTCATTCCTATATATTTAGTTTATTGCATGTTTTATTGTTTATATGCACTTATTAGGTTGTTTATTGATTTTAGGAGGATTCGAAGTCAAAAGTGGAGAAAGATGGAAAATCGGAGCTAAAACGAGAAAAAGACGAAAAATTAGAAAATGGTGTTCTCGCCCCGGCGGGAGTTTTGGCCTAGGATCTCTCGCCCCGGCGAGGAAAGCTCTGCTCATGTTCACCCTAGCGCATGCAAAATTCGCCCCGACCCAGACCTCTCTAGAGTTTCTCGCCTCGGCGAGAAAAGCAAGTACAAATTCTTTGCCTCGGCGCGAGTTCGCCCTGGCGAGAAAACAAAGGCTTAAATTGGCGCCCCGACGAGGATGGTCGATGTTGACCAGATTTGACCAGCTTTGACTTTTTGGAATTTTGAGGATTTCTACTCCGAATTGGATTTTTATTTCTAGGAGACTTAAGATATTATCTTAGGACTATAAATAGATATTTTTAGTTAGATATTAGTATCCACATCTTGACAACTATAATTGTAACCCTAATTAGAGGAGATTAAAGGCATGTCAGGCTAAACTATTACTTTCAGTTCTAAGGGATGTTGAACCTTTTTCATAATTAACGATTTAATCAGGTTTTATTTATTTATTCCTTCTTGCATGAGATTTATTCTGATAATCTGTTTTAACTGATTACATGTTATTTAATCTTTTGATTTGATTTGGCCAATTGAATTAATTTGATTAATATCATCTGCTAGATTAAGATATAGTATTAAGCAAACGATATTATATCTGATCATGGGTAGCAATTAATAGTACTTGATTATGGACAAGATTTTGAGTATTATTAAGATTATTAGAAGGCAAGTTAAATAATTCCTGATTGTGTTATTGTTGGTTGGAATAACCTAATTCTCTAATTCTTCATGCTGCTGTTATATTAAATCTAGACTGATAGTTCTAGGTTATATGATAGTTAGAATCTCATGAGGTGATTGTCACAGTGGATTTACACGTAAGGAGAATTTCGGATAATTAGCGATTACGGTTATCTAGGGTTATTAATCTCATTGAAGGATAAATATTGTTAAACTTAACTTTTCCATAATTGTGATAGGGAGATACTGAACTGAAAAACTGAAGCTTTTTATTCATTGATAATTCTTAATTGTTTTTGTTAGTTTAGTTAATCAAACTCAAAACCCCCTCATCAATAAAAATATTAGATTAAATAAAAGATTAATTCACTTCTCTGTGGGATCGATCCTTGCTTGTCATTATACTAAGTTTTGTGCTAGTAGAGTGTTAGTAAAATATTAATTTTGGAGTGTGAAACGACAACTCCCAAATTTTGGCGTCGTTGCCGGGGAGGTGCTATTTATCTTTATTTATTCTTCATTTTATTTCATTTTATTTTTGTTTAATATTGTAGTTTATGACATGATCCTCTCAATCCGATGATTTGAATTTTGATCTAGAAATTGAGAAAACTGGGCTAAGGAAAGAAGCTCGTCAAACTCAAGGCATCACTGCAGATTCAGACGAAGTTCCATCACCGGGACTCAACATAGCACTCGAATTACTGTTAAATACATCATCCACTGAATCAGAGGAAGAAGAAGAGATGGCAGTGCCAAATAATAATAGAACACTCAAAGAATTAACCACTCCTAATCTCAATCAACAACCCTTATACATTAAATATCCTACCTTAACTGCTGCTTTTGAACTTAAATCGGGACTAATTCATCTTTTGCCTACTTTTTGTGGTCTCACAGATGAAGATCTGTACAAGCACTTAAAGGAATTCCATGTGGTTTGCTCCACCATGAAGCCACATGGAGTAACTGAGGATCAAACCAAGCTAAGGGCGTTTCCATTTTCACTAGCGGATCTAGCAAAGGACTAGCTGTACTATCTTCCTTCAGAGTCAATACAGTCATGGAATGACATGAAAAGGTTATTCTTGGAGAAGTATTTTCCTGCTTGCCAACATCAGGAAGGAGATATACGACATTCGACAGTTCAACGGAGAGATGCTGTATGAGTATTGGGAAAGGTTTAAAAAATTGTGTTCCAGTTGTCCTCCCCATCAAATAGATGATCAACACTTGATTCAGTACTTTTATAAGGGATTATCATTAATGGATCGGAGTATGATCGATGTTGCAAGTGGAGGAGCACTAGTAGATAAAACACCAGAGGCTACAAGGGCTTTAATTGCAAATATAGCTGCTAATTCTCAGCAGTATGGGACAAGGAATAATCGTGCACCTGCAAGAGTGAATGAGATGACCACGAGCAATCTTGAACAATAAATTTTTGATTTCACTGCGATGGTTAGACAAATGGCTACAGGAAATGCACCAGCAGTAAAAGTTTGTGGGATTTGTTTAATGGGTGGTCATAGTACTGATTCTTATCCGACATTGCAAGAAGATGAAACCACACAACAAGCCAATGCGATGGGAAACTATCAGGCACAACCTCAACAGAAGTATGACCCATATTCAAATACTTACAATCCAGGATGGAGGGATCACCCTAACCTTAGTTATGGAGGTAATAGGCCACCAGCGCAAGGGTTCCCACAAGGCTCTCAACCAACTCAACCCCAATATCAACCTAGACAAGCAGCTCCTGCAAATTTTAGAACATCTTTGGAAGACATGTTCAAGGCATTTATGAGTCAAACACAGCAGTTCCAGCAGGAAATGAAAAATTCTGTTCAAGACTTGAGAAATCAGATAGGTCAACTTGCCACCACAGTAGGGAGGTTGGATTCTCAAGGTTCAGGAAAGTTGCCCTCCCAAACAGTTATCAATCCAAAGGAGAATGCTAGTGCGATTACACTAACGAGTGGAAAAGAGTTGGAAGTACCCAAAGCAGTTATGAAACTTGAAGAGGAAAAGGTTAAAGAGGACACTGAGACACCGAGGGAAACTGTTACCCCATCTACTTCAGTTAAGACCCCACCATTGCCGTTCCCACCTAGAATACACAAAATTTCAAAGGAGGAAAAAGAAAAGGAAATTTTGGAAACCTTCAGGAAGGTAGGAGTAAATATTCCTCTTTTGGAGGCCATCAAACAAGTGCCCAGGTACGCAAAGTTTTTGAAAGAATTGTGCACTAACAAAAGAAAATTGAAAGATGATGAAAAAGTCACTGTAGGAGAGAATGTGTCAGTAGTGCTTCAAAGAAAAATGCCCCTTAAATGTAAAGATCCATGCTAGATCTAGGAGCTTCAATAAATGTCATGCCATTATCTGTATTTGCTTCTTTAAATCTAGGACCTTTGAAACAAACTGGTGTTATCATTCAGCTTGCTGATCGTACTAACACTTACCCTCAAGGGGTAATTGAAGATGTCTTGGTGCAGGTAAATCAATTAATTTTTCCTGCAGATTTTTATATTGTGGATATGGAAGATGATAGATCTCCAAATCCCTCATATATCTTGTTAGAAAGGCCATTCTTGAAAACAGCTAGGACAATGATCGATGTGTACAATGGGACATTGACCATGGAATTTGATGGAGAGAAAATTCAGTTCAATATATATGACGCCATGAGGTACCCTAGTGATGTTAATCATGTTTTTGCCATTGACATCATTGATTCTATAGTGCAGGGATCTTTTGAACAAGAACATAGGGAAAGCTTGGAGATGGCTATCACTAACAACTTGGACATTGATAAAGAGGAGGAATTTGACCAGAATCAGGAATTGAAGGAAGTTGTGGCTGCATTGCACTCTTTACCAAAATTCACAGATAAGTATGCAGTTCAATCAATTCAATTTCCCGTTTCTCATAAAAAATGGTTACCATCTATGGAGCAAACTCCAATCTTAGAATTGAAACCCTTACCTGCTCACTTGAAATATGCATATTTAGGGACTAATGAAACTTTACCTGTGATTATTGCTAGTAATCTAACCAAAGTGCAGGAAGAGAAATTGTTAAGAATCTTAAGGGACCATGTCATAGTGTTTGGTTGGACAATAGCAGATGTCAAAGGTATAAGCCCCGCGATGTGCATGCATAGGATTCTTTTGGTAGATGGAGCAAAGCCCACGAGAGAAGCACAACGAAAATTAAATCCACCCATGATGGAGGTAGTCAAGAAAGAGGTTATTAAATTACTTGATGCAGGTATAATCTACCCCATTTCTGATAGTCAGTGGGTGAGTCTAGTACAGGTAGTTCCGAAGAAGTCTGGAATAACTGTCATCATGAATGACAATAATGAGTTAGTGCCCACACGGATGCAAACAGGATGGAGAGTGTGTATTGACTACAGGAAATTAAATGTTGTAACTAGAAAAGACCACTTTCCTCTTCCCTTTGTTAATCAAATGCTAGAAAGATTAGTGAGGCATACTTATTATTGCTTTCTAGATGGTTTTTCAGGTTATAATCATATTGTGATTGCGCCCGAAGACCAGGAAAAGACCACATTCATGTGTCCATTTGGTACTTTTACATACCAGAAGATGTCATTTGGACTTTGCAATGCACCAGGTACTTTCCAACGATGTATGGTAAGCATTTTTTTGATCTTTTAAAAAATTGCATCGAGGTCTTTATGGATGATTTCACAGTACATGGTGATTCTTTGGATTTGTGTTTGGATGATTTAACTTGTGTGCTAGATAGATGTTTGGAAACTAACCTTGTTCTTAATTGGGAAAAGTGTCACTTTATGGTAGAACAGGGTATAATGCTTGGTCATGTTATGTCAGCTAAAAGTTTAGAAGTTGATAAAGCTAAGATAGATAGTGTGCCTGCTTTGCCTTACCCCGCTAGTGTGCTGGAGATTCGCTCTTTTCTTGGACATGCATGTTTTTATCGGAGATTCATCAAGGACTTGTCTAAAATAGCTCTGTCATTATGTAAGTTGATACAAAAAGATGTGGAATTCCAGTTCGATGAAGCGTGCAAGGAGGCATTTAACAAGTTGAAGAGCCTATTGACCTCCGCACCTATGATTCAACCACCAAATTGGAGTCTTCCCTTTGAAATAATGTGTGATGCCAACAATTATGTAGTCAGAGCTATTTTGGGCCAAAGAGTTGACAAAGTTGTCCATGCCATCTACTATGCCTCTAGAACATTGAATGGAGCTAAGATTAACTACTCGACAACAAAAAAAAACTTCTATCTGTTGTTTTTACTTTAGATAAATTTGATCTTATTTACTTGGCACTAAAGTTGTAGTTTATTCTGACTATGCATCTCTCAGGTATTTGTTAACCAAGAAGGACTCTAAACCCAGGATTATCAGATGGATTCTGCTGTTGCAGGAATTTAACTTGGAAATCAAGGATAAGAAGGGAGCGGATAACTTGGTAGCAGATCGCTTGAGTAGACTGGTGAGAGATGAGGAGGCATTACCATTGTATGATTCCTTTCCAGATGAGCATCTCTTTTCTATTCAGGAGGAATTGCCTTGGTATGCTAACATTATCAATTATTTAGCAAGTGCATATATTCCCAATGAATTTTCTATAAACCAAAAGGATAAGCTTAGGAGTGATGCAAGACATTATGTTTGGGATGATCCATATCTGTGAAAATTTTGTGCTGATCAGATAATCTGTAGATGTGTACCTAATACTAAAACATTGTCTATTCTAACCTTTTGCCATTCCTATGCTTGTGGAGGTCATTTTGGACCCAAAAGAACTGCTCATAAGGTTTTAGACAGTGGTTTTTATTGGCCAACAATTTTTAAGGACTCATATCTATTTTGTAAATCATGCGAGAATTGTCAACGAACAGGTAACATATCACATCGAAATCAAATGCCACAAACCCCCATTTTAATTGTTAAGATTTTTGATGTTTGGGGTATTGATTTCATGGGACCTTTTCCTGTTTCTCATGGTAATATTTACATTCTTTTAGCTTTTGACTATGTTTCTAAATGGGTAGAAGCTAAAGCCACCAGGACTGATGATTCTAAAGTTGTTACAGATTTTGTCAAAACTAACATATTTGTCAGATTTGGAACTCCTAGAGCTATCATCAGCGATAAAAGAACTCACTTTTGCAACAAGATGCTAGCGGCACTTTTCAAGAAATACAATATTTTGCATAAGATTTCTACATCTTATCATCCGCAAAGCAATGGTCAGGCTGAAGTATCTAACCGGGAAGTGAAATCCATATTGGAGAAAGTCGTCAAGCCAAACATAAAATATTAGAGTCTGCGATTAGAAGATGCATTGTGGGCGTATAGAACTGCGTACAAAATCCCTATTGGTATGTCTCCATATAGGCTGGTTTTTGGGAAGTCATATCATCTACCTGTGGAGTTAGAACACAGAGCTTTCTGGGTGATCGAACAATCTAATATGAGTTTAGATGAAGCGGGGATACATAGGAAGTTCCAACTATAAGAACTAGAAGAGATAAGGAATGAAGCATATGAGAGTTCTAGACTTTACAAGAATAAGACAAAGGTTTTCCACGATAAGCAGATTTTGAGGAAAAATTTCATTGTTGGACAACAAGTTCTTCTATTCAATTCGAGGCTGAAGTTATTTCCAGGTAAGTTACGCTCTCGTTGGGAAGGTCTATTTGTTATTACTAATGTGTTCTCTCATGGTGCTATAGATATACAGAATCCAAAGACAGGGAAAGTATTTAAGGTCAATGGACATAGGCTGAAACCATTCCATGAAGGATTTTCGATGGAGAATGTGGAGATGGTAGATCTAGTGGATCCGATCTATGATTGATTGAGAAAAAGACGTGTCGGGTTAACAACGTTAACCAAATGCGCTGCTTGGGAGGCAACCCAAGACATCAAATTTGCTTTTCTATCCCTTGTTATTTATTTATTTGCTTTTTAGTTATTTCTCATGTCTTTTGCATGATTGTCTTACATTGGGGACAATGTAAGGTTTGAGTGTAGGGGAGAGGTTTAGGGTAGATTAATAGGTTAGTTTATTTATGCTTTAATAGGTTCGGTTTGGAAATATTTGTCTTTTGCCTAAATTTTTGATCTATTTGGCCAAGTTTTTAAAGGTTTTTGGGTTTAAGAATGAGAATTGATGCCATTGATAGAATTTGTTTAATGTTGAATTAATTGATAAATGATGGTAACTGAGTTAGAATCTATAGTTGACTGACTTAGATTGAGTTGGTATTGCATGCGTATTTGAGTATGAGATATATGTTTACTTGACTGAGTTATTTATGGAGTTGACTTTGTGCACTGATTTCATGATTTAGAACTGTTTAACTGTTTATCTTGTTTGCAGGACCTTGTGAAAAAAAATTAGAAATTTGAAAAAGAATTGAAAAAAAAACTGAGAAGAAATTTTTTGTCTCAAAAGGAAAACATGTGGTGGGTTGAGATGGAGCGTAAAACGCACTCACCTATAAACACATGCAACGAGAAGGAGCGTAAAACGCACTCGTTGGTGAGAAGATAAGTGAGATGGAGCATAAAATGCACTCACTTAAGAAAAAAATGAGAAAGGTGAAATGGAGCATAAAATGCATTCACCTGAGTGAAAGAAAAAAATGAATAGCAGAAAAAAACATGTTCTGGGTTTGAGTCAGTGTGCACGGTTGTTGTTCCATATGAACTAAGTTGGGTATTTGTGTTAATCATAGGAGATGCTTATGTGATTTCAATTTGATTTAGGGATGTTGAGTGGGGAATGATGAGGTTATTGTTATGAGTTGATTGATAAAGTATTGATCAAACTTCTGTTGATTGGTGTTAATGTTCATGGATGGTAATTAAATTTGAACCTTTGGGAGTTTGGTTGAAAAGAATTCAAATGATTTCAATATAATCTTTGTTTTAGTTTACACGAGAACGTATAAAGACTAAGTGTGGAGGAATTTGATAAGTGCATAGTATTCATTTATTTTTATTCCTATATATTTAGTTTATTGCATGTTTTATTGTGCATATGCACTTATTAGGTTGTTTATTGATTTCAGGAGGATTCGGAGTCAAAAGTGGAGAAAGATGGAAAATCGGAGCTAAAACGAAAAAAAGACAAAAAATTGGAAAATGGTGTTCTCGTCCCAGCGGGAGTTTTGGCCTAGGATCTCTCGCCCTGGCGAGGAAGGCTCTGCTCATGTTCGCCCCAGCGCGTGTTGAATCCTCCTCGGCCCAGACCTCTCTAGAGTTTCTCTCCCCGACGAGAAAAGCAAGTACAAATTCTTCGCCCCGGCGAGAAAACAAAGGCTTAATTTGGCGCCCCGACGAGGATGGTCGATGTTGACCAGATTTGACCAGCGTTGACTTTGTGGAATTTTGAGGATTTCTACTCTGAATTGGATTTTTATTTCTAGGAGACTTAAGGTATTATCTTAGGACTATAAATAGATATTTTTAGTTAGATATTAGTATCCACATCTTGACAACTACAATTGTAACCCTAATTGGAGGAGATTGAAGGCATGTCAGGCTAAACTCTTACTTTCAGTTCTAAGGGATGTTGAACCTTTTTCATAATTAATGGTTTAATCAGGTTTTATTTATTTATTCCTTCTTGCATGAGATTTATTCTGATAATCTATTTTAACTGATTACATGTTATTTAATCTTTTGATTTGATTTGGCCAATTGAATTAATTTGATTAATATCATCTGCTAGATTAAGATATAGTATTAAGCAAATGATATTATATCTGATCATGGGTTGCAATTAATAGTACTTGATTGTGGACAAGCTTTTGAGTATTATTAAGTTGCGTTGTCTTCTTTATCCTTATCGCTAACACGCTTGTAGATCATTATTGAGGAATGTGCGTTAAGGTTTATAACCTTTGTCAAAAAACCTACCACTGATGTGTCAGGATTCTGCACTCTACGCTTTTGGACGAACAGACCTCCAATGAGAAAACGTAGAGTTGGTCTTGTGATCGTTAAGTAGCTTCACTAAACGATTTCTGCCTTATGATTTGTAGTATCTCTGTGATATGGCTTTACGATCTGGCTCTTCACTCAACAATCTCTTGAATACTTCACTTCTTTACTTTATGATCTTAGAGTGAGTCCAGTCTTTACTCAACGAATTATTAGCTTCAGCTATTACAAAGATTTACAAGGCTACGATTTAGGATCAACCTAAAAAATTTGATCCCTAACTAAGTCCTTTTACACATAATTCTCTTAAGGACTTTACAAAACTTACTTGTTTATACAAATATACGTTAATACCATTGTCATCATCAAATTAAGAAGAGGTACACATAAATGCAGGTACTAACATATATAATCAAATATAAATTTAGTGTTATAAGATTCTGGTATTGCGATTTTATATATATATAGACACACACACACACACACTGAGATATCAAGTATCATTTAATTGATTAAATCTTTATACTTGATACATACATATTACAGGTATCTGTGCTCATATATAGTCATTCATTTATACTTGTGACATAATATAAAAGTTAGTTTTAACTTTTATATCAAAAGCTTAAACTAATATATCTGCTTATTTCAAGAAGCTCATATTAATCTTATAAAAGTTTTTACACTTTTATAAACTGCACTAAATTGGTATATTTGCTTATTTAAAAAGCAAATATCAAACTTATAAAAGTATTTGCACTTTTTTAAACCGCGCTTAAACTATACATCTGCTTATTTCAGAAACACATACAAGTCTTTGGACTTTTTGCAAACTGTACTTAAATATCTATCTGCTTGATTAGAAGCATATATCAAATTAATAAAAGTCTTTGTACTTTTATTAAACTACATAAAATTTAAATTTGCTTATCATAGAAGTGAATTCTCTGTCTATTAAAGTTATTGAGCTTTTATAAATATTGCAATGAATTATATACATCTGCTTATATAAGAAGCATTCAATCAAATTAAAGTTTTTTTTGAAGAGGTATTAGGGTTTGTTTATTTTTGTATTTGTGAGCAAAATAGTAATCCTAAGACTAATACCAAAGTCGTAGAGAGGTCAATTGGAGGTTAGGTCTCTAGTGCACTTGTGAGGTAAGAGATGTAATGCTCCCAAATTCAAATACTTGTACCTCGAATCTGGTGCTTTACGATCCACCTCATACATCATACAATAAACATCTCACATCGGAATAATAGAAATATTTACATTGATATAATATAAATACTCTCGTCCCAAGTCTCGAAACCATTACTAATACACCACACAACTAAGCTTATAACATAATAAGTCTTAGTACATAAACCAAAACCATTACCCTATAGCAGTACAAAGCTATTCCACAGCCTTGCCTTAGCCTTTATCCCTTCCCGAACTATTGCCTCGTTTGGTCTTAACTGTAATATTTAAGAAAAGCAAGAGTGAGCAATAAGTTTGCTCAACAAGTATAATAGCAATAGAGGTGAACAATCATATGTAAAGTTTCATAATCCACAAGAAAAGGATTATAACGGTCGTAGATAGTTTAAGAACTTGTATGTGAAGGTTACGTGCGAACAAAATAAGTTTCAATAATTCTCAATTCAATTCTCAGTACAACGGGTGAGTCACTATGGACTGTAGGATTTTTAGAAGAATTCAAAGATTCCAATATTTTCAAATTGATGAATATTCAAACACTAAGTAGTCACTATGGACCATGAACTCCTGCATGAATTAACAGCATTTCACTGAAAATCCAAAAAAATAAGTACAATAGGTGATCAGCCTAAAGTACCATATGTTATGTATAACATTCAAACATGTTCTTCACGTACGTGTTAGTCCCCCGATGTTATATAGTTTCCCCTTCTATGAGGGTTGTTCAGCTCAGCAGATTATAAGAGTCCACATCAAAGCAATTGGTTTGGATCGCTTTCTACTACATGGGTATTGGTCTAGCCGAATGAAATGACATAAACACTTTTTTCAACATATTTCGGAACAATTAATACGTTCAATGCTCGCAATAGGGTTCAAATGATCATTCAAGAATATAATTATGATTTAAATCAAGTTTTAGAGTATATACAATAATATCCATGAATTCAGATAACACAAGAATCGTTCTATCCAATAATTTATTTGTACGATCAACAAGAGTACAAATTTAGGTACTGGCCTATGTGACACCCCCAAATTCGGGTACTTCGTTTCCTCAGGATTTGGTGTTCACTATCCATAAACAACACATCACATCTAACTACCCATTCAATCATAATGGAAATACTATAAATAAAAATAGAAATCTCCCATTACGGGTTACAACATCATTCATAATTAAATCCCAGGTCATCTAACCTTAAATAAACATCAGTGCGGAAAACATAAATGAAGTCTATTACATAAACAACAATAAAGCAAGTACAACAAGTCTTCATCACTTGTTTGCTTTTCCTTTTCCTTTACTAGTGGAAGGCTCGTCAGTTCTTTCAACCTTAGCTGCAATGTTATTATGCAAGGGTGGACAATAATTGCCCAGCAAGTATAACAACAACAGTAATAATAACATGCGAAATAATTAATGGATATTGAATAATCGAAGATTTAGCTTTTGAGTCAAGAATGTAAGACAAGATTCAAAAGAACGTCTGAGGGTCTTAAGACCACGAACTATGTCCCAGGTTATCAAGTAATTCTACTTTAAACCTTTAACAGTCGTAAGACTATATGGACCTTGCTTCTCGTACTCAGGGGGATCAGCCCTTTGTATCATGTATGTGCACAACATCTTAACGCTAACGCGTAAATAAAATCTCCTGTATAAGGGTTGTTCATCTCAGTTTGACATCGGAGTCCGCACCAAAGGAAGTTTGGTTTGGATTTACGTCAATAACGTTTCTAGAATTTAGAACGCTCATCAACTATGGACTAGTCGAATCAATAAGGGTTCGCTAGTCAATCAAGGTTCAAAAGGTATAATTCGAGAATCAAAACTAAATCTCACAAAAGTTACGATTGAATACGTTCTATATAACTGAAGCATTGCAAAGAGGAAATTAAAAACGTCTCATTGAATCCATGAAATTGAATGGAATAAAAACAATAACTTGCTTAAGAAGTAATAGCATTATGAATCTTGTATTCTATGATAATGAAATTTAGAAACTTGCGTAAACGTAAAAGTAAGGATAAGATACTTGCCTCGTGCGTAGACTATAAATTTAAGACTCACGTTTCTCTAATCAACCTATACATTCCGTTTATAAAACAGTAACAATAATTAGTTACAGTATTATAAACACTTCAGAACTCATTCTCATCCAAAATTTCTATTTTAATAGCTCAGTTGACATCGAACAATCCATGGGTTTATGCTTACCACCCATTACAGTATTTTAGCATTCATTTTATACCTTAGCCTAAGCTTTAGGTATATCTACGATATCATAACATGATCTCAAAGAAAGAAGAAAATTTTTACTCTCGTCTTTTTACTCTTTTTTTTTTTTTTTTTTTAGTTCCCGCCGGGGCGAGAAAATCCTTCACAAAAATATCGTCGGGGTGAGCTCTCGCCGGGGCGAGGAATTGCTTCACAAAATTCTCGCCGGGGCGAGGAATTTCTTCACAGAATTCTCGCCGGGGCGAGCTCCCCGCCGGGGCGAGGGATCCCTTTGCAAAATTCTCGTCGGGGCGAGAATTACGAATTCCAGTTTCTGCAGTTCGCGAAGAACGCAGAAACAGGCCAAAATTTCTCAATCTTGTTATTCTTACGTCAAATTAAACATGCCCAATTATCATATATGGCATGAAATCAAAACCCATTCCATAAACAGTGATTTTAACATCACAGATAATCTATACAACCCAATTTAAAGACCAAAAAAATCTAACTGTTCATACTTACTATGAAGTTTTGATACAGTTAACAAAATTAATCGCAGTAAATTCGTTTCTTAACCAAATTAATCCGTTTAAGTTTCATTCTTTTCGTTTTTACATGCATAGACATAATCAGTAATCAATTTAACCAGTTAACATGTAAATCAAGTACCAATTTCGTACATTTAAACCATGTTCATAAGTAACTACTCTGTAATTTCAGAACTTGTAATTAAAGCATGATTTCATGGATTTAATTACTCTAAATCATATATAAACCATACAAAACACATCAAAGCATACTTACAATCATCTAACATCAATTATTTAAAGATTTAGCCATAGAAATCAAATTACAGGAAATACAGAAAACTCTAAACATACGTTCATGGAATAAACTCATCAGAACATAAATTAAAAACTTAATTTAGAAGGATTACCTTCAATTAAATGCTTTAAATGATGCAAGGAGATGAATGATTTCTTCAATTCTCCAATTCCTCACAAATCTCTCTCTTTTCTCTCTGTATTGGCTTTTTGGAAACTGATGAATATTAGATAATAAGAATACGTATAATATAAACTGATTAAACATGGGTGTCAGTTAATTCATCATGGTTAACTGACCCCAACTTCCTTAAGGCCTCGTTTGGCTTGCTTAAAAAAACTCTTCTTTTGGTTTATTTTAATAAATAACTTATTATATAGTTTCATGTCACACTTTAATCAACTAAATAATCTCACTAAAATCAAATAAATAAAATAGAATAATTCTTCATTAAATCACATAGTCATATAAATAAAATTCTCATTTATTAATAATGACAATTTACTAAATCTCTAATTAATAATTAAATTAATTAGAAATAACATTATACTTATTTAAATAATGTATTTAATCGAATAAATTCAATTAAACACACACTTTAAATATAAAAATTCTCCACATTAATCTAATTAATGTAACACATATAATTAAATTAATCTACCACAAATTCATCAATAAATCAATTAATTCAACAATCAAATCATCGAAAAATATTTATTCAATCAATTAAGTTACAAGATTCTCGTTTGTCACAGCCTACGTAGTCGACTCTTTCCGACTTTGATCCTTTATCCTTTGAACAACCTATGTTCATCATGATTATCTAACGATTAATCTCTATTAACCCTCAAATATAATCCTAATTGATCTAACATACTAGTCTCATACAAGTATGGTTCACAAATATATCGACTCTTATTTCATTTAATTAATTATTTCTTTGGTCGTTACTCCCTTTATTACATCATTTAGTCTTCACAATTAATACATCTTCACTCCATTTACTACAAAGAAAATAATCTCTTTATTATTTTATTTGTTTATTTAATTGTTCACATTTTATTTTATTTATTCATGACTCGTTGCATAAATAAGGTATTCTTACTTTACTTGTTAATATTTAATCATTCTTTAGATAATTTTCTTAACCGATAATCCGACCTTATTGGTCCACAAATAAAATAATTTAAATTATTACTTTATTTGTTTAATCCATAATTAGAGTTGTCTCTACATTTCATTAGTTCACAATTAAATAACCTTTAATATTATTTAATTGTTTATTGTTAATCCATAATTAAAATAATTATTAACCCTTAATATTATTTTAATTATCCACAATTAAAATATTCTTTAATATTATCTTAATTGTTTGCAATTTATTAATCCACTATTTTAATTGTTTATACTTTATTAATCCACAATTAAAATAATCTTTATTGTTATTTTAATTGTTTACACTTTATTAATCCACAATTAAAATAATTTTTATTATTATTTTAATTATTTAATCATAGTTAAAGTAATCTTTAATGTATAATTAAAATAATATTTTAATATTATTTTAATTATTTATTATTAATAAATTATAATTATTATTTTATTTTATTTATTTATTAATGTTTTTATTTTTTTTAACCCATTTGACCTGACTCGGTCCAACCTGATCCGATCCGGATCCGGGTCAACTGAAAAATGGGACCAACGCCTAGGCGCTTAGATTTGGCTTAGAGAGAGCGCCTAGGCGCACCCTAGTAGAAGGGCCAAGTTCAATGTTTTTTCAACATTTTGTTTTTTTTTACCCCTTTTGATTCAATCTTTCATAACTTACTCATTTTAGATCCAAATGAGCTCAAATTAATTTTATCATCTCATAAACTCATATATCTTCAATATTCAAATTCTTAAATAAATTTTCAAAATATTTATTTAGCCAAAATGTTGGTTCTTTAAGCTAGGGTTCTTATTTCGACATACTTTACTAGAAAATTCACCATAAATCCATTTCAACTCCGTTTTCGATGATTCCACTTGGGTTGTTTTTGTATTTTATAGGTCTTTAACATTAGATTTTTAGATCACACAAATAACTTGCACATTTTATTTTATTTAGCTCTAAATCTCATGTTTTCAAGTATTCTAGTTTAGGTTTTGTGTTCACATGCATTCTTCTTGTTCCTTTGGACATAAAATCACATGCAAGGTATATGAATCACATATTCTCCTTCTAATATCCATCCTTATATCTTTGGATCATTCATGATCCCACAACAAATAGTACTCCCACAACCAAGCATGCATTTTCTACTTATAAACAAAATATACTAACTTAACCTACAAAATTAAAGGTAGGTTATGGTCATACCTTCTTAATGCTCTTTTCTATTAGTAATAAAGCCTGAGTAACTCTCCACTTTCTCCTTCCTTCTTGAATTCCCTTTGAGCTACCAAAGTGCAAGAGTCCTTCTTTGTTTCTTCTTTTTCTCTCAATTTTCTCTAACTCTCTCTAATACTCAGAATTTGCAAGTAAGGAAGTAAACTTGGATGAAGAAATAGGTGCCTCCTATTTATAGAAAAATTATTATCCAATAACCAAGTTATTAACCAAAGGTAGAAGAGTATTTGGTGAAAAGTTTCACCAAACCTCCTCTTTAAGTACATCTAGCCCAATGGTCTAGTTAATCATTCTCCCACATGGCCAAACTTGCAAGGATGAACAAAATTTTTAGTATTTTAGCTCTTAGGGGAGGGTGTTTTATACATATATATATATATATATATATATATATATATATATATATATAATACTTGCTTACTCTTACACTTATACACACACACACACACACACACACACACACACACACACACATATATATATATATATATATATATATACACACACACACATACACATACACATACACATTACCACCAATTCTATTACTCATTGGGCTAATCCAAAATAATATTCATTGGGCCACTAATTTAATTCAATTTGGGCCATGCACAATTACTCCTACCAATTGGGCTTAAACAACACCAATTACTTAGATCATAATTCCCAACACTTTTAAACATATCACATTGGACCTAATTTAAGTGCCCACATTTGTCTATCATACTAATCAATCATTTCTCAATTAATTTACCTTAAGTAATTTAATCAATTTATCTTATTTATTATGTCACACAAGGCATATCACATAAGCTTAATTAAGCTCATCATCATGATTACCACATTTTCCAATTTCCACATACTTAACTCAATTTTAATTGAATTATTGAGGTTCACATATAATTTTTAAACGTACTCATTTCCATTTCTAATATTATTTACAAAATTCTTGGGTATTACATCATTCCCCCTTTATAAAGATTTCGTCCTCGGAATCGATACAAGGTTACACAAAGAGATGGGGATAATCCCCCCTCATCCTATCTTCTAACTCTCACGTAGTCTCCTCAACATTGTGCACTACAAAAAAATGGACATTCGGCAACGATTTTTCGGGCAACGACTTATAAAGTCGTTGCCAAAAATGCATATTTAGCAACGAAATTTGTCATTCGTTGCAGTTTGTGAAAGACTTTCATTTTTTGTAACAAAATTCATAGGTCGTTGCAAAATTTCGTTGCCAATTCATTGGTGGGAAAAAAAAATCCCGCGTATTTATTTTTTTGTTGCCGATGTGTTGGCAGTAAAAATTTATTTTCCGCTACTTGATTTTTCCTCATCATGGGCAACGAAAGGTTTTTTGTTGCTATATTTCGTAGCCTAATATGGACCACATTCATTGTCAACAATTTTTCTTTTGTTGCGTCATCTGTACAATTTTTTGCAACGATTATTAAAATGTTGCCCTAAATTAAGATAGCCCCAATAAGCACATTTCGCCCTTTTTTTCCAAAACGTGTCGTTTTGTATTTTTAAATTATTATTTATTTTATTGTTGTTTGAATAACTCGTTATACACGAGACTATAAGTAATGATATTCACATTCCTAGTTTTTGTCATATTCGTTTATTAATTTTATCATGAAATCATCTGAAAACCACAAACTAAATAAAATAAAACAAAATAATAAAATTAAAAATATGATAATAATATCATAAGTATGTGTGCGGATATGTATATTACATATATAATTCTGTAATATATATTATCTAATACATTAAACAGTTCAATAAGTATCTAAAAAATCAAGAACAATATTAATTCGAACTTGTATAAGTATCTAAAACATTAACTTTCTGTTGATAAGAAAGATCAATATACTCAAACTGGTACCTCTAGGACTGATTATTGGGTTATAACTGAACCGAATAGACTATTCGGTTATAACCGAAAACCAAATTTAATAAAATTTTAATATCCAAACAACTAACCGAATTATCAAATAATCGAATAACCAAAAACCGAATTTCCTATTCAGTTATTTCGGTTAATAACCGAAATTAAATTTCATTTTTTTTTCAAACAAAAAAAAATCATTTCAATTTTTCAATACTAAAGCTTCCAATCAATAATTAAATAATTAACAACAATCAACAACCACAACAATTTTTAATCTTAACAAAGTTTAATGGTTTAAAATTAACAATACATAATCCATAATTTAACGAAGTCTATCTAAATGCATTATGCATCCAGGACCAGCAGAGAGCAGAACAGCTTCAGCTTGGTAGCTTGCAGTGCACCAACACTCCAGCGGACCAACAGTCAGCAGACCACCTGCAAGCCTGCACTAGCAGCCTAGCAAGTCCAGCACTCTAGCTACAAGCCTGCACCAACAAGGAGGCATTAATATTTTGACCACTTAAAGACTAAACTGAAGTGTTCCCTAAACAACAGCTATGATGCAAGAGTAAAAAGAACTCATCAGATCTAAACACAAGGATGCAACACACACATCCTGTAGCTGAACAAAGAAATGAATCAGTATTAAACTCTTAACATAGCTAAACTAATTTTGTCCCGAATTGTATGTAACATGCAAAACCACATGAAACTATGCTTTCTGGCTCATAGCTTGGCAATGAGATTTACCATATTTATGTTGGTTTTTTCTTTCCCAATATCATGGCTTAATTTATAGGCTGTTTTGAAATGGCAAATTTAGTTATTCTTTTCGGTTTGAGAACTTGTACATACCTGTCTTTGCAAGGGCTTCCATCCTCGAGAGGAGTCGTTTTTTCTGTACTATGGGTGTCTCATTCAAATCAACCTCCCAAAAATTGCCATTTGAACCTTTTGATGCCAAAAGGCCTGGAAACTCAGACGCTGTCTCAGCCCTTGCAATATCCATAGCTAGATTGGCTTCAGCAGGGAAGAGGAATAGTGCAAATGCCACTGTGACATAAAATTAGAATAAAACTACTAAGAACTGGTATGTGTAAGCAAAGGAATTTAGGACAGAGACATGTTTCAATCAAGTAAAAGTTGAAACAGAATTCCAAGAAAAATTGATAGATTCAATATTATAAGGCAAGCAGTTTTAAAATATCATTTACATTAGATCATTTGATATAAGTCTAGACGAAAGAGTTCAAGTTCTTTGATCAGCAAACAAATAATTTCTCTAACTTAGGATTTACCGCATATGCACCGCTAGGCTGAATTTCTGGGTATGCCCAACTTACTTAGCAACTGGTTGTAGGTTTAGCTCTGTCAACAGATTTGTTCAGACAATGGACTTCCTTATCCTACTGCCATTGTCTCTCATATATCACGCATTTTGGAGGATCGGTAAAGGGAATATGAGTATAAGATTCTTCTTAAGTTAATAAATAAATAAAAATTCTAAGGAAGCTACTTTGATTTCGGATTGTCAATTAGATCAAGAGGGGGGAGGATATTGCACGACAGATTTAGTTGATGCGGTTTTTGATCAACAGTTGGAGAGTGCTGGAGCTGGTTTCCAGATGGCTCAAGAAAATCAAACAAGTTTTGGTGATGGCTTCTTCTATCAATGTCTTCTCAAAGGATTTGGCAGAGGTTAGATCTCTTCCCTCAGTGGAAGCTTGAGCTTAAAAGCTGGTCACCTCAGGTTAATATGAAAAATGAAGTTCCTTATCTCCCTCTATTGCTAGATAGTTAGTTATATGTAATGCTTAAAGTGTGTAGTCTTTGTTTGGGGGCCATCCGACATAGAAACCTTTTTAGAACTGTGGTTGATAAAGCCAGGCATGTACGGTTTTGGTTAGTTATGAGTTCCCCCACAAATGAAAGGGGAGAAAAAAGAAAAAGACAAAAGGCACCGTCCTCAATATAATCATTCTGGAACACATGGGCATAACCTTCTTTAATTCTTTAACAAGTAAAGCAAGCAGAAAATGTAGAGTAAATCTCAAACAACTTACCTCTGTTTTCTAGGCATAGCAGCTTCATGTGCAGATCATCAGTCATTGTTGGACCAGCCATTGAGTTCATATGCACCTCTTGCTTTAAAACATTAAATCATAATCCGTCTTTGTTTGATATTTGACCTTGTTCTGTTTTGGCATGATAATCCTTAAGCCTTGTCAACCTCTTGCAGATACTTACAGCGCTCTGCCCATCTAATGTTGTTTCCAGTGCACAAGCTCCTCTGGTTAAAAGTGGTACAATTATTAATGGCTCCTTACACAAGGCAGTAACATGTAGAACTGTGTAACCCCAAGCATTCCGAAGGTTGACATTAGCCATATTCAGACAAAGCACCTCAGATACAACTTTCGGATCACAATATGCAACAGCATAATGCAGAGCATAGGCTTCATCTAAGGTTATATCAGACTCGGTCAGTAGAAGTTTCACAAGTTCGGCATCATCTGAGTCCAATGCCTTGTGTATTCTCCTAATTCTCTTTTCACGTAAGGGATCCTCAAATATCATGTCACCGTTGTCTGCCTGAGGTTTGTCGTGGAGCAACTTAATACCCCCTTCGCAACTTCATACGGGAGTTCCTTCTCAAGAGAAATGCTGTCAAGATCTGATTGTGCCACTCTATGAACACATTGAGTGAGAAGCTGACTTGACTGACAATGAAAAGCAACCACAAGGATTGGGATGGCATCTTCAACAAGAGCCTTATCAACAAAGTTGAAAAGACGCCGCTGCAATTTTAAACAATATATTAAATCAAATATTTACTCTAGGTGGAAGAAAAGACAAACTTGTTGGACAGTAAGTTAAATCAGTTACATCATTTACTAGCACTCTATAATACATCCAGTCTTCATTTTTAATTACACTGTTTAAGATCCCAGAAATATCCAGGTCATCATATATTTCCTCCTCGTAGATTTTTGATAGTTATTTGAGTGTCCCCAAATATTCTATCTAATTTTAGCAGATTAAAACCTGAATTTAATATCCATAGAAACTTTTTGCTATCAATCTAGATTCTAGAGATAACTTGCTCCAGTAAATAATATCATTAGGATAGATATAATTGACCTTGTTAACTTGAGATTTGTTTCATAAGTCTAAGATGTTAGAGTCCGGGGCAAACAATGAAAATTAAATCAGGCTTCTAAAACCTCTCATTATGTGAGGCTTGACTTGTCTAATCTCTGACATTTTTATTATCAACTTTCATCTGCTCCTACTGCTTGACGTTCTAGAATGGTGTGCACCTAATGTATTACACAATCAAACTTTAGGAAGTCAGTTTTTTTGGTTTAAAACTTTCACTATGCAAATTTGCTTCAAAACAGTAACCCACAATTATACAAAAAGTCAAGTTCCTATAGAGATTGAGGGTATGCCTCACTACAATATCCGCATCGCTATAATCACTATTAGAATTTACCAAAAGTTGTTCCAAGCTAGCACTGAGCCTACTTAAACTAACGATTTCAAGACTAGACCATGTCTCAGAGACAGAGGATGCAGATAAATTGTAGCCAGTGGAGCCAGTGGAGCCATTGGATACAAGGGAAGATGAAGTAAAGCTTATGGATGATGATGGTTCGGTTGAATTATCCATTGCCTATAAGTTAGAACTTAGTCCTGCTTTGAGTTATAATATACATCTAAATGGCTAAAAAGTTCAACCAATACATGACTACTAATTTCTATAGATTCCCAGTAAAGAAAGCTAATCAAGCCAATGAATGGAAAGTAATTGTTCTAGCCATTTCACATGAGTAAAAGTATCCTACATGCTCAAAATCAGAAGGAAACAAAGAAAACTTATGATAAGAACAACTTCTAACCTCTCTTCCAATGATACTTGTTCTAGAGAAATTGAATCAATCAATGAACCAATTTAATTATTCACAGCCCCTTACAACCGGGCAGAAATACATATACAATGCACAGCACCATAACCCCACCTAAATGGCAAACAACCCCTACAAAAACTATCCAAACTCCAAAGTGCCAGCTCCTCCAAAAGTAATGGTTTTGAGGTCAGATGAGCAGTGTCAAATTTCATAAATAATATTGTCAAATTTCATAAATCCCATAACATATTTATCCGATTCAATTAAAAAAGAAAAAAAGAAATAAAAGAATCCCCTTATAACTGTAATTTAAGATCATTATGGCAACAACATCTTCATAATCAAAATCATGCACTATATACCCAAAATTAGCAACTTATTGGTACAGAATCAGATATACACATATATACATGTACCCAATTAAAGTATAATCAAATACTATTGGAAACCAAAAAACAAATTTGGGGCAATTTAGATATACCTTAGTGTCGTAGTGAGAAATTGGAGATGGTTCTATAGAAAAACGGAAACCCTAAAAACAGAGGGATGTGTAATGAGATAATGGAGAAGTTGATAGAGAACTCGGAAAGATGAGAGAGATAATCGATCGCATGAGAGAGGGTCGAGCGACTGTGTTTTCTCTGGTGTTTAGTGTGTGCGCGCGCCCATGGTAGATGGATTATGAAATTCAAATGGAATTGGTTTTTAAAATCTCACCATTAGTCATGGTAATTATTTTATAATATTGGGAATTTGGGATGTTTGGGGTTGGAATTCAATACTAATTCTATTTGTTGGTCTCTACTTCTAAGAATTAATTTTGATGATAACAAATAGGTCATTAAAAAAATAGAAAAATTTAGTATCATTTCTATAGGATTTTTTTTATAAATATATATTTTAAAATAATTTATTTTCTTATTTTGACCAAAATTTTTAAACTATTTAAACAGTGCCCCTCCATTTAATTATTCACTACTGCTAGAGGCTCTAGCGACGGACGTGTTATTTAGATGAGATGATTTGCAACTTAGCTTAAGTTTTTAACTAGTAACGACGTCGTCTTAGCTTAAGCGCAACAACAATGTGTTCTTCTATGAGTTAACAATTAAAAATTATTTTTAAAAAAATTCTACTATTCGGTTAACCGAATAATAGAATTTTCCTATCCAAAATCGAATTCGAAAACCGAAATAAAATTCAGTTATAATCGAAATTGTCCAAATAATCGAAATATTTTAGTTAAAAATGTTGGTTTGGTTCGATTATGTTCGGTTAATCGGTTTTACCCTTTTTTTGCCCAGTCCTAAGTATCTCAGAACTATTCTCCTATTTTGGAAGTGGCTTCTAAAAAGCTTATTAGTGACATTTTTTTTTCTTTTAAAGGCAATCACCTCCCATTAGTTTAGTGGGTTTTTTTTTCCATTGTCCAATATACCTGATTCACTCTCAAACATTATATTAAAGGAGTTGCTTGCCCAAAGTTAAGATTCAAATAAATTATACAAAGTTAACAAATTAAATAAGATAAACAAGTTTTCATGTATACTCTAAAAAAACATGATCATCTTATTTAATAAGAAGACAATGCATATATAGTTGAAGTGAGAAAATTATTTATTGGGTTTTTTAAATGAGGTTTGGTCTTGAAGTGAGATATTATTTATTGAGTTCGGGTTTGTTTAGTAAAATATTTGTTTAAGTCACTTAATTAGTTATGTTTAATTTTTTTAATTTAGTTCGTTAATTGTTTATTTTGTTTTCGTTAATTAATATATTAAATAATTATTTATTTATTTATTAATATTTTTTGACATATTATAATTATTGTAACATATAATTTACTGGTTTGGCAGACACATACAATTATATAGGCCCCAAGTATTATTTGACGTGTACACGTGGATAATTGAAGATTTTTTTTTATATTCTTGTTGTTAAAAGTCAATTAATTTGGATGAAATTTGTGACAGTTTGTTAGAGTTATATTTAAGCTAATTTACTTTAAATATAATTCTTTATTATTTTTTATTTTTTGATCTAGTTAGAATGGGTTATAGGCAGATTGGTTATTTAGACCTATCATATTAGAGGATGAACACTTCTTTGATTAAAAGTCAAAAATTACAAATATAATTTTTTCTTGTATAATAATTGGTAGAAATAATTTTTAAATATACCATTTTTATAATATATTATGAATTGAAATATGTTTTTAAGAAAATATTTTTTTTACATAATCATAGTTAATATATTGATATATACATTAGTTTACTAGAAATATTTTTTAAATAGCAAAGGTATATAATTTTCTTTATAAAATAATATATTGTATGCTATAATAAATTGTATAAGTATATGTATGTGTTATACTAATTAAATATTGTAGTACAAAGATAATATTTGGTAAAATAATTAATTATACAAATAAACAAAAAAAATAGTTTTAAAATATTGTCTTAATTTTCGAAATTAAAATTTTATATTACTTATGCTTAAAATAAATATGGGTCTTTGAGGTAAAAACACAAATTGATCCAATGGATGAAAAGTTGGTTGATGACAACTATCCCTCACCATCCTCAAGGACCAATCAGAAGCAAGCATACGGACTATGAGCGATCAGCTTAAGAAGTGATTATAGCCTTCAGACCAAAAAGCTGATCAGCTTAACAAAGGCCTAGGCTTTCGTTCCAGTTATACATTTTGTTGTGGGGAACAAAGAACAGACCAGAGCTAGAAGGAGATTAATGAAAAAGAATTAAGAAAATGGCATGGAGGGGAAATATGTCTCACAATCTGAAAGAGCTACGGATTCTATTCTGTCAAACTTCACCTGCTAGTTCATCATCTAGGCATTTTCTCTCTATTCTCTGTACTTGGATTCCCTCCATCGTTTTCTTTTATTTCAGTTTTTTACCAGTTGTATTGATTGATAGATCATTTGTTGAGAAGAATTACAAGGATCTAAAGAAATGGGTGAGTGCAGCGATACCGAGCCTCAGCTTTTTTTACCAGTTGTATTCCCTATATTGATCCGTGAGTGCAGCGGTACCGAGTCTCAGCTATGGGCAAGATACGTTAAGAAAAACCCTAATTCTCTCTACTTCTACACGAGTATTACCATTTTTACCTGCTTCATTTTACTCTTTTTAACTTATCACTGATTGTTTGGTTTTGACTCAACTTGGTTATGGAGCTGATTTAGCATTCCCCTTTTTGAATCAAGCTAAGGTGATGATGTAGACATTAATTTATTATTTTTTTTTGGTGAAGAAACAAAACCAAAAAATAATAATATGGCTCGTGTGGATATCCCATGTCTAACATAAACTGCAACTATAAAAGGATCAATAAATCAGAGAATTAGTGAGAAGTGATTACTTGCAAATTAAAGGAAAATGCTAAATTCTTAAACTTTATACTAGTATTACTTACTACTACCAATTTATTGTGTCATTGCTATCAAATGTGCAGTTGTAAGTTTTGGGTTTAGCTTAAAAAAATTTGGTCCATGTGTTATTGCATATTGGTTTTCTTACTGTGTGTATGCTGAGGTAATAGTTAGTTGGTTATGATTGGCCAATTGCCAGAAAATCTTTCTATGAACTGATCATGGTTCACTAAGATTTTTGTTGTGTAAAATGTTTCAAAATGGTCAAAAGTTAGTAATTACTAGAAACTTTACATACTTTAGGATAGAAGAGGTGAACTTTTATTATTTTCCTTGTATATTCATGAATCACTTGTCTGCTAGTAGATATATTAGACCAATTTTACAAGTTTTAAAGCCTACAAAATTTACTGTTCTTGTATATGATTTAGCATAATTTCTTACTAAATACCCCTAGAAGCAGAGTATTCTCCTTTACCTGTTGCTTTGTGAAGTATGTTCCACACATTTTGTATTGCTCTATCTTGATTCTGTTTCTCGTTTTGTGAGTGTTTCTATTAGGTAGTCCATTGTGATGGACTGCTTATGACTTTCACTAAAAATAATAAGGTGACCGTATACAAAAAAGGTAAACTGAAAAAAGAAAAGAAATCATTAACTAACTAATTATTTGTTTCCACCCCAATGCAAATTTATAGGAATTGCAGGCGCATACCGATCTCTTTGATGACGAGAAAGAAAATGTTACAGATGACTTGGATGGTAAGTTGTTCTGCTAAGGACTTTTACTGAGGCAGAGGTAAAATTTGAATTACAATCATATATATATATATATATCCTTTTTCATTTATCATGCCATTCTTTCACAAAATGCGAGACACTACTTTCATGCAACTCTTCAGAGTGCTTTGGAGAAGATGAAGGAAGAGACGACATCATACAACAACTACGTTTACCATGGGAAGAGAATGATCAAGATTATAAATATGAGGAGGTATGTTTACAATATATATTTGGATGATAATGTTTTTGGTAGAATATGTTGTCCTTCAAATTTTGAGAAGAGTTTGATTATTATTTTAGCTTTGGTAATAATATTTGATCTCATAAGTCTTTTGAGATTTATGCTTCTATTCTATTATCTATTGGCTTTTCTACTTTTTGAAACTTTTGGATTTCAAGGATGCTACTTAGTATGTTGTTTAAAGTTATCTCGAGTAGGGTATGTCGTCTTTAATGTCAAATTTCTAAGATTCACTAATTGTTGAACGATATTTGTTGTAGCTTTTTTGTTTCTGTCCTGTTATTATCTAAGTTTCTTCATTTATTGCTATTTTTAATGTATCATAAGCTATACAGATAGAAACGAATCTCCATCAGTGTTTGTTCTTTATCAAGTGTTGGATATTCTTTTTTTTTTCTGGTGCCTGATCCTCATTTATTTTGCAGCATCTAGGCCGAGTATTTGATATTCTTTGTGAGCAATATCCTGAACTTGCCATTATGAGGCCTAGGCCTCCACCAGATCTTCGTAAAGAAACAAAGAAAATCATCTTTGTCAACTTAATGGATCTCTGCAGAACGTATGGCTAGATATTTTAAGTTCCTTCTTTTCATTTAGATAGTTAATTGTAAAGATGATGAATGGTCATGTACCGGATGATTTTATTTAATTAATAATATTTGAGTTTTTTGTACTTCTACATAATTTTTTATGGGGTCATTGAGCCACGAATTATTTTGTTTGTAAAATAATTTCGATATTTGTTACATAACAAAAAAAAAGGCAACATTTATATTGTTGTAAATCATAACAACTTTCGTTGCAAATATAAAACAAACGGTAACATATAGTTTCGTTGCTAATCGACAATAAATTTCGCTGCTCTCGAAAAATAATCAGCATCGAAGATTATTGTTGCTAATTGATCATAATTATCCGTAACAAGATTAACGACAACGAATAATCTCGTTGCAAAATAATAAATGACCGATATATTTTGCACGTTTAGTAACGAATATCGTTGCCAAAAAGTATACAATTAGCAACGAGAACCAGTTAAGGCAACAATTTTCATACTGTTTAGCAACGACAAATATAGTTGGCAAAGTGTCTTAACTGCAACGAAATTTCATCTTCGTTGACAAAAAAAAGGTTATTTTCGTTGCCAATTAAAAGGATTTTACAACAAAAATTGCTTTTCAGTAACAATTTCTTAATAAATTTACAACAATACATTTTGTTGCTAAATGATCTATGCTTTTACACGAAAATCAACTTTCGTTGCGAAATATCTCACTTTCTACAACGACCAAATAATTTCGTTGCTAGACAATTAGCAACGCTCATTGCGCAACGGATGGTCCAACGACCGGAAAATCGTTGCAAATGACATTTAGCAACGAAATTTCATATCTTTAGCAACGAAAACTGGTTGTTGCTAAATTGCCATTTTTTTGTAGTGGTGGTTTCACCAAACTACTTTTACAGAAGGTATAACTTTATTTCATAATACCTGGTCTTTTCTATCTACTATTTATATAAGAATTTCTTCATACGTCAGATCTTTCTCTATTTGAATGGGCTCATAGGATATCACATGCTTATAGTCGTGCTTGTATGGTCGTAGCACTGAAACATGGAACACATTGTGGATATGCTCCAGTTCAGGAGGTAAAGCTATCTCGTACGCCACTTCGTCTATCCTTCTCAATACCTCGAACGGCTCTATGAACCTCGGACTCAACTTCCCTTTCTTATTGAATCTTATCTTCCCTTTCCAGGGAGATACCTTTAGAAACACAACACTACCAATTTCAAATTCTTGGCTTTGACAGTGTAAGTCTGTATATTTCTTCTGCCGATCTTGATTTGCTACTAGTCTAGCTCTTATTATCTTCACGACATCTGCTGTTTACTGGATCAATTCTGGTACCAAAAGTTGTCGTTCTCCGACCTCGTCCCAACATAACGGTGTTTGGCACTTCCTTCCGTATAACGCTTCGAATGGCGGCATACCGATACTTGCATGATAGCTATTATTGTAAGCAAATTCCATGAGGGGTAGGTGATCATCCCAGTTTCCCTTGAAATCCATCACATGAGCTATAAGCATGTCTTCTAACGTCTGTATTGTTCGTTCGCTTTGTCTGTCAGTTTGAGGATGGTAAGCAGTACTCAACCTTAATTGTGTTCCCATTCTTTCTTGCAAACTCTTCTAAAAGTTTGACGTGAAGCGCGGATCTCGATTTGAAACAATTGACACCGACACTCCATGTCGCGAAATAATTTCCTTGATGTACAACTTTGCTAACTGATTTAAATCGAATCGAATCTTTATTAGTAGAAAGTGCGTCGATTTCGTCAGTCAATCCACAATAACCCAAATGACATCATAACTCTTCTGTGTGATTGGAAGTCCCACTACTAAATCCATGGTAATGTGCTCCCATTTCAATTCCGGTATTTCCAATAGTTGAAGTAGACCACTCAACCTCTGATGCTCTGCTTTTACTTGTTGACAGGTAAGACACTTACTGACGTACTCTGCAACTTCCCGCTTCATATTGGGCCATCAAAAGTGTTGGCGAAGATCCCGGTACATTTTCGTACTTCCTAGGTGAATGGAATACGTTGTATTATGTGCTTCGTGCAAAATTTCCTCTCTCAGTTCAGACACGGCTGGTACCCACACCTGTTCTTCAAATCGCAATATACCATCCTTATCCATTGTGAACCTTTCTTCCTCATTTTCTATTATCCTTTTCTTTATCCTCTCACATTCCTCACCATTCCCTTGTGCCTCCTTCACCCTGTCCAATAACGTTGGACGAGCTTCCATGACGAATAATCTCTCTGCTGACTCTTTCGAATCCTTCACTTCTATCTCCAATCTCGCCATTTCTCTTACTAGTTCCTCCTAAGTGGTCAACATTAATAGTTTCTCATTTCCTTTCCTACTCAGCGTATCTGCTACCACATTTTCCTTCCCCGGGTGATAAAGAATTTCACAATCATAATCTTTCATTAATTCCAACAACCTCCTTTGATGCATATTGAGCTCCTTCTGTGTGAAGATATATTTCAAACTTTTGTGGTCCGTGTATATTTCACATTTTCCCCATAAAGATAATGCCTCCAAATCTTTAATGTAAAAACTACAGTCGCTAATTGCAAGTCATGGGTAGGATATTGCTTCTCATAATCTTTCAACTGTCGTGACGCATACGCAATGACCTTGCTATGCTGCATTAGCACATAACCAAGAACTTTGTGTGACGCATCACTATATACCACAAAACCTCTAGTATTATCTGGTAGGGATAATATCAGCGCCTCGCTTAACCTCTTCTTCAATTCCCTAAAATTCACTTCACACCTTTCAGTCTAAATAAACTTCACCGCCTTCCTCGTTAGATTGGTCAAAGAGGTTGCTATCTTAGAAAAATCTTGGATAAATCTTCGATAGTACCCGGCTAATCCTAAGAAACTTCGCACTTCCGTCGGCGTCTTCGGTTGTTCCCAGTTACTCACCGCCTCCACCTTTGCAGGATCCATTGAGATTCCATCTTTGTCTATCACATGTCCTAAAAATTGTACATTCTTTATCCAAAATTCGCACTTAGAAAATTTTGCGTACAACTTCTCCCTTCTCAGTGCCTCTAACACCGCCTTCAGATGTTCATCGTGCTCTTCCTTGGTCTTTGAATAGATCAAAATGTCGTCAATGAAAACTACCACAAACTTATCTAAATATGGCTTGAAAACTCGATTCATCAAATCCATAAACGCTACCGGCACATTTGTCAAACGGAAGGACATCACCAAAAATTCATAGTGTCCATACCTCGTTCGAAATGCAGTCTTAGGCACATCCTCCTTTCTTACCTTTAATTGGTGATATCCAGTCCTCAAATATATCTTCAAGAAATGTCTTGCTCCCTTTAGTTGATCAAAAGATCGTCGATTCTTGACAATGGATACTTATTCTTGATCGTACTTTGTTCAACTCTCGGTAATCGATACAAAGTCTGAACGATCCGTCCTTCTCTTTAACAAACAAAATTGGTGCTCCCCATAGAGACACACTCGGCTGAATATATCCCTTATCTAGCAATTCTTGAAGTTGTATCATCAATTCTTTCATTTTTACTACTGGCGCCATACAATATGGGGCTTTTAAAATCGATACAGTCCCTAACACTAAATCTACTACGAATTCGATTTCCTTGTCTGGCGGAAGACCGGGTAAATTGCTTGGAATACGTCCTAAAATTCTCTTACTACCGGTATATCCTTAATTTCTACTCCTTCTTTCTTTGTATCTATAATATAGGCTAAATAGCCTATACACCCTTTCCTTAATAACTTCTTGGCCTGCATCATCGTAAGACAACATGTTCGTCTAAGCGATGTGCTACCATAAAATACTACCTTGGACCGGCTCGGGGTCCGAAGGTTCACACTCTTCCTCTGGCAGTCAATTATCGTCGCATGGTTATATAACCAGTCCATTCCTAATATCACATCAAACTCTCCTAATCTTATCGGGATTAAATCCATGATTAGCTTATGTCCCCTAATCTCTGCACAATAATTACGGTGAATGAATCCTATGGGGATTACTTTTTTATTTGCAACTTTTATGTTTAAAGGATCTTCTAGTCGTTTTTGCCGTAAATTTAGTCGTTTAGCAAATTCTTCAGACACAAAGAACAGGTAGCACCCGAATCAAATAATACATAAGCATTTATATTATTGATTGGGATAATACTTGACACCACGTCCTTCGAAGCTACTGCATCCTAGACCATCATGTTATATGTTCTGGCAGTTAGCCGGCTTGGCTGAGTAGGTCCACCAATCATCGACTTGCTGCTTCCCCCCTTATTATCGCTTCTTCCGCTGCTCCCTTTCTTCGGGCAGTCTTTAATCTGATGCTCCGTCGATCCGCTAGCGAAACATTCTCTAATTTTCTTCGGGTTTGGGCAGTTAAGTGATATATGCCCCTCTTGGCCGCAATTGTAGTAAACGTTCATATCCTTCCAACACTCTCCCTGGTGATTCTTCCCACACTTTCCACACTCATTACCTCTCTTTTTGAATCCTCCCTGCTTACTTTCGGTTTGATTGTTATTGTTGTTACAGTCCCACTTTCTCTTGTTTGCATTTCCCTCTTCGTTTGCTTCCTTCTGACAATTACATATTTGACGTCTTATAGATCCGTACACAAAACATCCTTTGATCTCCCTTTGTTTAGGGAAATTAGGAGAAATATGCCCATGTTCCCCGCACTTATAACACACATCTTTTCCTTTCAAACACGCTCCAACGTGGTTCTTTCCATATTCCTTATAAGTTTCTACCTTTTTCTTCCGTGGTTTTCCTTCTTCTCTTACATATTTAACCTTATTCCACTTCCTCTTAAAATTCTTATTGTTATCACTATTACTCTCTTCGACCCAACATTCTTTCGTTTTCTTTGAAATATTAATCCCTCCTCCTTTAGTTAAAGTAATTTCTTTTTCTATTTCCGTAATTTTTGTCTGTCTCCTCCTAAAGTCATTGATTCCTTCTTTAGAAGCACATACTATTAGATTCACCAGTTGTTGTAAGGGATTATGGTTCAGTTCCCTATCTTCATTTTCCGTTATTTGACGAGTCCCTACTTCTTGGGGTATTGTTATCGGCATTTATGACATATCCTAGCGTCACGCCATTTACACCTCCTGTTTTAATCTTTTGATAATCGTTCATCCTATGATAATATTACAACCATCCTAGGCTCTCGTTATTACCATTAACCAAATATGGGCATCACGAGCACGTTTAATAAATATGCTATATTAAAATTCATCACATTAGAATATACTACATCATATAACATTTTGCTATTTTCATTACATACCCCCCTTTAGTACTACTAAAGTTGGGGTTATAAAGATACATCCCACATTATCCCAAAATTGGGATTTACAACAGATATCCCACATACCTAGATATATATCACATCATTTGTGGCATTATTCTATTAAACTACCTAACTACCATTCCTTCTTCCTTAACTCCTCCCTTAGGGCCTCCACTTTATCTTTAGCCCTTAATCGCTTCTGTTAGAAATCATGGTTTAAATTTGATGTTATGGTCTTAATGAATATGTGTATCAGTAGCTAAGATTGTAAAGTCCTTAATAGAAGACAAATGTACAAGGACATAGAAAAGAGAAGATCAAATATGTTAGGATGATCTAAGCTGTATTGAATATCTATCATATCCAAAGCAAATTGTAAAGTCCTTTATTGAAGGTGATGTACAAAGGACTTAGAATAGAATAGATCAAAGTTTTTAGGTTGATCTTGTGTGTTAATCGTAGAGTACTGCCATACTCCAAGTAAAAGGACGTAGAGCTTTGTCGGAAGGACGTAGAGCTTCCTCGTCAGGACGCAAAGGTTTCTCGACAGGATGTAGAGCTTCCTCGGCAGGACGCAGAGCTTCCTCGGCAGGACGTAGAGCTTCCTCGGCAGGACGCAGAGCTTCTTTGGCAAGACGCAGAGCTTCCTCGGTAGGACGTAGAGCTCCCTCAGCAGGACGTAGAGCCATCTCGACAGAACGTAGGGCTGTCCCTGCATCTCAAGACAAACTCTCATATACCGTAGAGTAGTCTACGCCAGTACTCACAGACAAAATCAGCATCTCTTATGAAGAACATAGAGGCAAGGCATTGATGCTATTTCAGAATGATCAAATGAAATATGAAGATCACAGTGAATATCTGCAATTATCAAACGACTATAACACATTGACGACACTACGGCTAAGCAAGAACGTGGAGTCAAACGTCAGACGAGCAACTCAGATCTGAAAATGAATATTCTAAGTTGCCCATAACAAATAGACAGTAGAATGATCTGCCCAAGATAGTTGCTGAATATTAAACAAATAAGTGGGGAGCAAACAGATACAGTCTGCAGACGGTCAGAGCAATATCCCTACCACTGCCTTAAAATTAGACTAATGGAAGCTGACTCACCCCACTACTGCAGTCAACAAGGAATAAACTATTCCTAAGCTCAGCAACACATCTCAGCGGGAGAATCAGATACAATGACCACATTTCAACGGAAAGATTCTCAAGAGTATCTACATAAGGCAGAAGGATTGAAGTTTCAAAACAAGTAAGAACAACGAACAGAAGATAATACTTGAAACTCCATCATTCTACAGAAAGACATCTTGCTTCACTGCTGAGTTCATTAAACTATGCTTCAAAGCAACTTAGTAGCAACAAAACAAATCACTGGTATTCCAAGACTGCGGGTCTTGAAGGAATCTTTGTAATTCAGTTGTAACGATATCCTTAGTGGATTTGCTACTCGAGGAGTAGGACAGTGGAGTAGGAGTCTTGTGTGCTCCGAACCACTTAAAGCTTTGTCTCTATCTCTTTGCTATTCATAACTGCTATAACTGTTTTATCACTGCTGTATTGTATTCTCTACTACTGATCTATTTCTACAAGGGGTTCCTTCAAGTCATTTTCCATTGTGCTTAGTTACTCTATTTATTAACTAAACCATTCAATCATCTTTTGTACTAAAAGAAGAAAGAAACTTCAAAAGTTTTAAAAAGAATCTATTCAGCCCCCCCTTCTAGATATCTTTTGTGCCTCTGGAAACTAACAATTGGTATCAGAGCAGGTTCTCTTATCTAAAGCTTAACACGCTTGAGTAGATCAATGGCACAAACTAGAAATGGATCTGAGCAAGGCGGAGGAAACAAACCGCCCATGTGCAACACTGACAAATTTGCCAACTGGAAAGTTCGCATACAGGCATACATGGATGCCATTGACGAGGATCTATTTGATACTGTCATCAGTGGGCCTTATATGCCAACCAAGCTGATACCAACTACTGAAGATCCAAATAAAGTCTCAATCAAACTAAAGAAAGATTGGACTGATGCAGAGAAGAAAACAGTTCAGTTAGACAAAAGAGCCAAAAACATTTTGTTCATGGCTCTAGAAGATGAACTATTTGAAAACGTGGTCAACTGTACAACAGCTAAGGAAGTATGGGATGCACTGCTGATCATGAATGAAGGAATAGAAGAAGACAGAGAAAACAAGCAGTCCTTGCTCACTCAGCAGTATGAAATGTTCACCCACATCTCAGGGGAAAACATCACTTCCACATATGAAAGATTCAACGTATTACTCAACTCTCTTCGAGCGTATGGAAAGACCTATCCAAATAAAGATCTCATCATCAAGTTCATGAGAGCACTGTCAAGCAAATGGGATGCCAAAACCACTGCCATCAAAGAATAAAAAAATCTTCATGAAATGACTGTTCAAATGTTATATGACAATCTTCTCACTTATGAACTGGAGCTGACCCAACGACCAGAAACTCTGTCAGAAGGAAAGAAGAAAGAAAGAGGAATTGCTCTTA
The DNA here is from genome assembly GCA_034770075.1 of Aralia elata. Lineage (NCBI taxonomy): Eukaryota > Viridiplantae > Streptophyta > Magnoliopsida > Apiales > Araliaceae > Aralia > Aralia elata. The sequence goes on from JAVJAP010000070.1 coordinate 458,964, forward strand.
AGGCATCTACTTCAAAAATATCTGACTCAGATGATGATGAAGATGATGAACTCAATGATGAAGGAGTTGCTATGCTGGTCAGACACTTCAAAAGGTTTATAAATAGAAACAACAGACAAAGGAAGTTCGACAGCAGCTCTAAGGAACAAGTAAATGACTTATGCTACAACTGTAAGCAACCAGGTCATTTCATTGCAAACTGTCCCAAGCCTCCAAGAAATGATCCAAAGAAGGACAAGAAGAAATTAGAATTCAAAAGCCACTACAAAGCCAAGAAAAAGGAAAGAGGGTTCGTCGCTGAAAGTTCATGGAGTGATTCAGACAATGACTCAAGTCCTGAATCAGGTGAAGATGAAAAAACTCAAAAAGCCAACTTATGCTTAATGGCCAAAGAAGGAAAAAGCAAGAAAGAATTCAATGTGGATGAGGTATTTGATTTTTATTCTCCTGATTTAACTATTGATGATCTTAGAGATGGCAAGCATGACTCCATGATAGAACTGCATAAATATATGAAACTGTTTAGAATTCTGTCAAAGGATCATTCTCTCCTTCAAGAGGAAAAAGAGAAAGCAGTCGTAGAGTTGGAAACTGCTCTACGAACAGCTGACTCATGTACCAATCTTGAGGCTGAGAACGCTAACTTAAGACTTGTAAATGAGCTTAATACTCAGATGGAGTTAATTCTAGTCTCCAAAATCTAGGAACTAGAAAAGACCTCATCATGGAACAAGTCCTCTCTGTCTATGGATACCATAATCTCTAGTCAAAGATCAGTGGCTAATCGATCAGGACTGGGCTTCTGCAATTCTCCTTCAGAAATCTCAGTGGCTGAGCCTATGGAAGCTAATGATAATAGCTCTCCTAACTTTAATAAGAAAATTGTATTTGTGAAATCATTACAGGATATTAATACTTTTCATTTAAATTCTGCAAATCAAAGTATTGTCTCTCACACCACTCTAGGATTCAAGAAATCAAAGAGTAAGTCAAATTCTGCATTCAAGTCACGAAGGTGAAAGTAGTATGCACACAAGCCAATCATATTTGATATGATGTAGCATATACTTTGTAATCTTATTCATTTATTAATAAAGGAATTGATTTTCTTAAAAGGCATTTTATATTATCTACATAGTGCTGTTATATTAAATGTGATAAACCCATAGTTTTGAGCAATGCTTTTAGAATCATGATGGTGATCATGCTAATGAGATCTAAATTCAAGATAGCTCACAAACTAAAATTGTTCCTAATCGTTGGATTACTAAATTGGGGATTAGTGAATCCGGATAGATTAGTACATACGTTGCTTGCTCTTATGAAGAGGATGATTGATCTCATAATCATTTGTGTGGAGACACTAAAGCAAGTATGTAGGTGCTTATTGGAGAATAAGTTCACTGAACGTGACTCGCTAAGGAATACCTAATGGAGTTTTACTCGGCTGTCAATAGGAATTCCTCTAGTGATAGTAGTACAAGTGATCCTTGGACTTGAGATCATCATAGTATCTTGTGTATGATGAGTTATACTTTGACATGTCCCTTAAGACCTTGTGGGTATATCAAAGGGTATGATTGGGTATAATTAGTTATACATGGAGATAGGTGAATGATCAACAAAGAATCTACCTCGTCTAGTAAAAGATGTGAATGTCCTATGTGATTCGATAAATGATAACTCAGTAGTCCTTGGCCAAGGCAGAATGAAATTAGAAAGGAGTTTCTAATTTGCATTAATTAGAGTTATGCATTTGGGAATCGAAATACATATAATTAAATAAAATAAGACTTGACAGTAAATCCATGTCTTATATTTAGTTGGGACATTGTATGGTAGAAGGATTGAATTGTACGGTAACTATTTACTCAAAGGTTCTTTTGTGATTAATGTTGAAATCTATATTATCTGGAAAGTCGTTGATCGCTAAGGGGGCTTACCCTTATTGTAGAATAAATATTATTTATTTAAATGAATTAAATAGTTTAATTTATTTATTTAAATAAGATTAGAATTGTTCTAATTGATTTATTCACAACCGGTTTAATATGGAGAACCTAAAGGGTCACACCGCAAAAGGAAAATATTTATTTAAGAAGTAAATGGCATAATTGTAATAATAAGTTAAGTGTATTTAATTTACTCTATGGAGATAGAATAAATTAAATAGCTTAATATTTATTATTTAATATTTTGGAAATATTAAATATAAATTAATAAGAGGAGTCTTATTATTATTATTACTTTTACTATTATTTAATTCCAAATAGGGATTGGGAATTAATTAATAGAAGTACTCTCCATGGATTCCTAATTGGATTAGGAGCATTATTAATTAAAGGAGTTTAATTATAATACAAACCCTAATCCTAAATAGTTTAGGGAAGGGCTATTCCTACATCTATAAATAAGAGGGGTCTTATCATAGATTAGGGTTACACACTCTTGCATTAGATTGTGGAGAGCAATTTCTATAGAAATAGAAACTAGGGATTTGCCAAATACCCAACTTCTTGAATACTTGTTCTTCCTTGGTGGATCACCTCTAGAGGCCAAACACTTGGGTGGCTAACGTTGATCAAAGAAAGGAATCACACCGTAGCATTCGAGGAGAACACGAAGGACTAGGAGTTGAACTTGTACCCGAGGAAGCTTTGTTCTACGAGGGTATAATTCTTATTCTCTTTCTCTTTCGTTTATATCGTTAATTGAGCACATAGATTGATCTTGGTGATGGTTTGTATAAAATTTTTAAAATCTGATTTTATCGCGCTTCCGCACTATTTATGTAATTTGATTACATGATTGCGCTATATACAAACCTAACAGTGGTATCAGAGCCTAATCTTGTGCTAATTATCGATATTGATGATTCCATGTATGCTTGATATGCGATTGGATCGAAATTTTTGGGCAGAATAAAATTTTTTCTGAATCAGCGACACGGCGCAGCTGCGCCGCCTCCAGTTCATTCTGGAGCGCAGCTGCGCCGAAACCCAGAATCGGTTTTTTCTGGGGAGCAGCGCAGCTGCGCCGTTGCCCAGTTCATTCTGGGCGCAGCTGCGCCGATAAGCAGAATCTGAAAAAAATATTTTTTCTTCAATTAAAATAAATGGTTTATTTAATTGATATAAGTTTAAAATAAAGTGTTTATTTTATCTGGAATAGGATTTCAGATTGCTAAAATTAAAAGAGTTTAATTTGGATTTGGTTTTTGATTAAAATAAAAGAGTTTATTTTGTTTCAAAACTAAATATTAGCAAAACTTTTGCCCATTAATTGATATCAATGCAGATATGGAATGGATTTATTATTCATGAGATGAATGTTATTTATTGATACATATAGAGATATGTATGATAATAAATAGGGATTGATTATGGACGATTGACCAATGTGTGATTGGATTTATTTTAGTGGATGCTTGCATGTTTGGGTTTTTATAAATGGGGTCTGCGTACCTCGTCTTCTCTAATTTTTCTTAATGTAAATTCTATCTCCCTCCTATGTACTTCCCCTTGACTGCTGATCAAGGTTTCTATTCATTGTAAATAGCTTTTGTAATAGGACTAGTTAGAATTAATTTTTGAAGAATTGGAGACAAAGGAGCAAGGAGCGCTTGAAGACCCGTTTGTAATGGAGCCCGGGTTTAAATGTAATAGTTATATTTAAATTTATTCTTGCACCCTAGGTTTGACCTTTTGGTTCACTTGGTGGCTCTAGTGAACCAAACTAGAATAAAAGTCCATAATCAATCCGGGTAGAATATAGTATTCTATATGTGCATGCTTATTATTATATATATATATTATATATTATCCAACATGCTTCGCATGTAAAATAATATGACGCGTATTTTATATATATATGTGCATGCGCGCTAAACAAGATGAGACTAATAATAATAAACCCCTCAAAGAAATTATATTAAGTCCTAAGCGTTCAAAGATATTTGGAATACCGAACGTCGCCTTCTAGCATGGTAAAGCAATAGAGTATTAAATGTTTAATATGAGTTTGTTGTGTCACCACAAGGCAAGTATTAAATATTTAAGATGTTGCTTTATCACATTTGATGCTTATAAATAGACTGAACGATGCTGTTTTGTTGTGTCACCACAAGGACAGTGTTTTTCTTTCGAATATATGGAAGTGCTAGGTTGGACTTAACTTGGATAATTTTGATTCGGATGTGTCACCACTTGATCAAAATAATCTAAGAGGCAAAATAAAAGGAGTTACATAGTGATGTAATTGACAATAGTTGTCTACCTATTTAATTATATATCGCTTGTTGTGTCACCACAAGGCTATATACATTTGAAATGGGATCCTTAATCTCACTAGCAAATCTTTAATTAGAATTGCCGAACTATATAATGAGGGTAATATAGTTTGATGAAAATAGTGGGAGATACCAATTTAAAATAAAGACCTAATTTATTTTGGTAATTAATTAAATGAATGTATGCTAAAATGTTGTCTATTTCACATGCAGAATTTAAAAATGTCAAACTCACTATCACTGCGTAGCATACTTGATGCTAACAAACTGACCGGACCGAATTACACGGACTGGTTAAGGAATCTGAGAATTGTTCTCACTGCTGAAAAGATTTCTTATGTCCTAAATTTGCCAGTCCCTGCAAGTGTTGCAGAAACAGCCTCTGAGGAAGAGATTGCTACTTTTAGAAAGTGGCAAGATGATGCAATCTTGGCTCAATGCATCATGCTCGCATCCATGAGTAACGAGCTTCAGCGTCAGCATGAAACTATGGATGCTCCTACTATATTGCTGCACCTCAAAGAGTTGTATGGTGAGCAAAGTAGGACTGCTAGATATCAGATATCTAAGGAGCTCTTCCGATCTCGTATGACCGAGGGCACTGCTGTTGAGACTCATGTCCTTAAGATGATCAATCTGATTGAACAACTTGGACAACTTGGGTTCGTGATGGATGGGGAGTTAAGCCAAGATTTGATCTTGCAGTCACTCCTGGACACCTTCTCACAATTTGTTGTGAATTTTCACATGAATAAGTTGGACGTCAGCTTGCCTGAGTTACTTAACATGCTGAAAACTGCTGAAGGTCACTTCTCATCCAACAAGAACCAAGTCTTACTAGTGGATGATTCTTCCAAGAAAAGGAAGAGGCCCAAGGTATCTTCTGAAAAGAAGAAAAACAAGAAGGCTAAGGGTAAGGCAAAGAAAAAGGATAATAAGAAACCTGATCCAGATAGCAAAGGAATTTGCTACCATTGCAATAAGCCGGGACATTGGAAGAGGAACTGCAAGGAGTATCTTGCGGGCCAAAAGAAGCTTGGAGAAGCTTCGACTTCTGATCTAGGTTTGTTCATGATTGAAATTAATTTTTCTGAAAGTCAAAATTCTACTTGGGTATTGGATACCGGCTGTAGTTCTCACATATGTAATAATATGCAGGGACTAAGCAGAAGTAGGAAGCTGAACAAGGATGAAGTCGTCCTACGAGTTGGGAATGGAGCAAAGGTTGCTGCATTGGCTGTAGGGACTTATTGTTTAGCATTGCCTTCGGGCAAGTTCATTAGTTTAAATAACTGTTATTATGTTCCAACACTCATTAGAAACATTATTTCAATTTCTGTATTGGATATGGATGGTTTTGATATTATAATAAAGAATAACAGTTGTTTCTATTTATAATAAAAATGTTTTATATGGTGTTGGCAATTTACTGAATGGACTTTACATACTTGACTTGCATGAAAATATACTTCAAATTGAACAAACTAAGAAAAGAAAAAGAGATGATGTTAATTATACCTTTATGTGGCACTGTAGACTCGGTCATATCAATGAAACAAGATTATCCAAGTTGCATAAAGATGGGCTTTTAGAGCTATCTGATTGCGAATCATATCCAACTTGTGAATCTTGTCTCATGGGTAAGATGACTAAATCCCCTTTTAGTGGAAAAGGAGAAAGAGTTACAGAGTTGTTAGCGTTGGTACACACAGACGTATGTGGACCTATGACAACGAATGCACGAGGAGGGTATTCTTATTTTATTACTTTCACTGATGATCATTCTAGATTTGGATATGTGTATTTAATGAAATACAAATCTGAATCGTTTGAAAAGTTCAAAGAATTCAGAAGTGAAGTAGAGAAACAAACTGGTAAAAGTATTAAAATTCTTCGATCGGATCGAGGAGGGGAATACTTAACCAGTGAGTTTCTCAATTGTCTCAAAGAAAATGGTATAATCTCACAATGGACTCCACCAGGGACGCCACAGTTGAATGGTGTATCTGAAAGGAGAAATCGAACATTGTTGGACATGGTTCGTTCCATGATGAGTTTTACCGACCTTCCAATATCCTTTTGGGGTTATGCCCTAGAATCGGCTGCATACCTACTTAACAAGGTACCTACCAAATCCGTCCCAAAGACTCCATATGAGATATGGACAGGGAGGAAACCAAATCTTAAGCATGTTAAGACTTGGGGTTGTCCAGCTTATGTCAAAAGGTTTGAGCATGATAAGCTGAAGACTAGATCCGACAAATGTAGATTCGTGGGATACCCTAAAGAAACATCAGGGTATTATTTCTATCATCCTACTGATCAAAAGGTGTTTGTTGCGAAACACGCTGCCTTCTTGGAAAAGGAGTTTATCCTCGAAGGGGTCAGTGGGAGTAAGATATATCTTGAAGAAGTTCAAGAACCACAAAATACTACGGATCAAAGTCAGGTACCTGACCAAGTAGAAGAACCTACTGTACCACTACCTATTCATAAATCTGGAAGAGTACCGAAGATACCTGAGAGGTATGGATTCATCATAGAGGATGATGATGAGGTACGCATCATAGATGATGATGATCCATTGACTTACGAAGAGGCTATGAGTAGTGAAGACTCAGAGAAATGGCTAGAAGCCATGAAATCCGAGATGGACTCCATGTATGAAAACCAAGTATGGACTTTGGTTTCATCACCTGAGGGCATTAAGCCTATTGGGTGTAAATGGGTCTTTAAGAGAAAGACTGGGGCAGATGGCAAGGTAGAGACCTATAAGGCCCGACTGGTTGCAAAAGGTTTCAAACAAAGACAAGGAGTTGACTATGATGAAACCTTCTCACCAGTAGCTATGCTCAAGTCCATTCGGATTTTGCTTGCAATTGCAGCTTATTATGACTACGAGATCTGGCAAATGGACGTGAAAACGGCCTTCCTCAATGGAGAGCTTGAGGAGAATGTATATATGATACAGCCAGAGGGTTTTGTTTCAACGGTTGGAACAAACCAAGTCTGTAAGCTACAACGATCCATTTATGGATTGAAGCAAGCTTCTCGAAGGTGGAACATCCGTTTTGATGAGATAATCAAAAGGTTTGATTTTATCAAGAACGAAGATGAACCATGTGTGTACAAGAAGGTTAGTGGGAGCGCTATATCATTCCTTGTATTATATGTTGATGATATATTACTGATAGGGAATGATGTTCCTATGCTACAGTCGATCAAAATTTGGTTATCTAAACACTTCTCCATGAAGGACTTGGGTGAGGCATCCTATATTTTGGGGATAAAGATCTATAGAGATAGATCTAAAAGGATGCTGGGCTTGACCCAAGGAAAGTACATTGACTCGATGCTAAAGAAGTTTAGCATGGAAGATTCCAAGAGAGGTCTCATGCCGATGAGCCATGGAATACATCTCTCCAAGAAACAGGCCCCAAAGACACCTGAAGAGAGAGACCGTATGAGTAAGATTCCTTATGCTTCCGCAATAGGATCTATCATGTACGGTATGATATGTACTAGACCAGATGTCGCTCATGCACTTAGTGTAACCAGCAGATATCAGTCGAATCCAGGAGAAGAGCACTGGAAGGCAGTAAAAAACATCCTAAAGTACTTGAGAAGAACTAAGGATGTATTTCTTGTCTACGGTGGGTCTGAATTGAAACTAGAGAGCTATACAGACTCAAGTTTTCAAACGGACCAAGATGACAGTAAATCCGTTTCAGGGTACGTGTTTACCTTAAACGGTGGCGCAGTGAGTTTGAATATTTCCAAGCAGCAAACAGTTGCTGATTCGGTGACAGAGGCAGAGTACATAGCTGCAAGTGAAGCTGCAAAGGAAGCTGTTTGGATGAAGAAGTTCATAACTGAACTTGGAGTGGTTCCTAGCATTAGAGGAGCAGTACCTTTATTCTGTGACAACAACGGAGCTGTTGCGCAGGCTAAGGAACCCAGGTCTCATCAGAAATCCAAACACGTGTTGCGGCGGTTTCATTTGATTAGAGAGATCATTGAAAGAGGAGATGTCACCCTGGAGCGTGTGGACTCTCAAGACAACATTGCAGATCCATTTACTAAAGCTTTAACACAACAGCAGTTTGATCGTCACTTAGAGAAGATGGGTATTAGATACCATGGCGATTGGCTTTAGTGCAAGTGGGAGATTGAAAGTAGTATGCACACAAGCCAATCATATTTGATATGATGTAGCATATACTTTGTAATCTTATTCATTTATTAATAAAGGAATTGATTTTCTTAAAAGGCATTTTATATTATCTACATAGTGCTGTTATATTAAATGTGATAAACCCATAGTTTTGAGCAATGCTTTTAGAATCATGATGGTGATCATGCTAATGAGATCTAAATTCAAGATAGCTCACAAACTAAAATTGTTCCTAATCGTTGGATTACTAAATTGGGGATTAGTGAATCCGGATAGATTAGTACATACGTTGCTTGCTCTTATGAAGAGGATGATTGATCTCATAATCATTTGTGTGGAGACACTAAAGCAAGTATGTAGGTGCTTATTGGAGAATAAGTTCACTGAACGTGACTCGCTAAGGAATACCTAATGGAGTTTTACTCGGCTGTCAATAGGAATTCCTCTAGTGATAGTAGTACAAGTGATCCTTGGACTTGAGATCATCATAGTATCTTGTGTATGATGAGTTATACTTTGACATGTCCCTTAAGACCTTGTGGGTATATCAAAGGGTATGATTGGGTATAATTAGTTATACATGGAGATAGGTGAATGATCAACAAAGAATCTACCTCGTCTAGTAAAAGATGTGAATGTCCTATGTGATTCGATAAATGATAACTCAGTAGTCCTTGGCCAAGGCAGAATGAAATTAGAAAGGAGTTTCTAATTTGCATTAATTAGAGTTATGCATTTGGGAATCGAAATACATATAATTAAATAAAATAAGACTTGACAGTAAATCCATGTCTTATATTTAGTTGGGACATTGTATGGTAGAAGGATTGAATTGTACGGTAACTATTTACTCAAAGGTTCTTTTGTGATTAATGTTGAAATCTATATTATCTGGAAAGTCGTTGATCGCTAAGGGGGCTTACCCTTATTGTAGAATAAATATTATTTATTTAAATGAATTAAATAGTTTAATTTATTTATTTAAATAAGATTAGAATTGTTCTAATTGATTTATTCACAACCGGTTTAATATGGAGAACCTAAAGGGTCACACCGCAAAAGGAAAATATTTATTTAAGAAGTAAATGGCATAATTGTAATAATAAGTTAAGTGTATTTAATTTACTCTATGGAGATAGAATAAATTAAATAGCTTAATATTTATTATTTAATATTTTGGAAATATTTAAATATAAATTAATAAGAGGAGTCTTATTATTATTATTACTTTTACTATTATTTAATTCCAAATAGGGATTGGGAATTAATTAATAGAAGTACTCTCCATGGATTCCTAATTGGATTAGGAGCATTATTAATTAAAGGAGTTTAATTATAATACAAACCCTAATCCTAAATAGTTTAGGGAAGGGCTATTCCTACATCTATAAATAAGAGGGGTCTTATCATAGATTAGGGTTACACACTCTTGCATTAGATTGTGGAGAGCAATTTCTATAGAGATAGAAACTAGGGATTTGCCAAATACCCAACTTCTTGAATACTTGTTCTTCCTTGGTGGATCACCTCTAGAGGCCAAACACTTGGGTGGCTAACGTTGATCAAAGAAAGGAATCACACCGTAGCATTCGAGGAGAACACGAAGGACTAGGAGTTGAACTTGTACCCGAGGAAGCTTTGTTCTACGAGGGTATAATTCTTATTCTCTTTCTCTTTCGTTTATATCGTTAATTGAGCACATAGATTGATCTTGGTGATGGTTTGTATAAAATTTTTAAAATCTGATTTTATCGCGCTTCCGCACTATTTATGTAATTTGATTACATGATTGCGCTATATACAAACCTAACAGAAGGGTCGTAGAACATGACAAGACTCTCTCTACGAACCAACCTGACAAGAATCGTAGAGATAACTTCAACTCTACGAAAACTATAAATCATAGAAGTGGAAGAAAGCAGAAGGGAGTTAAGCCAAAAGGTGTGAAGCACTATCATCCACACATTTCTAAGACAAAAAGGAGTCCATACTCACACACAAATATGCATTATATTCAATGTTATAACTGCCTGAAACATGGTCATAAAGCTGCTGAATGTTATTTCAACCATTTTTACCCTATACTGTACAGACCCAAAATCAAACAGATTTGGGTTCCCAAGCTTACTAATAAGTATGGACCCAAGCAATATTGGGTACCAAAATGAAAGCTGATCTTTCCTGCAGGTATAAAGCTCCACTGAATCAACCTGGTACCTTGATAGTGGATGCTCTAGCCATATGACAGGCAACAAGGCTCTTCTGTCAAATTTTGAAGAAAAAGATGGTCCTGCAGTCATCTTTGGTGATAACAATTCTGGAAGAACAAGAGGATATGGTTCTGCTGGGAATGATACTGTGTCTTTTAGCAAAGTGGCATACATTGAAGGACTGAAACACAATCTTCTCAGCATCAACCAACTGTGTGATAAAAATCATCAAGTCACCTTCCTCAACAATCAGTGTCAAGTCAGGGATATGAAGACCAACTCATTGAAGCTGATAGGAACCAGAGAAGGAAATGTCTACACTGTCAACCTTGCTGAGTTAAGACCTGGTGAAGTTATATGTTTCCTTGCCAAAGCTTCTAAAGATCAGTGTTGGCTATGGCATAGGAGGCTGTCTCACTTAAACTTCAAAAGCATGTCGAGACTTGCCTCAAATGACTTAGTTGCAGGACTGCCAAAGCTCAACTTCATCAAAGAAAAACCTTGCAAAATATGTCAGTTTGGAAAGCAAACAAAAAGCTCATTCAAAAGCAAAGCAATCAACTCAAATGATAAGCCCCTTATGTTACTCCATATGGATCTCTTCGGGCCCATTCTAACAACAAGCCTTAGTGGAAAGAAATACTCTCTGGTGATAGTGGATGACTACACCAGATTCACATGGGTATTCTTTCTGAGCTCTAAGGATGAAACCAGCTCTCACTTGATCAAGCTGTTCAAACTTGTCATGAATGAGAAAGAGGAGAAGATCAAAGCTATCAGGAGTGATCCTGGAAAAGAATTTGATTTCACCGAGGTTGAACTTTACTGTGAAGAAAATGGCATCAATCACAACTTCTCAGCCCCAAGAACTCCACAACAAAATGGAGTAGCTGAAAGGAAGAATAGGACATTGATCGAAGCTGGGAGAACATTATTGGCAGCTGCTCAACTCCCTGAGTACTTTTGGGCAGAAGCTATTAGCACTGCATGCTACACTCAAAACAGGTCTCTCATCCACTCCTTACTCAAGAAGACTCCTTACGAATTATGGAAAGGAAGGAAGCCAAACATTAGTTACTTTCGTGCCTTTGGTTGTCTATGCTACATCCTCAATAACGGCAAAAAGTACCTAACCAAATTTCAACCCAAGTCAGATGAAGGAATCTTCCTCGGTTATGCTATGAACAGCAAGGCCTACAGAGTATTCAACAAGGAATCATTAAGTGTTGAAGTCTCTATTCATATCACATTTGATGAGTCAGAATCAAAGAAGAAAATCTCCTCACTCAATGATCCAGCAGAGGAGGACTCTACGATCAATGAGTCCAAAATCGTAGAGTCAGGCTCTACAATTATCGAGCCAGAAGCAGAAAGCACAGATCAAGAAGAAGCAAACATAGAACTCACTATGCCTGACAATGAGTCTCTACAACCTGAACCAGATATCAACCTGGAAGACCTCAGACAAGAAGGAACCAGAACTGATGTTCCAAGAAGAAGAAGATGGACAAAGGATCATACTGAAGATCTGATAATTGGAGATCCTAATGCAAGAGTCAGGACAAGATCAGCAACTCAAAATGAATGCATCTACCTAAGCTTTCTCTCTCAAATAGAGCCCAAAAAGGTAGAAGAAGCCTTAGGAGATTCAAGCTGGATAGAGGCCATGCAAGAAGAACTCAACCAGTTTGAAAGAAGCAAAGTCTAGAGATTAGTTGAAAGGCCAACACAACATCCAGTCATAGGCACGATATGGGTATTCAGGAACAAGATGGATGAAGATGGTATTATCACAAGAAACAAAGCAAGACTGGTAACTAAAGGGTACTCACAAGAAGAAGGGATTGACTATGATGAAACCTTTGCTCCAGTTGCAAGATTGGAAGCAATCAGAATCTTTCTTGCCCATGCAGCTCACATGAGACTTAAAGTCTTCCAAATGGACGTCAAGAGTGCATTCCTCAATGGAGAACTTCAAGAAGAGGTCTATGTAGAACAACCTCCAGGTTTTATCAATCCAACTCTTTCTAATTATGTTTATAGATTAGACAAAGCATTGTATGGATTAAAACAAGCACCTAGAACATGGTATGAAACACTCACCAACTTTCTCACAGAAAAAGGATTCATTAGAGGTAGAGTAGATACTACTTTATTCCTAAGAAAACACAAGGATAAATCACTCCTAGTTCAAATATATGTGGATGATATTATATTCAGTTCAACTGATGAAAAACTATGTGAAAGGTTTCCCAAGCTAATGCAGAGTAAGTTCGAAATGAGCATGATGGGAGAACTGAATTTCTTCCTTGGACTTCAAGTGAAACAAACTGATGAAGGTATATTCATCAACCAAGCCAAATACATTAAAGACCTATTAAAGAAATATGGCATGGAGTCAGCTTCCTTCATGAAAACCCCCATGGCACCTGCAACCAAGCTTGACAAAGATGAGGAAGGTAAAAGTATTGACATTACTCAATACAGAGGTATGATTGGCTCTCTCCTATACCTAATTGCCAGTAGACCAGATATCATGTTTGCCACTTGTATTTGTGCTAGATTTCAAGCTAATCCTAAGGAATCTCATTTATTAGCTGTTAAGAGGATCTTTAGGTATCTTAAAGGAACACCAAATTTGGGACTCTGGTATCCAAAGGAGTCACCCTTTGAGTTAATGGGATACTCAGATGCTGACTATGCAGGATGCAAGATAGACAGAAAAAGCACAAGTGGTACATGTCAATTTCTTGGAAATAGACTTGTCTCCTGGTTTAGCAAAAAGCAAAACTCAGTTTCAACCTCTACTGTAGAAGCTGAGTATATTGATGCAGGCAGTTACTGTGCACAAATCTTATGGATGAAAAACCAATTAGCTGACTATGATTTTGTGTTTAAATCTATCCCAGTTCATTGTGACAATACTAGTGCAATTGCTATAACTCATAATCCTGTCATGCATTCAAGAACCAAGCACATAGATATAAGATATCACTTCATTAGAGATCATGTGCAAAATGGAAATATATCATTACAGTATATTCCTACTGAAAATCAGCTTGCTGATGTATTCACAAAACCCCTAGACGAATCTAGATTCAACATGCTGATAAGTTAACTTGGAATGCTAAATTTACATCCATAATATTATGCATTGAAATCTACTAACTCTGCAGAAAGAAAGTTTGTAGAGTAACGAAAACTAGAAAAACATACAGCTCAAAGGAAATCAAGCTGCCGAGACGTACTCTACGATCGTCGAGAAAGATAGAGGTCGTAGAGTAGAAAGGGCTCTACGATCGCCGAGATGTACTCTACGATCGTCGAGTAAGATGAATGTCGTAGAGTAGAAAGGGCTCAAAAATGAAACGTAGAGCTCAGAAGGAGCTAAGGGCAAAACAGTCTTTTCCCTTCAAGCACGTATCCAACATTGGTAAGGGAATTCTATTCAAATGGAATTATTGGGGACAGAATCTTGTCCACAAGGGTCAAAGGGATCTCGCTTCAACTATGTGCCTTAGAAATCAATGTAGCCCTAGGCTTCAAAAATGACGGGCTCACAACTCTCCAGTTCATTAACACCGAAGAAGGGCTGAAGCGAATACATCATGAGAACAACCCAAGGCTGAGGGGATTAAAAAAAAAAGGAATTCCCTCAAAAGTATGAATTCCTTGCTGATATTGTTGGTAAATGCATTCTATGCAAAGATTCAGCTCATGATTCTGTCAATGACACTCAGCTCAGAATCATGACTGCTATTGTGAAGAAGATCCAGCTGAACTATGGTGCTCTTCTCTTAAAATGGATTGAAAACTAGGTATCAAATGATGGAAAGACCGAAGGGGCAAGGAAAATGTTTTATGGCAGGTTCATCAGCATTATTATTCAAAAAGCACTAGGAGACCGGATTGGGGATGATGAAGGAGAGGCTATAAATTTCCACAAAAGTATAACTCAAAAGTTGTTCGTAAACTGGAAAAAGAATCCAGCTGGGAAGTTGAAATCAGCTCAGACAGAAGACAGTGAGAAGACTCAGAGTGAAGTAAGAAAGCCTTCTGTGAAAAATATGTCTGTAGTTGTAGAAACTGATGAGGTAGAGCAGGAGGTGCCAGCACTAACCAGGAAAAGCAAAGGGAAAAGGAAAGCAGTATCCCAAACTGAAGAAGAACCTCAAGGGTCATCAAATGAAGGACCTACATCGTCCGCTATTCAACCTAGGCCTTCCCTATCCTCTGAAGAAGAGAAGAAGAAGAGAAAGCAAATGGAAGAAGCTTATGGAGAAACACAACCTACTTTAAGGGTGTATCATAAGAAGGGAAAACACAGCTCCAAGCAAAGCCTCCCAACGATCACTGAGAATCCTCACTCTACGTTCGTAGAGTCAAGAACAGAAGCAGGTGCTGAAGAAGTTGGTCAGCCTGACCCAATATCCACCAATGCTGAACAACTGGCTAGGAAGGTTGCTGACCCCAATCCAAAGAAAACAAAGAAGAGGCTGATGACCTTAGCTCAAAAAGAGCTCAATGAAGCAATGCTAAGAATCAAAGAAGAAGAACTCAGAATGGCTAATCAAACTGACGCTCCAACTGAGGGGGAGCAACAAGGAGCTCATGAACAAAGAAGTGCTCAAGTTGAGGGGGAGACACTTGATGTTCCTGCACCTGTCACTGCTCGGATTGAGGGGGAGCAATCTGAAGATTAGTATGAAGGATCGTCCATCCCTGAAGAGCCTAATACTCGTGATGAGAGAAATCAAGAGAATGTGGAGTTCAGTGATGAAAGGGAAGAAGAAGAGAAAGAGACAATACCTGAACATGTTGAGGCTATGGAGATCAGTGATGAATCTAATGATGAAGAGACGGATGAAAGCCTAGAAATCATTGCTAAAGGCAGAGGAGAGAGGCATTTCATCTACAACTGCCTATTTAATTACTTACCAAGAATGCCATTTCATCAAGCACTAATGGTCAATTCTTGGGATCACATGTTCTGGGCCTTCAAAACCTATCCAGCCATTACAGTGCTTGCTCAAGAATTCCCCAGCACTGGCTCTTTCGCTCAGAAGCTATTGACAAACCATCCCTTTCAGGTTAACGAGCAAAAGGTATACTTCATTCCCTCATCATTTAAGTTAAAACACTCTCCATTGCCATATTACTGTCGTTTTGATGAGATTCCAAGATGGAATGAGGTCATCTTTGACCCAACAAGACCACTTCCAGTTACAGGGTCTCAAAACTCTGTCTCTGATGAACCAGATGCTCAACTATCTCCAGTCGTAGAGTCTCTAAACCCTACGACAAATGCTGAGCTCACCCTCCATACACAAAGCGTAGAGTCAACCCACTCTACGATCAACTCTACGATTGTAGAATGTGCTGACCTTATAAACATCAATCAAACTACTTCCTCTCCGTCACTTCAAACAACTACCCAAAATGTTCCTACTGACATACCGTCCTCCTCCCATCACTAATACTTTGACCTGGCCATTGCTTTGGCACATCTCCAAGATAGCAATAAGGGAGAATCTCCAAATGAGATCAAACAAATACTTGAGCGTGTCAAACTCATTCCTACAACAGGTGAATTGACTGATCTCACTGTCGGAATGGCTAAGGATATGAGGAAAATCTTGAAGCTAATTCTCTCTCCCTCCATAAAAGATTCAATGACCTTATTGATGCTGCCAATGCTCACACCAACAATCTTGGTACTGAATTAACCAAAAGATTGAGGGAAATCATCCAAGAATTAATGAACGGCATTGACAAAAGGGACAAATTCTATCAAAAGGAAATTGTTGAACACAAATCAGCAGTTATTTCCCTTCAGCAGACCCAGACAGCTCAAAACAGACTAGTAACTGAGAAACTCTTTGATTTGAGCACCTCCATCAACAACTTCCAGCGCATATCTCTCCAACAGATGGAAAGGACTGACAATGCTCTCGCCCTTATGCACCAGCAACGAGAAAGGACTGAAGCTCAATTCGTAGAGCAGAGAGCTGACAACACTCAATCTCGGTCTCAAATGCAAGAACTGGTGCGAGGAATTGAGAAACTCTCCCAAGAGGTTAGAAAGTTAGATGCTGACATAAAGGGGGAGAAATCAAAAGGCAAAGAAAGAGGGGAATCAAGCAGCAGCAGGGGAAGAGAGCAACCAAGACCAAGGCAGTTCGAATCATCAATACCAGGTGAAGAGGAGCCCATAAATGCAATTCCCATAAGAAGTGAAGTCCCTGGATCCCACAGAAGAATGCCTGATGTAACCCCAACAGGAGTTCGCATACCATCAGGAAATCATGTAGTGTTAAATAGACATTTGCATGGAACTCACCCATATGGTGAAGAAGGAAGTCATATGCCCTCTTCTGGTCTCAGTCAAGAGCAGATTGAAGAATTCCAGCAGATGACCGAAGAAGGTAGGGAAATCTACAAAAGAAGAACTGCATATGAAAGAGCCAATCCCCCAAGGGCCAAGAGAGGAGCACGAGGAAGAAGAAGCTAAGGTTTGAAATATTTTGTAAATCGTCTCTTTCCCTTTATTGATGAAACTGCCATACAATGTAATATTCATTTTATCATCAATAAAATTCATGATTTCATCTAGAAATACAGTTGCTCACTGTACTATAAGACATGTTTATTTCTTTAAAGCATTTGCATTAGAACTGATGATATGATTCAACTATTGGTTATGTCAACATCAAATAGGGGGAAACTGTTAGAAATCATGGTTTAAATTTGATATTGTGGTCTTAATGAATATGTGTATCAGTAGCTAAGATTGTAAAGTCCTTAATAGAAGACAAATGTACAAGGACTTAGAAAAGAGAAGATCAAATATGTTGGGATGATCTAAGCTGTATTGAATATCTGTCATATCCAAACCAAATTGTAAAGTCCTTTATTGAAGGTGATGTACAAAGGACTTAGAATAGAACAGATCAAAGTTGTTAGGTTGATCTTGTGTGCTGATCGTAGAGTACTGCCATACTCCAAGTAAAAGGACGTAGAGCTTTGTCGGAAGGACGTAGAGCTTTGTCGGAAGGACGCAGAGCTTCCTCGGCAGGACGCAGAGCTCCCTCAGCAGGACATAGAGCCATCTCGACAGAACGTAGGGCTGTCCCTGCATCTCAAGACAAACTCTCATATATTGTAGAGTAGTCTACGCCAGTACTCACAGACAAAATCAGCATCTCTTATGAAGAACATAGAGGCAAGGCATTGATGCTATTTCAGAATGATCAAATGAAATATGAAGATCACAGTGAATATCTGCAATTATCAAACGACTATAACACACTGACGACACTACGGCTAAGCAAGAACGTGGAGTCAAACGTCAGACGAGCAACTCAGATCTGAAAATGAATATTCTAAGTTGCCCATAACAAATAGACAGTAGAATGATCTGCCCAAGATAGTTGCTGAATATTAAACAAATAAGTGAGGAGCAAACAGCTACAGTCTGCAGACGGTCAGAGCAATATCCCTACCACTGACTTAAAATTAGACTAATGGAAGCTGACTCACCCCACTACTGCAGTCAACAAGGAATAAACTATTCCTAAGCTCAGCAACACATCTCAGCGGGAGAATCAGATACAACGGTCACATTTCAACAGAAAGATTCTCAAGAGCATCTACATAAGGCAGAAGGATTGAAGTTTCAAAACAAGCAAGAACAACGAACAGAAGATAATACTTGAAACTCCATCATTATACAGAAAGACATCTTGCTTCACTGCTGAGTTCATTAAACCATATGCTTCAAAGCAACTCAATAGCAACAAAACAAATCACTCTCTATCAAGTGAAAGGGTCAACAGGTGACCAACCTAAGTCAAGTCTGCTGGACTTGTTGAGTACCAAAGGGTACCAAAGATTCTAAGGCTGCTGGTCTTAGCTTACAGAGTTCCAAGGCTGCTAGCTTTGAAGAGTACGTTGAATACTGGTATTCCAAGACTGCGGGTCTTGAAGGAATCTTTGTGATTCAGTTGTAACGATATCCTTAGTGGATTTGCTACTCGAGGAGTAGGACAGTGGAGTAGGAGTCTTGTGTGCTCCGAACCACTTAAAGCTTTGTCTCTATCTCTTTGCTCTTCATAACTGCTATAACTGTTTTATCAATGCTGTATTGTATTCTCTACTACTGATCTATTTCTACAAGGGGTTCCTTCAAGTCATTTTCCGTTGTGCTTAGTTACTTGTTTGTCGATTTAGTAATCAATACATACGTGCAAGTGTACACGATCAACAAGTAATAAAGTGATAAGAGAGTGTCGAACCCACAGAGAATTATTTAATAATAATTACCAAATACTAACTCATAATCAAATTAACTTTATTTAAACAATTGATTAAGATTGTGAATTTTAGATAATAAAATACTAAACTAACTAATCACTAACTACTAAGAATTGAATTCAGATAAAAAGGCTTAAGATTACAATTTCCCTTAATGTTTCACTTGAATTAATACACTTCCTGTTAAGTTATATTAATTATTCCGGATTGTTAATCAAGAACTCATCAATATTTATAATCATCTCTCGATGTATCATAAACGAATCAACTTAAATCCATATAAGATAGAATTAAGATGAACACCCTAATTAACTAATTCACTATATCTCTATGTGAATTACAATTAAAAAGGATTTAAAGCACAGATTCTCTTTCAGATTACATGCGGCGTATAGGTATATCTCTATCCTAAACACAAATCATGAATTCCATCGACAGCAGAATACACAATCACATTCTATTATGATTAGGTCTAAATCTATAATCCATCTCTCGAATTCATATAGATTACCACGGTAATTGTTGATCAAACAATTAAGCAATTAATCACAAATCATAATAGACAATCCGATAATAATTAATAATAATTAACAAGGAAGCATATCAATAAAAGCTACACAATAAGTTCCATTGTAATCTTAAATAGGAATTAGTTCATAATTGAATTAAAATCCATAATCCACAATTGATAAAGCATTGAAGAATATAAAATAAGAGATTAGGGAAGAGAATAGAATCTGTAATTGCAATCCTTGAGTCTCTCCTTCAGCTCCTATGATGAATCCTTTGTGCTCTTGCAATTGCTTCAAGCCTCCTTCTCTTTCTCCCAAACTAGGGTTAGCAAAAAGTAGCAAGATCTCTAAACTAGGGTTAGCAAAAAGTGGCAAGATCTCCCCTATTCTATGCCTCACATCATGTATTTATAGGTTATAAGTCAAATCCCAAGCTTAGAAGGAAACCCAATCCAATTTGGAGTCAAAAACATGCAAAAACGCGTCAAAACTAAGTCTGGCCGCGACCCCTCTCTGGTGTTGGGCGCGGCCGCGCCCAAAATGAACTAGAAACTGGCGCGGCCGCGCTAGTCCAATTTCTGCTGCAACATCGCTTGGTAAAATGGCCATAACTTTTGATCCGGGAGGAGTTACGAGGCCTTCCACCTATCAAATCGAAGCTCTCGACGAGATCTACAACTTTTATTCTTTGAGCATTGAGAGATTCTATCTGGATCAAGGTCGAAATTGGGCTTCAAGTAGCTGCTATGTAAATGGCAACTCCAAACTTTGATCTCTGTTGATAAAAATGTCATAACTCTCGCATCCGAACTCCGATTGGGACGATTCAAGATGTTCCGGAAAGCTAAGGAGTAGCTCTACAATAAAATCCAAGTTCCAAACCAAAAACATGCATCCAACCTAGTGTTAAAAGCCCTGCAATCTTCCCTTCTTGCGTTTGCTTGCTTATTGTACTCCAAAAGATGTTCGAATCGCGTTTCCTTGCTCATTCCTACAAAATAACATAAAAACACTATAAATATCTAATACTAACTTAAAATACTTAAGAACTCACAAATTATCAAGTCAAACGTACTCAATTCATAGATGTAAAACTCACTCATCAAATACCCCCAAACTTAAATCTTTGCTTGTCCTCAAGCAAACACTAAGAACAACAACTATAACAACTAATTCTAAATAACAACTCACACGACTCGAGCAATGAATCAATACAAATTTGCATAATAGCCTCAAAGATTTCCTTTAATGATAACTCAAGAAAAATTTCCGAAAACATGCAAAGTCTAAAATTTCAACCTAATTATCAGTTCCACAACTACTCATGATCATTTAAGTGCGCGTGTGTGCATCCAAATGTTCAACTAGCCATAACTCACATAAGATCATATAATCAAATACTCATAAAAGATTTTCAAATCAACTCTAAAAATCTTTTTTCACATCAATCTCCGCTAATAAAGGCAAAACATAAACTTTAGAGGATCAAAAAGATATTTCATACATTTAAGCACACTTGAACCCTTCCCAAGTAATTCAAAACACAATTTTTCTTTTATTTTTCTTTCCTTTTTAGTGAGTGCGTTTTACGCTCCATCTCACTTTCCATTGAACGAGTGCGTTTTATGCTCCTTCTCGTGCATGTGTTTATGGGTGAGTGCGTTTTACGCTCCATCTCAACCCACCACATGATTCATCATTCTAACTCAGGAAGGTTTCACAATTTTCAGAATTTTCAATAACCCAAGATTTCCCCCAAACTTATATTAATGCCTAAATTTTACTTTGAATGAAGCTCAAATAAGATTTTAAAGTTTCAATGATATCTTTCATAAGCATTCAACCAAAAATTTTTTTTTTCCTTAAGACACAACTAGCTAAACGGATGGATATGTGCTTTAACGTTCAAAAAAAATCACAAAGAGTGTAAACCCAACTCATAAGTCAAAATATAAACTAAGCATGCTTCTCAACTTCACAAGAGTTAAAAAAAAATTAATCCATTTTTTTCTTATCATTGGCCATAATCAAATTCAAATCAAAATATTGCTCACCTAACCTAAAAACATACTAACTAACATGCAACCTTAATAAACTAAAATAAATAACACAAAAACAAGACCACACCCCCAAACTTAGGCTAGACATTGTCCTCAATGGCTAAAATAGGAAAAAGTTTAAAACAAAGGACTTCCCTAAAAATATAGCAATCTTCCTCCTTGTCCGCTAAGTCTGAAGAATAGGTTAGGCACATCGGAATGAATAAGGCATTGCACTTGAATTGGACTCGAATAACCTGTAAACACATTAGAAGCAAATTTATTAACTACTACGAAACCTAATAAAATAAATAAAAATAATAAAAAAATAAAAATTAAACTTGGGTTGCCTCCCAAGAAGCGCTTGTTTTAAAGTCGTCAGCCCGACTTCACCATTTACTATCCAATTCCCCTTCGAAAATTGAGGAACCCTCCATCCATTAGATGCAATGTAACCTTTGAAGGTTTTGCTGCAGTAGGGGCTATTGTTTCAAAGTCACCTAGTTTGCTTTTTGTAGATAGGTTCCTAATTACGACTGTCAAATAGCTAAGTGCTTCCTCCGTTGTGTTCGTGATTAGATTGGGACATTTGAATATTGTCAAACACCACGGGCTCTTCTTCTATCTCCTCTCTCTCATCCCACCATAGTTGTAATGTAGTCTTAGCTCTCGTGTCATAAAAGGGCTTTACCAAGGACATGACTACCAAGTGGGCAGGGGATTGCAAAACTACCCGGATCTTTGAGCTTTGGTGGAAAAGGTACATGGGGCACTAACAAAATCGGTACATCAGCGTCAAAACTCACAACTTCAGTTGTATTTTCTTGATCCCCACTATTCTCCTCCATATCAGAAATTATCATCAATTAGCACGTCCGGTTGCAGCTTTGACGCGGGAAATCCATCAGTCTCGAGAGCCACGTCACTGGGCCATGCACAATGATAACTATTCTTGACGGCGTTGATAAGCTGTCCCATCTGGTTCTCAAGATTTCGAATCGACACTGCTTGGCTTTTTATATTTAAATCCACTAAGTTCAACAGCTGATCATGATCACTCATTCTTTTATCCGTAGCTGTAATAAACTTCGCCAAGGCCTCCTCCAAACTTAGTTTCCTTTCTTCTTCATGTAGATAGGCTGAATCCTGAAATTCTGGAGTGTATGATTGGCTTGGAGCAAAGATTTGGACTTTATTATTATGGCTCTATGAAAAATCCGGATAATACCCCCAATCTTGATTATAGTTGTTGGGATAGGCATAACTGTTGGGATAATCGCCGAAATTGCCACCATACTGCATCGACTTAAAATTGATGGCGCATTGATGACTCGGATGATTTTCAGCACAATAATCACAAATTACCGTCACACTTTGAATACGTTGTACTGCAAAAGCGTCAATCATCCTCGAAAATGTCTCAATCGGTGCTGACAATTCATCGAATTCATAAATCCCTGCCGCTCTTGGTTGAATCATTCTCGTATAAGGCCATTGATAGTCGTAGTCCGTCATAGTGTACCTAAAAAGAGAGAAATATAGGAAGAGAATTAAAATAAAAACAAAATGATTAAATTAAAACTAATTTGATTAAAGTTAATGATGGCAAAAATTATTAAACTAATTCCCCGGCAACGGCGCCAAAAACTTGTTTGTCGATTTAGTAATCAATACATACGTGCAAGTGTACACGATCAACAAGTAATAAAGTGATAAGAGAGTGTCGAACCCACAGAGAATTATTTAATAATAATTACCAAATACTAACTCATAATCAAATTAACTTTATTTAAACAATTGATTAAGATTGTGAATTTTAGATAATAAAATACTAAACTAACTAATCACTAACTACTAAGAATTGAATTCAGATAAAAAGGCTTAAGATTACAATTTCCCTTAATGTTTCACTTGAATTAATACACTTCCTGTTAAGTTATATTAATTATTCCGGATTGTTAATCAAGAACTTATCAATATTTATAATCATCTCTCGATGTATCATAAACGAATCAACTTAAATCCATATAAGATAGAATTAAGATGAACACCCTAATTAACTAATTCACTATATCTCTATGTGAATTACAATTAAAAAGGATTTAAAGCACAGATTCTCTTTCAGATTACATGCGGCGTATAGGTATATCTCTATCCTAAACACAAATCATGAATTCCATCGACAGCAGAATACACAATCACATTCTATTATGATTAGGTCTAAATCTATAATCCATCTCTCGAGTTCATATAGATTATCATGGTAATTGTTGATCAAACAATTAAGCAATTAATCACAAATTATAATAGACAATCCGATAATAATTAATAATAATTAACAAGGAAGCATATCAATAAAAGCTACACAATAAGTTCAATTGTAATCTTAAATAGGAATTAGTTCATAATTGAATTAAAATCCATAATCCACAATTGATAAAGCATTGAAGAATATAAAATAAGAGATTAGGGAAGAGAATAGAATTTGTAATTGCAATCCTTGAGTCTCTCCTTCAGCTCCTATGATGAATCCTTTGTGCTCTTGCAATTGCTTCAAGCCTCCTTCTCTTTCTCCCAAACTAGGGTTAGCAAAAAGTAGCAAGATCTCTAAACTAGGGTTAGCAAAAAGTGGCAAGATCTCCCCTATTCTATGCCTCACATCATGTATTTATAGGTTATAAGTCAAATCCCAAGCTTAGAAGGAAACCCAATCCAATTTGGAGTCAAAAACATGCAAAAACGCGTCAAAACTAAGTCTGGCCGCGACCCCTCTCTGGTGTTGGGCGCGCCCGCGCCCAAAATGAACTAGAAACTGGCGCGGCCGCGCTAGTTCAATTTCTGCTGCAACATCGCTTGGTAAAATAGCCATAACTTTTGATCCGGGAGGAGTTACGAGGTCTGCCACCTATCAAATCGAAGCTCTCGACGAGATCTACAACTTTTATTTTTTGAGCATTGAGAGATTCTATCTGGATCAAGGTCGAAAGTGGGCTTCAAGTAGCTGCTATGTAAATGG
This sequence comes from Aralia elata, assembly GCA_034770075.1. Lineage (NCBI taxonomy): Eukaryota > Viridiplantae > Streptophyta > Magnoliopsida > Apiales > Araliaceae > Aralia > Aralia elata. The sequence continues at coordinate 483,516 of JAVJAP010000070.1, forward strand.
CAACTCCAAACTTTGATCTCTGTTGATAAAAATGTCATAACTCTCGCATCCGAACTCCGATTGGGACGATTCAAGATGTTCCAGAAAGCTAAGGAGTAGCTCTACAATAAAATCCAAGTTCCAAACCAAAAACATGCATCCAACCTAGTGTTAAAAGCCCTGCAATCTTCCCTTCTTGCGTTTGCTTGCTTATTGTACTCCAAAAGATGTTCGAATCGCGTTTCCTTGCTCATTCCTACAAAATAACATAAAAACACTATAAATACCTAATATTAACTTAAAATACTTAAGAACTTACAAATTATCAAGTCAAACGTACTTAATTCGTAAGTATAAAATCCACTCATAAAATACTCCCAAACTTAAATCTTTGCTTGCCTTCAAGCAAAACACTAAGAACAACAACTATAATAACTAATTTTAAATAGCAACTCACGCAACTTGAGCAATGAATCAGTACAAATTTGCATAATAACCTCAAGATTTCCTTTAATGATAACTCAAGAAAAAATTTCGAAAACATGCAAAGCCTAAATTTTCAATCTAATCATCAGTTCTACAACTACTCATAATCCTTTAAGTGCATGTGTGTGCATTCAAATGTTCAACTAGCCATAACTCACAGTAGATCATATAATCAAATACTCATAAAAGATTTTCAAATCAACTCTAAAAACCTGTTTTCACATCAATCTCCGCTAATAAAGGCAAAACATAAAATTTAGAGGATCAAAAAGATATTTCATACATTTAAGCACACTTGAACCCTTCCCAAGTAATTCAAAACACAATTTTTCTTTTATTTTTTCTTTCCTTTTTAATGAGTGCGTTTTACGCTCCATCTCACTTCCCATTGAACGAGTGCGTTTTATGCTCCTTCTCGTGCATGTGTTTATGGGTGAGTGCGTTTTACGCTCCATCTCAACCCACCACATGATTCATCATTCTAACTCAGGAAGGTTTCACAATTTTCAGAATTTTCAATAACCCAAGATTTCCCCCAAACTTATATTAATGCCTAAATTTTACTTTGAATGAAGCTCAAATAAGATTTTAAAGTTTCAATGATATCTTTCATAAGCATTCAACCAAAATTTTTTTTTCCTTAAGACACAACTAGCTAAACGGATGGATATGTGCTTTAACGTTCAAAAAAAATCACAAAGAGTGTAAACCCAACTCATAAGTCAAAATATAAACTAAGCATGCTTCTCAACTTCACAAGAGTTAAAAAAAAATTAATCCATTTTTTTCTTATCATTGGCCATAATCAAATTCAAATCAAAATATTGCTCACCTAACCTAAAAACATACTAACTAACATGCAACCTTAATAAACTAAAATAAATAACACAAAACAAGACCACACCCCCAAACTTAGGCTAGACATTGTCCTCAATGGCTAAAATAGGAAAAAGTAAAACAAAGGACTTCCCTAAAAATATAGCAATCTTCCTCCTTGTCCGCTAAGTCTGAAGAATAGGTTAGGCACATCGGAATGAATAAGGCATTGCACTTGAATTGGACTCGAATAACCTGTAAACACATTAGAAGCAAATTTATTAACTACTACGAAACCTAATAAAATAAATAAAAATAATAAAAAAATAAAAATTAAACTTGGGTTGCCTCCCAAGAAGCGCTTGTTTTAAAGTCGTCAGCCCGACTTCACCATTTACTATCCAATTCCCCTTCGAAAATTGAGGAACCCTCCATCCATTAGATGCAATGTAACCTTTGAAGGTTTTGCTGCAGTAGGGGCTATTGTTTCAAAGTCACCTAGTTTGCTTTTTGTAGATAGGTTCCTAATTACGACTGTCAAATAGCTAAGTGCTTCCTCCGTTGTGTTCGTGATTAGATTGGGACATTGAATATTGTCAAACACCACGGGCTCTTCTTCTATCTCCTCTCTCTCATCCCACCATAGTTGTAATGTAGTCTTAGCTCTCGTGTCATAAAGGGCTTTACCAAGGACATGACTACCAAGTGGGCAGGGGATTGCAAAACTACCCGGATCTTTGAGCTTTGGTGGAAAAGGTACATGGGGCACTAACAAAATCGGTACATCAGCGTCAAAACTCACAACTTCAGTTGTATTTTCTTGATCCCCACTATTCTCCTCCATATCAGAATTATCATCAATTAGCACGTCCGGTTGCAGCTTTGACGCGGGAAATCCATCAGTCTCGAGAGCCACGTCACTGGGCCATGCACAATGATAACTATTCTTGACGGCGTTGATAAGCTGTCCCATCTGGTTCTCAAGATTTCGAATCGACACTGCTTGGCTTTTTATATTTAAATCCACTAAGTTCAACAGCTGATCATGATCACTCATTCTTTTATCCGTAGCTGTAATAAACTTCGCCAAGGCCTCCTCCAAAACTTAGTTTCCTTTCTTCTTCATGTAGATAGGCTGAATCCTGAAATTCTGGAGTGTATGATTGGCTTGGAGCAAAGATTTGGACTTTATTATTATGGCTCCATGAAAAATCCGGATAATACCCCCAATCTTGATTATAGTTGTTGGGATAGGCATAACTGTTGGGATAATCGCCGAAATTGCCACCATACTGCATCGACTTAAAATTGATGGCGCATTGATGACTCGGATGATTTCCAGCACAATAATCACAAATTACCGTCACACTTTGAATACGTTGTACTGCAAAAGCGTCAATCATCCTCGAAAATGTCTCAATCGGTGCTGACAATTCATCGAATTCATAAATCCCTGCCGCTCTTGGTTGAATCATTCTCGTATAAGGCCATTGATAGTCGTAGTCCGTCATAGTGTACCTAAAAAGAGAGAAATATAGGAAGAGAATTAAAATAAAAACAAAATGATTAAATTAAAACTAATTTGATTAAAGTTAATGATGGCAAAAATTATTAAACTAATTCCCCGGCAACGGCGCCAAAAACTTGTTTGTCGATTTAGTAATCAATACATACGTGCAAGTGTACACGATCAACAAGTAATAAAGTGATAAGAGAGTGTCGAACCCACAGAGAATTATTTAATAATAATTACCAAATACTAACTCATAATCAAATTAACTTTATTTAAACAATTGATTAAGATTGTGAATTTTAGATAATAAAATACTAATAAATAACATGCAACCTTAATAAACTAAAATAAATAACACAAAACAAGACCACACCCCCAAACTTAGGCTAGACATTGTCCTCAATGGCTAAAATAGGAAAAAGTAAAACAAAGGACTTCCCTAAAAATATAGAAATCTTCCTCCTTGTCCGCTAAGTCTGAAGAATAGGTTAGGCACATCGGAATGAATAAGGCATTGCACTTGAATTGGACTCGAATAACCTGTAAACACATTAGAAGCAAATTTATTAACTACTACGAAACCTAATAAAATAAATAAAAATAATAAAAAAATAAAAATTAAACTTGGGTTGCCTCCCAAGAAGCGCTTGTTTTAAAGTCGTCAGCCCGACTTCACCATTTACTATCCAATTCCCCTTCGAAAATTGAGGAACCCTCCATCCATTAGATGCAATGTAACCTTTGAAGGTTTTGCTGCAGTAGGGGCTATTGTTTCAAAGTCACCTAGTTTGCTTTTTGTAGATAGGTTCCTAATTACGACTGTCAAATAGCTAAGTGCTTCCTCCGTTGTGTTCGTGATTAGATTGGGACATTGAATATTGTCAAACACCACGGGCTCTTCTTCTATCTCCTCTCTCTCATCCCACCATAGTTGTAATGTAGTCTTAGCTCTCGTGTCATAAAGGGCTTTACCAAGGACATGACTACCAAGTGGGCAGGGGATTGCAAAACTACCCGGATCTTTGAGCTTTGGTGGAAAAGGTACATGGGGCACTAACAAAATCAGTACATCAGCGTCAAAACTCACAACTTCAGTTGTATTTTCTTGATCCCCACTATTCTCCTCCATATCAGAATTATCATCAATTAGCACGTCCGGTTGCAGCTTTGACGCGGGAAATCCATCAGTCTCGAGAGCCACGTCACTGGGCCATGCACAATGATAAACTATTCTTGACGGCGTTGAATAAGCTGTCCCATCTGGTTCTCAAGATTTCGAATCGACACTGCTTGGCTTTTTATATTTAAATCCACTAAGTTCAACAGCTGATCATGATCACTCATTCTTTTATCCGTAGCTGTAATAAACTTCGCCAAGGCCTCCTCCAAACTTAGTTTCCTTTCTTCTTCATGTAGATAGGCTGAATCCTGAAATTCTGGAGTGTATGATTGGCTTGGAGCAAAGATTTGGACTTTATTATTATGGCTCCATGAAAAATCCGGATAATACCCCCAATCTTGATTATAGTTTGTTGGGATAGGCATAACTGTTGGGATAATCGCCGAAATTGCCACCATACTGCATCGACTTAAAATTGATGGCGCATTGATGACTCGGATGATTTCCAGCACAATAATCACAAATTACCGTCACACTTTGAATACGTTGTACTGCAAAAGCGTCAATCATCCTCGAAAATGTCTCAATCGGTGCTGACAATTCATCGAATTCATAAATCCCTGCCGCTCTTGGTTGAATCATTCTCGTATAAGGCCATTGATAGTCGTAGTCCGTCATAGTGTACCTAAAAAGAGAGAAATATAGGAAGAGAATTAAAATAAAAACAAAATGATTAAATTAAAACTAATTTGATTAAAGTTAATGATGGCAAAAATTATTAAACTAATTCCCCGGCAACGGCGCCAAAAACTTGTTTGTCGATTTAGTAATCAATACATACGTGCAAGTGTACACGATCAACAAGTAATAAAGTGATAAGAGAGTGTCGAACCCACAGAGAATTATTTAATAATAATTACCAAATACTAACTCATAATCAAATTAACTTTATTTAAACAATTGATTAAGATTGTGAATTTTAGATAATAAAATACTAAACTAACTAATCACTAACTACTAAGAATTGAATTCAGATAAAAAGGCTTAAGATTACAATTTCCCTTAATGTTTCACTTGAATTAATACACTTCCTGTTAAGTTATATTAATTATTCCGGATTGTTAATCAAGAACTTATCAATATTTTATAATCATCTCTCGATGTATCATAAACGAATCAACTTAAATCCATATAAGATAGAATTAAGATGAACACCCTAATTAACTAATTCACTATATCTCTATGTGAATTACAATTAAAAAGGATTTAAAGCACAGATTCTCTTTCAGATTACATGCGGCGTATAGGTATATCTCTATCCTAAACACAAATCATGAATTCCATCGACAGCAGAATACACAATCACATTCTATTATGATTAGGTCTAAATCTATAATCCATCTCTCGAGTTCATATAGATTATCATGGTAATTGTTGATCAAACAATTAAGCAATTAATCACAAATTATAATAGACAATCCGATAATAATTAATAATAATTAACAAGGAAGCATATCAATAAAAGCTACACAATAAGTTCAATTGTAATCTTAAATAGGAATTAGTTCATAATTGAATTAAAATCCATAATCCACAATTGATAAAGCATTGAAGAATATAAAATAAGAGATTAGGGAAGAGAATAGAATCTGTAATTGCAATCCTTGAGTCTCTCCTTCAGCTCCTATGATGAATCCTTTGTGCTCTTGCAATTGCTTCAAGCCTCCTTCTCTTTCTCCCAAACTAGGGTTAGCAAAAAGTAGCAAGATCTCTAAACTAGGGTTAGCAAAAAGTGGCAAGATCTCCCCTATTCTATGCCTCACATCATGTATTTATAGGTTATAAGTCAAATCCCAAGCTTAGAAGGAAACCCAATCCAATTTGGAGTCAAAAACATGCAAAAACGCGTCAAAACTAAGTCTGGCCGCGACCCCTCTCTGGTGTTGGGCGCGGCCGCGCCCAAAATGAACTAGAAACTGGCGCGGCCGCGCTAGTCCAATTTCTGCTGCAACATCGCTTGGTAAAATGGCCATAACTTTTGATCCGGGAGGAGTTACGAGGCCTTCCACCTATCAAATCGAAGCTCTCGACGAGATCTACAACTTTTATTCTTTGAGCATTGAGAGATTCTATCTGGATCAAGGTCGAAATTGGGCTTCAAGTAGCTGCTATGTAAATGGCAACTCCAAACTTTGATCTCTGTTGATAAAAATGTCATAACTCTCGCATCCGAACTCCGATTGGGACGATTCAAGATGTTCCGGAAAGCTAAGGAGTAGCTCTACAATAAAATCCAAGTTCCAAACCAAAAACATGCATCCAACCTAGTGTTAAAAGCCCTGCAATCTTCCCTTCTTGCGTTTGCTTGCTTATTGTACTCCAAAAGATGTTCGAATCGCGTTTCCTTGCTCATTCCTACAAAATAACATAAAAACACTATAAATATCTAATACTAACTTAAAATACTTAAGAACTCACAAATTATCAAGTCAAACGTACTCAATTCATAGATGTAAAACTCACTCATCAAATACCCCCAAACTTAAATCTTTGCTTGTCCTCAAGCAAACACTAAGAACAACAACTATAACAACTAATTCTAAATAACAACTCACACGACTCGAGCAATGAATCAATACAAATTTGCATAATAGCCTCAAAGATTTCCTTTAATGATAACTCAAGAAAAATTTCCGAAAACATGCAAAGTCTAAAATTTCAACCTAATTATCAGTTCCACAACTACTCATGATCATTTAAGTGCATGTGTGTGCATTCAAATGTTCAACTAGCCATAACTCACAGTAGATCATATAATCAAATACTCATAAAAGATTTTCAAATCAACTCTAAAAACCTGTTTTCACATCAATCTCCGCTAATAAAGGCAAAACATAAAATTTAGAGGATCAAAAAGATATTTCATACATTTAAGCACACTTGAACCCTTCCCAAGTAATTCAAAACACAATTTTTCTTTTATTTTTTCTTTCCTTTTTAGTGAGTGCGTTTTACGCTCCATCTCACTTTCCATTGAACGAGTGCGTTTTATGCTCCTTCTCGTGCATGTGTTTATGGGTGAGTGCGTTTTACGCTCCATCTCAACCCACCACATGATTCATCATTCTAACTCAGGAAGGTTTCACAATTTTCAGAATTTTCAATAACCCAAGATTTCCCCCAAACTTATATTAATGCCTAAATTTTACTTTGAATGAAGCTCAAATAAGATTTTAAAGTTTCAATGATATCTTTCATAAGCATTCAACCAAAATTTTTTTTTTCCTTAAGACACAACTAGCTAAACGGATGGATATGTGCTTTAACGTTCAAAAAAAATCACAAAGAGTGTAAACCCAACTCATAAGTCAAAATATAAACTAAGCATGCTTCTCAACTTCACAAGAGTTAAAAAAAAATTAATCCATTTTTTTCTTATCATTGGCCATAATCAAATTCAAATCAAAATATTGCTCACCTAACCTAAAAACATACTAACTAACATGCAACCTTAATAAACTAAAATAAATAACACAAAACAAGACCACACCCCCAAACTTAGGCTAGACATTGTCCTCAATGGCTAAAATAGGAAAAAGTAAAACAAAGGACTTCCCTAAAAATATAGCAATCTTCCTCCTTGTCCGCTAAGTCTGAAGAATAGGTTAGGCACATCGGAATGAATAAGGCATTGCACTTGAATTGGACTCGAATAACCTGTAAACACATTAGAAGCAAATTTATTAACTACTACGAAACCTAATAAAATAAATAAAAATAATAAAAAAATAAAAATTAAACTTGGGTTGCCTCCCAAGAAGCGCTTGTTTTAAAGTCGTCAGCCCGACTTCACCATTTACTATCCAATTCCCCTTCGAAAATTGAGGAACCCTCCATCCATTAGATGCAATGTAACCTTTGAAGGTTTTGCTGCAGTAGGGGCTATTGTTTCAAAGTCACCTAGTTTGCTTTTTGTAGATAGGTTCCTAATTACGACTGTCAAATAGCTAAGTGCTTCCTCCGTTGTGTTCGTGATTAGATTGGGACATTGAATATTGTCAAACACCACGGGCTCTTCTTCTATCTCCTCTCTCTCATCCCACCATAGTTGTAATGTAGTCTTAGCTCTCGTGTCATAAAGGGCTTTACCAAGGACATGACTACCAAGTGGGCAGGGGATTGCAAAACTACCCGGATCTTTGAGCTTTGGTGGAAAAGGTACATGGGGCACTAACAAAATCGGTACATCAGCGTCAAAACTCACAACTTCAGTTGTATTTTCTTGATCCCCACTATTCTCCTCCATATCAGAATTATCATCAATTAGCACGTCCGGTTGCAGCTTTGACGCGGGAAATCCATCAGTCTCGAGAGCCACGTCACTGGGCCATGCACAATGATAACTATTCTTGACGGCGTTGATAAGCTGTCCCATCTGGTTCTCAAGATTTCGAATCGACACTGCTTGGCTTTTTATATTTAAATCCACTAAGTTCAACAGCTGATCATGATCACTCATTCTTTTATCCGTAGCTGTAATAAACTTCGCCAAGGCCTCCTCCAAACTTAGTTTCCTTTCTTCTTCATGTAGATAGGCTGAATCCTGAAATTCTGGAGTGTATGATTGGCTTGGAGCAAAGATTTGGACTTTATTATTATGGCTCCATGAAAAATCCGGATAATACCCCCAATCTTGATTATAGTTGTTGGGATAGGCATAACTGTTGGGATAATCGCCGAAATTGCCACCATACTGCATCGACTTAAAATTGATGGCGCATTGATGACTCGGATGATTTCCAGCACAATAATCACAAATTACCGTCACACTTTGAATACGTTGTACTGCAAAAGCGTCAATCATCCTCGAAAATGTCTCAATCGGTGCTGACAATTCATCGAATTCATAAATCCCTGCCGCTCTTGGTTGAATCATTCTCGTATAAGGCCATTGATAGTCGTAGTCCGTCATAGTGTACCTAAAAAGAGAGAAATATAGGAAGAGAATTAAAATAAAAACAAACTGATTAAATTAAAACTAATTTGATTAAAGTTAATGATGGCAAAAATTATTAAACTAATTCCCCGGCAACGGCGCCAAAAACTTGTTTGTCGATTTAGTAATCAATACATACGTGCAAGTGTACACGATCAACAAGTAATAAAGTAATAAGAGAGTGTCGAACCCACAGAGAATTATTTAATAATAATTACCAAATACTAACTCATAATCAAATTAACTTTATTTAAACAATTGATTAAGATTGTGAATTTTAGATAATAAAATACTAAACTAACTAATCACTAACTACTAAGAATTGAATTCAGATAAAAAGGCTTAAGATTACAATTTCCCTTAATGTTTCACTTGAATTAATACACTTCCTGTTAAGTTATATTAATTATTCCGGATTGTTAATCAAGAACTTATCAATATTTATAATCATCTCTCGATGTATCATAAACGAATCAACTTAAATCCATATAAGATAGAATTAAGATGAACACCCTAATTAACTAATTCACTATATCTCTATGTGAATTACAATTAAAAAGGATTTAAAGCACAGATTCTCTTTCAGATTACATGCGGCGTATAGGTATATCTCTATCCTAAACACAAATCATGAATTCCATCGACAGCAGAATACACAATCACATTCTATTATGATTAGGTCTAAATCTATAATCCATCTCTCGAGTTCATATAGATTATCATGGTAATTGTTGATCAAACAATTAAGCAATTAATCACAAATTATAATAGACAATCCGATAATAATTAATAATAATTAACAAGGAAGCATATCAATAAAAGCTACACAATAAGTTCAATTGTAATATTAAATAGGAATTAGTTCATAATTGAATTAAAATCCATAATCCACAATTGATAAAGCATTGAAGAATATAAAATAAGAGATTAGGGAAGAGAATAGAATCTGTAATTGCAATCCTTGAGTCTCTCCTTCAGCTCCTATGATGAATCCTTTGTGCTCTTGCAATTGCTTCAAGCCTCCTTCTCTTTCTCCCAAACTAGGGTTAGCAAAAAGTAGCAAGATCTCTAAACTAGGGTTAGCAAAAAGTGGCAAGATCTCCCCTATTCTATGCCTCACATCATGTATTTATAGGTTATAAGTCAAATCCCAAGCTTAGAAGGAAACCCAATCCAATTTGGAGTCAAAAACATGCAAAAACGCGTCAAAACTAAGTCTGGCCGCGACCCCTCTCTGGTGTTGGGCGCGGCCGCGCCCAAAATGAACTAGAAACTGGCGCGGCCGCGCTAGTCCAATTTCTGCTGCAACATCGCTTGGTAAAATGGCCATAACTTTTGATCCGGGAGGAGTTACGAGGCCTTCCACCTATCAAATCGAAGCTCTCGACGAGATCTACAACTTTTATTCTTTGAGCATTGAGAGATTCTATCTGGATCAAGGTCGAAATTGGGCTTCAAGTAGCTGCTATGTAAATGGCAACTCCAAACTTTGATCTCTGTTGATAAAAATGTCATAACTCTCGCATCCGAACTCCGATTGGGACGATTCAAGATGTTCCGGAAAGCTAAGGAGTAGCTCTACAATAAAATCCAAGTTCCAAACCAAAAACATGCATCCAACCTAGTGTTAAAAGCCCTGCAATCTTCCCTTCTTGCGTTTGCTTGCTTATTGTACTCCAAAAGATGTTCGAATCGCGTTTCCTTGCTCATTCCTACAAAATAACATAAAAACACTATAAATATCTAATACTAACTTAAAATACTTAAGAACTCACAAATTATCAAGTCAAACGTACTCAATTCATAGATGTAAAACCCACTCATCATTACTCTATTTATTAACTAAACCATTCAATCATCTTTTGTACTTAAAGAAGAAAGAAACTTCAAAAGTTTTAAAAAGAATCTATTCAACCCCCCTTCTAGATATCTTTTGTGCCTCTGGAAACTAATAGCTTCCTAAATTCTTCTTCCCAAAATGTCTGCATCGACTAGTTACTAATCTGAAGGTCTCGAACTTTCGCCTCCAACTCTTGTATCTTATTCTTCATTTCAGAGTTCTGAGTTACTAAGTTACTTACACATGCCCAATTTCAAAAGAAACCTCCCACCGCGGATTCCTGCTCCGTCTCTGACTCCATCTCTGACTCAGTTAGGGCTACTGCCGTAATAGGCTCAACTACAAGGGGTGTTTCGAACACTACTAAACCAAAGCCATTACCCTCTGGAATTCTATAATCACCAACACAAGACAAACAACCTCAATCAATATCCCACAGTAGAATATAAATTCATTGCAAACAATGAAAATATATTTCACGACTCTATTGACTCTCTATGAAAAGTCCACTTAAGATTATCTCATAAAACTCTACATAAGTTTTATCCCCTTCTATTCTCTCTACATTCTCTAAGGTTATAGCTTAAGGATTCTCTTTCCTAAGGTTTATAACCTACAACTCTGATACCAATCTGTAACGCCCCCAAATTCAGATACTTATACCTCGAATCTGGTGCTTTACGATCCACCTCATACATCATACTATAAACATCTCATAGCGGAATAATAGAAATATTTACATTGATATAATATAAATATTCTGTCCCAAGTCTCAAAACCATTACTAATACACCACACAATTAAGCTTATAACATAATAAGTCTTAATACATAAACCAAAGCCATTACCCTATAGCAGTACAAACTTATTTTGCAACCTTGCCTTAGCCTTTATCCCTTCCCAAATTATTGCCTCGTTTGGTCTTAACTGTAATGTTTAAGGAAAGCAAGAGTGAGCAACAAGTTTGCTCAACAAGTATAATAACAATAAAAGGTGAACAATCATATGTAAAGTTTCATAATCCACAAGAAAAGGATTATAACGGTCGTAGATAGTTCAAGAACTTGTATGTGAAGGTTGTGTGCGAACGAGGTAAGTTTCAATAATTTTCAATTCAATTATCAGTACAACAGGTGAGTCACTATGGACTGTAGGATTTTTAGAAGAATTCAAAGATTCCAATATTTCTAAATTGATGAATATTCAAACACTGAGTAGTCGCTATGGACCAACTCCTGCATGAATTAACAGTATTTCATTGAAAATCTAAAAAAAACAAGTACAATAGGTGATCAGCCTAAAGTACCCTATGTTATGCATAACATTCAAACATACTGTTCGCGCGCGTGTCGGTCCCGCGACGTTATATAGTTTCCCCTTCTATAAGGGTTGTTTATCTCAATAGATTATAAGAGTTCGCACCAAAGCAATTGGTTTGGATCACTTTCTACTACATGGGTATTGGTCTAGCCGAATCAAATGGTATAGACACTCTTCTCAACACATTTAGGAATAATTAATACGTTCAATGCTCGCAATAGGGTTCAAAAGATCATTCAAGAATATAATTATGATTTAAATCAAGTTTCAGAGTATATACAATAATATCCATGAATTCAGATAACACAAGAATCGTTCTATCCAATAATTTATTTGTACGATCAACAAGAGTACAAGTTTAGGTACTTGCCTGCGTAGTCGACTCTTTCTGACTTTGATCCCTTATCATTTGAACAACCTATGTTCATCATGATCATCTAACGGTTAATCTCTATTAACCCTCAAATATAAACCTAATTGATCTAACATACTAGTCTCATACAATTAGGGTTCACAAATATATCGACTCTTATTTCATTTAATTAATTATTTTTTTAGTCATTACTCCCTTTATTACATCATTTAGTCTTCGCACTTAATACATCTTCACTCCATTTATTACAAATAAAATAATCTCTTTATTATTTTATTTGTTTATTTAATTGTTCACATTTTATTTTATTTATTCATGTCTCGTTGCATAAATAAGGTATTCTTACTTTACTTGTTAATATTTAATCATTCTTTAGATAATTTTCTTAATCGATAATCCGACTTCATTGGTCCACAAATAAAATAATTTAAGATATTACTTTATTTGTTTGATCCATAATTAGAGTTGTCTCTACATTTTATTAGTTCACAATTAAATAACCTTTAATATTATTTAAATATTTATTGTTAATCCACAATTAAAATAATTATTAACCCTTAATATTATTTTAATTATCCATAATTAAAATATTCTTTAATATTATCTTAATTGCTTACAATTTATTAATCCACAATTAAAATATTCTTTATTATTATTTTAATTGTTTATACTTCATTAATCCACAATTAAAATAATCTTTATTGTTATTTTAATTGTTTACACTTTATTAATCCACAATTAAAATAAATTTCATTATTATTTTAATTATTTAATCATAGTTAAAGTAATCTTTAATGTATAATTAAAATACTATTTTAATATTATTTTAATTATTTATTATTAATAAATTTTAATTATTATTTTATTTATTTATTTATTTATGTTTTTATTTTTTTAACCCGTCAGGACCCGGTCCAACCCGATCTAACCCGACCCGGTTTGACCCGGATCCGGGTCAACTAGAAAATGGGACCAGCGCCTAGGCGCTTAGATTTGGCTTAGGGAGAGCGCCTAGGCACTCCCCAGCAGAAGGGCCAAGTTCGATTTTTTTTCAACATTTTTTTTGACCCTTTTTGATTCAATCTTTCATAACTTACTCATTTTACATCCAAATGAGCACAAATTAATTTTATCATCTCATAAACTCATATATATTCAATATTCAAATTCTTAAATAAATTTTCAAAAAATTGTTTTAGCCAAAATGTTGGTTCTTCAAGCTAGGGTTCTTATTTCGACATACTTTACTAAAAAAGTCACCATAAATCCATTTCAACTCCGTTTTCGATAATTCTACTTGGGTTATTTTCGTATTTCATAGCTTTTTAACATAAGATTTTTAGATCACACAAACAACTTGTATATTTTATTTTATTTAGCTCCAAATCTCATGTTTTCAAGTATTCTAGTTTAGGTTTTGTGTTCACATGCATTCTTCTTGTTCCTTTGGACATAAAATCATATGCAAGGTATATGAATCACATATTCTCCTTCCAATATTCATCCTTATATCTTCGGATCCTTCATGATCCCACAATAAATAGCACTCCCACAACCAAGCATGCTTTTCTACTTATAAACAAAATATACTAACTTAACCTACAAAATTAAAGCTAGGTTATGGTCATACCTTCTTGATGCTCTTTTCTCTTAGTAATAAAGCCTAAGTAACTCTCCACTTTCTCCTTCCTTCTTGAATTCCGTTTGAGCTACCAAAGTGCAAGAGTCCTTCTTTGTTTCTTCTTTTTCTCTCAATTTTCTCTAACTCTCTCTAATATATAGAATTTGCAAGTAATTAAGGAAGTAAACTTGGATGAAGAAATAGGTGCCTCCTATTTATGGGAAAATTATTATCCAATAACCAAGTTATTAACCAAAGGTAGAAGAGTATTTGGTGAAAAGTTTCACCAAACCTCCTCTTTGAGTACATCTAGCCCAATGGTCTAGTTAATCTTCTCCCACATAGCCAAACTTGCAAGGATGGACAAAATTTTCAGCATTTTAGCTCTTAGGGGAGGGTGTTTTATACATATAAATATAAATATATATATATATATATATATATATATATATATACTGTACTTGCTTACTCTTACACTTATATATACACACACATATATATACATACATATACACATTACCACCAATTTTATTACTCATTGGGCTAATCCAAAATAATATTCATTGGGCCATGCACAATTACTCCTACCAATTGGGCTCAAACAACACCAATTACTTAGATCATAATTCTCAACACTTTTAAACATATCACATTGGACCTAATTTAAGTGCCCGCATTTGTCTATCATACTAATCAATCCTTTCTCAATTAATTTACCTTAAGTAATTTAATCAATTTATCTTATTCATTATGTCACACAAGGCATATCACATAAGCTTAATTAAGCTCATCATTATCATTACCACATTTCTCAATTTTCACATACTTAACTCAATTTTAATTGAATTATTGAGGTTCACAACATATATATATATATATATATATATATATATATATATATATATATATATATAGATATGCACATATAATTTGTAAACGTACTCATTTCCATTTCTAATATTATTTACAAAATTCGTGGGTATTACAATATATAGAGAGACTTTTTGTTTCAAGAGCTGATCAAGAAATATAACAGAACTCTAGGTTACAGGTGCAACTAAGTTTGAGAAAGGAACGGGGAGCTACTGTCCAAGATAATTAGTTGTGTTTAGTTTTAAAGTTGAGCTAAAAACTTCGTAAAGGTTTTTTCACATATTGAAGGAGTGTTTTATTACTGATAATAATAAGGTCCTAAGTCCTGGAGAGGAGTTTGACACTGTAGCAACATAATAGGTGTATGTTGTGAACCGATTAAATCATTGTGCATTTGTGTGATTACTGTGACACCCCCAAATCCAGGTACTTAATTCCCACTGATTTGATGCTCACTATAACATACATTCAAAACTAACTATCCAATAAAATAACAATTAGATAAACTTAAAGAAACATCTTCCCAAATGGGTTACATCTCCAAACTATTAAATAATCAAATCCCAGGTTCTCTTAACCTTAATACATCAAATGCGGAATAAAACATAATTAAAACAAGTCTTGTTACAAATATCAATCAAATAAATAATAAATCTAGAACTACTTCTGCATCTTGCCCTTGCCCTTACTGGTGGACGGCTCGTCCTGCTTCTCGGGCTTAGCTGCAATGTTTAGTGCAAGAGTGAGCAAACAATTGCTCACAAGTACGATAACATTAATATTTAAATGAACTGAATTTCAACTGAGGAATAACAGTTTTCTGAATCTCGGTCATTAAATGATCAAAGTCTAAAAGCTCGTTAGAAAACTCGATTCAAGGAATAATAGATTTCAAAATATAGAAATTATATCTGAGGGTCACAAGACCTCGAACTATGTCCTAGGTTAACAAGTATTTCTACTGTAACCTTTAACAGTCATATAGACTATGGACCAACATCTCGTACTCAGGGGGATCAGCCCTTTGTACAATGTATTGTGCACAAACATTTTAACGCTGTCGCGTAAGTAATCCCCTATATTAGGGTTGTTCATCTCAGTTTATCGTCTGAATCCATACCAAAAAGGAAATTGGCTTGGAACAAGTATAGAAAACATTCTAAGTCTTTGAAACGCACATCAACTAAGGACTAGCTGAATCAATAAGGGTTTGCTAGTCTAATTCATCAATAGAGTTTGTTCAATAGAGACTATATTTGAAGTTTGAATAACAATCAATGATTGGAGTAAAGCTCAAGTATATAATCATGATAGTAACCTTGCTTGATTAACAATAAGCTAAGGTAAATATTCTTGCTCAATAAAAATAAACTTGCTTTAAATGAAATAACAAGTTTAAGATAGGAAAACTTGTTCAACATAAAATAATAAGTTGAGATAAGGAACTTGCCTCAAGCGTAGATTACAAATTTAAGTAATTCACGATCCTTAAACAACCTAAACATTTAATTATAAAAATGGTAATATAATTAGTCACAAGATTAAAAGCATTCTAAGCTTGCTCTTTTATCAAAACATCTCATTTAGCAAACCATAATCAACAAGTTTCTACTATCTAGGAATTTCATTAATCACTTAATACTTTAATATAAATTTAATTATACATCATAACTTCCAAGAAAAGAAAATAATAATTTTAAATTTTTTTTTAAAACAGTAGCGTTTCTCGCCGGGGCGAGAAAAAGCTTAACAAAATCGTCGCCGGGGCGAGGATGTCGCCGGGGCGGCGTTTGGCTTAACAATTTTGTCGCCGGGGCGACTCTGTCGCTGGGGCGAAGAAACCAGTTCATTTCTATCGCCGGGGCGATAGACTTGACTGTCGTCTTCCCCAGCTCGCGAACCAGTGAAAACTTAGGCCAATTTGGCCAAAATTTTCCGAATTCTACCATCCAGAAAACAAGTTAAATATACCCAAACATCATATATGATATAAAATATTTACCTAACATGTTCTGTAAACACCTTAATCATTCAAACTCATAAACAACTAGTTTAAAACCAAAAATTCACTGTTAAAACCAAATATTCAAGTTTTAACCATTCTTATGAAATTAAACTCTGTAAATTCATTTTCCAACCAATTTAAACAATTCTTTTTGCATTACTCATATTTTTCATCAAATAATCATAAACAATTATCAATTTACCGATTAATAATCAATTAGAGCATCAATTTTTATACAAAAATACAATTCATAAAATAAACTCTGTAAAAACTAAAAACAAACTCCAAAGACATATTTTCATGAATTAACCATTCAAATTAATCTATAATCATCACATAATCATCTAACACATGCTTTCTAACATTTACATCAAGTAATTCATATATTTAGCAAGTCAATAACATACAGAGAACTAAAAATAAAATACAGTGAAAAGTTATACCTTTTATTAAAGAAAACTTGGTCAATTCTCCTTTGGTTTTGGAATTCTCCTCTCCAATCTCCAAGTTCTTCTTCTCAACTTCTCTCTTTTCTCTCAACTCTAAAAACTCTGTTCTCTCTTTTCTAATTCACAGAGCTCTCAACAATACTCTGTTCTTTTCTTTCTCTTCTGTCTTTTCTTTTCTTTTACAACTGACGTAGTATAAAATATAAAACTGATGAATAAAATAAAAACTGATAACTTAAAAATATAAACTGATGTTTTAAATAATAATAACGTAAAATCCATAAATTGAATCATCAGTTAGGATTTTCAAAAGCCATAAGGCTTTGTTTGGTAAACACTAATAAGAATAACCTATTATTCTTATGTCTTGTTTGGTAAAACACAATAAAAATAACCCATTATTTCCAAACAAAGATCATAGGGCCTTGTTTGGTAAAACTAAATTAAACACTTTCTCATTTATTCTAATAAATCATTATAACATATAGTTTTAAAATGTCACACTACTAACTTAATTGAACTTATTATTCAATTAAACCTTACCAACTCAAATAATAATTTCATTTAACAAATAACAATAATACCAAATAAATTCTTTTATTCAAATAAATCATTTATTTAAATAAATCTCTTCATCATCTAATTTAATCATTAAATTAAATTAGAATAAACATAACAAATCACACTCAAATTAATATTTAACATTATTAAACGTAACATATACCCATTCCACAAAACTTAATAAATTGTTTATTAAACTCAATAAATTAATAAAAAAATTTATATAATACAACAAATATTTTTATTCAATCACAAAAATTTGCATTCGTTACATCTTTCCCTCCTTAAAATAAATTGTTTATTAAACTCAATAAATTAATAAAAATATTTATATAATACAACAAATATTTTTATTCAATCACAAAAATTTGCATTCGTTACATCTTTCCCTCCTTAAAAGGATTCTGTCCCCAGAATCACAACGCAATTAAATCGTCTGTTACATTCTTCCCTTCTTACAAAGATTCTGTCCCCAGAATCGTAAGATAACAATTAGACAAACAATTGAGGGTAATTCTGCATCATTTTCTCTTCGAGTTCCCACGTTGCTTCCTCAGCACTGTGGTTCCTCCAGAGTACCTTAACAGAAGGTATCACTTTATTTCTAAGTACTTGTTCCTTCCTGTCCACTATCTGAACATGTATCTCTTCATAAGACAAATCTTTTTCAAATTGTATCGGTTCATACTGTATGACATGCTTATAGTCAGACTTATACGGTCGTAGCACCGATATGTGGAATACATTGTGAATATGGTCTAACTCGGGAGGTAAAGCTACCTCATAAGCCACCTCGCCTATTCGTTTCAGCACTTCGAAGGGTCCAATAAACCGCGGACTCAACTTACCCTTTTTACCAAATCTGATCTTTCCCTTCCAGGGAGAGACATTAAGAAACACAAAGCTCCCGACGTCAAATTCGCGATTTTTTCGGTGTTGATCAGCATACTTCTTCTGCCTGTCTTGTGCGGCTATCAGTCTGGCTCTTATCACCTTGACAATTTCAGCAGTTTGTTGTACCAGCTCGGGTCCCAATAGTCATCGTTCACCAATCTCATCCCAGCATAATGGAGTTCTGCATTTCCTTCCGTACAATGCTTCGTAGGGCGGCATGCCGATACTAGCGTGATGACTATTGTTGTAAGCAAACTCGACTAGAGGTAAATGATCATCCCAGTTGCCTTTAAAATCCATGACGCACGCCCGAAGCATATCTTCCAACGTTTGAATTGTTCTTTCGCTCTGGCCATCGGTTTGAGGATGATAGGCTGTACTCATTCTCAACTGCGTTCCCAAACAAGTTTGTAGACTCCTCCAAAAATTTGATGTGAATCGTGGATCTCGATCTGATACGATTGATACTGGAACTCCGTGCCTTGAAATAATCTCTTTGACATATAACTTCGCCAGTTGATCCAAAGTAAATCTGATTTTGATCGGCAAGAAATGCGCTGATTTCGTCAATCTATCAACTATGACCCATATAGCGTCATATCCTTTCTGAGTAGTTGGAAGCCCTACCACAAAATCCATTGTGATATGCTCCCACTTCCATTCTGGTATCTCCAAGGGTTGTAACAAACCACTTGGTCGTTGATGCTCCGCTTTGACTCTCTGACAAGTGAGACACTTCGCAACACACTCAGCAACCTCTCTTTTCATGTTTGGCCACCAAAAATGTTGTCGAAGATCCTGGTACATCTTTGTACTTCCCGGGTGAACCGAAAATCGTGAGCTGTGAGCTTCGTTCAAAATCTCCTCTCTGATTGCCAATACTGACGGTACCCAAATTCTGCCTTCAAATCTCAGCAACCCTTCAGTATCGATTTTGTATTTAAGCTCTTCACCTTCAAGCACTCTTTGCCGAATCTTATCACATTCCTCATCTTGAAGTTGTGCTTCCCTGACTTTTTCTACCAAAGTTGGTTGAGTTTCTATCTGGAACAATTTTTCATTAGGCTCTGCCAGATTCTTCACCTCTAGTTCCAACTTAGCCATTTCCACCACAAGTTTCTCCTGAGCAGTTAACATAAACAGTTTCTCCCGACCTTTTCTACTCAAAGCGTCGGCAACCACGTTAGCCTTCCCTGGATGGTATAGAATTTCACAGTCATAATCTTTAATCAATTCTATCCATCTCCTCTGCCGCATATTCAAGTCCTTCTGTGTAAAAATATACTTCAGACTTTTATGGTCTGTATATATTTCACACTTCTCCCCATAGAGATAGTGTCTCCAAATTTTCAGAGCAAACACCACAACTGCTAACTCCAAATCATGGGTCGGATACCCTTTTTCATAGTCTTTTAGTTGGCGCGATGCATATGCAATAACTTTACCATTCTGCATCAACACACAACCAAGTCCTTTATGTGATGCGTCACTGTACACCACAAAATTTCCTGTATCATCTGGTAAAGACAACACAGGTGCCGAGCTTAATCTCTTCTTTAGTTCTTGGAAACTCTCTTCGCACTTCTCCGTCCAAACAAACTTTACTGATTTCCTTGTTAAATTCGTCAACGGAGTGGCGATCCTGGAGAAATCTTGAATAAAACGTCTGTAGTAACCTGCCAAACCTAGGAAACTCATCACTTCTGACGGTGTCTTCGGCTGATCCCAGTTCATGACTGCTTCGACTTTCGCTGGATCCACCGAAATCCCGTCTTTATCAATAACATGCCCAAGGAATTGAACACGCTCCAACCAAAATTCGCATTTTGAAAATTTTGCATATAATTTCTCCTTCCTTAACGCCTCCAATGTCACCCTCAAATGTTCCACGTGTTCTTCTTGAGTTTTGGAGTAGACCAGAATGTCGTCTATAAATACCACCACAAATTTATCCAGAAATGGTTTGAACACCCTATTCATTAGATCCATAAACGCTGCAGCAAAAGGCGCGTTTGTTAAACCAAATGACATAACCAAAAACTCATAGTGACCATATCTGGTTCGAAATGCCGTCTTTGGTATGTCCTCTTTCCTCACTTTCAACTGATGATATCCACTTCGTAAATCTATCTTCGAAAAATATCTTGCTCCCTTCAGTTGGTCAAACAGGTCATCGATTCTAGGCAACGGATACTTGTTTTTAATCGTGACCTTGTTCAACTCTCTATAATCAATGCAAAGACGCATCGACCCATCCTTCTTCTTCACAAACAATACCGGCGCTCCCCACGGCGAGACGCTCGGTTGAATATATTTCTTATCCAGTAATTCTTGCAGCTGCACCATTAACTCCTTCATTTCTACCGGAGCCATTCGATACGGGGCTTTCGATATAGGGGCCGTTCCCGGTGCTAAATCAATTACAAACTCGATTTCCCTATCTGGCGGTAATCCTGGCAAATCATCAGGAAACACGTCCGCAAAATCCCTAACTACTGGTATCTCCTCCAGTTTTGCACCCACCTTTTGGATATCGACTATGTAGGCTAGATATCCTACACATCCTTGTCTCAACATCTTTCTGGCCTGCATCATCGTCAGACAACTCGTTTGTCTAGGCGACTTGCTGCCATAAAACACTACCTTTGACGGGGTCATAAGGTTTACACACTTCTTTTGACAGTCAATAACTGCCCCATGATTAAACAACCAATCCATACCCAAAATAACATCAAACTCCCCAAGACGAATTGGGATCAAGTTTACTGTCATCACATGACCCTTAATATCTACCTGACAGTTCTTGTGAACAAACTTAACAGGAATCACCTCCCTATTCGCAATTTCTATGTTCATAGGGTAATCTAATTCTTCCTGAGGTAACTCTAATTTCTTAGCAAAATCATCGGATATAAATGAGCAAGTAGCACCCGAGTCAAACAATACATAAGCATTAACATTATTGACTGGAATGATACCTGACACTACATCTTTTGACTGCACAGCATCCTGCACCGTCATATTGAATGTTCGAGCGGTAGGTCGGTTGGGATGCGTCGGTCCGGTGATAGTCAGATTGCCTCCACCGCTGCTGTTTCCTTTTCCTGCACCAGCTCCTCCTGAAGTTGTTTTCTTAGGACACTCTCGGGCAAAGTGATCCTTCGACCCACAGATGAAACATGCTCCTTTCTTCGGATTAGGGCAATTTGGTGAAATATGACCCTCTTGTCCACAGTTGAAGCACACCCGCTTACCCTTCAAACAAGCACCCATATGGCTCTTTCCACAGGTGCTGCACACCGCTAGCGTCTTCTTCTGATTACCCTGCTGACTTCCCGCAGAGTTACTTTCACTCCACTTTCCTCTTCTGGCCACTTCCCCCGTGACTACCACTTGCCTTATTATCACTCTCATTCTTCTTCTTCCTCTGCTCCTGATTGTACTTTGACAGAGCGTCACTGCCTCCTTCAGCGATAATTGCCTTCTCCAGCACCGTCGCAAACGAGTTTAGTTGGAACATTGAAACTCTACTATACAACCAGGGCTTCAGTCCCTGCTCAAATCTTCTAGCCTTCCGCTCATCCGTGTTGACCTGATATGGCGCAAACCGCGCCAGCTCATTAAACTTTGCAGCATATTCAGGTACCGTCATGGTACCTTGCTTCAGTTCCAGAAACTGCACCTCCATTTGATTTTGAGCACTTGTCGGAAAGTAGGTCTCGAAAAACATCTCTTTAAATCGCTCCCACGGAATAATCCCTTGGCCACCTCGAGTCTTATTTGCTTGCCACCAGTAGCTAGCTTCTGACTTCAGCATAAAGGTTGCAAATGCCGTCTTTTGATCCTCATTGACCCTGGCGACATCAAACACCTTCTCCATCTCCATGACCCATGTTTGAGCCTCTATCGGATTCATAGACCCGTGATATTCTGGAGGTCCGACAGCCTTGAAATCCTTGAAGGTCGTGGCCTGAGCTTGTGGTTGATTTGCAAAGGCTTCCGTTAGCAGATTCACCAACTGCTGCATCGGATTCGCGTTGGCTTCTTCATTATTGGTAGATCCCTCTGGGGTCTGTTGACGTGTTGGTTGTCTTCTTGGCGGCATTTTACTGTTAAGAATTCTCGTTATTAGACTATTGCTCAATTACTCAAACATTTAAGTCTTAACTTAAACATTTATAAACAACACTTAAACACATAATACATCTGATAAACTTTTCACATTTTATTTATTAACTGCTTTAAAACATAATAGAGATAACATCGTAGTTATTTACATCATCTATCCTGAAGTCACAAAGTTTCAGGATTACATCATTATTCTATCCCATTATAGAAACTGGGATTTACAATTTATTAACTCATAAATTTCATAATAACTTAAACAATCATAATCTATGATGATATCCCACGACGCACAGCTTCCTGGCGTTCCTGTTCCATAATGCGCGTCATAATCCTACGATCCATCACATCTGGATGACGACTAGCTCGATCTTGAGCTCTATCTATGGTAGTATGAAAAATATACTCCATCTTATCAATCTTGGCCTTCTTTGACCGCATCTCACACTCAACACGTTCTGCGCGATCAGCCTCCCTCAGCCAAGCAGTCTCAGCTCTCGCCCGCTTAGCTGACTCCTCTTTCAACTCATCTCGTACAATCTCGTTCCTGGCTATCAGCTGTCCTCGTCGATACTCTGACTGTGCTAGCCTCTGCTCAGCCTCTGCAAGACGTGAGGAAAGGTCTTGGATCTCAGCATCCTTCTGCTCTGGAGTGGTTTGACGTTCTGCAGCCTGTTCTTCTAACTCCTCCTTTTCACTCTCTACATGAACCAGCTTCTGCTCCACGTCTCCAAGACGTATATCCAGCTCCTCTATCTCACTGTTCTTCTGCTCCAAAGCAGTCTGTCGCTCAGCCAGCTGCCCCTCTAACTCCTCCACTCTATCCTGCAACTCTATGTTGCGATCATACATCTGCTCGTACATCTGAACACCCAAAGTAGATAGTGATATCCCCTCAGGGTCTTCCTCCTCCTCCTCAACCTCTTCAGGGTCCTCCTCAGGATCCTCCTCAGGGTCCTCCTCAGGATCAGTCTCAGGCTCATACTCGTGACTTGTAACTGTGATCAATGGGGATGGCTCCCTCTGCACTAGCTGCTCGTGAACTATGTGAATATCTCGGGGCTCCTCCTCCCTAATCTGGCTGGGCTCTCCTCTATCAGTCATCCTGACAACAAAATTTTAAGTTTTAATTACTAATCGATAATACTCGCGAGCACATAAGTTTGTTATCAAATAAGCACATAGCACATAATCATTTTATTGTCTTTAATGAATTTCCGTAATTCATTCCTTATAACTCGATAAGAGTTTATCACTACTATATTCTCTATCTTCTAAAAGGCTACTACCCTAAGGTTTTCCCCACCTAAAGGTTCATAACCTACAGCTCTGATACCAACCTGTGACACCCCCAAATCCAGGTACTTAATTCCCACTGATTTGGTGCTCACTATAACATACATTCAAAACTAACTATCCAATAAAATAACAATTAGATAAACTTAAAGAAACATCTTCCCAAATGGGTTACATCTCCAAACTATTAAATAATCAAATCACAGGTTCTCTTAACCTTAATACATCAAATGCGGAATAAAACATAATTAAAACAAGTCTTGTTACAAATATCAATCAAATAAATAATAAATCTAGAACTACTTCTGCATCTTGCCCTTGCCCTTACTGGTGGACGGCTCGTCCTGCTTCTCGGGCTTAGCTGCAATGTTTTAGTGCAAGAGTGAGCAAACAATTGCTCACAAGTACGATAACATTAATATTTAAATGAACTGAATTTCAACTGAGGAATAACAGTTTTCTGAATCTCGGTCATTAAATGATCAAAGTCTAAAAGCTCGTTAGAAAACTCGATTCAAGGAATAATAGATTTCAAAAATATAGAAATTATATCTGAGGGTCACAAGACCTCGAACTATGTCCTAGGTTAACAAGTATTTCTACTGTAACCTTTAACAGTCATATAGACTATGGACCAACATCTCGTACTCAGGGGGATCAGCCCTTTGTATAATGTATTGTGCACAAACATTTTAACGCTGTCGCGTAAGTAATCCCCTATATTAGGGTTGTTCATCTCAGTTTATCGTCTGAATCCATACCAAAAAGAAAATTGGCTTGGAACAAGTATAGAAAACATTCTAAGTCTTTGAAACGCACATCAACTAAGGACTAGCTGAATCAATAAGGGTTTGCTAGTCTAATTCATCAATAGAGTTTGTTCAATAGAGACTATATTTGAAGTTTGAATAACAATCAATGATTGGAGTAAAGCTCAAGTATATAATCATGATAGTAACCTTGCTTGATTAACAATAAGCTAAGGTAAATATTCTTGCTCAATAAAAATAAACTTGCTTTAAATGAAATAACAAGTTTAAGATAGGAAAACTTGCTCAACATAAAATAATAAGTTGAGATAAAGAACTTGCCTCAAGCGTAGATTACAAATTTAAGTAATTCACGATCCTTAAACAACCTAAACATTTAATTATAAAAATGGTAATATAATTAGTCACAAGATTAAAAGCATTCTAAGCTTGCTCTTTTATCAAAACATCTCATTTAGCAAACCATAATCAACAAGTTTCTACTATCTAGGAATTTCATTAATCACTTAATACTTTAATATAAATTTAATTATACATCATAACTTCCAAGAAAAGAAAATAATAATTTAAATTTTTTTTTTAAAACAGTAGCGTTTCTCGCCGGGGCGAGAAAAAGCTTAACAAAATCGTCGTCGGGGCGAGGATGTCACCGGGGCGGCGTTTGGCTTAACAATTTTGTCGCCGGGGCGACTCTGTCGCTGGGGCGAAGAAACCAGTTCATTTCTATCGCCGGGGCGATAGACTTGACTGTCGTCTTCCCCAGCTCGCGAACCAGTGAAAACTTAGGCCAATTTGGCCAAAATTTTCCGAATTCTACCATCCAGAAAACAAGTTAAATATACCCAAACATCATATATGATATAAAATATTTACCTAACATGTTCTGTAAACACCTTAATCATTCAAACTCATAAACAACTAGTTTAAAACCAAAAATTCACTGTTAAAACCAAATATTCAAGTTTTAACCATTCTTATGAAATTAAACTCTGTAAATTCATTTTCCAACCAATTTAAACAATTCTTTTTGCATTACTCATATTTTTCATCAAATAATCATAAACAATTATCAATTTACCGATTAATAATCAATTAGAGCATCAATTTTTATACAAAAATACAATTCATAAAATAAACTCTGTAAAAACTAAAAACTAACTTCAAAGACATATTTTCATGAATTAACCATTCAAATTAATCTATAATCATCACATAATCATCTAACACATGCTTTCTAACATTTACATCAAGTAATTCATATATTTAGCAAGTCAATAACATACAGAGAACTAAAAATAAAATACAGTGAAAAGTTATACCTTTTATTAAAGAAAACTTGGTTAATTCTCCTTTGGTTTTGGAATTCTCCTCTCCAATCTCCAAGTTCTTCTTCTCAACTTCTCTCTTTTCTCTCAACTCTAAAAACTCTGTTCTCTCTTTTCTAATTCACAGAGCTCTCAACAATACTCTGTTCTTTTCTTTCTCTTCTGTCTTTTCTTTTCTTTTACAACTGACGTAGTATAAAATATAAAACTGATGAATAAAATAAAAACTGATAACTTAAAAATATAAACTGATGTTTTAAATAATAATAACGTAAAATCCATAAATTGAATCATCAGTTAGGATTTTCAAAAGCCATAAGGCTTTGTTTGGTAAACACTAATAAGAATAACCTATTATTCTTATGTCTTGTTTGGTAAAACACAATAAAAATAACCCATTATTTCCAAACAAAGATCATAGGGCCTTGTTTGGTAAAACTAAATTAAACACTTTCTCATTTATTCTAATAAATCATTATAACATATAGTTTTAAAATGTCACACTACTAACTTAATTGAACTTATTATTCAATTAAACCTTACCAACTCAAATAATAATTTCATTAACAAATAACAATAATACCAAATAAATTCTTTTATTCAAATAAATCATTTATTTGAATAAATCTCTTCATCATCTAATTTAATCATTAAATTAAATTAGAATAAACATAACAAATCACACTCAAATTAATATTTAACATTATTAAACGTAACATATACCCATTCCACAAAACTTAATAAATTGTTTATTAAACTCAATAAATTAATAAAAATATTTATATAATACAACAAATATTTTTATTCAATCACAAAAATTTGTATTCGTTACAATTACTTTTTATATCCGTTTATTTATCTTGCAAATCAGCTAGTAATTAATTTTTAATTAATATTTAAAAAGGTCAAAAAAAATTTAAATGGTAATAATCTATGCAATCTCATTTCTAGATTATTATTACCCTTTCAAATTTCAAGGCGCCAAGAACTAACTTTTACTACCTAATCATCAGATTGACTCAAAACCTACAAAGCCCCCTAAATATCAATGAAATAGACTCAAATTTGAAGAAGATATGAAGAAAACTTTAAATCGTCATGAAATCGCCTCTCCATTTCTATCTCTTTAAGCCCTAGATCAAACGACACTAATTGACTTGTTAATCTGACTTATTGAATATACATATAAAGGGCAATTTTGTCCTTAGCCACTTACAGTCACGACGTTAACACGGAAAGCAGTTTTTTTACTTCACCTCAAAACATCAGGGTGTTTAAGTGTAGGTTTTTAAACACCGGGTGATTAATTGAGAAAATGGTAAAACCTTAGGCAATCAAGTGAAATTTACCCATTAACTTTTTATTAATTAATTATGGGTATTATAGTCTCTTTGACTACAAAGGTGTGCAACAATTAATTTAGAATATGCATATATCATTATTCAAAAAATATAATAATTTATTAAGCCTCGTACAAGAGAAAATAACTTTGTGCAAAGTAAGAAATAAATTCACTCATAAGTGCATGAGACCTAAATGCGAATGAGGTTATAGCTAGCTGATGGTTAAGAATGAGGCATTGTAACCTTTAGATCTTAAATTTGATTCTCACAATTTTAATTATCACATTTATGTTAGTTTAATTCTTTTTTTATTTGAAGTGTGAAGCTTGTTTCAAAACCTTTATGTGAGGTATGAATGGTTATTGTAATTTCTCACCGTTAATATAGGTATCGATATTGTAATTTTGATAGTCTGTTTGATTGTGAGAAGAGTGTTGCTATTATGACGACAAATTTATGTCGATATTAAAAACAAATGTATGTGGGTAAACGGGATACAAAGGAATAAATAAGGGACCAGATATTACACTACAAGAAAAAGGTCTAATTCCGACGGAATATTCCGTCGGAAATAGTACTATTCCGTCGATCTTACACTATTTCCGACGGAATATTCCGTCGAAAATTCGGTCGGAAATACAGCCCTCGGAAATAAGTCCGTCGTAACTTCCGTCGGTATAATAATATTTCCGACGAATTATTTCCGACGAAACCTCCGTCGGAAATAAGCCTTTTTCGACGGAATATAGTCCGTCGAAAATAATTCCGTCGACGATAAAACGCCACGTGGCACTCCTGGGTCGTTTTATTATTTAGCTAATATCGACGGAATTACCGTCGAAAATAATATATTTCCGTCGGAAATAAGTATTTTTTTGTATAAATTTTAATGTTTAACTCCGACGGAATTTTCGTCGGAAATACCTTATTCCGTCGGAAATACCCTTTTTTTTTTTAAAACAATTTTTTTGCTTTTTAAATTTCCAGGTTGTTAAACCCCATTTTTGTACCTGTAACCTGCTTTATCCCAACAATACATATATTACAACACCAATAGCTACTTCCAAGAACAACGTATATCAGAATCAACTCATAACGTTAAAAACTCTAAAAAATAACTCATTATGTCCCGAAATACATTCAAAACTAAAGAATATTACATTGATTTACAAAGAATCAAACTAAACTTTACAATATATGAGTTACAAAATATTTAAGTAAGTTCTAAATACAAAACACCTAAACAAACTAAACTATATATATAACATGGGCGTATGACTATGGTGTATGCAAATCAACATCAGCATGACCTCCGTCGCCGTCGTCGTCGCCGTCGCCGTCTCCGTCGCCGTCGCCATCGCCACCCTGTTGATACAATTAAAAATATAACGCATTAGTCCGTATGAAAGTATTATTTGAATAACATGCAAATTAAATAATTAAAAGTAAATATAATATACCTGGGTAGGCGGGGGTTGCTGACTCCCAATCGGGCCAAAAGCCTCCGATAGTAATGTAACCACCAACCGGAGCACCTCATCGCGTATCGCGATGAACTGCTCCTGTGGGATACCCGTACTATCGACGGTGGCCCCTGCTGCAATATCCTGGGCGAGCTGGTGAAGGCGAGCTCGACTGGGCAACTCCTGACGACGGATGACCGGATCCGTACGGAACGTCTCCGACACCGCCGCCATAACCCTCTGGAAAATCTCGTCGTCCAAGCCAGCGCCGGTATGAGATGGTCCGACAGAAGCTCTCGGGCGCTGACGCTGGCTAGAGCCTGCGCAAATAAATATATCATTACTACTAATATATGCAGTTACTTAATCTTAACTTATTAGAAAAAATATTACCTCCAGGTAATGTATACGCTGGTATCCTCGGCAATCCCAGCACTCGATATCTGCTGGTACTGCTAGTAGGGGGATCCTGAGACGCGACCCATAGTGCCAGCTCCTCATCCCGAGATAATTCAATCTCGGGCCGAGGAACGGTAGAATCTAACATCTCAGAGTCCCTCCTAGCAGCCTGCAACTCAGCTACACGCTGGTCCCGACTAGCCTGAAATCGGTCCTGTAATTTTTGGCTTATACGTAAGTTAATTATATCATTTTATAAACTAACTAATATTAAACATTATGTAAAATTACGATTACACTTACCCGTATAGCTAATGCTGTGGGAGACATAGTAGAGTCCTTTGGCGTGTGGGCTCTATCCCATAACTCTAACATAGAAGGAGGTCGGCCTAAGCTCTGTCGCATGGCCTAATAAATACATTCATAAAGGAGTTATGAAGTTTACTTGTGACAAATGAGTTACTAAACAACTAAGTATATGACACTTACCGATTTCGCCTCCTCAAAAGACTGCGAGCCAGTAGTGTGTACCACTCGGAGCTGACGACGGTTCTTCTTTGCCTGCTCTGACTTCTTCTTGAAGTCATCAGCATCCCAGTGCGTACACATAGCCTCCCACACTGCATCAGAGACTATGCGGGGCTGGTGATCTCTAAGCGTGGTCCCGGGCTGGTCATCAACTGCCCGGGCTGCCCTCTGTCGCATCTCATACAGCCAGCCGGCGTAGTTCTTGGCGATGTGTGCAATAACAACATCATCGCCGGCTGCCTGAGAGATGCCCGAATCATATCTAAAATATCTCTATAACAAAAGTTTAAAAGTTAGGAACCATTAAATTATTGTGCAACAACTATGTACGTATAAGAAAATTAACTTACGTGAAACTCCCGCAAGACAGTGACCATAAACGCGGGATCGTAAAGGCTGTACTGGCTGAAGCGCATACACCCAGTCGGGAGGTGCGTCAGGCAGATAGCGTGTATGGTCGCCTTAGCGACCGGGTCTAGTATACTACAGTAAAAACAATTGAATATTGTTACTTTAAATGTTTAATGCAACAAATTATATAAACTTAACTCTTAATTTTTAAGTCATAGTAGAATACTTACTGGGAAGAGCCGACATCCACTCGAACTATATGTGGAACTGCCGGTGGACGACCGAAGAGACCGAGGTTAGTCTGCCGGTCTCGTCGACGACGAGCATCTGTAATTATATTATAAAACTTTAGTCAAAATACATAAACTAATTTATATTGAGATATATTATACGTTAACACGAATCAAACCACTTACTAGCTCCTGAAGACGAGCCTACAGCCTGGCTCGCGTCTCCGGATCCTGATCGCCCCCCGCCGCGACGACCGCCACCGCTATTTCTAGCCATAAATATTCTACTGAAATAACGAAAATATAATATATTATTACTATTTAAATCTAATATATTAATATTAAATTATTTACTAATGTTAAATACGTTTAGAGGTTGTACGTCGTCAAACCCATCAGATTCAACATCAATATCATCATCGGATTCAGTCTCTTCCTCATCATCATCGATATCAGATTCGTTGTCATTATCATCTTCAACGATAACGTACTCATGCACAACCTCCAAATCTGCTACTTCCTCATCGTCGGGTACGTCAACCACATCATTTGTCATCACATGGGGTTAGGCTTCTATCCCGTTCCTGCTACTTCCATGCATGAATTATATGTTTCTAGTATCTCCACTCTACAGGGGTTAGGCTTCTATCCCGTTCCTGGATGCGTCTCCTCACTAGTGTCAACACGTTCAGAACGTTTCTACCTGTTTCAATAAAATTTCGGCAGCACCTCCCCATGGTCTCCAAGTACACGAAATAGACTAAGATAAATTAGTCTAAGTATGCACTCGAAGAACATGTAGAGATAACCGTCGAAAAATCATCAAAACAATTAAAAACGTACTGAACTCATTGACACCGGCTTAAGTGAGATACATAACATCCAGTCACAGTCCCAAACTGGGGACTATTCGACATTCACTCCTAATGAGTGAATGTCGAACGGGTTTCTAAGCTCCTAATTAATATACTACATGCACATGTATATATGCAGTTTACTGTAATTGTGGGAAACTATGCAAATGCTACTTAGTTTATTTTTCCAATGATAAACTAAGTAAGTGCTACTTAGTTTATGATAAATATTATTTGAATATGGGGACTATTAATTATTCGTCATTCATTCATAATCTTCAAATAAACATCTTTTCAGTTTATTTTAATTTTGAAAAACTAAGCAAATGCTACTTAGCTTATTTCAATTATTTTGTGTTACTTTAGTAATCAATAATTTTTTTAAATGTATTTTACTTTATTTTACTTTATTTAATATTATTTTATTTTATCCAATTAATTTTATTTTATTATAATTTAATATTATTTTAAATTTTATTTTATTTTGTATTATATTATATTATATAATTTATTAAATTTACTTTATTTAAATTAAATATAATTTATTTTAATTTATTAAAATAAATTTTATTTATTTTAATTTATTATTATTATTATTTTATATTATTTTATTTTATAGTTTATTATATAATATTTTATAATTTATTAAATTTACTTTCATTAAATTATATTATCTTATATTATATTACATTATATTATATTGCGTAAATTTAGTTTATGTTATTATATTATTTTATTTAGTAGTGCCAAAAACTAAGTAAAAGTTACTTAGTTTATTTTCATTTTATTTTAGTAGTAAGAAACTAAGTAAATGCTACTTAGCCTATTTCAATTATTTTGTGTTACTTTAGTAATCAATAATTTTTTTTAATGTATTTTACTTTATTTTATTTTATTTAATATTATTTTATTTTATCCAATTAATTTTATTTTATCCTAATTTATTATTATTTTAAATTTTAGTTTATTTTGTATTATATTATATTATATAATTTATTAAATTTACTTTATTTAAATTAAATTTATTAAAATTAAATTACATTTATTTTAGTTTATTTAAATTAAATTAACTTTATTTTAATTTATTTAAATTAAATTAAATTTATTTTAATTTATTAAAATAAATTAAATTTATTTTAATTTATTAAAATAAATTATATTTATTTTAATTTATTATTATTATTATTATTTTATATTATTTTATTTTATAATTTATTATAAAATATTTAATAATTTATTAAATATACAGAAATTCCGACAGAAATATTTAATATTTAATAATTTATTTTATAGTTTATTTATAAAATATTTTATTTTTTGCAATTTAATAATTCTGACAGAAATTTAGTCAGAAATTCCGTCAGAAATTGCAACTATCCCAGGAATTCATAAGGTAGTCCCAAATTGCAACTATTTCGAGAAATTCACTCCCTCGATATGAAAATCAGTGTCAGTTCCAGAATGTTTTAACATAAGGCAGTCCCAAAATCAATTAAGATTCTGATATTCAATCCCAATTGAGTCAATTAGCATACACTTGATCAATTAAAATCAGTAGCAATATCAGTCCAACAACACAATATTAATAGCAGTCCCAAAATGAGTTACCAAATATAAGGCAGTCCAAATTAGGCCACAAAAATTAGGGCAAAAATGATTCAAACATGATAGAAACAGAACAATATATGTTTATCATAAACACTATTCCACAAAAAATTAATACAGAAAAATTTTAATTTACTAAATTAGGGCAAAAAAATTTTGATTGACTAAATTAGGGCAAAAAAAATTTGTAGTAGCTGGTACCTGACGAGGAGGAGAAGGAAGAGGAGAAGCTACAGTACCCTAATTAGTGCTGCCGCCACTGGACCCGCCGCCACCACTCGACCCACAACCACCAGTCCACCGAACAGGGAGGAGGAGGAGGAGAAGGGCAACCACGGCAGCGCGCGCGAAGCTTGAGAGGCCTGAGAAGCTTGAGAGATGAGAGAGGGTGAGATTTTTGAGAGAGAGAAGACGGAACTTGAGAGAGAGAAAACGAAAATGAAAAATGACAGTGGCGGCTCGCTTCTGATATGATTTTAGGTTTTAATTATTTTCGACGGAATTTCCGTCGGAGATAACTCCCTCGAAATTATGTTATTTTCGACGCAATGTCCGTCGAAATTGTCTAACTTTCGTCGAAAATATTATTGGCGCTAGCGGGAAAAATTGGCGCCAGGAATGAACATATCTTCGACGGAATTCCGTCGAATTTAAACTATTGCCGACGGACTTATGTTCGACTGAATATTCCGTCGAAATTAGTCTAATTGCGAGGGAACATAGTGCGTCGGAAATAGGCCTTTTTCTTGTAGTGTAACTATTATATCTTATTTCTTATAATTTTACATTGATCACAATCTAAATTCATCAAAAATTAATTTGACATATAAATCATTTCCCTCATAAAAATTCATGACAGTTGTACCATATCTCCAAATTGAGATTTAAAAAAAATAAAAATAAAAATAAGAAAAGAAAAGAAAAGAAAAAAGGGCAAGACGTGTCCTAAGATAGATTCATGCTAAATTGCTAATATTGGTTAAGCACAATTTGAGATACAAGTATTAGTTTTCCTGTTACTCATAGGACACGTGTAGGTAAACCAAACAGCAATTAGATTTACAATGGTTGTTGAGATTTTATACATTATCATGGGGCTTTACCAAAAAAAAATACATTATCATGGGCTGAAAAGGTCTGAAATCCGATTTTAGACAGTTAAAAAGGGTCGACCTAATAGGTAAGCTACTTCCTCCAAGTGGTCTAATTATTTCTCTCCAGTTGTCATAACCAGGGTATGATGAGTTGACTTGAGGGACTCTATTGACTATAATGACTTGGATAAGGTTCTCTTTCTATCTCTGTTCTTTATTTTTGTTATATTTTTTATGCTATTAATAATGTCATAGTAATATTTAGGTTAACAACGTAAATATATATATAATTATTTTTACACTTATTTTAATTATAATTTAATTTTTTAATGATTCTTATTGCTTTAATTTTATGAATTGTTATTATATATTATATAAGCGACTGATATATTTAAGAACACTTTTACCCTTGTTTCAATATTAATTATTTTTAATTTTCGCAATGATATTTTGCTTTAAAAACATAAATATGATATTATTAACAGTCATTTCTTAGAAATTAATTAGGTCACGACAGTCTTATGTGGCATGTTATATCTACATTTTTGTCCAATTATTTATTATACACGAAATACAAAATTACTGGCATTTTTTCATCTAAACCCCCTTTTAAATGAAAAATCTAATTTAATTATTACTAGCAAATATATAGATTTTAAATCATACAAAATACATAAACAAGAAGTATAAAAATGAAAGTATAGGGAATTTGACTTCCACAAAAGAAAGTCAAGAGTTAGTAGTTACCAGTAATGAAGTGCACGAGCAACCTCTCAACTACAATATCAAAAGATAAAAACTCCCTACACAACTACCACTATCTAGTACTGGAATTCTCATGCTTGCTAGCAAGGATATGAGCTGTTAGCGCTGGATTACAACACAAAAATCTTAACCCTCACCAGCCTATTTAAGGCCTCTTTTCTCTTCAATATTCAAACACAAAAAAGAAAAAAAAAACACCTAAATTTATTTCTCTACATACCAAAAACTAAACACAAACTTCTTCAAAATGCCATGTACTATTTTCTTCACCACAATGCTGCATCTTTTCCTCCTCTTCTCCCCTCCAATGCTTGTCATTAACGGGCCGAGCGCCATTTTTTCTAGGGTTTGTGGTGCTACAAGACCTTTGGCTGAAAAAAGTAGTCGAGGATACGTAGCATTCAAGCCCGTGTTGGGAGGTGATAAAGTTCACCAGGGCATCGAGAACTGCTTGCCTAAAGGGTTTCGTCGTACTTCTGCTCCTAGGCGATACATAAATGATCATACTTTTGGTTCAACTTTGTGCTCTTCAAGCAAACATGAAACTAAACCATGAAATTTGTGTTATGTTTGAACAAAGAAGTGGCTTGTAGTCCTCCTTTTGTACACTTCGTTTTTATGCGTGTTTGTGTTACCTTTTTCAGTGTGTTTACTATACAAAATACTAGTTAAAATTGTACAACTTAATTAGTTGTATGAGGTTTTCTCTTTGATAAATTCTGATTGTATACCTCCTGATATATATTCAAATGCTAATATTATAGCCAAGTGTTATGAAGGGCTGTTGTGTCAATATAGTCTCAACATTTATTGATCTTCTTATTGTTCTTATAATGTACCTAACCTAAAACATGTCATAGCACAACCGCTACAATATTATTTTCCGGCTTCTACCATAAAGCTAGAGCTAGTCTTTTGGAAAACGAAAATGATACACCGACCGAAAATATAACGAATTGAATCGTCACTCATGTGTTAGTTTATTATTGGTATACCATTCGTACTTATCTCAATTATCTATACTGATCGTAAACTAAAAATCAGTAAACAACCGTTTACATATATAGAACTGCTCTTTGAAAAATAAGAGGCAACTAGATAATTTAAAAATGCACGACAAACAAGTTCATAGCGCTTAAACTAATTTATATAACAAAAACTTGTAATTAGCGCGCCATTAGCTCGCTGATTCTAGGCAAGGGCGGAGTCATGTATGGGCTAGGGTGGGCTTTAGCCCATCTGAATTCTTTTTAAAAAAATTAGTACTTATATATCTTCACCAATAAGTTTAGGGGAACATTTTTTATTGGACATCTTTTTGGACATCTCTCATTTAACTTTCTTTTTTGTATTGACTCCAAACATATTAATATTAATTATTTTAACTTCAATTTTTACCAAAATTAAAAATTTAGGTGTAATTTGGATACATATCAAAAAATGGGTTACATCACTAGACTTTTTTAATATGTCATATGTAATTTAGATTATTTTCATAACATAAGGAATTTAAATATTTATTAACAAATTTGTGATTAGAAAGGAATATTACGGGTCAATAAGGAGTGTGTGTGTGTATATATATATATATATATTACTTGTAATATTAACAATATTGTAATTAAATACATGTTTTTACATATACAACCAGCCGAAAAATATAAAATTATCTACAGAATTTGGCTCGGGGGCACAGCCCCCGAACCCCCGTCAAATTATTTATAAGATTACAATTTTTTAATCGCGCGATAGCCCTGCCAGAAAATAATTCCTAGCTCCGCACTTGATTCTAGGTTGATGCACATAGCTGCATGCAGCGACAAATTTTGTCTTATTAAACTTTAATAATTAAAAAAAATTATTGACTAAATAAATACAGGTGAATCGACCACAAACATGTGCATAAAAAAGTAAAACAGAACTCTTATTTTAGGATGGAGATAGCGTGATACGCAATCTCATGTGTATTTTTAAGGAACAATTACATTATCTATTACATTTTTAAGAATAATTACAACAATAGTGCACTCATTAAATATTTACACAATTAGTGTATATATATATATATTTTTTACAGTATTAGTGGATAATTATTATTCCTTTAATTATGTTGTGTTATTTAATGTGCTGATGACATGGTAATTCAGTTTTTTTTGAAAATATAAACCGTTCACGCTTTTTATGGGATAATGGGCTCGTGTTTCAATTTAAATTTTTGTTTTTATCTTTTTGTATCTTTTTCCGTTGGAAACCCTTATTCTGCGTTTTGGGAACTTTTAAAGCAAACCCAGTTTCTTCTATATAGTCGGCGATTGGTTTACCCGGTGGATATTCGTTGTCGGTGTTTGGTTATTTAGTTCGTCGTTGTCTTATTCGTCACCCTTATTATTTTGTTTGTAATGGTGTTTACGAGGAATAGCAGGGGAGAAATGGGAGATAAGAAGAGTGATATGAAGAGTAAACGAGTTAGGGATGATGATTATTCGAAGGATGTGCAGACATATGTTCATGGGAAGGATGATATGTCGAAATCTACTAAACAGGGGAAGAAGTTAGTGGTGTGTTCAGATGTTGAAGATAAGAAGTTGGGGAGTCATGCGAAGAAGAAGGCTAAATCACTGGTATATGTCGATTCTGATTTTGAAGGTTCTCAAAAAATTGTTGTTAAAGATGATGAAGTTGAGGAGCAAAAGCGAAAAATTGTTCCCAGACAAAAACATCTGAAGGTATGTTATTTTTAATTTTTTTAAAAAATATATTTTTTTTATTTGTTTTTGATTACTTGTGTTTTTGTTTTGGGTGCATGGTGAGGTTTTGGTTTTTGATATGGTTTATTTTGTTGCTGAGTAGTGTCATTAATGTTGAAGTTGTTGTTTGATAAAATTATTATTTGCATTTTGAGTGGAGTTTCAGAAAATATTTTATTCTGTTTTGTTCACCAGATTACATTATTGTGATTATACAGGTTGATTATATTTTGTTGGTTACTTGCTTATTGATTTTTAGTTACCACTATTAATATGTTTGGAAACTGGTCATTACATAGTTGTAAAAAAGTATTATATCTCATTAGAGTTGGAATTGTTTTAAGGATTGTTCAAATTGTAGTTGTTAAAATTATTGTTTTCATTTACGATTTGTGTGTCAGATACTATTATATTATGTTTTGATCAATACATTTCATTATTGTCATTATATACGTTGATTATGTTGTGTTGGTAACTTGCACATTTATTTTTGGTTACCAATATTTTAATGTCTAGAAACTGTTGAATACATATTTGTTAAAATGTATTTTTTTCACAATAGAGTTGGAGAATGATGAATGTTTATATTGTACGTGTTCAAATGGTTATGTTTTTTCTCGAGTGGATGCATTGTTAGTATAATTTTATACATTTGTTAGTATATAATTTGTTATATTAAATAGTTTACTTAATGTGGGGTTATGGTCACTTGCTGATATTATTTGGTTAATATTGTTTTTTGATTTGGTCAATTTGTTTGTAATGTAATTTATTGCATTTTCAGATTTGGGATCTATTTTATGAGGAGCATCATCGTAACTTTTTAGCAAAAGTAATTTATTGGTGTGATATGGAAGTCCCGAATATTATTAAGAATAAATTGTTTGAAGAACAGTTGAATAAGTTTAAGTTGTCGTGTTTTGGGAAATTTTTAGATCTTGGGCAGCCCCAGATGTTCTCACAGATACCCCATCATGCATTGATTAGGGAAGTTTATCAAAGGGATAACGGGAAAATGTGGTTTATTTTTGGTGAGAGAAGGGTAAGGTTTGGATTGCCTGAATTTTGTTTAATATCTAGTTTAAATTGGCAAGGAGAAGAAGATATTGATGGTTACAAGGGGAATGAAAATTTGTTGGTTGAGAAATATTTTGGAAATGAGGTTGTAACCCGTTCTAGTATAGGGAGGATATATAGGAGTGTTATTTTTAACGATGACGATGAGGCAGTTAGGATGTCTATCATTTTCTTGGTTTTTAATTTCATATTAGCTACTGTTTCTGACAATTATGTTGATGAAGCTTTGTTTAACTTCTTGTCTTATGGTGATATTGAAAGTTATCCGTGGGGAAAAGTTGCTTTTGAACCGACAAAGAATTCACTATCCCTTGCTGTAAAGGGACATGTAAAGAAGGATAAGTATGGTGGAGTTATTTACAATTTTTACAGGGAAGGTTATTGTAAATCTTACAAGCTTAATGGATTACCTTATGTGTTTCAAGTTTTTTTGTTTGAAACAATTCCTACATTAAAGGACAGGGGCTTTTGTATTGATGATTATGTTTCAGAATTCAGATTATTTAGATGGAGGGAGTTAGGAAAGGCTCCTAAGAGTGAGAAGTTGAATGACCTGATTTTTGGTTCTGGTCAGGTATGATGGTTACCGTTTACAGTATTTATGGTTACATTAATATATGTTATTGGTTACTTACTCTTTTTTTTCGTACTGTTATGTTTATGTTTCTGTTATTGGTTAAATGTTTCTGACATTTTATATTTGTGGCTTTCAATATGTTTCAGTTGATTATTAAAAATATTATACCTACGGAGGATGAGAAGGTCCGGTTGGATTTAGGTGGTTTTCATTTTTTTAGTAGAAGTGATAGTGGAGCTAAAAATTCTGGCATTAAAGTTGAATCAACGAGGAAGGTTAAAGATGTAAGGTTTTCTATTTCTGATGTGAAAAAAGTGATTGATGCACGAGTGAAGCCTTTGGAAGGAAAGGTGATGGAGTTGAAGGAAAAAATAGAAATTTTGGGTGTTGAATTAAACGATAAACTGCAATTGTTTCATATTCAGATTTGTAAAGACATAAAGAAGATGTTTAGAAAGCATTTAAAACGACAGTCTAGTTATAGCAAACGGAGAAATGAAACTGTTGATAATGATGTTGTAGATAATGATGATGATATGGATGAGAATGTTGATGGTTGCAATGTTAATGTTGTAGTTGATGATGTAATGACTGTTGAGGATGATGTTGTAATTGAAGTTCCCGACAATGCAAAACAATTTCATAGAAGTGTTGATGCTGATGTTGGTGGTGTTGCTGGGATGCAGGTTGAAGACGATGCAAAGGTTTACATATATGTTTGATTTTAATTTTTGTTTCATTTTTACGTCTTATATTGTTTAATTTTAGGTTTACATATATATGTTTAGCATGCTTAAAAGATCAATGACATTTCAAATTTTGTTTTATTATGTGTTATATATTTTTTTTGTTTTAATGATTAATAAGTTTGTATTTTATTTTTTCACAGATTGGGAACGACAAAGACATGCCATCTTTTGATTTATTAAGCCAAGCGACTGGGAAAGAGCTTGTTATATATGTTGGTCATGAGGTTATTTTTTTTTAAAAAAAAAATAATAATTTTTATATTATGGATTTGCAACTGCATATGCTGGTTTTTATTACAATGATGTTTATGTTTCTTTTTATTAATGTTCAATTCATTGTTTTTAAAAATATTTTGTTACCTGCATATGTTGATTTGGTTACTGCATAATAGTCAGTATGTTACTGTTTAGTAAGTTTGTATTGGTGTATCGTGATAATAGTTAACTGCATACATTGGTTACTGAATTTTATTATACATTGGTTATTGCATTATATAATAAAAAATAGTGCATTATAGTTCATGTTACTGCATTACAATATTTTTGTATGTGCATCACATTATTACTTTTACTGCATTTATTGGTTACTATATTGTTGTTTGGATTGGTTATTGCATATACAAGTTACTTGCATATGTTAATTTGGTTAATGCATTATATTATACTTTAGATTTGTTACTTCATTACCTAGTTAACTTTATGTGTTTGGGTTGAAAATATAACTTTATTTGTTTCATTGTTTGTCATTTGAAAAAGGGCTCTAAAATGGACACACAAAGCATTTCTCCACTTGATGAAATGGTCTTAACCACTCAGGACATAGCTCATTGTGTTGAGGTGGAGAGAAGCGCCAATAAACGAGGTGGTAGACCGATTCGTGAGCCTACGAAGAGTGCCGCTTTGAGGTCTCCATATACATCAAAGTTTGGATCTGCTAGTTCATCTGCTAAAGTTGTGGGCCTTACTCAGATACGTACATGTCTTTGTGCATTCCCCAACTTATGCATGGCCATGCCATCACCATATGAAGACGCATTATTTGATCAATGGTTTAAGATTGGCCTAAACAATAGAAAAAAATATGTTATTTTTTGTTTAACAATTATGTAGTTTTATATAATACAAAAAAAATTGTTTTATTGTTGAAACAGTTGGTTAATATTATAGTACGTAACGGTTAATATAATACTATGTTTTGGTTTATATTCATGTGCGCAAAAAGTACAGTTTTGGATACTATGATATTTTGATTGTTTACTACGTATTTGTTTATTACATACATGTTGCATAAGTTGGGTTTGATTACATGATGTATCTGTTTTGTTATTACTATAATGTTTTTTGGATACTATCAAATTATGGTTTGGTTACTATTATTTTATAATCTGTTTAATATGTTATTATGTTTTGGTTACTGTCAATAACGGGTCAAAGTGGATTTTCGGTTACTATGTTATTATTTGTTGGATAACATGTAACTGTTTATAACATATAGGTTCCTTATATTGCTTATTAATGCATGTCCAAACATGATTTTGGCTATAAAGTATAATAATAAGGTAATGTAACCTTTTAGACATTAATTTTATATGCTTTTATACTGAAGGATTGATAAATTCCCGGGAGACAACAATAAGATTGAACCACCATTTATGTTTGGGTCTATCCCAATACCGTCCAAAATATGGTTCTACAAGTTGAAGACTCCAGGACAGTGGCTAGATGATGATGTGAGTTCATTATTTAGTTTTTTAAAAAATCTCTGTGATAGATATGGTTACCTAAATTAACTGGTCTAATAACTTCTTTTTTTTCCAGCACATCAACATTGCATTTTATTACTTTCGAAAATTGGTCAGACAGTCTGACAGTGTTCAGATCAGGGCAACTACCACAGATTATTTCTTTAATGCTAAGATAACTGCTTTGCATGATGAATACACTTTAAAAAATGCAGATAAAAGTCTATTATCGGGAGAGTGTAATGTTGCTAGATATATCCGTGGATTTTCCATGGAAGCAAATATACCATGGGTCAATGTGGATTACGTGTTGTTCCCCATTCACATGTCATCTCCTCCACACTGGTTTTTGTTGACTTTTGATGTGCACCGCAGACTTTTAAAAGTTTACAATTCTTTGCATCCAACAAGTTCACAAATGCAATCAAAAATAATGGATATATGTGAGCCTTTTATTTTCATCTTACCCACAATATTGTCTAACTGTGGTTTTTGGAGGGATAGGACTGATATTGATTTCAATAGTGAACCGTATTGTAACAAGGAGGACCAAGATATCATTGAACTTGAATTTGTAGAGGGGTATTAGATACCATGGCGATTGGCTTTAGTGCAAGTGGGAGATTGAAAGTAGTATGCACACAAGCCAATCATATTTGATATGATGTAGCATATACTTTGTAATCTTATTCATTTATTAATAAAGGAATTGATATTCTTAAAAAGGCATTTTATATTATCTACATAGTGTTGTTATATTAAATGTGATAAACCCATAGTTTTGAGCAATGCTTTTAGAATCATGATTGTGATCATGCTAATGAGATTTAAATTCTAGATAGCTCACAAACTAAAATTGTTCCTAATCGTTGGATTACTAAATTGGGGATTAGTGAATCCGGATAGATTAGTACATACGTTGCTTGCTCTTATGAAGAGGATGATTGATCTCATAATCATTTGTGTGGAGACACTAAAGCAAGTATGTAGGTGCTTATTGGAGAATAAGTTCACTGAACGTGGCTCGCTAAGGAATACCTAATGGAGTTTTACTCGCCTGTCAATAGGAATTCCTATAGTGATAGTTGTACAAGTGATCCTTGGACTTGAGATCATCATAGTATCTTGTGAATGATGAGTTATATTTTGACATGTCCCTTAAGACCTTGTGGGTATATCAAAGGGTATGATTGGGTATAATTAGTTATACATGGAGATAGGTGAATGATCAACAAAGAATCTACCTCGTCTAGTAAAAGATGTGAATGTCCTATGTGATTCGATAAATGATAACTCAGTAGTCCTTGGCCAAGGCAGAATGAAATTAGAAAGGAGTTTCTAATTTGCATTAATTAGAGTTGTGCATTTGGGAATCGAAATACATATAATTAAATAAAATAAGACTTGACAGTAAATCCATGTCTTATATTTAATTGGGACAATGTATGGTAGAAGGATTGAATTGTACGGTAACTATTTACTCAAAGGTTCTTTTGTGATTAATGTTGAAATCTATATTATCTGGAAAGTCGTTGATCGCTAAAGGGGCTTACCCTTATTGTAGAATAAATGTTATTTATTTAAATGAATTAAATAGTTTAATTTTATTTATTTAAATAAGATTAGAATTGTTCTAATTGATTTATTCACAACCGGTTTAATATGGAGAACCTAAAGGGTCACACCGCAAAAGGGAAATATTTATTTAAGAAGTAAATGGCATAATTGTAATAATAAGTTAAGTGTATTTAATTTAGTTTATGGAGATAGAATAAATTAAATAGCTTAATATTTATTATTTAATATTTTGGAAATATTAAATATAAATTAATAAGAGGAGTCTTATTATTATTATTACTTTTACTATTATTTAATTCCTAATAGGGATTGAGAATTAATTAATAGAAGTACTCTTCCATGGATTCCTAATTAGATTAGGAGCATTATTAATTAAAGGAGTTTAATTATAATACAAACCCTAATCCTAAATAGTTTAGCGAAGGGTTATTCCTACATCTATAAATAAGAGGAGTCTTATCATAGATTAGGGTTACACACTCTTGCATTAGATTGTGGAGAGTACTTACAATTTCTATAGAGATAGAAACTAGGGTTTTGCCTAATACCCAACTTCTTGAATACTTGTTCTTCCTTGGTGGATTACCTCTAGAGGCCAAACACTTGGGTGGCTAATGTTGATCAAAGGAAGGAATCACACCGTAGCATTTGAGGAGAATACGAAGGACTAGGAGTTGAACTTGTACCCGAGGAAGCTTTGTTCTACGATGGTATAATTTCTTATTCTCTTTCTCTTTCGTTTATATCGTTAATTGAGCACATAGATTGATCTTGGTGATGGTTTGTATAAAATTTTAAAATCTGATTTTATCGCGCTTCCGCACTATTTATGTAATTTGATTGCATGTTCGCGCTATATACAAACCTAACAGTGGTATCAGAGCCTAATCTTGTGCTAATTATCGATTTTGATGATTCCATGTATGCTTGATATGCGATTGGATCGAAATTTTTTGGGCAGAATAAAATTTTTTCT
The DNA here is from genome assembly GCA_034770075.1 of Aralia elata. Lineage (NCBI taxonomy): Eukaryota > Viridiplantae > Streptophyta > Magnoliopsida > Apiales > Araliaceae > Aralia > Aralia elata. The sequence goes on from JAVJAP010000070.1 coordinate 527,956, forward strand.
AAATCAGCGACACGGCGCAGCTGCGCCGTCTCCAGTTCATTCTGGAGCGCAGCTGCGCCGAAACCCAGAATCGGTTTTTCTGGGGAGCAGCGCAGCTGCACCGTTGCCCAGTTCATTCTGGGCGCAGCTGCGCCGGTAAGCAGAATCTGAAAAATTATTTTTCTTCAATTAAAATAAATGGTTTATTTAATTGATATAAGTTTAAAATAAAGTGTTTATTTTATCTGGAATAGGATTTCAGATTGCTAAAATTAAAGGAGTTTAATTTGGATTTGGTTTTTGATTAAAATAAAAGAGTTTATTTTGTTTCAAAACTAAATATTAGCAAAACTTTTGCCCATTAATTGATATCAATGCATATATGGAATGGTTTTATTATTCATGGGATGAATGTTATTTATTAATACATATAGAGATATGTATGATAATAAATAGGGATTGATTATGGACTGTTGACCAATGTGTGATTGGATTTATTTTAGTGGATGCTTGAATGTATAGGTTTTTATAAATGGGGTCTGCGTACCTCGTCTTCTCTAATTTTTCTTAATGTAAATTCTATCTCCCTCCTATGTACTTTACCTTGACTGCTGATCAAGGTTTCTATTTATTGTAAATAGTTTTTTGTAATAGGACTAGTTAGAATTAATTTTTTGAAGAATTAGAGACAAAGGAGCAAGGAGCGCTTGAAGACCTGTTTGTAATGAAGCCCGGGTTTAAATGTAATAGTTATATTTAAATTTTATTCTTGCACCCTAGGTTTGACCTTTTGGTTCACTTGGTGGCTCTAGTGAACCAAACTAGAATAAAAGTCCATAATCAATCCGGGTAGAATATAGTATTCTATATGTGCATGCTTACTATATATATATATATTATCAAACATGCTTCGTATGTAAAATAATATGACGCGTATTTTATATATATATGTGCATACGCGCTAAACAAGATGAGACTAATAATAACAAACCCCTCAAAGTAATATATTAAGTCCTAAGCGTTCAAAGATATTTGGAATATCGAACGTCGCCTTCTAGCATGGTAAAACAATAGAGTATTAAATATTTAATATGAGTTTGTTGTGTCACCACAAGGCAAGTATTAAATATTTAAGATGTTGCTTTATCACATTTGATGCTTATAAATAGACTGAACGATGCTGTTTTGTTGTGTCACCACAAGGACAGTGTTTTTCTTTCGAATATATGGAAGTGCTAGGTTGGACTTAACTTGGATAATTTTGATTCGGATGTGTCACCACTTGATCAAAATAATCTAAGAGGCAAAATACAAGGAGTTACATAGTGCTGTAATTGACAATAGTTGTTTACCTATTTATTTATATATCGCTTGTTGTGTCACCACAAGGCTATATACATTTGAAATGGGATCCTTATTCTCACTAGCAAACCTTTAATTAGATTTGTCGAACTATATATAGAGGGTAATATAGTTTGATGAAAAATAGTAAGAGATACCAATTAAAATAAAGACCTAATTTATTTTGGTAATTAATTAAATGAATGTATGCTAAAATGTTGTCTATTTCACATGCAGAATTTAAAAATGTCAAACTCATTATCACTGCGTAGCATACTTGATGCTAACAAACTGACTGGACCGAATTACACGGACTGGTTAAGGAATCTGAGAATTGTTCTCACTGCTGAAAAGATTTCTTATGTCCTAAATTCGCCAGTCCCTGCAAGTGTTGCAGAAACAGTCTCTGAGGAAGAGATTGCTACTTTTAGAAAGTGGCAAGATGATGCAATTTTGGCTCAATGCATCATGCTCGCATCCATGAGTAACGAGCTTCAGCGTCAGCATGAAACTATGGATGCTCCTACTATATTGCTGCACCTCAAAGAGTTGTATGGTGAGCAAAGTAGGACTGCTAGATATCAGATATCTAAGGAGCTCTTCCGATCTCGTATGACCGAGGGCACTGCTGTTGAGACTCATGTCCTTAAGATGATCAATCTGATTGAACAACTTGGACAACTTGGGTTCGTGATGGATGGGGAGTTAAGCCAAGATTTGATCTTGCAGTCACTCCCGAACACCTTCTCACAATTTGTTGTGAATAAGTTGAACGTCAGCTTGCCTGAGTTACTTAACATGCTGAAAACTACTGAAGGTCACTTCTCATCCAACAAGAACCAAGTCTTACTAGTGGATGATTCTTCCAAGAAAAGGAAGAGGCCCAAGGTATCTTCTGAAAAGAAAAAAAACAAGAAGGCTAAGGGTAAGGCGAAGAAAAAGGATAATAAGAAACCTGATCCAGATAGCAAAGGAATTTGCTACCATTGCAATAAGCCGGGACATTGGAAGAGGAACTGCAAGGAGTATCTTGCGGGCCAAAAAAAGCTTGGAGAAGCTTCGACTTCTGATCTAGGTTTGTTCATGATTGAAATTAATTTTTCTGAAAGTCAAAATTCTACTTGGGTATTGGATACCGGCTGTAGTTCTCACATATGTAATAATATACAGGGACTAAGCAGAAGTTGGAAGCTGAACAAGGATGAAGTCGTCCTACGAGTTGGAAATGGAGCAAAGGTTGCTGCATTGGCTGTAGGGACTTATTGTTTAGCACTGCCTTCGGGCAAGTTCATTAGTTTAAATAACTGTTATTATGTTCCAACACTCATTAGAAACATTATTTTAATTTCTGTATTGGATATGGATGGTTTTGATATTATAATAAAGAACAACAGTTGTTCTATTTATAATAAAAATGTTTTATATGGTGTTGGCAATTTACTGAATAGACTTTACATACTTGACTTGCATGAAAATATACTTCAAATTGAACAAACTAAGAAAAGAAAAAGAGATGATGTTAATTATACCTTTATGTGGCACTGTAGACTCGGTCATATCAATGAAACAAGATTATCCAAGTTGCATAAAGATGGGCTTTTAGAGCTATCTGATTACGAATCATATCCAACTTGTGAATCTTGTCTCATGGGTAAGATGACTAAATCCCCTTTTAGTGGAAAAGGAGAAAGAGTTACAGAGTTGTTAGCGTTGGTACACACAGACGTTTGTGGACCTATGACAACGAATGCACGAGGAGGGTATTCTTATTTTATTACTTTCACTGATGATCATTCTAGATTTGGATATGTGTATTTAATGAAATACAAATCTGAATCGTTTGAAAAGTTCAAAGAATTCAAAAGTGAAGTAGAGAAACAAACTGGTAAGAGTATTAAGATTCTTCGATCGGATCGAGGAGGGGAATACTTGACCAATGAGTTTCTCAATTGTCTCAAAGAAAATGGTATAATCTCACAATGGACTCCACCAGGGACGCCACAGTTGAATGGTGTATCTGAAAGGAGAAATCGAACATTGTTGGACATGGTTTGTTCCATGATGAGTTTTACCGACCTTCCAGTATCCTTCTGGGGTTATGCCCTAGAATCGGCTGCATACCTACTTAACAAGGTACCTACCAAATCCGTCCCAAAGACCCCATATGAGATATGGACAGGGAGGAAACCAAATCTTAAGCATGTTAAGACTTGGGGTTGTCCAGCTTATGTCAAAAGGTTTGAGCAAGATAAGTTGAAGACTAGATCCGACAAGTGTAGATTTGTGGGATACCCTAAAGAAACATCAGGGTATTATTTCTATCACCCGACTGATCAAAAGGTGTTTGTTGCGAAACACGCTGCCTTCTTGGAAAAGGAGTTTATCCTTGAAGGGGTCAGTGGGAGTAAGATATATCTTGAAGAAGTTCAAGAACCACAAACTACTCCGGATCAAAGTCGGGTACCTGACCAAGTAGAAGAACCTACTGTACCACAAACTATTCGTAAATCTGGAAGAGTACCAAAGATACCTGATAGGTATGGATTCATCATAGAGGATGATGATGAGGTACACATCATAGATGATGATGATCTATTGACTTACGAAGAGGCTATGAGTAGTAATGACTCAGAGAAATGGCTAGAAGCCATGAAATCTGAGATGGACTCCATGTATGAAAACCAAGTATGGACTTTGGTTTCACCACCTGAGGGCATTAAGCCTATTGGGTGTAAATGGGTCTTTAAGAGAAAGACTGGGGCAGATGGCAAGGTAGAGACCTATAAGGCCCGACTGGTTGCAAAAGGTTTCAAACAAAGACAAGGAGTTGACTATGATGAAACCTTCTCACCAGTAGCTATGCTCAAGTCCATTCGGATTTTGCTTGCAATTGCAGCTTATTATGACTACGAGATCTGGCAAATGGACGTGAAAACGGCCTTCCTCAATGGAGAGCTTGAGGAGAATGTATATATGATACAGCCAGAGGGTTTTGTTTCAACGGTTGGAACAAACCAAGTCTGTAAGCTACAACGATCCATTTATGGATTGAAGCAAGCTTCTCGAAGGTGGAACATCCGTTTTGATGAGATAATCAAAAGGTTTGATTTTATCAAGAACGAGGATGAACCATGTGTGTACAAGAAGGATAGTGGGAGCGCTATATCATTCCTTGTATTATATGTTGATGATATATTACTGATAGGGAATGATGTTCCTATGCTACAGTCGATCAAAATTTGGTTATCTAAACACTTCTCCATGAAGGACTTGGGTGACGCATCCTATATTTTGGGGATAAAGATCTATAGAGATAGATCTAAAAGGATGCTGGGCTTGACCCAAGGAAAGTACATTGACTCGATGCTAAAGAAGTTTAGCATGGAAGATTCCAAGAGAGGTCTCATGCCGATGAGCCATGGAATACATCTCTCCAAGAAACAGGCCCCAAAGACACCTGAGGAGAGAGACCGTATGAGTAAGATTCCTTATGCTTCCGCAATAGGATCTATCATGTACGGTATGATATGTACTAGACCAGATGTCGCTCATGCACTTAGTGTAACCAGCAGATATTAGTCGAATCCAGGAGAAGAGCACTGGAAGGCAGTGAAAAACATCCTAAAGTACTTGAGAAGAACTAAGGATGTATTTCTTGTCTACGGTGGGTCTGAATTGAAACTAGAGGGCTATACAGACTCAAGTTTTCAAACGGACCAAGATGACAGTAAATCCGTTTCAGGGTACGTGTTTACCTTAAACGGTGGCGCAGTGAGTTGGAAGAGTTCCAAGCAGCAAACAGTTGCTGATTCGGTGACAGAGGCAGAGTACATAGCTGCAAGTGAAGCTGCAAAGGAAGCTGTTTGGATGAAGAAGTTCATAACTGAACTTGGAGTGGTTCCTAGCATTAGAGGAGCAGTACCTTTATTCTGTGACAACAACGGAGCTGTTGCGCAGGCTAAGGAACCCAGATCTCATCAGAAATCCAAACACGTGTTACGGCGGTTTCATTTGATTAGAGAGATCATTGAAAGAGGAGATGTCACCCTGGAGCGTGTGGACTCTCAAGACAACATTGCAGATCCATTTACTAAAGCTTTAACTCAACAGCAGTTTGATCGTCACTTAGAGAAGATGGGTATTAGATACCATGGCGATTGGCTTTAGTGCAAGTGGGAGATTGAAAGTAGTATGCACACAAGCCAATCATATTTGATATGATGTAGCATATACTTTGTAATCTTATTCATTTATTAATAAAGGAATTGATTTTCTTAAAAAGGCATTTTATATTATCTACATAGTACTGTTATATTAAATGTGATAAACCCATAGTTTTGAGTAATGCTTTTAGAATCATGATTGTGATCATGCTAATGAGATCTAAATTCTAGATAGCTCACAAACTAAAATTGTTCCTAATCGTTGGATTACTAAATTGGGGATTAGTGAATCCGGATAGATTAGTACATACGTTGCTTGCTCTTATGAAGAGGATGATTGATCTCATAATCATTTGTGTGGAGACACTAAAGCAAGTATGTAGGTGCTTATTGGAGAATAAGTTCACTGAACGTGGCTCGCTAAGGAATACCTAATGGAGTTTTACTCGCCTGTCAATAGGAATTCCTATAGTGATAGTTGTACAAGTGATCCTTGGACTTGAGATCATCATAGTATCTTGTGTATGATGAGTTATACTTTGACATGTCCCTTAAGACCTTGTGGGTATATCAAAGGGTATGATTGGGTATAATTAGTTATACATAGAGATAGGTGAATGATCAACAAAGAATCTACCTCGTCTAGTAAAAGATGTGAATGTCCTAAGTGATTCGATAAATGATAACTCAGTAGTCCTTGGCCAAGGCAGAATGAAATTAGAAAGGAGTTTCTAATTTGCATTAATTAGAGTTGTGCATTTGGGAATCGAAATACATATAATTAAATAAAATAAGACTTGACAGTAAATCCATGTCTTATATTTAATTGGGACATTGTATGGTAGAAGGATTGAATTGTACGGTAACTATTTACTCAAAGGTTCTTTTGTGATTAATGTTGAAATCTATATTATCTGGAAAGTCGTTGATCGCTAAAGGGGCTTACCCTTATTGTAGAATAAATGTTATTTATTTAAATGAATTAAATAGTTTAATTTATTTATTTAAATAAGATTAGAATTGTTCTAATTGATTTATTCACAACCGGTTTAATATGGAGAACCTAAAGGGTCACACCGCAAAAGGGAAATATTTATTTAAGAAGTAAATGGCATAATTGTAATAATAAGTTAAGTGTATTTAATTTAGTTTATGGAGATAGAATAAATTAAATAGCTTAATATTTATTATTTAATATTTTGGAAATATTAAATATAAATTAATAAGAGGAGTCTTATTATTATTATTACTTTTACTATTATTTAATTCCTAATAGGGATTGAGAATTAATTAATAGAAGTACTCTTCCATGGATTCCTAATTGGATTAGGAGCATTATTAATTAAAGGAGTTTAATTATAATACAAACCCTAATCCTAAATAGTTTAGGGAATGGTTATTCCTACATCTATAAATAAGAGGAGTCTTATCATAGATTAGGGTTACACACTCTTGCATTAGATTGTGGAGAGTACTTACAATTTCTATAGAGATAGAAACTAGGGTTTTGCCTAATACCCAACTTCTTGAATACTTGTTCTTCCTTGGTGGATTACCTCTAGAGGCCAAACACTTGGGTGGCTAACGTTGATCAAAGGAAGGAATCACACCGTAGCATTCGAGGAGAATACGAAGGACTAGGAATTGAACTTGTACCCGAGGAAGCTTTGTTCTACGAGGGTATAATTTCTTATTCTCTTTCTCTTTCGTTTATATCGTTAATTGAGCACATAGATTGATCTTGGTGATGATTTGTATAAAATTTTAAAATTCGATTTTATCGCGCTTCCGCACTATTTATGTAATTTGATTGCATGTTCGCGCTATATACAAACCTAACACTATCAATAACTATCTTGACAAAAAGCAAAAGAGAGAATATATACTAAAAAAATCAAAAAGAGATGGCAATTAATATATGCAGAATGTACAATGTGCTAAGTAATTCAAGGTTAGTTAAGTCCTTTGTAAATAAATATAATATCTAACAAGGTACAGTATGGTCTCTAGTACACTTATTATCCTAATCTTCTTACCAGGTATCCAAATCATATTAGTTGGGTAACTTTATTATTTTAAAAATTCATAGACTTTGACTGCAAAAAACGCTGTTTCCACATATCAATAACAATATTAACAAAAATAAAAAGAGAGAAGATATATTGAAAAAATAACAAAGATATGCCAAGTAATATATGTAGAATGTGCAATGTGCTAAATAATTCAATGTTAGTTAAGTCCATTATTAATATATATACTACCTAACAAGGTACAGTTTGTTCAATTCAATATATTTATCAATATAATAACTTGGGTATCTGAACTACTTTAATATGTTAATGAACAGTTTCCTTTTGATACCTGGATTTGTTTTTACCAGCATGTGCAACCACGAAGGAATGAGAGTGTAGTCATGTGGATTCCCTCTAACTTTTTCCATTGCTTTTTCTTTCAATCTCCATGCTTTTTGGTAAGAGATGGACACATTATACTCCGTCATCATGTCATCCACAATATCAGATGGTGTGTAAACTTTCTTGAAGTTTGTCAATTTATGCATAATGCATTCACTAACCATCTGACTATTTGCTTGTCTGTGATCTCCAAGCAGTAAGTTTGCTGAACAAGTGTGTGAATCATTAAATTCTCTAACCTTGAACATATTTGTTTTCCGATACTTTGATGCTCTTAGTTTCCATTTGCAATTTTCACTATCTACACATACCAGAACAAAATCTCTACCGCTGGTTCTTTCCACCTTGTGTTGTCTGTTTTGCCTTAATGAATGTAGCCTTATCGCTTGTTGTAGGATTTTTTTGTCTTTATACGTTTGATGAATTCTGACTTCAAACTTATTCGGATCTGAAATGACCTCATCACATTGATCTCCTTTTTTTGCTACGTATTTTTGTCTGTATTGTTCTTTATCAACAGCTTCAATGGCCAGTTGCTCAACATAATGTGATCCAATTTGGTCTTCTTCTGTTGCCAACAATTCAAGTTCCGAATTCCATTGTGTCAATCTCATCGGCGTTTCAGCTAGCATTGTAGTTTCTTCTTCATGTATCACGTTTTGCAATATTGTAGAGCCTCCAGTGTTGTTTTCATAGTCTGTGATCAGTAGGAACTTTCCATGTTCACCTGATTTTCTACTTACTTCCATATAGAATCTTAAAGTTGCTTCATTTGTCACCTTGATTGGAGGGATGTCGCTTTTAATATGAAATCTGATTGACAACTCTGTTGTGTTGCAGTCTAGACTTAATGCAGTGCATATCAGGTTGTGCAGTTCTATAAATGAACAATTAGAAGGAACAAGTATGCCGGTAACTTGGAAATTTTGATATTGGTTACTGTCACTCCACGAACCGTTGTAGTAAATTACAACTGGAATCATATCCATTGTCTGGCAAATGAAACATTAAAATTAATTCAATTATGAACATAGTCAACAAATAAACATCACATAATAATCAAAATTCATTTTTTAACTAATCATAATTATTCAACTCATTGTTTGCATTGTTAAATTTAAGTTCTTATATAGAGATAACTGTGACCAAAAAATGTTATGAATGTGTCGGGAAATACTGTTGTGCAACTGAAATTAATAATATTAAATTATAGGTTACCAAATCAACAATATATAGTAACCAAAATATATGTTCTTATGTTCTTAGTATCAATACTTTTATAAATACTGTTTTAAAATTTTTTTTATTAACAATCTGCAATTTATGCTTCTGTCAAGGTGAATTGCTAAATAGTGAAAACTTAAATCAAGGTACCCACACTTTGATATGATAGTCTCCAAACTCTGATTATGTTATTATAGGTTACCAAATCAATAATAAATAGTAACCAAAATATACGTTCGTAGTATCAATTCTTTTAAAAATACTGTTTTTAAAAACGTTTATTAAAAAGGAACAAATTATGCTTCTGTCAAGGTGAATTGCTAAATAGTTAACACTAAAATCAAGGTAACCAAACTTTTATATGATAGTCTCCAAACTCTGATTCTGTAATTAATGCGAAAGACAAGTTTGTTCATCCTACAAATTCTAATTTTCTATGTGTATTAGACAATCGAAATTTTCAAAACTGGTTTGAAATCAATTAATGAAAATATACTAAAACTGGTTAATTGCTTCATACCTTTGTACTTTTTCTGTAGATTCGTTTGCTGTCTACAAAACAATTCGACGATTCTGTTTCGGAGTTCCTTTCTCGGTTATGTGAATGTGTTTTTCGGAAGCTCTGTTTTTCCTTATGGTGGATTTCTAATCTGGTTTCTGTTGAATGAATGGTTATGCTTCTTCACGAATTGCTCTTTGTTGTTCGTCTAATTCGATTATCTGCAACGTGAGTTTTGAATTTTTTGGTTAGTTGGTAACTGCCAAAGGCAGTGGAGTATTTTATTCCTTTAATTCAGGGTTTTCTATTTTTATTGGATTGGATACAATGACGTGTTTTGTACTTTTGTTAATATTAATATATATTATTATTGTGTTTCTATAATTATGTAGTTGATGCACTATTCTTGTAATTATTTTCTATATGTTGTATATTAATGTAAAGGACCCTATTTTTAATCTGTATTGCAAATTTAGAATATCATTTTAATTGGTACCATAAATTTTCACAAATGCTGTTTATGTAATGATGTTAAAATGGGTAACAATGATATAATTTTGGGATGGGGACTAAAAATTAACTTTGACCAACCTCAGATCTAGCAGACCCGAAATTGAATGAGCACAATGGTGTGAAGCCCAATGGGCCCAAAACCCAATTGACAGATATATTTATATGAATTATCTTATGTACACAGTTTATGGCCAATTTATTCAAATCTCATACTCGGTTCAAATAAGTAATTTAAGAAACAAGCTCACCACAACGTGCAAAGCACGATCGGTAAGGATAATAATTTATTATATTATTAAATAGAAACATTTAATTAGAGTATTGATAAGATAATTGCAATTACTAAATTATTAAATATTTATTTAAATAATAAATATTGAATTATATATTATAGGTTCTTCGATCAATTATTAAGTTAAAAATTTGAATAGAGTGCATGTTTACTTAGTTATGATGATGAAAAAAATAACTATTTTAAATTTATTTAAGTTTATAATTAATGAAATTCGGTATTAGTGCTTATATTGACAAAATTTGCTTGAAATTCTAATCCGAATAGAAGTATGAAACTCAAATTTTGATAAGTTTTAATTTAGTTATGACAATTAGTTAGTAATGAATCTACTACAATTTTTTGACTAATTTTATAATTATTATGTTTTAAACAAATTCGCATATTATTAATACAATGAATCGTGTAATTTGGTAAATTTTAATAAATTTAATTTAGTTAGGACATTAATTTAATGATAAAATTCACGAGTGATATTAATATAATAGATTGCAAGATATGTTAAGAGATTTTTTTCGATATCTTAATAAAATTGTAATAATAGAATTATGCTGCATAATTTCTTTTAAGATATATAATCTTACATAGAATTGTGATAAAAAAAGCTTGTAATAAAATTGGTAGAACCAAAAATAACGATTCTTTTAGAAGTTTTTTTTTCTATTAGAGATATAAAAATTAAAAAAAATATCTTCCTTCTTACCTAACCAGCCGGTTGGGATTCCGTTTGAATACTTTATAAATTTGGATAGTATTTAATTATTGCAAATTTGGATAATTTTATTATAAATTCGATAAGAAAGCAAAAGGTTGAACCAAAAATTTATGAAACCAACTTTGTACTTTTAATTATATATAGTTGATATGCTTCTTCTTGTTTTCTCTTTTGAGGACTAGATAATACAAGGGGTTTAAAATTCTTAGCACTATTTAATGTATGTATCTATACTACTATATATAATAAGGAGAACAACCAAAAAAGTTGGTTAGTCATGAGTTTGACTCATGAAATGGATAATTTTTTGGAGTTATTTATGAAAATAAACTCTAAAAACTTTGTCTAAATACTAAAGCATAATTATCATATAAAAAATTCATATTATCTCCTCCAACAAGATATTTTTTTTTCTTTTCTTTTTGTGTTTGTGTATGTTGTAATATCATATCAATTTGAAATGTCTCAAATTAAGTTTCAAAAAGTCAATAATAATATTATATTTTAGAATGAGGAGAATATTATATACTATATTAATAGAGATTTACGACAGGATATATATATATATATATATATATATATATATATATTAATTTTCAAAATTTTTAAAGTGCATAATAATATAATATCGTGTTATTATAAGTTGTTAATTAATTTTACATATAATAATTTTACCATTTATGTTGGCTGAGTTAACCAAGTTTTTTTGGTTGGTCATGAGTTGACTCAAGTAGTAATATTAAATAATATATATTTATCTTTACATGTAATTAACTTTATTATGCAATTATCTTTGTTCATGTATAATTTATTTATATTGTGACGACCCGAGAAATCGAGTAGCCTTGTAATTAGGGTTTAATAATATTATTTAATAAAATGAATTTTTATGAATATTATTCTGTATATGTGATTTAAGGTCGATTAATGACCAAGTTTACGTGTTATGTGATTATGTATGAGTATTGGGAGTTTTTGGGAGAACATAAATTTTTTCGAGAAAAACGCTAAAACACTATTCATAAAATGCATAAAACGTTAATAAACGTTCTTTTTCGAAAATTTCAAATTTCAAATTTCGTCATAGCATTTATTTGAGAAGGAGAGATGAAATCTCTAATAAAAGTTTTTTTCGGGAAAAAGTCGTAAAAACACTATTCACACTAAAAACGTCTTTTTAGTTTTTCGACTTCGAATTACGTAATGGCATTTATTTGGGAAAGGGAGATGAAATCTCCAATAACATGAAAGAATGAAAATTTTCACGGTTTTGGCTAAGGAACGAGTTAGGAAAACCCTAACTAGAAGAAAAATAAACGAGCCACGAAATTTAACTAAAAACGTAACGAGAAGACTAACTAGGGTTAGACTAATGGACTAGTTAATTTACTAGCCTAAGTGTTAATTTTATTAAAAGTTTAAGTATGGATTTAATAAACGTCCAAGAGTATGTTTTATTAAGGCCCAAATGTTTATTAAATGAGGCCCAAGCTAAATATATAGCAAGCCCAAGGATTTAGTCCAAACTAAGTCCAATTTAAAAGAATTCAAAATTGGTCAACTTGTAAACCTAATGAAAGATGAAATGAAATAAAAAATAAAATGAGAGCAAGAAGGGAGTGTATATCTGGATATATGGTGGAGGGATAAGGTGATGAGTCATTTGCTTAATGGTTAAGTCTTGTGGTGTGGATAAGGTTGTAACTCACCTTTCTTAATGACTAAGATAATGAAGGAAGTTTATAATTATCCCATGTGGGATAAATGAAGCAACAATGAGGGAAAAGTGGGGAAGTACCCGACCACCTATGGGTGGATAAGGCGGTGACTTACCTTTCTTAATGACTAAGCTAAGGGGCATGTGTCACATATTAGTTAATTAAGCATGTGGGATAAAGGAAGCCAAAAAGAAGAAGGGAAAGGAGGATGTACGGTGGGGAGAGGAGGGGACCAAGGGGGGACAAGGAAGGATGAGAACTTATGGTAAGTTCTAATCTCTTGTCCAACCTTTGTTTTTTTCCTTAGCTACTAAGTTTTCCCAAGTCATCATCTCTTTTCATTTCTTTCATTTCATCTAAGAAATTTGAGAGAGAATAAGAGAGACAGAGAGAGAGAGAGAGAAGGCACGGATTGGAGAAGGAAAAGGAGAGCAAGATCAAGATCAAGGTTGATCAAGTTAAGAAGAATAAGAAGAGCAAGAACACAAAAGGTAAGTTTAAAACCCTAAAACTCTTTATCTCTTTGATTTTTTTCTTAAGATTTTAACTAGTGGTTGGTGGTTGTTGATAATGGAAGATCGTAGTGGATCTTGAAGGTATAAGGTGGTTATGAAGGACTTAACCTTGTTAAATCACCTTAAGTATGCATGCTAAGTGAACAAAAGAACTAAAAAATAAAAACCTATGCGTAATGGGGCTATTTTTATATGATATCCCAAATCCAAAAATTTAGTTCTTGGGTGTTATGTTATACTCTTATGAGTTATGAACACCACCCATTTGGAACGGAGGTAAAAGCTTGTGTAACGAAGTCGTGACGATTTTTTTTTAAAAAAACTAGTTAAAAGGTTTAAAAATAGTTGGTGCACTGACTTTTGAGTCAGTTTTTTGGATAGTTAAAGCTTCTGAAAATTGGTTATTTTCAAGCGGTTTTGTAGTTTATAGTATAAGGAAGTCGTAGGCTCAAGAACGGACTCATTCCGACTTGGAATGAGCGAGTTATGACGTCACAAAGTAGGTACGAGAAGAATGAAAACTGCCCAGATGATAATGTCTCTCGCAATGATGTAAAGCATAAACAGCCACCTGAAAGCAGACGGGTTAACCTGTCTGGATTATAACAAAAATGAAATAAAGTTTAGCCTAAAGCAGACGGGTGCGTACTGTCTGAATTAGAAAGAAAGACTTAGTCTTACCTGTAGCGAAAAAAAAATTGTAAAAGAAAGGTTAGTCGCGTAATTTAATTATAAACCGCGAATCTTATGAAATGTATTGGAATCATTAAAATGATAGGAGGACTTTGAAATGTAAGTCTAAATTATGATTTAGGCTAAGCGGTAAGTAAATCACAGTGTGTTGGTTTCCAAAAGTCGAGTAGTCGGGCAACGTTATGCTACGTTGTCCCGAACTATATAAGACAAGCGTAATAGAGATTAATTAAAGAATGATTTAAGATGTCGTAATTTATGAGACGTGAGCATCCTAGGACTTTAAAATTAAAGTCTAAACTATAAACGAAGCTAAAATGAGAAATAATGTAGCGTAAACCAATATATAGGGTCATTATGTGCCTAATTGGTGTGTTATCGTCAACGTAAATGTGTCGGACATTTGAAGGGCGAATTAGCGTAAAGTTATAAAGAATGCTTCAGGCAAGTTTCCTAAACTTTCTCAGATTTTATTGAGCAAGTTTCCTAACATGTGCAAAAAATTTATTTTGTGCAAATTTCTAACCTTGTACAAGTTTGGTACACTTGTTGCAAGTCTTCTAACTTCGTTCAATTTTTGTATTGAATACAAGTTTCCTATCTTGTACAAATTATTTATTGTGCAAGTATTATATGACTTTGTACATGTTATTATCTGTGCAAAACTTTCATTTAAATGGTGGAATTTCATTTGTTATATGAAATTCATTATATGTTCTGATGTGTTTATGATAATGAGTTATTGCTATTCGATTCGGCCTAACTCAATTTGTTGAGCTATTCCAGTCGGAATATTTATTGATGAAATATGAATTATAATAATTCTTAAATTGTGATAAGCTAATAGTGCCAAATCAAATAATTTGGGCAAGTATTTGTATGTATTGCACCCCGTGCAATAATGTGTTATGTGAGTAAATGTTGTTGATGTTTAAAAATAAAGTGAACCTAATTTATTCCTGTTTATTCAAGCTGCTTCATAACTATTGTTTAGTTATCAAAGTTTTCAAAGAATGAATATCTGATTCTTGGTATTGTTGTTCATTCAACTACTATAACTTGCTGAGCAATAAAATGCTCACCCTTACTTTAAATAAAATATTTTCAGCAAAGCCAGAACGAAACGTGGAATCCGGTGAAGATTAACGAAAGGACCAAGTATTTGGATAGAAGATTATATATTAAATTATATGTATTTGTTGTGACGGATATAAGTCACGAATGTATTGTTGTGATAGATAAAATGATGTAATACTCATTATTTCTACGTTATGATGATATAAAGGTATTAGAACATGGGGGTAGAAGGAGATATGATGTAATAATATTGTAATTACATTCATGTTATTAAGATTATGTTGAATGGGTAGTACCGTGATGCACCGGACCTGGGTTTGAAACCAACGACTTGGATGAGTTGCTTTGAAAATGGAAGGTTCAGATGAAATGGATAGGAGTCGCACGGATTGGATGCACAAAAGGAGACTAACCGACAACTTCAATAACTTAGCCCATGTAGGATTTGTAATAATACGCACATGGCTTACTAGTTTTCAAATGTATTCTCGGTTTAGACACAAAGGCTAAAAGCCTTTCACATTTCATGGGTCCCACAATATTAACATCAATCCATGCAAGCCTAACGGCAGAAACAAGGCTTCAAAAGTCTTTGCAAGTTTTAATCACATGGCCCCACACATAAATTACTTCATTTATATTCAAATCTCCAAGCCCATTTTCGTATAAAACAAAGGCTAAAGTCTTTTAATATTTTTGATTTCTTTTTTAAAAAATAGCTTAAATATGTCATAATTATTTGAAAAAATTATTGAGGAAAAACTTTTTAGGAAGGGATTCTCCTTGCCTTAGAAAATGTTGATTTGAGAATTAATCTTTTTAACACTTGATATTAAATTATCAAGGTCAAGAAAATATTAATTCAATTAGGATGAAAAATATTTTTGGTCAAAATAAATAAGATAATTAAAAACATTTATAACATATAAAACCTATGGAGAGAATTTTATCCTATTTACTAATTTTATTGTTGTAATAACCGAGAATAACATGTAATTTGATGTATATTATTTAAATAAATTTTTATGTGAAATTTTTGTGATTAAATAAATATATGTATATGTGTTATGTATATATATTTATTTTCAGTGATGTGATGAGATGTATATTGATAGTTGATTTAAATTAATTTAATGGTTTGAATTAACTAAGGGAGATAACATTTATATTAAACGCAAGAAAAGTAACTAAAACTCGAAAGTAAGTTCGGAGTGGAATTTGGAGACGCGGACTAGATATTTGAGTCCGAAACGTCGAAATTAGTAAGAATAATCTATAAACACAAAATGTGTTAGGGTTGACTTTTTGATCAAAGTTAACCGGTTGACTTTTTGGGTAAAAAGTCAAACTCGAATTTCGAGGTTGAATTTGGTGAAGCGAATATTCCCACGACGTTTGGAACGTCGGTTTTAGTAGGAAACGACTGTAAACACTAAAAAGGTGATTTTCAGATGTCAAATTAGTCAAATGGGTAATTAAATGGCTAAATGACTAATAAAAAAAAGAAAAGAAATCTGATGGTGGGCCAAGGGGGGGCTGCTGAACTAAATGAAGGAGAGAGGGACTTTATGCTAGTAATAAACGGAGGGAGTGATAGGGTGGGAGATACACCACCCAAACCCTCTCAAATTCTTCTCAATCTCTTCCAATCTCTTAACTCTTGTATAATCTGAGACTTGAGGGAGGCAAAGTAAAACTGATGATTACAAGATGAAGGGGTGGAGGAGCATGGATTTCTAAAGTTCTATAAATACTCCCATCCTAAAACACTTGCCATTTTACAAAACTTCCTACCCGAAAGAAACTAAGTTGAGAGAGAATTAAAAGGAGCTTTTGGGGAAAAAGGGACTGCTGGAGGATTGAGCAAGTAAGAGAGAAGCGTTACCAAGATTAAAGCAAGAAGAAGAACACTTCCAAGAGGCTAGAGTTGAAACCTTGTGTTATACATTAGTAAATAATGAGAATATGCAGGAAAAGTGATGAAATTATATTGTTTGGGGTTGTGTATTGTTGTGTTGTTAATATCAGATGATTATAGGGTTGTTAGGAACGAAAGTTCTGGTTTAATCATGCCTAATAAGTATTGAAATTTGAAGATTAGAGCTATGCATGTTATGTGTTTGTTAAAATGGCACTAAGAGGTCTAATTGCTTAAAAAGTGAAAATTGAATAGAGTTTGAAGCTATGGAATATGTATTCATGATTTCTAAGATGACCTGTGATGAGTGGGTTTTACATCTATGAATTGAGTACGTTTGGCTTGATAATTTGTGAGTTCTTAAGTATTTTAAGTTAGTATAAGGTATTTATAATGTTTTTATCTTATTTTGTAGGAAAAAGCAAGGAAACGCAATTCGAACATCTTTTGGAGTACAATAAGCAAGCAAACGTAAGAAGAGAAGATTGCAGGGCTTTTAACACTAGGTTGGATGCATGTTCTTGGTTTGAAATTTAGATTTTATTGTAGAGATACTCCTTAGCTTTCCGAAATATTTTGAATCATCACAATCGAAGTTCGAATGAGAAAGTAATGACCGTTTTACCAACGGACGTTGAACCTCAAAGTTTGGAGTTGTCATTTGCATAACAGTCCCTTTAAGCCCAATTTCGACTTTGATACATTCCGAATCTCTCAATGCTCAAAGAATAAAAGTTGTAGATCTCGTCGAGAGCTTCGATTTGATAGGTGGCAGGCCCCGTAACTCCTCACGGATCAAAAGTTATGGCTATTTTATCAACAGACGTCCGAGCAGAATTTTGTAGGGCGCGGCCGCGCCGGTTCCAAGTGTATTTTGGGCGCGGCCGCGCTGGTCTGCAGAGTGAAAAACATGATTTTTGGCACTTGAGCATGACCACGCTGCTTCCTAGGCCAAATATGGGCGCGGCTGCGCTGCGTCGGGTTGTTGAAAAGCTTATTTTTGACCCAAATTGAATGAAACAAGGATTGTAACTTCTAATTGGTTTAGGACTTTAACTAGAACTTATAAATACATGATGTGAGGCATAGAATAAAAAAGATCTTACTACTTTTTGCTAACCCTAGAATTAAGAAAAGAGATGGAGGCTTGAAGCAATTGTAAGAGCGCAAAAGATTCAATTAAGGAGCTGAAGGAGAGACTCAAAGATTACAATTACAGATTCTATTTTCTTCCCTAATCTTTTATTTTGTATTCTTGAATGCTTTATAAATTGTGGATTATGGATTTTAATTCAATCATGAACTAATATCTTTTTAAGATTACAATAGAACTTATTGCTTAGCTTTTATTGATATGCTTCCTTGTTAATTATTATTGATTATTATCGGGTTGTCTATTATGATTTGTGATTAATTACTTAATTGTCTGATCAACAATTATCGTGGTAATCTATATGAACTCGAGAGATGGATTATAGATTTAGACCTAATCATAATAGTATGTGATTGTGTTTTCTGCATATGATAGAATTCATGATTTGTGTTTAGGATAGAGATATACCTATACGCCGCATGTAATCTGAAAAAGAACATGTGCTTTAAAATCCTTTTTAATTGTAATTTACATAGAGATATAGTGAATTAGTTAACTAGAGTGTTCATCTTAATTTTATCTTTTGTGGATTTAAGTTGATTCATTTATGATACATCGAGAGATAGTTATAAATATTGATGAGTTCTTGATTAACAATCCGGAATAATTAATATAACTTAACAGGAAGTGTATTAATTCAAGTGAAACATTAAGGGAAATTGTAATTCTAAGCATTTTTATCTGAATTCAATTCTTGGTAGTTAGTAATTAGTTAGTTTAGTACTTTACTTTCAAAATTCAAATTTTTTTATCAAATTGTTTAAATAAAATTAATTTGATTATGAGTTAGTATTGGTAATTATTATTAAATAATTCTCTGTGGGTTAGACACTCTCTTATCACTTTATTACTTGTTGACCGTGTACACTTACACATATTTATTGATTGCTAAATCGACAAACAACCTGAACCATAGGAATGGTTTAAATGCATATTAGAAGTGAATTAATGAATTTTTAGCAAATTAAGTTTTGTGAAAAATTGGGATTTTCTAGACATTTGGAACCTCAGAAATTATGCCTTTGGTAATTCGTTTGGAGTATGTTATAATTTTCTAAAATACTATGTAGTATGATGTGTATTCTGTTCAAATTTGAGCGTAATCGGACTTATAATGAATGAGATATTAATTTTGGCATTTGCTGTGAAAATAATAGAATTTCTGGAAATTTGGGAAAATCTGGAAATTTTCTAAGTGTAGAACCACTTTCTGCAGGTTATTTCAGGCCATTGATTTGATGTCTTGTTGAACTATTTTTGTACATGTTGTATTTTTTAAAAATATTTTGTAGTATAAAGAGTAACATATCCAAAAATGGTATTAATCCGATGTGTAACGAAGAAGATACAAATTTGCGAAAACTGCTTGTAGAAAGAAGAAAATAAATTTTCCAGAACTAAAGAACAAGTGCTGCAGAGTGGGCATCCAGAGAGTTTGGTGTAGTTGCGCCAGACAGCAGCGCAGCTGCGCTAGTGCTGTCTGGGCGCAGCGCACGTAGGGGGGGTGGCATGGGCGTGCGTAGGCGTGCAGTTTTCCGAACGCTGTAATGTCATGCCACGTTTTTGATGTTTTGATTAAGCATTTATAAAATACGGACATTATGAACTTTCAAATATTAAAATCAAGCTTTAATATTGAACTAAAATGAGTATTAAACCAATGAATTGAGTTTAAATGTGACTAATTTGTACGACGACCTTAATGAAATATGTAGGTCTTTTGAAGGACAATTTAATAGCATTATTTATAAAAGACATATCAGGCAAGTTTCCTAACTTCATTCATTTTGTTGCAGTGAACGTAAGTTTACTAACTTGTGCAAGTTATTTATTGTGTACAAGTTTTCTTATGATTGCAAGTTATAACTTATTCAAGTTTATATACTGTGAAAGCTTCCTACTGTGAAAGTTTAGATAATAAGGAGACGAACTCATATAGAGTTTTACGTGATGAGTATAATTTATTTTTACTAAAATAAAAATGTTTATTTTGAAAGACTAATTAAGTTTTTAAACTTGATTGTAGGATGTCAGGCGAGGAAGAAATTAGAGATATCCACGTGGTGAGCGGGGAGTTGATAGTTGTACCTGAGCCCATAGCAGCGGTAACAATTGACAGTGAACCGGAGGAGGACCCTGAGGAGGACCTTGAGTAAGATGAGCCTGTGGAGAACTCCGAGGAATCACCCCAGGATGATAACTCGTTTGAGGATGGTTTGTTAGATGAGTTGATGGATATGAACACTGAGCTGAATGATAGAGTCTATGAGTTAGAGGGACAGAATCAAGAGCAGCAGGGGGCTGTGATTTAGCTAGGTGCGTTGGTGCACCATCTTTTGGCTAGGAACGTGGAATTGGTGGACAAGCTACGAGAAGTACACCACAAGGCGGCTAGGTTAAGGGAAGAGAAGGAGGCCATCTAGGTTAACTTGGGGAATAAGGTGGAAGGATTGGAGACGAAAGTTTAGAGTCTCCGATCGGAAAAGCAGGCGATTTTCGCCTACTGGAAGAAAGAGATCATGTACCGAGTAAGGGCTGAGAACCAAGTGGATGAGTTAGAGAATGAAGTGAGGAGTAAGAGGGTAAGGATGAATAGGATGCGATATGCGTTTAGAATAACGCATGAAAGATTTCAGCATAGGGTATATTACTACACGGTAGAGGAAAACCAATCCAGGCACACGTTGAGTCGAGGGCTAGTTCTAGACCTAGCTGATGAGGAGTACGAAGACGCCATTAGAAGGGGTCTTGGAGTTTAAGATGTAGTGAATGTTTAATTAATAGTGTAAATATTTAAATCCCAGCTTTTGTTTGAGTTATGGGATAGTGATGTGAATAGCATAATGTTATATGATGTAAGTTACTATGGTACCACGACTTACGTATGAATAAAGATATTTTTATTTGATGTGTGATGTGGTGATTAAATCTTTATATAAATTATAAATGTTGTAAGAATATGTTATGAGGCGATAACATATAAATTTTATTAAAAAGAAAATACTTAGAGGAAGACCTCGACAACGAAGGGTACAAGAAGAGTCAGCTAGCAATACTGGGGAGCAACCAAATCCCATACAGTAATTCGTAGACTTGTTAGTTGGAGCACTACAGGGTAGAACTACGAATAACACTAATGTAAACCCTCCGATAGTCCAAGTGGCAAATTTCAAGGATTTTAAGAGTGTGAGAACACTTGAATTTAGAGGGACCACAGAGCCTATCAAAGTTCAAGCTTAGATAAGAGAGATTAAAACGGCGTTTGTGATCGCCCGGGTAGAAGAAGAGCAGAAGACGATTTTCGCTACGTACATGCTAAAGGGAGAGGCCAACTTTTGGTGGGAAGCGAACCAAAACAGGGTTGGAGCTGGAGCAGTACCTTGGGAGAGATTCAAAGAAGTATTCTTTGAGAATTATTTCCCTACGAGCATGCAGAGTCGCATGGAGATGCGATTTCTGGAATTGAAGCAGGAAGATATGACGGTACCCCAGTATGCCGTGAAATTTAACGAATTGGCGAGGTTTGCACCTCAGAAGGTTAACATAGAAGAAAGAAAGGCAAGAAGGTTTGAACAGGGCCTTAAGTCGTGGTTGTATAATAGGCTATCTGTGTTACAAACGAACATTTTCGGTACTCTGCTGGAAAAAGCTATAATCACTGAGGGAGGAAGTGAAGCTTTGATGAAGTTTAACAAAGAACAAAATAAGAAGAAGAATGAAGGAGGAAACAGAGGTGAAGGAAGTAGTGGTGGTGTTAACAAGAGGAAGTGGAACAACAACAAGAACAACAGCTACAACCCAGTAAATTCTAGGAGTAAACCAGGAGATTCAAAGAAGAGATCGGATGTGTGCAAACATTGCGAGAAGAACCATTTGGGAGCATGCCTAAAGGGAAAAAATGTGTGCTTCAACTGTGGACAGGAGGGGCACATCTCTCCTAATTACCCCGTTCCAAAGAAGAATGGATGTTTTAATTGTGGAGCACTGGATCATCAGGCGAGGAATTGTCCGAGAAAGAGTACGAGTGAAGGAAATGGAGGCAGAGGAGACAACAACGGCAAGCTCACAATAACAGGTCCAACATCTCATAGTCGACCAACAGTAAGAACTTTCAACAAGACAGTTCAAGATGCGGTCGCATCCAAAGATGTTGTTTCAGGTATCATTCCGATCAATGATATAAATGCATATGTATTATTTGTTTTGGGTGCTACTTGTTCTTTCGTATCGAATGAATTCGTGTAACGATTAAACTTACCCCAAGAAGAATTAGAGTATCCTCTGAACATAGAAGTTGCGAATAAGCAAGTGATTCTTGTTAGTTATATTCATAGGAATTGTTGTGTAGATATAAGGGGGCATAAGTTGCCTGTGGATTTAATTCCAATTCAACTAAGAGAGTTTGATGTAATTTTAAGAATGGATTGGTTATAACTATGGGGCGATAATAGATTGCCAAAAGAAAAGTGTAAACCTTCAAACTCCAAATAAGTCTAAGGTAGTGTTTTATGGTAATAAATCGCCTAGACACTCATGTTGTCTGACGATGATGCAAACTAAGAAACTGATAAGGAAAGGATATGTAGGTTATCTGGCTCACATTGTTGATACCCAGAAAGTGGGAGCAGAGATGAGGCAGATACTTGTGGTAGGAGAGTTTACGGATATATTTCCGGAGGAATTGTCAGGTCTTATGCCAGATATGTAAATCGAATTTGTCATAGATGTAATACCAGGAACAGCGCCGATTTCGAAAGCTCCGTATAGAATGGCACCGGTAGAGATGAAGGAGTTGATGGTTCAATTGCAAGAATTGTTGGACAAGAAGTATATCCAACCGAGTGTATCTCCATGGGGAGCACCAGTTTTATTTGTTAAGAAAAAAGATGGATACATGAGACTTTGTATCGACTATCGTGAGTTGAACAAAGTGACGATCAAAAATAAGTACCCACTACCTAGGATCTATGATCTGTTTGATCAGTTGAAGGGAGCGAGGTATTTTTCTAAAATTAATTTAAGAACGGGTTATCACTAGTTAAAAGTGAAGAAGGAGGATGTACCTAAGACGACATTCAGAAGTCGTTACGGCCATTATGAGTTCCTGGTGATGTCATTTGGTTTGACGAATGCTTCAATAGCATTTATAGATAAGATGAACAGAGCATTCAAGCAATTCTTGGATAAATTTGTGGTTGTGTTCATAGATGATATCCTAGTTTACTCTAAGACATGGGAGGATCATGCTGAACATTTGAGATTGGTGATGGAAACACTAAGAAAGGAAAAGTTGTATGCGAAATTTTCAAAGTGTGAATTTTGGTTGGAGAGAGTTCAGTTTTTGGGACACGTGATTGATAAAGATGGTATCTCTATGGATCTAACAAAAGTGGAGGCAGTAGTTAATTGGGAACAGCCGAAGACACCAACGGAAGTGAGAAGTTTCTTAGGATTGACAGGTTATTATAGAAGATTCATTCAAGATTCTCAAAAATAGTGGAGTCTCTGACTAATCTGACGAGGAAGTCGGTAAAATTCGTTTGGACAGATAAATGTGAAGAGAGTTTTCAAGAACTGAAGAAAAGTTGAGTGAAGCCTGGTGTTGTCATTACTAGATAATAAAGGTGATTTTGTGGTTTACAGTGATGCGTCACACAAAGGACTTGGTTGTGTGCTAATGCAATATGTTAAAGTCATCGCGTACGCGTCACGGCAGCTAAAGGATTATGAGAAGGGATATTTTACCCACGACCTAGAATTAGCAGCGGTAGTATTTGCCCTGAAGATGTGGAGGTAAGGCTGTAAACGAGTTGAATCGATCCGGATTATGGGATGCTCAGATTTGATTCGATACAAAAATGTCTTGTTCATATTCGATTCGAATTCGAAATGAAATTTAAACAATGTACTCGTGTTCGACTCGATGCAAAAAATGGTACTCGAAAATTGATTCGATTCGACTTGAAATTATGTTCGAACTACTTGTTTTGAATCGAACTCGAGTAAAAACGAGCTTGTATCGTATTATTGATTCCAAATTTACAATTTACAATATACACTTTTGAAAAAGTTAGGCATATGAATTATAAAATACACATTAATAGCAGCAACAACAACATTAGCATTCAAGTTTTTACCAGCACCATTAACATGAAAATTCAACATAACCAGTTCTGCAGTTAAACACAACAAATTCTGCAGTTCAACAAAATCTAAATAATAGTACCAATAACAATTCAAGTTTAACAAAGATTACAACCCATAAAATAAGTTCAAAATCCTCAATTCCACTCAATTTCATTAAGGAAAAAAATAGAAAACAGCAGCACTGCAAAAAGCAGCAATCCAATACTGCAAATTCATTCCAAACCAATGACGTCATTAACACCATCTTTGTCAGCAACACATCAGACAACAACACAATAGCAGCACAGCAGTAACACAGTAGTAACACAACAACAATTCACTCCAAATTTATGTCATTAGCACCATCTTCATCGACCTGTTAAGTGTTAAACCAATTTGTTAAATACATAAACAACAACAATAAAAATGCAAACTAAAAGTTCATAAGAAAGAAATTGTACCATAGCAGCACTCATTTTACTTAGTCTATAATCACACCTTAGCCAATCAGAAGTACATATAAGAGCTTGAACAGTCTCAGGCTTGAGAGAGCTCCTATATTGATCTAGTACCTTGCCACCAGCACTAAAAGTACTCTCAGATGCCACAGTGCTAACAGGAATTGATAGTATATCCCTTGCCATTTTTGAAAGAATTCTAAACTTTAAGGTGTTTGTTTTCCACCAAAGTAAAGCATCAAATGACTCATCATCATTACATATATACCTACCCTCTTCAAGATATGCATTCAAATCAGATTTAATAGGCGTAACACTATCCATACCTTGAGCCCAGGAATCAAACTCAGCTCTGCTTTTTGTTTTACTTTTCTCATTGCAACTACTACTAGCATTGGTAGAACTTCCTTCCATACTAGGCGCACTAGCAGGTATTAGACAGTGAACAACAACATAGTACTCATAGAGCTCATAAAGTGCACTTTTCACAAGCTCAATGTTTCTATCAGCTTCAAACTCAGTTGTAAAAATTTTTGGAAAGCAAAAGATGACCAATTGCATCTTATACCTTGGGTCAAGGATAGATGCAATTGCCATCAGAATGTTACACTCTCCCCAATACTTATCAAATTTTTCTTTCATTTTGAAAGCCATGTCTCTTAACAAATGAAAATCATCATTTGATGTCTTAAGCAAGAACTCTTTAATTTTCCATATTTCAGGAAGAAATAGGTTTGATGTAGGATATTCAAAGCTTGAGAAAACATATGTTGCTTCATTGAACACCTCTAGTAACTCCATTACCTTTGCAGCTTTCTCCCAATCCTCAAAAGATGGACAAGACTGATAATGTGGATCCCTTTCTTGATACCTAGAGAACACCTCCCTAAACTGCATAGCAGACTCAAGCATGGCATAAGTGGAGTTCCAACGAGTTGGCACATCTAAAACAAGTTTTTTAGTTGTACATAACTGTAATTACTTTGCAATCTCAGAAAACTTATGAAGTCTAGAAGGGGATCCCTTAAAGTATTTCACACTATCACGAACCTTCACAATAAAACTTTGAATCACACCCAAACCATCTTGTACCATAATATTGAGAATATGTGCACAACATCTCACACGAAATAGTTTTCCACCAAAAAACAAATTACCTTTTAACACAAAACTATCTCTAAGATTCTTAACTGCAGAATCATTAGAAGATGCATTGTCTAAAGTGATTGTGGTTATCTTATTTTCAATGCCCCATTCATTAAGACAAGAAAAAATGGCGTCACTAATCATGAGACCAGTGTGAGGAGGTGGCAAATGACAGAAATTCAGAATTCTTTGTTGAAGCCTCCAATCAGAATCTAAGAAAGGTGCAGTGAGACACATATACCCAATTGTTTGATTAGATGTCCACAAGTCAGAAGTTAAACTCACTCTATCAATGCCAAACAACAAAGCTTTCACTTTTTTCTTTTCTAAAGCATAAATTTTCATGCAATCATTCTTCAAAGTAACACGAGAAATAGGATCAAATTTAGGGTTCAGAGATTTCAAAAGAAGAATGAAAAATTCATGCTCAACCATTCGAAAGGGATATTCATGAACCATAATCATTTTTGCCATAATGTCTCTGGTTCTCTCTTTGTCAAACCTAAAATTTGTCAAATTACTCATTTTACTGATAAATGGGTTTAATACTTACGAATCTGGTATTCTTTATCTTGAAATATTGTTTATTCTTGAGTATTTTTATGTTACTTTTGATATATTTATATTTATTGTGTAGGAAAGGCTAAGGAGGGGCAAAAATGGATAATTGGAATCGAAAAGAGATCAAAAGTTGAAGTTTTCATGTTGAATTTGCATAGCATCCACTTAGAGCCCAATTTCGACCTTGATCCAGCCCGAATCTCTCAATTCTTAAAGAATCAAAGTTGTAGATCTCGTCGAGAGCTTCGTTTTGATAGGTTGCACATCCCGTAACTCTTCTCGGATCAAAAGTTATGGCTGTTTTACCAAGGGACGTCGCAGCAGAAAAATGACCAGCGCGGGGCGCGCCAATTTTGGCCTATAACCGGCGCGGGCCGCGCCATACTGGGCTGAAAATCTGCATACGTAGCGCGGGGCACGCCAGTTTACAAAGGAAGGTGGCGCGGGGCGCGCTGATCTGACGAATTTGATGCTGATTTGGTTTCTATAATGCAGAAGTTGACTTAGAAAAGGATTTTAACTTACCTTATGTACTAGGGTTTCCATTAGCGCTATAAATACTTGATTATAACTTGGATTTGGGAGACTTTGGACGACAAGACTTGATTATCTAACATGGAGGATTGAAGATTGGATTGGGGAGCAAGAAAAGTCAGACATTGAAGACTAAGGAGATTAAAGATTCTCACAAGAGTTTTTCTTCTTCTCTTTATTTTCTTTATCTATAACTTTGAATG
This sequence comes from Aralia elata, assembly GCA_034770075.1. Taxonomy (NCBI): domain Eukaryota; kingdom Viridiplantae; phylum Streptophyta; class Magnoliopsida; order Apiales; family Araliaceae; genus Aralia; species Aralia elata. The sequence goes on from JAVJAP010000070.1 coordinate 555,198, forward strand.
TTCTTATTATTCAAGATGATGGTTTTCATTAGGATAATGAACTAAACTATTAATTAGGAATTCAATGAAACCTTTTGTGATGCTTTAACTTATTTATCCATATTTTCACTTGTTAATTCTAATTGAGTTGTTTGTCATATCTTGTGCTTATTTATTAATTATCTAGCTAGTAATTTAATTTGATATCTTAGATGGAATTGAAAGAGGAAATCTATGATTAGATCTGGATGTGATAACGCATGAATTTGTTGATTTCTTTATAAGGATAACATAATAGTGTATGAGATGAAAGTACTTATATGCCATGTGTAACTTTGTTAGGAGTTTGTGCTTAATGAATCTATTTTAAGTGTCTTGCATGAAAATAGCAATATAACTGGAATAGGTCTTTTTGTTAATCATTGAAAGATGTTAATAAATTGATAGGCAAATCCTAGTTAACAATTCATTGAATTAATAAAGTGGAAATTGGATAAGGCAATTATTGCAACGCAAATTGGGGAAGTTGTATTCCTATACTTTAATACATCTGGTAATTAATTCTTGTTAGTTTTAGTTTTAATTTTAGTTTTAAAATTAATCTATTCTCAAAAACAACATTGGTGACCGTTTAAATTAAATTGAATTGGTAGTAAATTGATAATTAGAATAATTGTTAGTAACTGTTCCCTGTGGGTTCGACATCCTTCTTACTTCTTTATTACTTGATTGACCGTGTATACTTGCACGTAATTGTCATTATATAAATCGGACAACAAGTTTTTGGCGCCGTTGCCGGGGAACAGTTCTAATAATAATTTTTGTTATTAGTTTTTATCAATTTAGTTTATTTAAACATTTTTTCCTTTTTGTTTTAATTCTTTTTTTTCTTCTTCGTCTTTGCGAGGTACATCATGGCTCATTATAATTATCAATGGCCTTACACGAGCATGACTCAGCCAAACGCGACAGGGATATACGAACTCGATGAGTTGTCGGCACAGATGGATACACTTTCGGTGATTTGTGATTATTGTGCTGGACCCCATCCGAGTCATCAATGCGCCATCAGTTTCGAGTTAATTCAGTACGATGGCAACTTCGGTGACTACTCCAATAATTATGCCTATCCCAACAACTATCAACAGGATTGGGAGTATCATTCGAATTTTTCTGGCCAACAACCACACCCACAACCGGAAAAGAAATCAGATTTGGAGGAGCTTCTGATTAAGTACATAAAAGAGAATGAGACGTGGAAAAACAATCATAAAGTGACTCTTAGAAATATAGAGAATCAGTTGGGGCAGTTGGTCAATGCCGTTAACAATCGCCCTCAAGGTGAATTGCCAAGTAACATAGTTTCTAAAATTGATGGAGCACGCGAGCCAATAGTCATGGATGCTGATATGGAAAAGACAAGTGGGAATCAGGAAAATATAGCCGAGGAAGATCTAGCCTTGAGTTCCAACGCAGATGAGCCAATTTTGATAGTGCCTCATGTGCCTTCTCCATTAAAGCTCAAGGATCCGAGTAGTTTTGCAATCCCATGCCAAATTGGTAGTCATGTCATCGGCAAAGCTCTATGTGACATGCGAGCTAGTATATCTTTTGAGCCATGGTGGGATAAGAAGATGGATGAAGATCCAGTTGTGTTCAAGAAGCTTCGAAGATCCAGTTGTGTTCAAGAAGCTTCAATTCAATATTCTAATCACATACACAACGGAGCAAACGCCTAGCTATTTGCAGTTCATAAAGGAGTTTTTATCCAAGAGGAACAAGCTAGGTGAACTTGAAAAAATGACCCCTACTCAAGAGAAGCCCTCAAAAGTTACATTACTACTGATGGATGGAGGGTTCCTCAATTTTCGACGGGGAATTGGATAGTAGATGGTGAAGTCGGGCTGACGACTATAAACCAAGCGCTTATTGGGAGGCAACCCAAGTTTAATTTTTAGTTTTAGTTTTTTATTTTATTAAGTTTCATAATAGTTAATAAATTTGCATTTATTAGGATTTAATAAACTTGCTTTCATAATGTTTACAGGTTATTCAAGTCCAAGTCAAGTGTAGTGCCTTATTCATTTCAATGTGCCTAGCCTATTCTTCAGACTTAGCAGACAAGGAGGAAGATTGCTATATTTTCAGGGAAGTCCTTTGCTTTACTTTTTCCTATTTTAGCCATTGAGGACAATGTCTAGTTTAAGTTTGGGGGTGTGGTCTTATTTTGTTTATTTATTTTAGTTTATTAGGTTTGCATGTTAGATAGTATGGGGTAGATGAGCAATGGATTGATTGTAATTGAGATGGCCGATGATAAAAGAAAAAAATGAGTTTAATGTCTAACTCTTGTGAAATTAAGAAACATGCTTAGTTTAAACCTTAACTTATGAGTCGGTATTACATTGTTTGTGATCTTATTGCACTTATATTCACATATCCATTTTTAAAAAAATTTGGTTAAATGCTTGTGGGAGATATCATTGAAATTCTAGAAATCTTATCTGACCATCATTCAAAGCGTAATTTAGGCATTAATATAAGTTTGGGGAAATCTTGTGGTGTTTTTGAAATTTTGAACCTTCCCGAGGGAAAAAAAATGGATCATGTGGTGGGTTAAGATGGAGCGTAAAACGCACTCATCCATAATGTACGAGATGGAGCGTAAAACGCACTCGTGGGAGAGAAAGCGAGATGGAGCGTAAAACGCACTCGTTCAAAAGAGAGTGAGATGGAGCATAAAATGCACTCACTAAAAAGAAGAAAAAAATATTGTGTTTGAAATACTTGGGAAGGGTTCATGTGTGCTTAAATGTTAAAATATCCTTTTTGATCCTCTAAAATTATGTTTTGCCTTCATTAGTGGAGTTTGATGTGAAAAATAAGTTTATAGAGTTGATTTGAATTATTTTATGAGCATTTGATTTCATGATCTTATGTGAATTATGACTAGTTGAATATTTGGATATACACACACACACTTTAAGGGTCACGAATAGATGTGGAACTGATGAATAGGTTGAAATTTTAAGCTTTGCATGTTTTTAAAAAAAAATTGTGAGTTATTGTTTAAATTTTTTGAGGCCATTGTTCAACTTCGTATTGATTCATTGTTTGAGTAGTTAATTGTTAGAGTCATAGTTTTATAGTTTTTTTTTTTAGTTTTGTTCTTAGTGTTTTGCTTGAGGACAAACAAAGGTTCAAGTTTGGGGGTATTTGATAAATGGGTTTAATACTTACGAATCTGGTATTCTTTATCTTGAAATATTGTTTATTCTTGAGTGTTTTTATGTTACTTTTGATATATTTATATTTATTGTGTAGGAAAGGCTAAGGAGGGGCAAAAATGGATAATTGGAATCGAAAAGAGATCAAAGGTTGAAGTTTTCATGTTGAATTTGCATAGCATCCACTTAGAGCCCAATTTCGACCTTGATCCAGCCCGAATCTCTCAATTCTTAAAGAATCAAAGTTGTAGATCTCGTCGAGAGCTTCGTTTTGATAGGTTGCACGTCCCGTAACTCTTCTCGGATCAAAAGTTATGGCTATTTTACTAAGGGACGTCGCAGCAGAAAAATGACCAGCGCGGGGCGCGCCAATTTTTGGCCTATAACCGGCGCGGGCCGCGCCATACTGGGCTGAAAATCTGCATACTTAGCGCGGGGCACGCCAGTTTACAAAGGAAGGTGGCGCGGGGCGCGCTGATCTGACGAATTTGATGCTGATTTGGTTTCTATAATGCAGAAGTTGACTTAGAAAAGGATTTTAACTTACCTTATGTACTAGGGTTTCCATTAGGGCTATAAATACTTGATTATAACTTGGATTTGGGAGACTTTGGACGACAAGACTTGATTATCTAACATGGAGGATTGAAGATTGGATTGGGGAGCAAGAAAAGTCAGACATTGAAGACTAAGGAGATTAAAGATTCTCACAAGAGTTTTTCTTCTTCTCTTTATTTTCTTTATCTGTAACTTTGAATGTTCTTATTATTCAAGATGATGGTTTTCATTAGGATAATGAACTAAACTATTAATTAGGAATTCAATGAAACCTTTTGTGATGCTTTAACTTATTTATCCATATTTTCACTTGTTAATTCTAATTGAGTTGTTTGTCATATCTTGTGCTTATTTATTAATTATCTAGCTAGTAATTAATTTGATATCTTAGATGGAATTGAAAGAGGAAATCTATGATTAGATCTGGATGTGATAACGCATGAATTTGTTGATTCTTGATAAGGATAACATAATAGTGTATGAGATGAAAGTACTTATATGTCATGTGTAACTTTGTTAGGAGTTTGTGCTTAATGAATCTATTTTAAGTGTCTTGCATGAAAATAGCAATATAACTGGAATAGGTCATTTTGTTAATCATTGAAAGATGTTAATAAATTGATAGGCAATCCTAGTTAACAATTCATTGAATTAATAAAGTGGAAATTGGATAAGGCGATTATTGCAACACAATTGGGGAAGTTGTATTCCTATACTTTAATACATCTGGTAATTAATTCTTGTTAGTTTAGTTTAATTTTAGTTTTAAATTAATCTATTCTCAAAAACAACATTGGTGACCGTTTAAATTAAATTGAATTGGTAGTAAATTGATAATTAGAATAATTGTTAGTAACTGTTCCCTGTGGGTTCGACATCCTTCTTACTTCTTTATTACTTGATTGACCGTGTATACTTGCACGTAATTGTCATTATATAAATCGGACAACATTTACCATCAGCTTCAATAGCAGGGTAAGCCAACACACTCTGTTTTGTTCCAGCAATTTTAGATAAACGAACAGTGCAAGTTAACATGTGCCTATTTAAATGGCTAGTTGAACCAGTGCTTTGATGTGCAAGCTTAGCAAAACAGTAATTGCATTGGATTTTTTTGGTACCATCTTGTAATTTAATGATGCTAAATTCAGACCAAACCTTTGAAGTTTTTCTCTTCTTTTTTCCTTCTTCATTTTCTTCAGTACCTTTCTCTCCTCCCTTAGGATCGTCTATTACAATGACAACATCACTCGTGGCAGAAGTATTGCCATTATCAGAGACTTGTGAAGGATTAACTACTGGTGGTGATTGATTGACCAAACTATCTGAAAAAAAAGACAAATAAATAATGAAAAGTTAAGAACTCTCAACTGTGAATGAAAATAAAAATTAAACTATGACCCAAATTGAAAATTAATCAAAATTGAATAGCTATTACCATTATCATTAGCACTGGTTAGTTGAGTACCAGTAACAGACTCAGAGTTTGACATTTTGAACAAGTTTAAGTTGAGAGTTTAGAAGAAAATAAAGGGTTTCGAATGATTTAGGAAAAATGAAATTGGGGTTATATAAATGAAGTCGTGGATTGATAACTTACCAAAGTAAGCCCTATAGGCTATATATCTCTTTGAATTCTCTCAGATCATAGCCATTTATGCTTGAAAATAAAACCATCTCTCTTTTCATTCTCCTTTTGTCTGCCGCCAGTAACCAAGAAAACAAAGGACTGCCTAGCTTGCCCAAGTCCCAACTAATCTGGGGAAGAAAAATCGAGAAGAGAAATAGTTAGATAGTGAATCAGCAATATAAAACATGCAACATTTTGCTTCAATCTCATTCTCTATATGGATAAATAATTAAAAAAAACCCTCCACTAAAAAATGACAAGTTGTTGGAGCTTAAAAAAAAGCATAATATTTTTTAAATTTTGCCCATATCATCTCAAATTTAATACAGGCGCATGCATCATGCCATTCATTTTTTTATGTTTAAATAATGCCCACTATCCTCATTCCTCTCCATCATATTTGATATTCATACGCATGGTATACTAAAGTCTAAAGCTACTTAGCATTATTTATTAAAAATATTAGTATACTAACTAAAGTTGATAACATGGTTGCTTTAAATTAATTAATTATATGCTTGCACTATCTTGAGCATAACACCCCATTAAACTAATCATTTCCATGCATCAATCTGCCAATTTTTCTTCCCATTCATTTGGGAATTGGGCAGAACCATTTTGTGATTTTCTTTTGATTCCTTAGCAAACCAAGTTGTATTCCAACGCCAACAGTAAGAAAATTAATCTTCAGCAAATAATTCTCTCTCTCTCTCTCTCTTTGCGTACATCGGTACATGTTCCATTGGGTTTTTCTCTCTATCTCAAGACTCAAATAAATAAGCTTCGACGCAGGTCTTTGCCGAAGATGATGATCATCTCCTGAACATAGACCACCATGAATCTCTCTCTCATAATCGAACATATTCGATCAAATTCATGGCGAACTATTCGAAATCTATCGAACTACTCATGGAGAAAACGAGCAGAGTATGTCTTCTCTCAGATCCGGATCGTTTGAGGAGTCGAATAATAAAAGCTGCCCAAAATCGACTCGCCTATATACGAACTCGGGTCCCGTTCGATTTTTTTTCGAGCCGACTCCGATCCGAGCCCGACCCGTTCGACTCATTTTCAGCCTTATATGGAGGCACTATTTATATGGTGCAAGATGTGAGATATATACGGACCATAAAAGTCTAAACTATACCTTCACGCAGAAAGAGTTGAACATGAGGCAGAGGAGATGGTTGAAATTGATAAAAGACTATGACTGCGAAATTTTGTATCACCCAGGAAAAGCTAACGTGGTTGCAGATGCTTTAAGTAGAAGGGGTAAAGGGATGTTGTCGATGTTAAACGTTCAAGAAGAGTTAATTAACAAAATGGCAAGAATGGAACTGGAGATAAAGAATCTGAAGGAGTCAGAGGAGAAATTATTTGGAATGGAGGCTCGTTCAACCTTAATGGACAGAATAAAAGAAGCGCAAGGCAGAGATGAATAGAATGTGAAAAGATAAAGAAGAAAAATTTAGAAGGGGAAGAGTTTAAATTCAGGGTAGATAATGAAGGATTGTTGAGATTTGAGGAGAGAATTGGGGTACCGTTAGTATCCGAACTACGAGAGGAAATTTTGCATGAGGCTCATAGTTCGAGTTACTTGATTCATCCGGGAAGCACAAAGATGTACCAAGACCTTCGCCAACATTATTGGTGGCCTAATATGAAGAAAGAAGTCAAGAAATGCGTCAGCAGGTGCCTAACTTGTCAAATAGTTAAGGTGGAACATCAGAAACCAAGCAGGTTACTTCAACCTCTGGAAATTCTAGAATATAAGTGGGAGCATATTACGATGGATTTTGTGGTAGGACTTCTGATGCGATATGGATTATCGTCGATCGATTGACTAAGTCAGCTCATTTTTTGCCAATCAAGATCAGATTCAATTTGGATCAGCTAGCTAAATTTTATGTCAAAGAAATTATTTCCAGACATGGAGTGCCGGTATCAATTATGTCAGATCGTGATTCGCGGTTCACAGCGAATTTTTGGAGAAACTTCCAGGAACGTATTGGAACGCAATTGAGGTTGAGCACTACATATCATCCTCAGACGGATGGGCAAAGCTAGAGGAGAATATATATTAAGAGCTTGTGTAATGGATTTCAAGGGAAGTTGGGATGACCACCTATCGTTGGTAGAATTTTCGTAAAACAACAACTATCATGCGAGCATCGGCATGCCGCCTTACGAAGCTTTGTATGGAAGAAAGTGAAGAACACCACTGTGATGGAATGAAGTAGGGGAATGTCGACTGCTCGGACCGGAATTGGTTAAGCAGACTGCAGACATTGTCTAGATGATACGAGCAAGATTAGTGGCGGCTCAAGATCGACAGAAGAAGTATGCAGATCAACTTAGGCAACAACAGGATTTCGATGTTGAAACCTATGTGTTTCTGAAGGTATCTCCTTGGAAAAGGAAGATGAGGTTTGGGAAGAAAGGAAAACTGAGTCCGAGGTTTATAGGACCTTTTAAGGTATTAAAGAGGGTAGGGGAAGTGGATTATGAAATAGCTTTACCTCCTGAGTTGGAGCATATTCATAATGTGTTTTATGTATCAGTATTACGACCATACAAGCAGGATTACAAGCATGTAATAAAGTATGAACCTATCCAGGTTGAAAATGACCTAATATATGAAGAAATTCTTGTGCAAATAATTGATAGAAAGGAGCAAGTTTTAAGAAATAAGGTCATACCTTCTGTAAAGGTAGTATGAAGGAACCACAATGCCGAAGAAGCTACGTGGGAACTCGAGGAAAAGATGATGAAAAATTATCCTAATCTTTTTGTTTAATTTTGTAATGATTTTGGGGACAGAATCCTTATAAGGGAGGGCGAATGTAATAACCAAGAATAACATGTAATTTGATATATATTATTTAAATGAATTTTTATGTGAAACTTTTGTGATTAAATAAATATATGTATATGTGTTATATATATGTTTTATTTTCTGTGATGTGATGACATGTATATTGATAGTTGATTTAAATTAATTTAATGGTTTGAATTAACTAAGGGAGCTAATGTGACACCCCCAAATCCAGGTACTTAATTCCCACTGATTTGGTGTTCACTATAATATACAATCACATCTAACTATCCATAATCAAGAACAATTAAATAAACTTAAAGAATTATCTTCCCAAAATGGGTTACATCTCCAAACTATTAAATAATCAAATCCCAGGTTATCATAACCTTAATACATTAAATGCGGAATAAAATATAGTCTAAAACAAGTCTGGTACAAATGTTCATCAATTAAATAATAAATCTATAACTATTTCTGCATCTTGCCCTTGCCCTTACTGGTGGACGGCTCGTCCTGCTTCTCGGGCTTTGCTGAAATGTTTAGTGCAAGAGTGAGCAAAACAATTGCCCACAAGAATGATAACAATAACTTCTAATTGAAATAGAGTTCAAATGAGAAGCAATGATTTTCTGAAGTTAATCAATAAGTAATCAAAGTTTGAATATATCTGAGGGTCTCAAGACCTCGAAACTATGTCCTAGGTTAGCAAGTATTTCTACCGTAACCTTTAACAGTCTTAAAGACTATAGATGGACCTTCGTCTCGTACTCAGGGGGATCAGCCCTTTGTACAATGTATTGTGCACAAACATTTTAACGCTAAGCGTAATAATCCCCTATGATAGGGTTGTTCATCTCAGTTATAATAAGAGTTCGTACCAAAAAGAACTTGGCTTGGAACAAGTTTAGATAATCTAAGTTTTTGAAACGCTCATCAACTAAGGACTAGCTGAATCAATAATGGTTTGCTAGTCTAGTTCTTCGATAAAGTTTATATTCGAAGTTTGAATGATAGTCAATAACTGAATAAATAATATCTGGAACAAAATATAATTATTCAACATAATATCAGCCTTGCTTGAATAACAATAAGCTAAGGATAATTAATTCACTCAAAGGAAGTAAACTTGTTGAAATAATAACAAGCTTAAGAAATAAATAACTTGCTATAACAATTTAACAAGTTTAGAGAAAGAAAACTTGCCTCAAGCGTAGATTACAAATTAAATAATTCACGATCCTTAAATCAACCTATACAATTAATTATAAGATGGTAACATAAATTAGTTACAAAATTTATAATCACTTTAGGTTCCTTTTACCTAATTATAGTATCTCATTTAGCATACTTTAGACAACAAATGCTAAGTAGCAACCATCTTGGTAATACATTAGTCACATTAATATAAGTTTAATTATGCATCATAATTTCCCCAGAAAAGAAAATAATAATTAATTTTTTTTTTTTAAAACAGTAGGGTTTCTCGCCGGGGCGAGAAAAAGCTTAATGAAATCGTCGCCGGGGCGAGGATGTCGTCGGGGCGGCGTTTCGCTTAACAATTTTGTCGCCGGGGCGACTCTGTCGCTGGGGCGAAGAAACCAGTTCATTTCTATCGCCAGGGCGATAGACTTGACTGTCGTCTTCCCCAGCTCGCGAACCAGTGAAAACTTAGGCCAATTTGGCCAAAATTTTCCGAATTCTACCATCCAGAAAACAAGTTAAATATACCCAAACATCATATATGACATAAAATATTTACCTAACATGTTCTGTAAACATCTTAATCATTCAAACTCATAAACAACTAGTTTAAAACCAAAAATTCACACTGTTAAAAAACCAAATATTCAAGTTTTAACCATTCTTATGAAATTAAACTCTGTAAATTCATTTTCCAACCAATTTAAACAATTCTTTTAGCATTGCTCATATTTTTCATCAAATAATCATAAACAATTATCAATTTACCGATTAATAATCAATTAGAGCATCAATTAACATATATATATGCCATACATGAAATAAAACTCTGTAAAAACAAAGACTTCACTCTAAATCATGTTTTCATAGATTAAAACCTTCAAATAGAGTTTTAATCATCATATAAACATCACGTAATCATCTAATTCACATAGCTATCAATTATAATAAAAAAAATCACATATTAAGCCAATGAATATTTTTACAGAGAACCAAATATTAAAATACAGAGAAGAGTATTATACCTTCTATTTGATTAAAAGAGAAGCTTGATTAACACTCTCCTAGCTTGAACTTCTACCTTCAATACCTTCTTTTCAAAAATTCTCAAACTCTCTTCTTTCTCAAATTTCACAGAACTCTCTCTTTTTTCTCAAAACTCTCTTCTTTCTCTTTTCTCTCTGTTCTTCTCTTTTCTTTTCTTTCAACTGACGTACTTTTACAAAATAAAAACTGATGATTTTAAAAAGAATAAAAACTGATGATTTAAATAATAATAACGTATAATCCTTAAATTGAATCATCAGTTAGGATTTTCAAAAGCCATAAGGCTTGTTTGACAAATACTAAATAAATTAATCCATTATTCTTATGTCTTGTTTGGTAAAACACAAATAAAATAACTCATTTTTCCAACCAAAGGTCATAAGGCCTAGTTTGGAAAAACTAAATTAAAACTCCTTTCATTTATTTTAATAAACCAATATAACATATAGTTTAAAATGTCACACATTTAATTTAATTGAACTTATTATTATTAAATAAATTCAATTAAATATAACTAACTCAAATAATAATTTTATTTAACAAAAATACCAAATAAATTATATTATTCAAATAAATTATTTATTAACATAAATCATTTATTCAAATAATTCTTTTCATCATCTAATTTAATTATTAAATTAAATTAGAATAATCATCACAAATCATATTCAAGTAACAATTAACACAATTAACTCAACGTAAACTTATTTCACAATAGCTTAATAAATCATCTATTAACTCAATAAATTAACAAAAATATTTATACAACTCAATAAATATTTTTATTAATTCTCAAAAATTGCATTCGTTACATCTTTCCCTCCTTAAAAGGATTCTGTCCCCAGAATCACAACGCAATTAAACTCGTCTGTTACATTCTCCCCTCCTTACAAAGATTCTGTCCCCAGAATCGCAATACAAAAGTTAAACAAATAAGTGAGGGTAATTCTGCATCATTTTATCTTCGAGTTCCCACGTAGCTTCTTCAGCACTGTGGTTCCTCCAGATTACCTTAACGGAAGGTATCACTTTATTGCGAAGCACTTGCTCTTTCCTGTCTACTATCTGTACAGGAACCTCTTCATAGGATAAATCTTGTTCAAATTGTATGGGTTCGTATTCGATTACATGCTTATAATCAGCCTTATACGGTCATAGCACCGATATATGAAAGACATTGTGGACGTGGCCTAACTCAGGAGGTTAAAGCTACCTCATAAGCGACCTCACCCACCCGTTTCAGTACTTCAAAGGGTCCAATGAATCGCGGACTTAGTTTACCCTTCTTTCCAAATCTGATTTTCCCTTTCCAGGGAGATACCTTGAGAAACACGAAGCTGCCGACCTCAAATTCGCGATTTTGTCGGTGTTGGTCAGCATACTTTTTCTGCCTGTCTTGAGCGGCTATCAGTCTGGCTCTTATTACTTGAACAATCTCAGCAGTTTGTTGCACCAGCTCGGGTCCTAATAGTCGACGTTCACCAACCTCATCCCAGCATAACGGAGTTCTGCATTTCCTTCCGTACAACGCTTCGTAGGGTGGCATGCCGATACTGGCGTGATGACTGTTTTTGTAAGCAAATTCGACCAAAGGTAAATGATCATCCCAGTTGCCCTTGAAATCCATGACACACGCTCTCAGCATGTCCTCCAACGTTTGAATTGTTCTTTCACTCTGGCCATCGGTTTGAGGATGATAAGCTGTACTCATTCGCAACTGTGTCCCCAAACAAGTTTGCAGACTCCTCCAAAACTTTGATGTGAACCGCGGATCCCTGTCTGACACTATTGATACTGGAACACCGTGCCTCGAGATAATTTCCTTTGACATATAACTTCGCCAGCTGATCTAAAGTGAATCGGACTTTTGATTGGTAAAAAAGTGCGCTGATTTCGTCAGTCGATCCACTATGACCCATATTGCGTCATATCCCTTCTGAGTAGCTGGAAGACCTACCACGAAATCCATCGTGATATGCTCCCATTTCCATTCTGGTATCTCCAAAGGCTGTAGCAAACCACTTGGTCGTTGATGTTCTGCTTTTACTCTTTGACAGGTTAGGCACTTCGCAACACACTCAGCAACCTCTCTTTTCATGTTTGGCCACCAGAAATGTTGGCGAAGATCTTGGTACATCTTCGTACTTCCTGGGTGAACCGAAAATCTTGAACTATGGGCTTCGATCAAAATCTCTTCTCTGATCTTTAGTTCTCTGCCGGAACCCAAATTCGGCCTTCGAATCTAAGCAGTCCTTCAGGGTCAACTTTGTATTTAAGCTTGTCTCCCTCAAGCAATCTTTTTCGTATCTCCGCACATTCCTCATCTTTGAGTTGCGCTTCCTTCACTTTTTCCACCAGAGTTGGTTGGGTTTTCTATCTGAAATAATTTTTCGGTCGACTCCATCTGATTCTTCACTTCTAGTTCCAACTTAGCCATTTCCTCCACAAGCTTCTCCTGAGCGGTTAACAAAAACAATTTCTCCCGACCCTTTCTGCTCAAAGCGTCTGCAACCACATTGGCTTTTCCCGGATGGTATAGAATTTCACAATCATAGTCCTTGATTAACTCTATCCATCTCCTTTGCCGCATATTCAAATCTTTCTGTGTAAAAATATACTTCAGACTTTTATGGTCTGTGTATATTTCACACTTCTCCCCATAGAGATAGTGTCGCCAGATTTTCAGAGCAAACAACACCACAGCTGCTAACTCTAAGTCATGGGTCGGATACCCTTTTTCATAGTCTTTTAGTTGGCGCGATGCATATGCAATAACCTTTCCATTCTGCATCAACACACAACCAAGTCCCTTATGCGATGCGTCGCTATACACCACAAAATTTCCTGTATTATCTGGCAAAGACAATACAGGTGCCGAACTTAGTCTCTTCTTTAGTTCTTGGAAACTCTCTTCGCACTTCTCCGTCCAAACAAACTTCACTGATTTTCTTGTTAAATTCGTTAACGGAGTGGCGATTCTCGAGAAATCTTGAATGAAACGCCTGTAATATCCTGCCAAACCTAGGAAACTCCTCACTTCTGACGGTGTCTTCGGCTGATCCCAGTTTATCACAGCTTCAACTTTTGATGGGTCTACCGATATTCCGTCCTTATCAATCACATGCCCAAGAAATTGTACACGTTCCAACCAAAATTCGCACTTCGAAAATTTTGCATACAATTTCTCTTTCCTTAACGCCTCTAATGTCACCCTCAAATGCTCGACGTGTTCTTCCTGAGTTTTGGAATATACGAGGATGTCGTCTATAAACACCACTACGAATTTATCCAGAAATGGTTTGAACACCCTATTCATTAAGTCCATGAATGCTGCAGGCGCATTCGTTAAACCAAATGACATAACCAAAAACTCATAGTGACCATATCTAGTCCGAAATGCCGTCTTTGGTATATCCTCCTGTCTCACCTTCAACTGATGGTACCCACTTCGTAAATCTATCTTTGAAAAGTACCTTGCCCCCTTCAGTTGGTCAAACAGGTCATCGATCCTTGGCAACGGATACTTGTTTTTGATCGTGACCTTGTTCAATTCTCTATAATCAATGCAAAGACGCATTGATCCATCCTTCTTCTTAACAAACAATACCGGCGCTCCCCACGGCGAAACGCTCGGTTGAATATACTTTTTATCTAGCAACTCCTGTAGCTGCGCCATCAACTCCTTTAATTCCACTGGAGCAATTCGATACGGGGCCTTCGATATAGGGGCCGTTCCCGGTGCTAAATCAATCACAAACTCGATTTCCCTATCTGGCGGTAATCCTGGTAAATCTTCAGGAAACACGTCTATGAAATCTCTAACCACTGGTATCTCTTCCAGCTTTGCACCTTCCTTTCGTGTATCAACTATGTAGGCTAGATACCCTACACAGCCTTGCCTCAACATCTTTCTGGCCTGCATCATCGTCAGACAACTCGCTTGTCTAGGCGATTTGCTACCATAAAACACAACCTTTGACGGAGTCATAAGGTTTATACACTTCTTTTGACAATCAATAACTGCCCCATGATTAGTCAACCAATCCATACCCAATATAACGTCAAACTCCCCAAGTCGGATTGGGATCAAGTTTACCGTCGTTATCTGACCCTTAATATCTATTTGACAGTTCTTGTGGATAAGTTTAACAGGAATTATTTCCCTATTCGCAATTTCTATGTTCATAGGGTAATCTAGTTCTTGCTGGGGTAATTCTAAGTTCTTAGCAAAATCATCGGATATAAATGAGCAAGTAGCACCCGAGTCAAACAATACATAAGCATTAATATTATTGACTGGAATGATACCTGACACCACATCCTTTGACTGCACAGCGTCCTGCACTGTCATGTTGAATGTCCGAGCAGTAGATCGGCTGGGCTGCGTCGGTCCTGTTATGGTCAGATTGCCACCACCTCCGTTGTTCCCCTTTCCAGCACTAGGTCCACCTGTTGCAGTTTTCTTAGGGCAATCCCGTGCAAAATGATCCTTTAGTCCACAAATGAAGCATGCACCCTTCTTCGGATTAGGGCAGTTCGGTGCGACATGACCCTCCTGTCCACAGTTGTAGCATACCCTTTTTCCCTTTAAACAAGCACCCATATGGGTCTTACCACAGGTGCTGCATACTTCCATCTTCTTCTTCAGACTACCCTGCTGACTTCCCGCAGAGTTACCTTCAGTCCACTTCCTCTTCTGGCTATTTCCCCCATGGTTACCACTAGTCTTATAATCATTCTCACTCTTCTTCTTTCTCTGCTCCTGATTATATTTGGTCAGAGCATCACTGCCTCCTTCAGCGATGATTGCCTTCTCCAGAATCGCTGCAAAAGAATTCAGCTGAAACATCGAGACTCGACTGTACAACCAGGGCTTCAATCCCTGCTCGAACCTCCTGGCCTTGCGCTCATCTGTACTTACCTGATACGGCGCAAACCTTGCCAACTCATTGAACTTAGCAACGTATTCAGGTACCGTCATAGTACCTTGCTTCAGCTCTAGGAACTGCACCTCCATCTGGTTCTGCGCGCTTACCGGGAAGTATGTCTCGAAAAATATTTCTTTAAACCGCTCCCACGGTATTATACCCTGACCACCACGAGTTTTGTTCGCCTGCCACCAGTAGCTGGCTTCTGATTTCAGCATGAATGTCGCAAATGCCGTTTTCCTGGTCTTCACCGACTCTGGCGACATCGAATACTTTCTCCATCTCCATGATCCATGTTTGAGCTTCAATCGGATTCATGGAGCCCTGAAATTCTGGAGGTCCGACAGCCTTGAAGTCTTTGAAGGTCGTAGCCTGCGCTTGGGGTTGATTTGCAAAGGCTCCCGTTAACAGATTCACCAACTGCTGCATCGGATTTGCGTTGGCTTCTTCATTATTGGTAGATCCCTCTGGGGTCTGTTGACGTGTTGGTTGTCTTCTTGGCGGCATTTTACTGTTAAGAATTCTCGTTATTAGATTATTACTCAATTACCTAAACATTTAAGTCTTAACTTAAACATTTATGAACAACACTTAAATACATAACACATCTGATAAACTTTCACATTTTATTCATTAACTGCTTTCAGAACATAATACAAATAGTATCGTAGTTATTTACATCATCTATCCTGAAATCACAAAGTTTCAGGATTACATCAATATTCTATCCCATTATAGAAACTGGGATTACAACTTATTAACTCATAAATTTCATAATAACATAACTAGTCATAATCTATGATGACATCCCACGACGTACAGCTTCCTGGCGTTCCTGCTCCATAATGCGTGTCATCATCCTACGATCCATCACATCTAGATGACGATTAGCTCGATCTTGAGCTCTGTCTATGGTAGTATGAAAAATATACTCCATCTCATCAATCTTGGCCTTCTTTGACCGCATTTCACACTCAACACGATCTGCACGATCAGCCTCCCTCAGCCAAGCTGTCTCAACTCTCGCCCGCTTAGCTGACTCCTCTCTCAACTCATCTCTTACAACTTCATTCCTCGCTATCAGCTGTCCTCGTCGATACTCAGACTGTGCCAGCCTCTGCTCAGCCTCTGCAAGACGTGAAGAAAGGTCTTGGATCTCAGCATCCTTCTGCTCTAGAGTGGTTTGTCGTTCTGCAGCCTGTTCCTCTAACTCCTCCTTGTCACTCTCTACATGAACCAGCTTCCACTCCACGTCTCCAAGACGTATATCCAGCTCCTCTATCTCACTGTTCTTCTACTCCAAAGCAGTCTGTTGCTCAGCCAGCTGCCCCTCTAACTCCTCCACTCTATCCTGCAACTCTATGTTGCGATCATACATCTGCTCATACATCTGAACACCCAAAGTAGATAGTGATATCCCCTCAGGGTCTTCCTCCTCCTCCTCAGCCTCTTCAGGGTCCTCCTCAGGATCCTCCTCAGGATCAGTCTCAGGCTCATACTCGTGACCTGTAACTGTGATCAATGGGGATGGCTCCCTCTGCACTAGCTGCTCGTGAACTACGTGAATATCTCGGGGCTCCTCCTCCCTAATCTGGCTGGGCTCTCCTCTATCAGTCATCCTGACAACAAAATTTTAAGTTTTAATTACTAATCGATAATACTCGATAGTACTCGCGAGCACATAAGTTTATTATCAAATAAGCACATAGCACATAATCATTTTGTTGTCTTTTATGAATTTCCGTAATTCATTCCTTAGAACTCGATAAGAGTTTATCACCACTATATTCTCTATTTTCTAAAAGGCTACTACCCTAAGGTTTTCCCCACCTAAAGGTTCATAACCTACAGCTCTGATACCAACCTGTGACACCCCCAAATCCAGGTACTTAATTCCCACTGATTTGGTGTTCACTATAATATACAATCACATCTAACTACCCATAATCAAGAACAATTAAATAAACTTAAAGAATTATCTTCCCAAAATGGGTTACATCTCCAAACTATTAAATAATCAAATCCCAGGTTATCATAACCTTAATACATTAAATGCGGAATAAAATATAGTCTAAAACAAGTCTGGTACAAATGTTCATCAATTAAATAATAAATCTATAACTATTTCTGCATCTTGCCCTTGCCCTTACTGGTGGACGGCTCGTCCTGCTTCTCGGGCTTTGCTGAAATGTTTAGTGCAAGAGTGAGCAAACAATTGCCCACAAGAATGATAACAATAACTTCTAATTGAAATAGAGTTCAAATGAGAAGCAATGATTTTCTGAAGTTAATCAATAAGTAATCAAAGTTTGAATATATCTGAGGGTCTCAAGACCTCGAACTATGTCCTAGGTTAGCAAGTATTTCTACCGTAACCTTTAACAGTCTTAAAGACTATAGATGGACCTTCGTCTCGTACTCAGGGGGATCAGCCCTTTGTACAATGTATTGTGCACAAACATTTTAACGCTAAGCGTAATAATCCCCTATGATAGGGTTGTTCATCTCAGTTATAATAAGAGTTCGTACCAAAAAGAACTTGGCTTGGAACAAGTTTAGATAATCTAAGTTTTTGAAACGCTCATCAACTAAGGACTAGCTGAATCAATAATGGTTTGCTAGTCTAGTTCTTCGATAAAGTTTATATTCGAAGTTTGAATGATAGTCAATAACTGAATAAATAATATCTGGAACAAAATATAATTATTCAACATAATATCAGCCTTGCTTGAATAACAATAAGCTAAGGATAATTAATTCACTCAAAGGAAGTAAACTTGTTGAAATAATAACAAGCTTAAGAAATAAATAACTTGCTATAAACAATTTAACAAGTTTAGAGAAAGAAAACTTGCCTCAAGCGTAGATTACAAATTAAATAATTCACGATCCTTAAATCAACCTATACAATTAATTATAAGATGGTAACATAAATTAGTTACAAAATTTATAATCACTTTAGGTTCCTTTTACCTAATTATAGTATCTCATTTAGCATACTTTAGACAACAAATGCTAAGTAGCAACCATCTTGGTAATACATTAGTCACATTAATATAAGTTTAATTATGCATCATAATTTCCCCAGAAAAGAAAATAATAATTAATTTTTTTTTTTTAAAACAGTAGGGTTTCTCGCCGGGGCGAGAAAAAGCTTAATGAAATCGTCGCCGGGGCGGCGTTTCGCTTAACAATTTTGTCGCCGGGGCGACTCTGTCGCTGGGGCGAAGAAACCAGTTCATTTCTATCGCCAGGGCGATAGACTTGACTGTCGTCTTCCCCAGCTCGCGAACCAGTGAAAACTTAGGCCAATTTGGCCAAAATTTTCCGAATTCTACCATCCAGAAAACAAGTTAAATATACCCAAACATCATATATGACATAAAATATTTACCTAACATGTTCTGTAAACATCTTAATCATTCAAACTCATAAACAACTAGTTTAAAACCAAAAATTCACTGTTAAAACCAAATATTCAAGTTTTAACCATTCTTATGAAATTAAACTCTGTAAATTCATTTTCCAACCAATTTAAACAATTCTTTTAGCATTGCTCATATTTTTCATCAAATAATCATAAACAATTATCAATTTACCGATTAATAATCAATTAGAGCATCAATTAACATATATATATGCCATACATGAAATAAAACTCTGTAAAAACAAAGACTTCACTCTAAATCATGTTTTCATGGATTAAAACCTTCAAATAGAGTTTTAATCATCATATAAACATCACGTAATCATCTAATTCACATAGCTATCAATTATAATAAAAAAAATCACATATTAAGCCAATGAATATTTTTACAGAGAACCAAATATTAAAATACAGAGAAGAGTATTATACCTTCTATTTGATTAAAAGAGAAGCTTGATTAACACTCTCCTAGCTTGAACTTCTACCTTCAATACCTTCTTTTCAAAATTCTCAAACTCTCTTCTTTCTCAAATTTCACAGAACTCTCTCTTGTTTCTCAAAACTCTCTTCTTTCTCTTTTCTCTCTGTTCTTCTCTTTTCTTTTCTTTCAACTGACGTACTTTTACAAAATAAAAACTGATGATTTTAAAAAGAATAAAAACTGATGATTTAAATAATAATAACGTATAATCCTTAAATTGAATCATCAGTTAGGATTTTCAAAAGCCATAAGGCTTGTTTGACAAATACTAAATAAATTAATCCATTATTCTTATGTCTTGTTTGGTAAAACACAAATAAAATAACTCATTTTTCCAACCAAAGGTCATAAGGCCTAGTTTGGAAAAACTAAATTAAAACTCCTTTCATTTATTTTAATAAACCAATATAACATATAGTTTAAAATGTCACACATTTAATTTAATTGAACTTATTATTATTAAATAAATTCAATTAAATATAACTAACTCAAATAATAATTTTATTTAACAAAAATACCAAATAAATTATATTATTCAAATAAATTATTTATTAACATAAATCATTTATTCAAATAATTCTTTTCATCATCTAATTTAATTATTAAATTAAATTAGAATAATCATCACAAATCATATTCAAGTAACAATTAACACAATTAACTCAACGTAAACTTATTTCACAATAGCTTAATAAATCATCTATTAACTCAATAAATTAACAAAAATATTTATACAACTCAATAAATATTTTTATTAATTCTCAAAAATTGCATTCGTTACAGCTAACATTTATATTAAACGCAAGAAAAGTAACTAAAACTCGAAAGTGAGTTCGAAGTGGAATTTGGCGACGCAGACTTGATATTTAAGTCCGAAACGTCGAAATTAGTACGAATAATCTATAAACACAAAATGTATCGGGGTTGGCTTTTTGGTCAAAGTCAACCAGTTGACTTTTTCGGTAAAAAGTCAAACTCGAATTTCGGGGTTGAATTTGGCGAAGCAAATATTCCCACGACGTTCGGAATGTCGGTTTTAGTAGAAAACGACTATAAACACTAAAAGGGTGATTTCTGGATGTCAAATTAGTCAAATAGGTAATTAAATGGCTAAATGACTAATTAAAAAAAAAGGAAAAGAAATCTGATGGTGGACCCATGGAGGGGCTGCTGAACTAAATGAAGGAGAGAGGGACTTTATGCTAGTTATAAATGGAGGGAGTGATGGGTTGGGAGTTACACCACCCAAACCCTCTCAAATTCTTCTCAATCTCTACCAATCTCTTAGCTCTTCTATAATCTGAGACTTGAGGGAGGTAAAGTAAAACTAATGATTATAAGATGAAGGGGTGGAGGAGCATGGATTTCCAAAGTTCTATAAATACTCCCATCCTAAAACACTTGCCATTTTACAAAACTTCCTACCCGAAAGAAACTAAGTTGGGAGAGAATTAAAAGGAGCTTTTAGGGAAAAAGGGACTGCTGGAGGATTAAGCAAGCAAGAGAGAAGCGTTACCAAGACTAAAGCAAGAAGAAGAACACTTCCAAGAGGTTAGAGTTGAAACCTTGTGTTATACATTAGTAAATAATGAGAATATGCAGGAAAAGTGATGAAATTATATTGTTTGGGGTTGTGTATTGTTGTGTTGTTGATATCAGATGATTATAGGGTTGTTAGGAACGAAAGTTCTGGTTTAATCATGCCTAATATGTACTGAAATTCGAAGATTAGAGTTATGCATGTTATGTGTTTGTTAAAATGCCCCTAAGAGGTCTAATTACTTAAAAAGTGAAAATTAAATAGAGTTTGAAGCTATGGAATATGTATTCATGATTTCTAAGATGACCTGAACCATAGAAATATTTTAAATGCATATTAAAAGTGAATTAATGAATTTTTAGCAAATTAAGTTTTGTGAAAAATTGGGATTTTCTGGACATTTGGAGCCTCTGAAATTATGCCTTCGGTAATTCGTTTGGAGTATGTTATAATTTTCTAAAATACTATGTAGTATGATGTGTACTCTATTCAAATTTGAGCGTAATCGGACTTATAATGAATGGGATATGAATTTTGGCATCTGCTATGAAAATAATAGGATTTCTGGAAATCTGGGAAAATCTGGAAATTTTCCAAGTGTAGAACCACTCTTTGCAGGTTGTTTCAGGCCATTAATTTGATGTCTTGTTGAACTGTTTTTGTACATGTTGTATTTTTTAAAAATATTGTGTAATATAAAGAGTAACATATCCAAAAATGGTATTAATCCGATGTGTAACGAAGAAAATACAAATTTGCAAAAATTGCTTGTAGAAAGAAAAAAATAAATTTTCCAGAACTGAAGAACAAGTGAGCGCAGCTGCTGTCTGGGTGCAGCGCGCGGGGGGGGGGGGGGGGGTGCTGGCATAGGCGTGCGCAGGCGTGCGGCGTGCAGTTTTCCGAACGTTGTAATGTCATGTCACGTTTTTTATGTTTTGATTAAGCATTTCTAAAATACGAACATTATGAACTTTCAAATATTAAAATCAAGCTTAAGTATTAAACTAAAATGAGTATTAAACCAATGAATTGAGTTTAAATGTGATTAATTTGTATAACGACCTTAATGAAATGTGTAGGTCTTTTTAGAACAATTTAATAGCATTATTTATAGAGGACATATCAGGCAAGTTTCCTAACTTCATTCATTTTATTGCAGTGAATGTAAGTTTCCTAACTTGTGCAAGTTATTTATTGTGTACAAGTTTTCCTATAATTGCAAGCTATAACTTATTCAAGTTTATATATTGTGAAAGCTTCTTATTGATGATTTCTCAAATAATATTCAAATTGCTTATGTTTTAAAGTTCTTAATTATTCATGAACTATTTTAAGGATGAGTCTCGGCCATTTGTTTTGACTAGACACTATTGATGATAAATGCTATATTATTGAATTATTCAGATACCGTTCTAGCTCTTTAAAGTCAACCAATCCAACCTGGATATTCAAAAGTACTTCACAATTATTGTTTCAATTGTTGAAGGATGCCAAAACAGATGATTCTATTCACGATGTCAAATATTAGACTGCTTTATTACTTGCTGGGCAATTTGTGTTCATTCTTGCTTAATTAAATGTTTTCAGCTAAGCGTGAGAAAACAGAAGGTTCGGGCTAGGACAAAGGGAAAGCGAAGATGAATGATTAGATTATTTTATGTAATAGAATTTAATTTCCGCGTTGATATAACAAAAGATGAATATTGTGTTTAAGTTTAATTAAGGTTACGTGAACCTGGGATTAATCGGTTGTTATTGTAATTATTATTAATTTATGATATTTATTTAGATAGATGATGGTTTATGTTATCCTGTGAGCACCACATCTTGTGTTTGATGGATCACGGATGTGGGGGCATCACAATTGTTATCACCAAAATATTCTTAAAAGTTGGAGACCCATCAATCTCCCCCTTTTTTTATAATGACAATAAACAAAATTATTTTCTATTAGGACTCCACCTCAATTTATGAAACTCCCCCTCAGATTAAGAACATTTTTCAAAATCATTTTTAAATTTTGAAAATTTCATAACAGCAGTTGATATGGCAGTTACAGCAGTTATATCCATCATAGCAGTTATATTATATTCATCATATGGTATTTATGTATCATCACATTCATTATTGTTAATGGCATCATCAGTATTATACTGTCATGCATCATCAGTATATATTGTCCTGTCTAGCATCATCAGTATATATCGTCCTGCATCATCAATATATATTGTCTTGCCTTGTCAAATTTTTTTTTAATTAAATTTGAAAAACTGATCAGTTTATATACAAATTTAACAATATATATAACAACAATATATTTTTCTTCTCCACCTTTGTCATCATAAAACAAATTGGGGGGGGGGGAAGAAAGCTTTAAAAATTTATCCTGCAAAAAGGTTAGTAGAATATTCCTCAACTGAGCATTCTGCAAAGTCAAAGTAATAGTAACTGCATAGCTAGTGTAGTTAGTATGTTATTAATTACAATCATCCCCAAATAGTTAGGGAAAAACTAATGATTTAACCACCGTAGTTGGCAAGTTTTATTTAATACGCTACTAAACTTTTAATTTTTCAAATTACTCCAGTGAACTAATTATTATTTTAAAATCGGGTCATTTAGTTAACTCTGGCTCACAACTGTTAAATTCTTTCAACTATTATCCGATGTGGACTTGAAAAAGAAAAGGAAAAAAATTGAAGCTTTGCTTTAATGGGTCTAGCTAATCTGTTTTTAAATCCCTCATTTTGCTGGAGATTTAATGGTTGCCAGAATCTGGTTTGGATCCGTTTGGATTTGGAGTCCTATGATTTCTGTATCTGGGTTTAAGAAGCTGGATCTGCTCAGTTCTGGTTGTGTAGTTCCTCGCCATTATCTAGATCTTGAATCGCCGGAATCTGGGTTTGTCTAGTAATGGGTCATATATTCCGGTGGTCCTATTTCTCGATCTGGATTTTGCGGATGGTGTTTGTTAATCCATGTGTTATCTGAACTGGATTTCATTTTTTGTTATTGCTTAATTTATTCATGATTCAGTTTTGGGATTTTTTATCATTGATGGTACCGATATTGGATGCTGTCATTTTTGTTTTCTTTCAATCTAAGCTAGTTTGTTCTTTAAATTTTCCTTCGCTTGGATTTGATTGTGCTGGGTTTCCTTTTCTTGCTTCCGTCTTTTCATCACACTTCTGGGTTATGGGATGGTTTTACTGGCTGTAGGAGGTCACGCCGGAGGATCTTTATGATTTGTGTTTCTTGACCTTGTGGTCAGAAATCATGGTGTATACCGGTTGTTCCCTATTGATTTATGTGTTATCATTGGTTAATTCACTCCGATTAAATTAGTTTGGGTGTTTGCTTGATCTGATGTGGTGTCCTTGTTGTTCTGGTTGCTCCGACAATTCGCCGGTTCCCGCTGGATAATCCTTTTCTTTTTTACTGTCCACGTCGGATAATAGCCAAAAGAATTTAACGCCAGTTAGCCAGAATTAACAGAATGACCCAATTTTAAAATAATAATTAGTTCAATGGGGTAATTTGAAAAATTAAAAGTTCAATTATGTATTAAATAAAACTTGTCAACTACAGTGGCTAAATCATTAGTTTTACCAAATAGTTAGTAAGACATAATATATATATATATATATGTGTGTGTGTGTGTATGTATTACATGCCCAAATAGTTAGAGATCTCCTAAATTAATAGGAGAAAACTGAAGACCAGTGATGGGTAGAAGAACATCTGAGTGAGATTGCTCCTTGGGTTCCATAGGAGCTGAACTAGTACTGGAAGTGAAGTGATAAGGAGGAATAGACACTTTTTGATTTTCCAGTAAAAGATGAATCAATTCCTTAAGAGAAACTATTGTTTGTTGCATTTCCTCAAACTTAACCATTAAAGTTCCTTGATTTTGTAACATGAGTTGATTCATGTTAGTTAGAGTTTCAACTTGGGAGAACATATTGATGTGAGACTCAATATGGTCATGATTAGATCCTTTGAAGGTGACTAGAGGTTTTGGTGGAAGATTAAGATGAGAAACAATGTAATTGATTGGGATTTATGACATGTGAGATCTATCCCAAGATATTTAAAGAGATGAGATAGAATGAGACCGTACCCCATGCAGTTATGATTGTAGCAATGTTCAAAGGAAGTTAATAGAAAATAAGGTAGATTATAAGGCATAAATTCTGTAATATGCACCTGATTAGTTCTAAATCAAAAGGACATAAGGTCCTGTCATCTCTAATTGGCATAAAGTTATGTCTAATAATTTTTTCAAGAAATTGACATGATGCAGTTAAAAACTCTGAACCAACATTAATAGGATAATCAAGCCTTCTTAGCTCATGTAACGGATTTAAACAAAAGTACGTCAGATTTGAATAATATTTCTGTTGTTAATGAATTCCCTGACGTATTTCCCGAAGAACTTCCTGGCCTACCCCCAGACCGTGAAATTGAATTTTGTATCGACCTTGAACCCGGCACGAAACCTATTTCCAAAACCCCATATCGAATGGCTCCTATTGAACTTCAAGAGTTAAAAGTCCAACTACAAGAGTTGTTAGACAGCGGTTTCATACGTCCGAGTACATCGCCTTGGGGTGCTCCTGTTTTATTCGTAAAGAAGAAAGACAGGAGTATGAGACTTTGCATTGACTATCGGGAGTTAAACCATGTCACCATCAAAAATAGGTACCCGTTACCTCGCATTGATGACCTGTTCGACCAGTTACAAGGTGCTCAATTCTTTTCAAAGATCGATCTTCATTCTGGATATCATCAGTTAAAAGTTAAAGCTGATGACATTCCAAAGACTGCCTTTAGAACTCGGTACGGGCATTATGAATTCTTAGTCATGTCTTTTGGATTGACTAATGCTCCTGCTGCTTTCATGGATATGATGAACCGGATATTCAAGGAATATTTGGATCATTTCGTGGTTGTCTTCATTGATGACATTCTCATATATTCTAAAAGTCATGAAGATCATGAGCAACACTTGAGGCTGATACTCCAAAAGCTTCGTGAAAACAAGCTATATGCTAAGTTGAAGAAATGTGAATTCTGGCTTGAGGAAGTTGCATTCCTTGGTCACTTGGTTTCTAAAGAAGGAATCTCGGTTGACCTGGCGAAGATTGAAGCAGTATCAAATTGGGAACAACCCAAGTCAGTAACCGAAGTACGAAGCTTTCTGGGTTTAGCTGGTTATTATCGGAGATTCGTAGAAGGATTTTCTCGAATAGCCATTCCATTAACTCAACTGACTCGGAAAAGCACAACATTCAAATGGAGCGAAGAATGCGAGAAGAGTTTTCAAGAACTCAAAAGAAGACTCATTTCAGCACCTGTATTGGCTATACCATCAAGATCGGAAGGATTTGTCATTTACAGCGATGCTTCAGGCAAAGGACTAGGTTGCGTTCTCATGCAACATGGAAAAGTTATAGCCTATGCGTCTCGGCAACTCAAGGAATATGAGAAGAATTATCCTACTCATGATCTAGAGTTGGCAGCAGTCGTTTTCGCGTTGAAGATCTGGAGACATTACTTGTATGGAGAGAAAGTGGAGATCTATACAGACCACAAAAGTCTCAAATATTTCTTCACCCAAAAGGAACTCAACATGCGACAACGACGTTGGCTCGAGCTGTTGAAAGATTACGATCATACCATCAAATACCATCCTGGAAAGGCGAACGTAGTAGCTGATGCATTGAGTAGAAGATCATATGCAAGTACGAATGCATTACTGACATCTCAAAGGCCCATTTTGGATGATTTACAAAAGATGGAGATAGAGTTTAGGACTCCAGGAACCCACGTGAAGATCACATATATACAAGTAGAACCGACTTTAATTGACAAAATTAAAGCTGCTCAAGTTACAGACCCAAAGTTGATGAATATGAAGAAGAAAGTACAAGAAGGTGCTATTCCAGAAGCAAGGGTCGATGAAGAAGGAATACTGCGAATCAACTCTAGACTGTGTGTTCCTAACAACTCTGACTTGAAATACAAAATCATGATGGAGGCACACAACACACCGTTTGCAATCCACCCTGGAAGTACCAAAATGTATCGTGATCTTAGACATACATTTTGGTGGAACAATATGAAGAGAGAGATCGCAGAGTTTATCTCAAGATGTTTAACTTGCCAACGTGTCAAGGCAGAGCATCAAGTACCAAGGGGTCCATTGCAACCACTTGAGATTCCAGAATGGAAGTGGGAACACATCAACATGGATTTCGTGACAGGTCTTCCCAAAGTTTCTCAAGGCTTGGACGCAATTTGGGTCATTATAGATAGATTGACTAAGTCTGCTCATTTCTTGCCTATACGAGAAAACTATTCACTTGAGCGTCTTGCTAGTTTGTATATTAGCGAGATTATGAGATTGCATGGCATGCCAGTATCTATCGTTTCTGATCGAGATCCTAGGTTCACTTCACGATTTTGGGTCAGCTTGCAAAAAGCTATGGGCATTGAATTACGATTCAGTTCTGCATATCATCCCCAAACAGACGGGCAATCGGAAAGGACTATTCAAACCCTCGAAGATCTATTAAGACTCTGCGTACTAGACTTCAAAGGAAGTTGGGACAAATACTTGTCATTGGTGGAATTCTCTTACAACAACAGTTATCAAGCAAGTATAGGCATGGCTCCCTTCGAGGCGTTATATGGACGAAGATGTCGATCTCCAACATGTTGGGATGAAGTAGGTGAGGCAAAATTGTTGGGACCCGAGTTGATACGTATGACTACGAAAAAGATCCAAATGATCCGGCAACGTATACAAACAGCTCAAGATCGACAAAAGAGTTATGCTGATCTTCATCGAAGAGACGAGGAATTTAATGTCGGAGATCATGTATTTTTACGTGTTGCTCCGTGGAAAGGTGTTACGCGATTCAGAAAGAGAGGAAAGCTTAACCCTCGATTTATTGGTCCATTTGAAATCCTCAACCGAGTAGGAACTGTGGCCTACAGACTCGCCTTACCGCCGAGCATGTCTCGTGTTCATAATGTTTTTCACATATCCATGCTACGTAAATATGTGAAAGATCCAAACCACGTTATTGAATTAGAACCAGACGAGATAGCAGAGGATTTAACGTATGAGGAGATACCTGTCAAGGTCTTAGATAAGAAGGAGCAGATTCTACGCTCAAAGGTTATACCTCAAGTCAAAGTTTTATGGAGAAACCATGATGTTGAGGAAATAACCTGGGAGTTAGAATCCGAAATGAGAGCAAAGTATCCTCACCTTTTCGAAATGCCAGGTACGTACGTCAATTTCGAGGACGAAATTTCATAAGGAGGGGAGATTGTAAGATCCCGACTTTATGAAATAAAAGTATATTATTTTCTTTATGATTATTTTTCTAAATAGTGAAGTGCTTAATTGTTATAAATGATAGTTAAGGGTGTTACATGCAAATTATCTGATAAACAGTATGTCGGGGAATATTCCTTTTGTCGGGGAATATTTTTTCTATCGGAAATAATTATATTCGGTATCGTACGACGGCGCCGAAATGGCAATATTGTCAATGATAGTGGGTCCCACAACGGGTTAACTGTCAGATATAGAAAGTGATAGAATTTGGCGGCAAAACTTTAACCGATAACTGTTGAAATACCCGGTGATAAAAAGAACAGTAAAACGCGTTATTCCACAGTAGCACACGGTATTCCACAGTAGCACACGGTGTCGCATAGTGTTTTATATTATTGATTCAATAATTGATAAAGTAACAATTGCACACTATCTTGATTCAATAATTGTTACAGTAGCATCTGCATAATATTTTTATTATTTGTCACGACACTATAACTCATATTATTTGATAGGATATTTTAGTATTATTGACAATGTCTAGAAATTCTGTTAAGGAAAGGGGTTATTTAATTGCGCGCCATTTTTATGGAAGGCCCCCTCTTTCTTGGGAATAATCTGGTTGTCAGTATTGCGAGTATATGCTATCTGTGATATTAATACATTTAACACAATAATACAGAAAAAGAGATTTATTATGATAATGGAGTTATTTTTATAATGGTTTTATCTTTTTGATAATGGAAGAAAAAATGGATGGATGATATAAATGAAAGAAAAAATGGATGGATGATATAAATGGAAGAAAAAATGGATGAATGATATAAATGGAAGAAAAAATGGATGGATGATATTAAAAGAATATGCCAAGGGTATAAGAGTAATAAACCAAGAAAATTTAGGAAAAAGACTAAAATGCCCCCACCTTGATTTTCCTATAAATAGGGAGGGTTTGCTTAAGAAATTTTCACACCTCCATTGCTTATACTTTCTCTCTCTCTAAATTTTTCAAGTTCTCTTAGTGTGCTAGGCTATTGTGAGTATTTGTGAGAATACTAGTATTATCCGAAGTTAGTAAACTTCATAGAAAGTAACATCCAGTCACTTGTTAACAAAGGTAGGGAATATCATTTATTTCATACTCATATATAATATCATTTGCTTTCATGTTCGTAAGTGATATTATACTCATAAAGGTTGTTATTCATTCTGTATTAATTTGTGGGGATAACATGTCCGTGCGGTATAACGCATGCCTAGTGAATATCCTTTTGTATTCATTCCTTATTACTCTGTGGGAATAACATGTATGTACGGAGTGTCGTACCTGGTGAATATCCCTTTGCATTTGTTCCTTATAAATTTGTGGGTATAACCTGTTCGTACGGATTGACGCATACCTGGTGAATAACCCGTCGTATTCATTACTTATTAATCTTTTGTGGAAATAACCTGTCTACGCGAATTATCGCATGACGGGTGAAAATCCAATTGCAGTTTAATATATTCTGTTATACTCGTATAACGTATCATTTCTTTTGTACTCTTTAAGAGATATCTTTTTCTTTCACATTTCTCCATTTATGATAAGAAATCTTTGTTTGTTTCCAAAACCTTATTTTTAAATGGAGAAAATCCCTGAAATTTAGTAGAATATCCTTAATAGTTTGTGCTTCATCTAATATCTTTTCACTTGAATCTTTCTATTTCATTTTATACGTTATAGTTGAAGCATGAAATAATTTTGTTGAATATCATTCTTGAATTTGACTCCACAATCTGGTCATCGTGTTGGCAATTTGGTCAATCTTCAATACTGATTAAAGTATAAATCTTTTCTTATCCTTAATCTCACTGTATCATTGTCATCATCCGCATCCTCATACTTAAGTTGTGGTATTAGTTCTCTTTGGCCCGTAGTGCAAAGATGAACTGGCGTGACATGATTTTGACCAAACTGTGTATTGGTATAATCATGACTTTTGGTGTTACAAACAAAGGCATATGGTGAAAGTTCTCTTTGGCCCGTAGTGCAAAGATGAACTGGCGTTTGGCATGATCATGACCGGTGATGTTACAAATAAATATCTTTGGCACATAGTGCAAAGAGAGACTGTTGAATAATAAATTGTTGATTTGGTTGTTCATAAACAGGAATTGTTGATTGGTGTTACAGGGATAAAATATTGGTGGTGATCCTTTAACTTATAGAAGATGGTAGATATTATAATCTACTTGACTCTTCTAATGGATTGTTCGTTCCACTGCAGTTGTTGTTGTTAAACAAATATAATGTCTTTAAATCTCTGATTTATTATTGTTTAAGACTAAAGATAATTTTTATTCTTCATTATCTTAGTCATGATATTTCTTACTGGGCTATTTGAGCTCACCCTTTTCAGTTTTGTCCCATTGTTCTTCTCAGGAAAGGAAAATGTAGCTGGGACTAGCCGGGAAGTGGAGTGATGGTCCGAGTTAGTGGTTGTCCTCATCAAGTTATGGCATAGTTTAATAATAATTGTACTGAAGACTTAAAATATGTGTTGCCGTCTTTTTACGGCATTGTAATAATTTGGATTTGGATATTGTGGTACCATACGGTACAATATTTGTTTGGAAAGTCACAGTATATGTGTGGTCGTATTTTGCACGACAAATATTAGTTGTATATGGAAAAATTCGTATTTGTATTTGTATTTTTGTAGAATGTTATTGGCGACTCAAAATGGGTTGTGTGGACCTATTTTGGGGGCGTCACAAGTTTCATCCCTATTAATAGTCATGTGACAGTAAAACTCAGCAATTAGACCAGGATAAATATTTCTATCATTAAACACTACTAATGACTCCTATCCAATGCTATAAATTTTTCAAGAAGATTTGGGAAACTATTAAAAGTAATTCCTACACCAGGACAGAGACAGTGTCGCATAAGCTTGTGCTAAGATTGTGCGTGAGGAATGACTAAATGTGGCATACAAACATCAGGATGGACCTTAGACAGTAATGCAGACCTTTTTCGTTTAAAAGATGAGGAGCTTTCCATGTTTGAAAAAAAAAAGATAGAGATAAAAGCAAAACTTAGAATAAGACTCAGAATGAGAAAATTGGAGTTTGAGGTGAATGGTGACTAATGAAATGGTCTAAATTTATACATGAAGCAAATTAAACATATATGTAAGTAGGTCAATCCTACATTTAATGCATATTCAAGACATGAGACTGGATGGCCAAAATACATACAGAGTAATGATAGAAAGATCTTCAGTAAATGTAAGTGTAGATTTATAAGAAACCAAGCCATACTTTGAACTATATAATACTTTTCCAATAAATCAGAAGATCGGGAAAACATTATTTTTAAATGCTGCTAACTTAGTTAACTGTAGAGTCAACAAACGAATATCAGTGATAACCATTGACCAAACAACTCAGTTTCCAAAATTGTTTTTAAAAACCCATTTCATTTTTCAAACAGAGAGAGAATGTTAACAGTACGAAGTAGTTGTCTTAATCAAACAAAATAAATTCAACAGCTGGCAACAGAGTTCAGCACACAGAAGGATATGCAATATGTAGTAGCTAGACATTTAAGTCTATATCTAGAATCATACGACAAAAAAAAAAATTAAAGCCCGTCACAACAGTTCAACCAAGTCCAAAAATAATAGCCATAAATAGTATATCCCAGCACAACAGTTCATAGTGTTAAGCTTAGAAATGTAGAAGAAATGAACATAGTCACAAAAAAAAACTGACTGTACATAACTTAGACAGATGAGTGTAAAGATTTTACCTTATCAGTGGTTCATCATTCCTCAAAAGATATATGAAATACTTGCACAACTACTCGTAGCGTTTCTTTAACAAGATCAGTATGCAGAGTGCGATATATATATATATATATATATATATCAAAATATATGATAAGTATATGAAGAATAAAAATATGAGTTTTTATAAATTTATATAAATATATAGAATTGTTCTGAAGAAAAATACCATTTTTTTTATAATAAAAAAAACCTAAGAAAATATTTTATAAATATATAGGAATATATATATGAAGAAAACAATCTGGGAAGAAGGATGAATGAATTTATATATATATATATATATATATATATATATATATATATATATATATATATGAGGTATGTGTATATATATATATATACATATATACAGGATCTGTGAAGACCTTTTTTTTAAATGATTCGATGACTACACTAATGGATGCATATATAAATATATAAATGGATGCATGCAGAAGAACACTAGTGTTGAGAAGTATAAATTATGACAGATGACCACGAAAAAAAAACGATGTGAAACGAAACTAATTTTTTTTGTTAAAAAAATTAATCGGTCATTTGGTGACAAATTCAAAAAAATTATAACTAATATTGTTAAATCAGAGGATGATGGATCTGTGATGAGGAACTGAACCAGCTGAACTAAAAAAATCTATCTTTGGACATATCTTGGTCAAAAGTCATTTTGCAAAAAAAATCATTTTGTATGAAATTAATTTGTAAAAGTATGATTTAGATATGGTATAATCGATTAATCAGAATCGATTTATCAAAAACATACTAGAAATCAAAGTTTTTGCTGAGAGGAAGTTAAGGTTTAAGAGGATTTAGGGAGAGAGAGAAAACCATCGGTTGAAGAGAGAGAAGGAGAAGAGAAGGAAATGAAGAATTTTTTTTTT
Organism: Aralia elata; assembly: GCA_034770075.1. Taxonomy (NCBI): domain Eukaryota; kingdom Viridiplantae; phylum Streptophyta; class Magnoliopsida; order Apiales; family Araliaceae; genus Aralia; species Aralia elata. Next base: position 588,098 of record JAVJAP010000070.1, read on the forward strand.
GGTATTGATAATTAGGATTACCTGGTTGATCCAACAATTGAGAGTTAATTCTGAATTCATGATCGAACGATGAGAACTTTTAATCCGTGTGCTTGCTTGTGATTGGTCCAAATTTATTTGCACGGATCTGTGTAGTTTTTACCATTAGATGAATATCAATCAATGGTCCAGATTAGATATAGGTAGATATTACTATAACGTTTAATAAAATATATTTAAATAGTTTTAAGGAACAATAGTTTTAATTATTAAATATTAGATATAAATAACTAAAAACTCATTAAAATATATTTATAATAATATTTTTGAATAAAAAAATTTATAAATATAATATATATATATATATATTAAAAATTATATAGGTAAATATTAAGAAAAATATATTTATAATAATATTTATTAAAGAAAATAAGTTAATTAATAATTAATAAGATATATGTAAATTTAATTATAATAGAATATTATATAATCTATAAATAAATAATAAAACACATTTAAATGTCACTATTTACATGATCACGTAAAAAATGATGTCTAATATCTATATGCGTTGATCTAGCATGCAACACAGTATTTTTACTTAAATTAATAACACTTGTATTATCACATAATATTGACACAAAATTAAATTTTATATTATAATCAGCAAGGGTCTGTTTCATCCATAACATTTGTCCACAGCAACGTGCAGTAGCTATATATATATATATATATATATATATATATATATATATATATATATATGTATATATATTCTGCTTCGGTGGTTGAAATTGATACTAAATTTTGTTTCTTAGAAAACTAAGAAACTAGACATCCACCTAGAAACTGACAAGTACCGCTTGTACTTTTTCGATCAACATGATGACCGGCATAGTCAAAATCTAAGAAACAAACAAGATCACATGGTTGACCTTTAGGATACCATAAACCTAAGTTTGTGGTTCCTTTTAGATATCACTACAAGAAAATAGCCTAATTCCGACGGAATATTCCGTCGGCATTGAGCTTATTCCGTCTGAACTAGCTTAATTCTGACGGAATATTCCGTCGGCAATTCGGTCGTAATAAAGGTCCTCGACCTTAAGTCTGTCGTCAATTCCGTCGGGAATTAAATATGTCCGACGAACTTATTGTCGACGGACGTTCCGTCGGGGATGTGGTTAGTGTTGACGGATTAAATTCCTTTGGAATTTAGCCATCGATTTTAAAAGGCCACGTGTACGTCTCTGACCGCTTGGGACCAGGCTTACGCTTGACGAAAATTCCGTCGGTACTAAGGGGTAATTCCGTCGGAATTAGGGATTTATTAAAATAAGTATAAACCTTATTCCCGACGGAAACTTCCGTCGGTTTTACCTTATTCCGTCGAAATTAGAAATTTTTTTTAAAAATATTTTTTTTTACAATTTTCAGGTTTTTAAACCCTTTTTTGTACCTGTAACCTACTTTATCCTAACAACACATAAAATAAGATTTCACATACAAGATAACTATAAAAAAATTGTTTTATTTCATCAAACATGCACATACACTAAGCCAACAACTGTCAATATGAACTAACTCATTAACAATAACAAAAATACGCTAATGTTCCATAAATTATACAATATGATGTTCAAAACTCGTATAGACTCAACTAAACTACAATTTTTAACAATATGTACAAATGATCTACAATTTTTAATGAATAAAGATCTATACAAATCTATAAATCTATAAAAGCTATACAAATGAACTATAAACTAGTAGGAGAATCATTAGCGTCGTCGTCCCCCTGCTCGCCATGGCCATCGCCACCATGCTCTGCATCATCACCAACCCGCTCGCTATCGCCACCCTATTGATAAGATTAAAAATATAAATCATTAGTTCGTACATATGTGAAAATTAAAAAGACAGCTAAATGAAAATGAAATAACATGCAGAATACCTGAGTAGTCGGGGACTGGCCTAAAGCCTCCACTAGTAGGGTAACCACCATCCGGAGCACCTCGCCGCTTAACGCGGCGAACTACTCCTGCGGTAATCCCGTACTCTCGACGGTGGCCCCTACTGCAATACCCTGAGCTAGCTGGTGAAGGCGAGCACGGCTAGACAACTACTGATGACGGAAGACCGAATCTGTACAAAACATATCATCAACCGCCGATATGACCCTTTGGAATAGCTCGTCGTCCAAGTCAGCGCCTGTATGAGATAGTCCAACATGTGCTCTCGGATGTTGGCATTGGCTAGAGCCTGGGAAAATAATTACACATGTAACGTAGTTCATATTAAGTTATATTAGTTTTATAAATTAATATTTAACGAGAAACATAAGAAATATATCTTATTACCTCCAGGTAAGGTATACGCGGGTTTCCTCGGCAGGCCCAACACGCGATACCTGTTGGTACTGCTAGTAGAGGGATCTTGAGACGCAACCCATAGTTTCATCTCCTCATCCCGAGATAACTCAATCTCGGGCATAGGAGTGGTGGAAACTAGCGGCTTAGGATCCCCCCTAGCAGCCCACAACTCAACTACACGGGCGTCCCGAAGCGTCTAATATCAGTCCTGTAATTTATTTTGTATATGTGAGTTAATTATTTCATTTTATTAACTACCTAATATTAAAAATAACTAAAAATTAATATTACCCTTACCCGTATAGCTACTACTGCGGAAGACATAGGAGAGCCCTTAGGGGTGTGGGCTCTATCCCAAAACTCAGTCATTGTAGGAGGTCAGCCCAAGCTCTCTCACATGGCCTGATGATAAAGACATTCAAACCGTTATTAAGTATGCTAATGACAAATGACTAACTAAACAACAAAATACACAATACTTACTGACTTCACCTCAACAAAGGACTGTGAGCCAGTCGTGTGTATGACTCGAAGCTAGCTACGATTTTGCTTTGCCTGCTCTGACTTCTTCTTGAACACCTCATCATCCCAGTGCCGACACATAGCCTCCCAAGCTAGATCGGAGACTATGTGGGGCGGATGATCTCTGATCGTAGTCCCGGGCTGCTGAACAACTGTCCGGGTGGCCCACTGCCTCATCTCATAAAGCCAACCGGCGTAGTTCTTACGTACATGTGCTATAATAACACTGTCGTCGGCTGCTATGGTGATATCCTCCTCATATCTAAAATAAAGCTATAAAAAATGTATTGACATATTAAAATTCGTTTGAACAGTGTAAATACCTATGATACTGTTAACTTTAAGTTATGCAATTCGACTTACGTGAAACTCGCGCAGCACAGTGTCCATATAGGAGGCATCATACTGCGCGTACTGGCTAAATCGCATATAGCCAGTAGGCAGTTGTGTCAGGTAGATGGCGTAGAGCGTCGACTTAGCGACGGAGTCCAAAATACTACAATACGAGATAAATAAAATAATGTTGTATTTTAATTATGCAATCATATAAAGGTATTTAATTACAATTGACATATTATTAAATTTTGACACTTACTGATCACTGTCAACATCTACCCGGATAATGTGTGGTTGTGCCGGTGGATGACCAAATAAACTAAGGTTAGTCCCTCGATCACGTCAGCGAACACTATCTGTTATAAGTGAAAGTGATGACATTATGTAAATATACTTTTTTAATGTATGTTATAAATAATTAATTAAACAAAAGGAAAAATAATTTATTTCAGAAATTTACTAGCTGATGACGACTACCCGCCCTAGGTGCCGTCGCCAGATCCTGAATGGCGACCTCCCCCGCTATGTCTAGCCATATATAAGTGTACTACTCAAATAAACAACATTAAGTAATTAATTTATAGTAATTTAACGAAACTTTATAACCGTTATTGCTAGTTAATTATTTAAAAAACAACAATAAGTTTAGACTAAGTACGTCATCAAACCCGTCAGAATCAAAATCAACTTCATCGTCAGATTCTGCCTCTTCTAAATCCGTATCAGTTTCGTTGTCGTCTTCTTCGTGTACGACAATATAGTCATTGACAATCACGTCTTCCTCGTCTTCCTCATCATCAGGTATGTCAACGAGGCCACCAGCCACCACATCATCATCATTTACCACTACGTCCCTGGGATTGCTAATTTGTTCTTGCAACAGGTCATCCGTTCCAGACAGATTAGTACCATCAAAAGCCTGAGTCTTTTCGTTCCTGGGATTGCTAACTTGTTGTTGACACACGAATATCTCATCTTTCCGTTCGGATCATCAGCGTGTTCTACTGCTTTTTTCAAAAAATTACACACCCATTTACGGTTAGCATCAACTAATCCCCTCCTATCAATCGATATCCTACGGTACATCCAACTCCGGTCGGCTGACATCTTTAACTGAACAAAAGAAACATTCAGAACAGGGATATATATTCATGTATGTGGTCCATGCATGAATTATATTTTTCTAGTTTCCCCACTCTATAGGGGTTAGGCTTCTATCCCGTTCCTAGATGCGTCTCCTAACTAGTGTCAACACGTTGAGCACGTTTCTTTCCGTTTCAAGAAAATTTCGACAGCACCTCCACATGGTCTCTAAGTACACGAAATAGACTAAGATAACTCAATCTAAGTATGCACTCGAAGAACATGTAGGGATAACAGCCGAAATATCCTCAAAACAAAAAATAAAACGTACTTAACCCATTGGCACCAGCCTAAGTGAGAGACATAACATCCAGTAACTTTGACAACCCGGATTTTTGGAAAATATTACAATAAGAATTTAAATAAATAAATTCTATTTGGTAATATGTTATGTGATATTATACTGCATGTGATTATGTGACATGCAATAAGTGAATTGTGTGAATAATAAATATATTATTATTATATATTTATTATGTAAATTTAAAGAAAAAATTATAAAAGGTAATGAGATATGTGAAATTTTTATGAAAGAAATTATTGTAAGTTTTTTAAAATAATTTATAATATTAAATTATTTTAATATAGTAAATTGGTGGTATTACATATATTTAATGACCTCTATTTATTTGATAGAATTTTATAAATGATATTATATTATTGAGAGTATGTTTTTAATATAGTAAATATATTATATATATTTATTGTAGTTAAATAAATAGTAAGAAAACAATTTATAGAAAGAAAAGAAAATAAATGAATATATTTTTATATATTTGTTTCAAGTTCATATTAGAATGATTTATATAATTTTAATACAGTGAGATTAAATAATGAATTTATGTATACCAAATTAATGTATACATTAAATAAAGTGATTTAAAATAATTTATGATGTTAAATTATTTTAATATGTTGAAATTCTTTCATTAAATAAATTATTTTCATTTAATGTATAGTTTCCATTTTTTATGAAAAAGATTTTTGGTGTAATAATTATTTATTACGCGATATGTACGGAGGTGCAATATAATATATATTTTATGTAATATATATTTATTATTTAAAACATGTTATGTAGTATGTATTATTTGTTATTAATAATATATGAAGTATAATGAATTTATGTAATATTATCTATATGCAGTATATGTATAATATGTATATGTTAAATAAACAAGTATGCTGAGAAATCAATTGAGGGAGTAACCTCCACAGCTTATCCGTATGGAGCATAAAGAGATTGGAAGACAAGCAATTTACATATCAAGCAAGTGAAGTGCAGTAAGGATCAAGGATTGGGAGTGATGAGCAATCAAAATTCTTGATGAACAAGGAAAAATTCGGCTATAAAAGCCAAGCCAAATACTCTCTCTGCTCATCCAAACCATTCCTTTCTCCTTTTCAAAAACCAAAATTCCTCAAATTGATAATCCTAGCAAGCAATTAGAAGCATTAAGGAGAGATTAGAAGCTTTAATTCAATTGAATTCAAGCTAAATGAAGTAACCCATTTCATTTTTAACTTTTTCTAAATTTAATGAATTAATATGAAATTGATTTTTGTAATCAATTGGAATTAGTTATGGAGATTATTTATTATTGCGCGGAGGTATAAGGAAGTAAATTCTGGGTCTATACGCATTGAAGCTAAGCCAATTAGCTTAACAGTTGAGCTTTGCAGAAGCAGAGCTCATTTTTTTGAACTAGTCGCAACCAAGGCCAAAACCAGCGCGGCCGCGCTGGTCTGTAAAAATGAAAGTAGAGTTTAGGCGCGGCCGCGCCGTTCCCAAGCTATTTTCAGGCACGGCAGCGCCGGTCTGCTGTAGAACCAAAAATATTTTTGGTGAAATTTGAGCTTATGAGCATGTGTATTTAAGTCCCTTAAACTCTAATATAAGTCTTATGTGATGTCCAACATAGCTATGCCTGAATCAACCTAGCTTAGCATGATTAGTTTAAGTTTTTGAATAAAAACCGAAATGTTTTAGAAGTAAAACCCAAACGAGGTCCCAAACTTAGTTTAGAGACCTCTAAGACCTGTTTGTGTACTGTGTGATGGTTGACAAAGTACCCCCAATAAGAGTTGGACTGAACAGAGTTGAAATAACTCAGTTCTGGGCTGAAAAGGGAGTAGCACGGTCGCGCCACTCCCAAGCTTAATTGCAGCGCAGCCGCGCCATGCTGCAAATTTGCCAAAGTTGTTCTGTTTGTTAAACCAAACCTAGAGGCATGTGTAATAAAGTCTTATAAGCAAGAATACATGTCGAGTATGATGTTTAGCATGTCTAAGTGTAGAATGACCATGTCGAGCGAAGATTGAATGAGAAAAGTTAAAGATTTTCAAAACGAAACCAATGAACGAGATTGAGTTAATGTAAACTAACGATCTATGTAATCTACGTATATGCTTTGAACGTATGATTGACATGTGCCTATGTGTGAACTAAACCATGTAGGATACGCGAAGCGCATGTAACTAGTTATAAGTTGTAATCAACTTACAAGGTAAGTTTTCCAGTTCTGTTGTTTTTGTGGATTGTAAATGTTATGTGCAACTATGATGAACTTATTTCAATGTGCATTCTATGCAATAACTGTTAATATTCAGTTGATGATTGTTCTACGTGAACTATATAATTTGAGATCTGCGTAGCATGAGTAATATGAAGCATGTATTAAGTATGAAGCATGTATAAAATGCGAAGCATGATAAAAATAGGGATTATGTTGAAATGTAGAATTATGTACTATGTGAAATATGATAGACTATTAAACTTGTTGGACTGTCGATCTCAACCTTGCAAAAACACAATTTTTGCAAATTCAGGATGCAATGCCAGACTTTAGCTTTCAAGATGATAATAACTAGAAGATGCATAAAGGAATACTGTTTTCTTTAGCTGAAAAATTTTATTGTATCATGAAAATGGTGTACAATATACAATGTAATTGACAATTTGAAATATTCAATATACAAAAGAGTGTTTGTTTCAAATCCATTGTTTTGAATGGTGATGAGTTAATCAATATAGTGATAATACTATATAAGCATGAATCTGAATGTAGAATTGAGTTGTATATACTCATATCTACTTCGATATATAATCGTAAAGGTTGCGATTCAGGGAATAAAATGAGGAAGATATAAAAAGTTTTTAATTATCCGCATTTTTAGCTATTCATTCATCTTAGTATGATGTAAAGCTGAATCAAGATAGTCATTAACACACAAAGTCGGGATTGAAAATAATCCTGATTTTAGGGACGTTACAGTAACAGTCCCAAACTGGGGACTATGCAACATTCACTCCTAATGAGTGAATGTCAAACGGGTTTCTAAACTCCAAACTATACTACATGCACAAGTATATATGTAGTTTATTGTAATTATAAAAAACTAAGCAAATGCTACTTTGTTCATTTTTCCAATGATAAACTAAGTAAATGCTATTAAGTACTATTATTTGAATATGGAGACTACTATTCGACATTAACTCCTAATTGTCAAACAGGTTTTAAAGTTTCAAAGTATAGTACATGCATAACCACTTATTCAGTTTATTTTAATTGTGAAAAACTAAGCAAATGCTACTTAGTTTTTATTTTAATTATTTTATGTTAATTTAGTTAGCTATAATTTATTTTACTTTATTTTATTTTATTTTGTATTATATTATATTATATAATTTTTAAAATTTAATTTAATTTATTAAATTAAATTAGGCATATTTTATTTTATTAAATTAAATTAATTTTATTCTAATTTATTATTATTTTTAATTTAATTTAATTAAAATTTATTTTGAGTTATATTATATTATATAGTTTATTAAATATATTTTAGTTTTAAATTAAATTAAATTTATTTTAGTTTTAAATTAAACTAAATTAAATTTATTTTAGTTTATTAAATTAAATTAAATTAAATTTATTTTAGTTTATTAAATTAAATTAAATTAAATTTATTTTAATTTATTAAATTAAATTTATGTTATTCTAATTTATTAAATTAAATTTATGTTATTCTAATTTTTTATTATTTTTAATTTTATTTAATTTAAATTTATTTTGAATTATATTATATTATATAATATATAATGTATTAAATGTATTTTAGTTTATTAAATTAAATTTAATAAACTAAATTAAAGTACATTTATTTTTAATTTATTAATTTAAATTTATGTTATTCTAATTTATTATTATTTAATTTAAGTTAAGTTATTTTATTTTATTTTATTTATTTCATTTTATTTAATACCCAATTGTTTATTTATTTTTGTATTATATTATATTAAATATATTATATTAAATATTTTATATTTTATTATTTTAATTTAAATTAAATTATATTATTTAATTATTTATTTATGTATTTTAGTTATTTTATTTTAATTTATTTTGTTTTTTCTTTTTGTATTGTGTTATATTATATTACTTTTATCCTTTTATTTATATCTTATTATATTAAATTTATTTTATTTTATTTTATTTTGTACTATATTATATATTTTTTTATTTAGTAGTGCAAAACTAAGTAAATACTACTTAGTTAATTCCGTTTTAGTTTATTAGTAAGTAGTAAACTAAGTAAATGCTACTTAGTTTGCTTTAATATTGGGAAACTAAATATAATACATTAATACAATAAAAGGTGGTACATATGTTGCAGTTGCAGAATTCTGACAGAAATTTCGTCGGGAATTCCGTTGAAAATAGCAAATATCACATAAACATACACTAGTACTGACAGTGTCATCAAATATCAAATTATATATGAACATACACTGCAATTACACAAATTAAACCCAATTTGAAGCAATTCAAAGATTCATCAGTAACATAATAAAGCTAAATTCCACAAATTTAACCCAAATTAAAAGTATATATCACATTGTTATTATATAATCAACATACATTAGCTGCCATTGACAAACAAGAATCATCAGGTAGCAAGAATCATAAGGCAGCAAAGCTAAGGCACTCCCAAATATATACCAAAAATGCAACTGATTTCCACTTACATATTAAACCAACATTCATCCATGCATAATCAAGGCAGAACATTTGATATCTATTGTTAAAAATATACAACTTCTCAACCAAATATTTCTCATTATAAATCAAATTTCAACACAGTAATCTAATTAAGTAACCTCAGATTAAACCCATTCATTAGCAATCTCATATTAAACCAACATTCATTCATATAATTAAAAAAAACCACTAATTTCCACTTACATCATTTGAAATCCTAAGAAATGGTAGTAGACTGATATTGGTGTTGCAATATATTTGACAAAGATGTCAATATATAGCAACGAGTCATGTCATCTGCCTTTTTGCCACTTCTTATGGTTATTCTTTTGTGCAACAGTAGAATTTTCTGGAAGAACTGGGCAAGGTTCAGTCAACACAAACTTGTAGTCCTCAACAGTCAACACAATGTCAAGATTTTTTTTCCAATCCATATAATTTGGTCCAGTTAACTTATTTTCTTTAAGGATAACAGCAAGGGGATTAAAAGACAACATGATAATCTGTACAATTATACAATATGCATAAATTAAATGGTCATACAATAAAATTAAACTTTTGCATATAATATGAAAGTGTAATCCTCAAACACAAACATAAAATAAACATGGCAATTTAATTTCAAATAATTCTCTTTTCGAAGGGAAAAACAAGAATAATTTGAAATTACTATTATTTTCATATCTTGACATCTCATGAAATAAAAATAATTCACCATTTAATTCAGCCCAAAACAATAATAATAAGTATCATTCCGATGGGTAGAATTATTATTTATGTTTTGTCAAGTGTATACCATCCATTTAAATTTTATTTAAAAATTTTAATACAAATATTTTGATGAGAAATAATTCATAATAAAATTTTAAATAAATTTATCACTAGGAAATCCATATCTAATATAACTAGATTCATGTATCTTCCGAAGGGAACTCACAAAATTTGAGATTAGATATATGTATCAATATAATGGACCAATGATGGAGGTCGTAAGACATACAATTCTTTCTCCCCCTTGAATTTTTATTTAAAAAAAAAATTGAGGATTTTTATTTGTTTAAAAATATATAATTATATTAATATCCAATATTAATATATATATATATATATATATATATTTAAATGTAAACTAAGATACATTCATATTCACACTTAACAATTACAATATTGTGAAAATTCAGCAATTAAACATTATAATTGTTATCTACCAATTCACATTAATATAAATGAAAATAGGCCCACAATTTAAAACATGTGAATATGATAACTAATTATACCAACTTTGTTCTAACAAGTATTAACATAAAGCTTGTATCCTGGAGCCCTATATAATTACAAAACCAATTATAAAGTTACTTGCACTCTGACCCATTCCAAAGAAATCATATACATTCCGACGTGTGTGTGTGTGTGTGTGTGTGTGTGTATATATATATATATATATATATATATATCTGTGTGTGTGTGTGTGTTCTAATGGATTTCTTTTTCAGAACATCAGTACATACTATTAATAAACTAATGAATAAGTTACATAATCTATCCGCATGATCTTCTAATCTGATGTGCACAGGATTAGATATATATATATATATAGATATATATATATATATACAGAACGGACCAAGAGTATACCCCTTTATCTGACATACTAAGCATACCCCTTTTAGCGATGGACCGGGTGACGCTTTGGTCCGTTGCCATAGGTCCGGTCCGTCGCTATAGCTTTTAACGACGGACAACATATAGCGACGGACAAACATATAGCGACAGACCGAAAGCTATAGCGACGGACCGAACCTATGGCGACGGACCAAAGCGTCGCCTGGTCTGTCGCAAAAGGGGGTATGCTTAGTATGTTAGATAAGAGGGTATGCTCTTGATCCGTTCTGTATATATATATATAAAATATTAATTGTTAAAAGAACAATTAATAGAATTATAAATGATTCAGTACATATATCCGTAAGCACTAAATAATTATATCCATAGATATCAATTAATTGAATTATAAAACAAATCTGAATCATGAAATCCGAAGAGCAGTACAGGAAAAAAATATTCAATTCTTCAAAATAATTCTAACTAATCTTATTACATAAATTATTTATAATAAATAGAAATTTTGATCGACAGTCAAATGGAAGTACATAGGAGGAAGATAGAATTTACATTAAGAAAAATTAGAGAAGACGAGGTACGCAGACCCCATTTATGAAACTCATTCATTCAAGCATCCTCATAAAATAAAATCCTTGGTCAATAGTTTATAATCAATCTCATTTATTATCATTCATATCACCATATGCATCAATAAATAACATTCATCTCATGAATAATAAAATATTTCATATATGCATAGATATCATTTAATGGGCAATATTAGTTAGTATGAAATCCAATACCAAATCAAATTAGTTGCATGAAATCTAATTTCAACTCCAATTTGTTTAGTATAAAATCCAATTTCAACTCCAATTAGTTTGCATGAAATCCAATTCCAACTCTAATTAGTTAGCATGAAATTCAATTCCAATTAAAATAAACCTTTTATCTTAATTTGAAATCAACAAAATAAAAAAAAATAAAAATTTATTTCCTGCGATGCGGCGTTGCGGCGCCGAGTTTGAACTACAAATTGGCATTACGGCGCTAGTTTTATACTTTGGACAGGCGCTGCTGGGCAGAAGCAGTTTTTCTAGATCGCGAATTTTCTATTTTTCTCCAAAACATGATTTTATACTAACAATTATGCCCAATTAAATTGTTCTAAACACATATCATACATATATGGAATCAAAATAAGTAATAATTCGCATAAAGTTTGGCTCTAATACCACTGTTGGTTTGTAAAATTCATGCACATACAATCAAGTTGCATATAAATAGCGGAAGCATGGCAAAATCAAACTTAAAATTTTTACAAACCATAACCAGGATCAATCTTTATGTGCAATTATCAATTATATGAAAGATATAGAGAATAAGAATCATACCCTCGTAGAACCATGCTTCCTCAGGTACGAGTTCAACTCCAAATCCTTCGCGTTCTCCTTGAATTCACCGGTTAGATTCCTTCTTTTGATCAACGTTAGTAACCAAAGTGTTTGGCCTCTAGAGATGATTCGCCAAGGAATAATATGTATTCAAGAAGTTGGGTGTTGGCAAAACCCTAGTTTTTATCTCTATAAAATTTGTAAGTACTCTCCCAAATTTTATGGAAGCGTATGTAACCTCAATCCATAATAAGACTCTTCTTATTTATAGATGTAGATAACCCTCCTAAACTATTTAGGAATAGGGTTTTATTTTAATTAAACTCTTTTAATTAATTCAACTCCTAATCCAATTAGGAATTTATGAGAGTACTTTTATTAACTAATTCCCAAACCCTTTTAGGAATTAAATAATAATAATAGTAATAATAATAATAATAAGACTCCTCTTATTAATTTATATTTAATATTTTTAAAATATTAAATAATAAATATTAAGCTATTTAATTTATTCTAACACCATAGATTAAATTAAATATACTAATTTATTAGTACAATTATGTTATTTACTTCTTAAATAAATATTTTCCTTTTGCGGTGTGACCCTTTAGGTTCTCCATATTAAACTGGTTGTGAATAAATCAATTAGAACAATTCTAATCTTATTTAAATAAATAAATTAAACTATTTAATTCATTTAAATAAATAATATTTATTCTACAATAAGGAAAAGCCCCCTTAGCGATCAACGACTTTCCAAATAATATAGATTTCAACATTAATCACAAAAGAACCTTTCAGTGAATAGTTACCGTACAATTCAATCATTCTACCATATAATGTCCCAATTAAATATAAGATATGGAATCACTGTCAAGACTTATCTTATTTAATTATATGTATTTCGATTCTCAAATGCACAACTAATAATGCAAATTAGAAACTATTTTTTAATTTCATTCTGCCTTAGCTAAGTACTACTGAGTTGTTATTTATCGAATCACATAGAACATTCTCTCCTTTTACTAGAAGTGGTAGATTCTGTAACACCCCCAAATTCGGGTCTCAAACACCCGGATTTGGTCATCACGATCCAAAACAACATCCACCTCCAAACAACATAAAATGACTAAATGCGAAAAATAATAAACATATGTTGTTCATTCAAAAGGTGTTACTAGTCCCAAGATACGAAAACCTTAATACATAAGTCAATACATACCCTAATATTAATCAGGGTTCAAATTACATTGATAAATAAATCCAACTAAGCATATAATAAGGTCAACTACTTGAAGTCTATTACTTCATCTTTTCCTTGCCCTTATCTTTTCCCGAGGTCTCGGGTTTAACTGCAATAAGGTTCATGATATAGCAAGGGTGAGCAACTAGTTTGCCCAGCAAGTTTAAATATAACAATAAAGGATATATCATGATGAACGGAATATGAAGAGAGGAATTCAACAATATGAATATCAGAAGCAAGAATAATAAATGCCTTTAGAACGAATGATAGTCAAGTAGACTTCGAACAATAAACTTTCAATGGAGTCAATAGCTAATTGACCCTTTGGTTACTGGCTCAGAAATAAGTACTCGAGGGGACCAGCCTCTAGTACCCTATATGTATGCATAACATTTAACTTCTGTTCTTTGTATCTTATATCCGATACGTGGGGTACTCCCCTATATTGAAGGGGTGTTCATAAAGTCCAAGATTCCGCACCATCAATTGGTTTGGATAGCTTTTAAAATCTATACCGTAAATGTCTAGCCGGACAATGGCTAAGACTTAACTATGGCAGTTCATCCATATTAGAACTTTAAATAAAATACAAGTCAACGTCTGCGCGAAAACAATTGCACAATGTGCGAGTGCCAATAACAACGATGTGGAATAATTGTTAAGTAATTAAACCACTTAGAGCATGCTTGAGGAATTAAAGGTTCAAGCTTAAATATTAAATTGCAATAAATAATACAAGAATTGGTTCAGGGAACTTGCAACAATTAAGGTTTCGGGGTAGAGAGTTTGCATAATACACCCCATCCTACTTGAACGTAAATTGAGTAGGTTTAAAGGAAACTTGCCTGATAGCTCAGCTACAATAATCTAGCTTTAAATGAAATTGCGTGAAACGACCTATCATTAGTAAGTCGATTCCTTAGTTAGTACAATATAAACCAGCATGGGTTTACACTTACAAGAGATTACACACCAAGTAATCCTATCACATAAACACGTAGATGTAACCATCTTTACTAAGTCTATAAACATTACTTCCCATCTTAGATAAATGAGTTAACAAGCCCAGAATAGCTTGCTTCTATGCATCAATGTAAACTTGAACATATAACACATCAATTAAGTCATGCGTTACAGCCTAAGACCTACATACATACATGCTACAAGACTCTAATCATAACTTAAAGCAACAGGGCAAAACTGGCGACCGGCGCGGCCGCGCTTGTTTTTGCCTTAGGAGTGGCGCGGTCGCGCCACTCTCTGGACAAACCAAGAATGAAATTTTATTCAGTTGGAATCCGAGCCTATTCTCTAACATTCAGGCTACGGATATAAATCAAATACGCATGTTCATAAAGTTATTAACTTGAGTTTAAAACCTAGCATGCTCATTCTAAATTCAATCCAAAGTTATAAGGTTTTATGATGGAAATTCCTACGTTTTAGGCCAAACAAGTCCATTTCACAAGTAAACCACTATTATGGTCATAATGCCCCATAATAAGACTAGGCAATATTTAATATGCATGCTCGGATGCAAACAACATATGCACATACTAAACACATAGCTTATACTTGAAATTCATGCCTTAAACAT
Source organism: Aralia elata (assembly GCA_034770075.1). Classification (NCBI taxonomy): domain Eukaryota; kingdom Viridiplantae; phylum Streptophyta; class Magnoliopsida; order Apiales; family Araliaceae; genus Aralia; species Aralia elata. Next base: position 603,328 of record JAVJAP010000070.1, read on the forward strand.
ACTCGCACATGCCAAAATAATACTTAGCTAAATGGTGCTCATGTCAATCATGTCTATAGGCATAATGAGTCCTAATAATTATGCTTGTATGGTCAAAACACAAGTTCCACAACATTGGACGATACTCATCTATAAACTCTATATTTTCTCTTGAAAATCATTCTAAAACAACTCATGCCACATGGCTCATGCAAGACAACTTGAAAATCATAACTCGCATGTATTTGAACATATATATAAGCTATATCCACATACTCAAATGGTCAATTTATAAAGAGATGCCCATTTAAAAATTTCATTTCGAAATTCTTAAGTTTTACTTGGAAAATGCATGCTAGAACGACGTGTGCAAGTCATGGCACGCATAGGGTCAATTGATAACATAGAAGACCTATTATCATACATAGATGGACTAAACTAGCATGCTCAAATTATCAAAATATAACAGCACTTTCTGGAAGCCAGCGCGGCCGCACTGGTTTTTGACCTTGGGAGTGGCGCGGCCGCGCCACTCCTGCACTGCTTCAGGTTCGGCTCTGCTTCTACAGAACTCGAAAATTAATATGGTCTAACCTTTCTAAACGCAATTCAGTGCAACCACATTGGTCCCAAACATGAATATAGACCCATATAACATCTTTACATCAATTAATCAAACTAATTAGCAAGAAGCATGGATTTCATAGAATTTCATAAACTAAGAAATTGATAACATAATGACGAGTTCTTACCTCCAATGAAGCTAAATTGATACTCCTAACTTGCTTAATTTCATAGGCCTTGGACAAAATATCGAGTCTATGAATTCCTTATAAACAAATGCACCAAAACTAGAAGAAGAAGGAAATATTAATTTCCAAAAAAATAAAAAATGGGTAGCGCGAATTATCAAAAGGAGTCAAAGCACACCGATTGGTTATCTCCTTTCACGTGTCTTGTATGGGCTTTGATTTCAAGTGAGTAATAAATATATATTAAGGCTTCCAGAAATCTGAATTTTCTAACATGCATTAAATGAATGAAATTCTACTTTAGCAATTTAATATTGCATCTTGAATTGAGGGTCGCCCTTCGTAAAATTAAAATTGAGCAAATTTTATTCTACAATACTTCTAGAGTTCAACAACTCCTAAAATTTGAAGCACATATATTTATTTACCTTAAAAAATTAGTGTAGACATTGCCTTTTTAAGTTAGTGGTGGACAGAAATGCCTGACTTAAAAATATTCTTAAAAAAAATGTTGCTCACAAGTATCAAACTCCAAACCTCTCCAAACTAGAAACCTTATATTCCAAGAAAAGCCACTGGATCAACTACCTATTATGCTAAAATTTATGTAACACTAATATTTAAACCACCTAACATCGTTTCTATGCATGTGAAGATGAGATAATACACTTTTTGGTCACTGTACTAGGAATTGTAATAATAATAATAATTGTAATAATAATAATAAATTTTAAATAATTAAAATAATAATAAAATAATAATTAAAATAATAATAATAATAATTAAAATTTTAAATAATAATAATAATAATAATAATAATTATTATTATTATTATTATTATTATGGTACTAATCCTGCAAAGCCCGTCAGTATTAAGACTTGAACAAAATACAAAAGATGATATATTGAGATATAAATTTCAACATAGATTTGGCAGCCATGAAATAAGTCATGCTGCTGCATGCCTGCATTTACCAATGTTAGAAACTAAAAAGTGTTCACAAGACAAAAGTGTTTACCAATGCGATAATTAACATTTTAAATAATAATAAAATAATAATAATAATTATTATTATTATTTTAATTATTTTAATTATTATTATTATTTAATTATTATTATTATTTTAATTATTATAATAATAATTATTATTATTATTATTATTATTTTAATTATGACAGGTATTATTATTATTATTATTATTATAATTATTAGTATTATTGAACTCTGGCAAATCTTTCTATTATAAATATTTGTTATTCGCTAATGTACTTATCTTTGTAATTTATTAGATCGATTCTTATACTTACCCATGGGTTTTTTAAAATTTAAATTTAATTTGATCGAGTCCTATAACAATAAAAAGAAAAATCTGTCAAAATTATAAATTTTACACGAAAAACATTGATACCCACGTGACTTATACAAAAAAAAATAAAATAAATTTTGATTCAGTGGTTAAAAAAACTTTGAATATAATTTTATATTTAGGGTATTTAATTTGTAACTGCTTTATATTATTTTAGGGTATTTTAATTATTTTTATTATTTTAATTATTATTATTATTATCATTTTAAGTATTTAAAATTTATTATTATTAATACAATAATAATTATTACAATTATTATTATTATTATAATTATTATTATTATTACAATTCCTAGTACAGAGGCCAAAAAGTGTATTATCTCATTTTTCACATGCATAGAAACGATGCTAGGTGGTTTAAATATTAGTGTTACATAAATTTTAGCATGATAGGTAGTTGGTTCAGTGGCTTTTGTTGGAATATAAGGTTTCTAGCGTGTAGAGGTCTAGAGTTCAACACTCATGAGCAACATTTTTTTAAAATAATTTTTAAGCATGGCAAGCCCAGCTCCACGTCAGCAAAAATATGCACAGTGACGCATTCCGTCCGTTTTTTCGGACGGAAATTAAAAATAATGACCATTTTATAATTTTTGAGAGTACAATTATTCGATTGTAACAAAAAAAGTTTCGGTAACCACAATGAAAATCGGACCCTAGTACAGTGACCAAAATGTGTATTATCCCAACAACAAATAATGAAGAAACAAATTATGATAGACACTAATTTTTATTTTTATTTTTACAAGTACACTGCCAAAATAATAAGTCATTTCAGACTATTTGCATTTTCTCAACCAAATTTTGTTATGTACTGATTGCGTTTGATTTTTCTTTAATAAATTAGTAACCAATTTAAAGAAAGTTGTTATAATCTTTTGTTTTAATTTTATGGACCGATAAAATGTTATTAATATTTTTTAGTTTTTTTTCGTAAAATTATATTACTAATAACATACTTCATTAAAAATTGTTCAAAAGTTTATATGTTTGTTTGAGTCATAATTGAATTCTACTTGTTTGTTTTATTATTTATTTAAGTATATGCATATGTGTGCTCACTACAAGAAATTGGGGCTCTTGCAAAGGAAATTTTGTGAGTGAATTGTTTCCTTCCCAAATAAGCCTTTTTTGTGAGGGACTAATGAAGAAAATTTTTATTTATGAAATAAATTTTATTCACAATATGTAATTAGTGACAATTATTTTGTTAGAGAAAAATTCTTCATTACTTTGCTTGAAGTAAATCTTAGAGCATCAATGATATATTTTCACAAAAATATTTCTAATTTTAAAGATAGATATTAAATTAATATAAAATAAATTTTAAAATTTTAAGTATATATTCTATTAAAGGTACATGTTAATCATTTTAATTACATTAACTAAAGTTTAAAATTATAAACTATATTTGGTATACATATATACATAAATATTTTTAGAATTATATATATAGAGGTACAAATCATACGTTTACGAATAACTGAATGATATAATTTAAGTATTTGGATAAGTAATATCAATATTATTGATGGAGTTATTGAGCATTTTTTTGTGACAAAGTTATACAAATTAATTATTAACACTAAAAGTAACCGTCTAAAAAGTGGTCGACTTTATAATATAGATATATACATACCTTCTACGAATGATGAATAATAAATAATTTTGACCCTTCACTTTAAATGACTTTATTACATTGATTATCCTTATCTACTTTTGAACAATGATGAAAACTTATTTATATATATATAATTAGAATATATATATATATATATAATTTAATATAATTAATAATAAAATAAAATTTAAATGTTATTAGGATACCGAGAAAAAATGGGTTTGTATGATAAATTATAGGGACAGTTGTTGGTTTTATGTGCAAGGAGATATGACGTGTCCCAACTCTCCATACTCATCTGCCAAACACCAAAAAAACAAAAAAAAAAACAGATATGACCCAAACAAACCCTTCCATCTAGATCTAGATCTGCACCATCTCCACCCAAGTTCTCTACTGTCGCCGCCTCCTTGGCCAGCAACGCCGCCTAAGAGTACCGCCCTGCCGAGTGTGAATGCGCAGGCCTCGACGGCGGAGCCTCCACCTCCCTCTCCATACTCACCCACCGCCGGATTCGCCTACTCTAGATTCATCAGAGCAAGTTTACATCTCTTCTCTCGCCCTACTCAAGATGCTTAAACACGGTAAAGTTTTTTCACATCAACAATTTCTCTCTCTTCAAATTCTAGGGTTTATTTTTACTATATAAATAGTATGTGTATGTATTTTAAAAGCATATTAGGATTTTCGGGTTTATTGATTGTGATGTTGAATTTGGGGATAATGAAGGGATAGCGGGAGTTCCGATGGAAGTGATGGGATTGATGCTTGGTGAATTTGTGGATGAGTATACAGTTCGTGTAGTGGATGTGTTTGCAATGCCACAGAGTGGTACTGGTGTTAGTGTTGAAGCTGTTGATCATGTTTTTCAAACTAATATGCTGGATATGCTGAAGCAAACTGGGAGGTAATCATTCTTTTTGATTTTATCTTGTTTGATTACTATTCACATTGTAGCTTTGAATTTTAGATAAATGTGTGGAAAGATTAGTTTATGAACTGTTGAAAGTGTGGTTTAGCTATTCTTTTGTGGAAGAGCATATCATGTGTAGTAACAAGTTCGATAATGAAAATATAAAGGAGAAGGGAAAGTATGATATGTAGCTTCATGGTTATTTGTGTCACTACTCTGTTTTCAAGTTCCTTTGTTTGGGAGATTAGTGAAAATGAGAGTAAGAGGTTTAAGGTATGGTCTGGCGTTTAGGGATTTAAGATAGCTTAAATGAGCTGATTTAAGGAAGGTCAAACAATTGTAATGGTTTAGATCAGAATATCATGTGCTTAGGCTATGATAACTATCCAGTTTGAAAAATAAAGATTAAGTTGTAGAATCGATGTCTATTTTAACTTTTAACGAGGAAGAATCTCGAACTCTGTGCGATGGAGACAAATGGAAAACAGGTGAACTGGTGAAGTGATAACTCTAAAGGTGTAAGAGAGTTGAAATATTATCTTTGTTCTGTTTTTAAGTTTCTTGTAGAATGTAGACAAATGTAAAAGAGGACAAAATTTAACATTGAAGGTGTATAATAGTTGAAAACTGTTTTAACTGAGTTTAACTTAAAATGTATCAAGATCTTTTTAATCCAGAAAGGCAAAGTTTACATATGTCTGTCCTTCAGGTGGTTGTAGCAAACTTTTTTTTTTGAGTAAGTGATGGTTGTTCAAAACTTGCCAAGAGGCACACTGAGTTTTTTTTGCCTGCATGGAGCCAAAGATGCTTATGATCCCCTTATCCTAATAAACAAAACACAATTAAAAAGTGTTCTAAAGATTGTCCATTATCTCGAGGCTCGTTACATGTTTCTGTAAGGTTTGAAATGTTGTGAGGATCATTGATAAACTTTTGCAAATTGGGATGGTAGGGTGTTGAAAGCTATCACTTGCTTAGTAATTTGAGCCTCCATGTATTAGTTAAAAAAACCCATTTAAAGACATGTGATAATCTATCTTTCAAGCTTCATGTGTGAATTTACAAACATCTTATATCTGTAATATTCTATTAAATTTACTGATTTAAAGCTTTTCATGAAATTTTTTCGTTTGATATTTTCATTTAAATACCCATACTTATGTTGATTGGATCCCGTCTTAGGTTTTTGTAAATTCATAGTCTCTTACTTTCCTTTGTGAGAAGTATACTTTTGTGATTATTGTTAAAGACACTGATGTTGAACATTTCATATGCAACTCATTAAGACATTAAGCCAACCCTAATTTGACTATGAGAACATTTCATTTTTATTATAGTTTAGATATTATCGATCTGCTTAATGGGATAATATATTATTGTGTTTAGCTATGGTTTAAGGTGCAATTTGTTCACTCATTAACAACCGTTGGGTTTGTTTCTTCATTTGACAAATTTTCTTTGTCTGATAGACTGATTATTGCTTATGGTGGTGTAGTTAATATTCATTTTATTTTTATTTATGTTTTTCTTTGGCGGTGTTTCAGACCCGAGATGGTTGTTGGATGGTACCATTCACATCCTGGATTCGGCTGTTGGCTCTCTGGTGTGGACATCAATACTCAGCAGGTTATGACTTAATTTGTTGATGCCGAGTAATCTTCGAATAGATAATTGAAGTTCATACTTCCTACTCAGTTATTTAAAAACAAAGCTGCATCTTAGGATATAAAGGAATATACTTTCTAGAAAATTATTTTATGTCATCTTTCTCATGACAGTTAAAGAAAGTTTTTTATTTTTATTATTACTACTATTATATTGTCTCAAAGAAATCATTATTATATTTATTCTTGTTTTCATCAACAGAAGACTATTTTTATTTTAGTTGTTTTATAAGTTGGCCTTCTTAAATATAGATGCTATTTTATATGTTAGAACTTATAACTGTTTGTGAAACTTATCCTGCCTCGTCAAATCTTTTGTGTATGTTTTTCCTCTTCCTTTTAATTTTTCTATAAATATGATTTTTTTTCCCCTTTGTTGCAACATATAAAACAAAAATTGTTTTGCATCTTTATAGTTTAAATTGGTTTATTTCATTCGATCGTACTTGAGACTTTGAGACTGGTTTGACAGTGAGCTTGTTAAGTAAATATTTATGCACTGATTCGCTCCACAAAAAGGCATATATAATCTTGTTTTGATAGCTTAGCAATTAGCACATATAAAACATTTATTACTATTAAAAGTAAGACTCCTAAGCTAATCAGATTGTTTGAGAGAATACTTTCATCTTTAGATATAGGAAAACTAAATTTCAGACAAATTTTGTTTCACATCCAGTTAAGAATTTGCTTATTTATCTCAAATATTAACAGATTTTCTCTTTCTTTTCACTTGTACTGATGATATCTATATTTCAGCTCCTCTTAAGCTTACTAGTAACTTGTCCTTTAATGAAAAGCTTTTTATAGAGACGCTATACAAGGTCACTTATCTCCCTCCATCGTAGATGTCAGCTTATCATTCCAGTGTACGATTTTGTATAGGCTTTTATGCAGTATAACAACTGTGACCTCTTACAGGTTCTTGTTTCAATATCGAAAACCAGTCCTATTGTGCTTTATCTTAGGGATGCTGAAAAGCTCCTATGTAGATCACAAAGAATATACATCTTGTTCCAGAAAATGTTGAAAAAATTAACTGGACCAGTGCTGATCCTCGGTTCAAAAATTGTGGACCCGGGCGATGACTACAGAGAAGTAGATGAAAGGCTTAATTATGTATTCCTATACAATATTGAAATCAGACCACCTGAGGATGAAACCCATCTTGTCAATTGGAAGGCTCAACTGGAGGGGGATATGAAGATGATCCAGTACTTGCAGCTAATGACCTTGATTGTGATGATCTGGACACAATATGCTCAACAGACATGATGATTCTTAGTAGATATATTGAAGAAATTGTGGTGTCTGCAATCTCCTATCACATGATGAATACAAAGGATCCTGAGTACAGAAATGGAAAACTTGTTATTTCATCTGCAAGGTCAATTCAGTATATTATTTGATGGTTACCTCACCATTTAAAGTTTTCTGACTTCTTGTGTTGAATATGAAACAGTTTATCCCGTGGATTGAGTCTATTCCAGGAAGGTAAACCTGTGAGAAAAGATACCTTAAAACTGGAAGCTCAAACTGAAGTTCCCAAGGTTTGTCTGCCTCTAATTATTCACATTCAATAATCTGAAGTAATTGAATAATCATAGGAGTAGTATTAAGATTGTTGTCCTTTCTATATAGAAATCTAAACATTGTTATTTAAGATTGCGTGATGGTATTTAAGATTGTGTGATGCTTGTGGTTGTTGAATGTGACTGAATTCTGACTTGAGGTCAACATATAATAATAATCTACAAGTCTTGTAACAGAAAATATGTTTACCACTATGCTTACTAAAATTAATTCATGAAATGGCCGATTAAGATTCCAATTTGTTCTTGTAACAAAGCAATCATATAGTCGCACTGAAGGTTCTTTTTCTATTTGGATTTGTAGCAAAAGATATTGTGATTGTCTATTTGTCTTTTTCTTCTTATGAGCAATACGGTGTACATTAGTACCACGTAGCAGCTCTATTGTCTTTGATTTTGGCATTAAGTGCCTCTGGTGACCTATTTGCTTCATTTTCCTGACTTGCTATTATTTTTAAATATGTGCAGGAAGACTGCTTCTACGACCTGCCTTACAATACCGGGTATCAAATTTTCGTGCTACGTTTACGGAAGACAAGGGACGAAATTATGAAGTGTACTATCTCTATATACGTAGATATATACTTTGATTGAAGAACTGTGGTAGCTTTAGATGGATAATTGCAAAGATAATGAATGATTATGTAGTGGATGATTTTATTAAGTTAATAAATATTTTAGTTTTTTGTATTTTTGCCATTATTTGCAATGGAGAAATTTAGCAAGGGAGGTACACAAAAAGAATGTCAAATTTTGATTTGGCAACAATATAATTCGTTACCAAAGCATTGAACAAGTTTTAATATAGCAATAATTTTTTATACATTTAGCAACAAATTTTCGTTGCTAATGGCATTAAAAATATAATATTTGGCAACGAAAAATTAACCTAATAACAACGGAGAAGATATTGTTGCTAATACAAAAATAAAAGGTAACATTTTTTATCGTTGCAAATCATATCAACTTTCGTTGCACATATAAAGAAACGACAACATATAATGTCGTTGCTAATCAACGACTTTCGTTGCTATTGAAAAATAACAAGCAACAAATATTTTCGTTGCTGATTCAGCATAATGTCGTTGCCAAATAGTATAATCAGCAACGAAAATCGTTGCTAAAAAATTTACATTCCGCAACGAAAGCAAGCTTAGGCAACAATTTGCATAATTTACCGCAACAAAAACTATCGTTGCAAAATGGTGTCAAGTGCAACGAAAATGCATGGTCGTTGCAAAAACAAAAAGTTCATTTCGTTGCCAATTAGCAGACTTTTGCAACGAAATGTATTTTTTAACAACGAACATTTAATTATTCGGCAACTATATATTTCGTTGCTAAAGGATCGAGGCCTCTATACAAAAGCCAACTTTCGTTGCAAAATGTATTACTTTTGGCAACGAATAAAATACGTTCGTTGCGTAACAATTAGCAACGCTCATTGCGCAACGACCGACGCAACGACAGTAAAGTCGTTGCCAAAACCCTTTGGCAACGAAATTTTACACCTTTAGCAACGAAAATCGGTTGTTGCTGAAGCCCCATTTTTTTGTAGTGTTAATGCTAAATTACTAAATAGACTATTACAGAATAATATCAATATTGCACACATTAATTAATAACTATATTAATTAATCTATGCAATTAAATTCCTCCACTATATTCAAATAAATTGAATATTTAATTAATAAACAACTTTATCAATTCTTCCGGTATTGATCCTTAGGGCTAGTTCACTAATTTAATTAAACCATTAGTGACTCCCTTAAATAACCTGGGCAACTATGCGAAGTCACATAATCACACAGCCAATTAATCACACAAGATTTAAATAAGCGTACAAACCTAACTCATTAAAAATTAAATTTTATATTTAATTAATAATGGAGTTTAAAATTTCACGGTTATTACAGATTCTTTGTTGACCTTTCACCTATCTCCATGTACAACTTATTATACTTAAGCATATCCTTTGACATACCCTAAGGGTCTTAAGGAACATGTCAAAGTACAACTCATCATACACAAGATACTATGATGATCTCAAGTCCTAGGATCACTTGTACTACTATCACTAGAGGAATTTCTATTGATAGGCAAATAAAACTCCATTAAGTATTCCTTTAGCGAGTCACGTTCAATGAATTTATTCTCCAATAAGCAGCTACATACTTGCTTTAGTGTCTCCACACAAATGATTATGAGATCAATCATCCTCTTCCTAAGAGCAAACAAAGTATGTACCAATCTATTCGGATTCACTAATCACCTTTTTAGTAATCCAATGATTAGAAACGATTTTAGTTTTAAGCTTTCTAAGAATTTAGATCTCATTAGCATGATCATCATTATGATTCTAAAAGCATTGCTCAAAACCGTGGGTTTATCACATATAAAATAACAGCACCATGTAGATAAAGTAAAATGCCTTTAATAAATTAATTATTTTATTAATAAATGAATAAGATTATAAAGTAATTCTACATCATATCAAATATGATTGGCTTGTATGCATACTACTTTCACCTACTTTGATAGTTCCCTTAGGGACCCAAATCTGCCTACCTTTGAGTCAATAATATGCAGAGTGTTAATCATCATAATAACAAAATGCTTCTATATGTCCATACTTATGACAGTTATAACATATAATATGCTGCATGGGTGAGTTTGTGTGTGGATATCTTCTCACTTGGGGCACATGTGGAGGATATGCCTTTCTTCTTGGCTGAACCTCCCTCTGCTTCCACACTGTTCTACAATTTTGAGGTTTCGTAGAGTAGAAGCTAACTCTACGTTTAAAACTTGGCTAGTTCGTAGAGTGAGTCTTACCTGACTCTACGATCCTTTGAGGTACATTTGTAGATTTTGGTTTACTCTTCGACTTTACAAGACCTAAACCAGTATGAGACCTATTGTTCTTTCGAACAAAAATTTGATCCGCAGAGATTGGACTGCTTGGAATAATAGGCTCAGTAACCTCTTTGAATTTCACAAATACAGTACCTCTACGAGAAGAAGAGGCATCATTATTGTTAGTCTCTATTGGATTTTCGACACTTGGAAGTGAAGATAAATCTCCAAACCCTAATCTTGATCTATCAGAGATAGTTCTCTGACTGGTGATTAGGGAGTCCATTGATGAGGTAGACTTATTCCACATTGAGATCGTCTTTTCTAACTTCTCTATCTTAGAGGTTAGAGCAGACTCTCTCTGTGATTGGGCTCCAGTTACCTGCTTTAACTAAACATTCTCAGCCTCAAGCTTGGACATAGAGGCAGTGCTTCGTAGAGCTGCTTCCAACTCTACTTGCACTTTCTCTTTCTCCTCTTGAAGAAGAGAATGGTCCTTTGATAGAACCCTGAACCGCCTCATATACTGATGCAAATCTAATGTTATATTATACAAAGCTATTCTAAGATCATCAATATTAACATCAAGGGAATTAAAGTCAAATACCTCACAGATGTCAATCTCTCGACGATCAGCTAGTGGCTCTACTGGAGTCTTCTTCTATGGCCATCAAACAAAGATTGGCCACTTGAGGTCCCTCATCATTGCTGGACTCTATGCAGGTATCATTCTCAGAGTTGCTCCACGACCTTTCTGCTATGAACCCTTTATCCTTCTTGTATTGCTTCTAGCCCTTGTATACTCTTTCTTTGAATAGGGCTTCTTGTCTCTCTTCAACTCTTCTCGCAGAGGTTTGGTGCACTCTACGATATAATGATCCGACTTTTTACAGTTGTAGCACAAGTCTTTCTCTTGATCTCTGCTACTACTGCCTTTGTTGTTGAAGTTCTTCTTAGGTCTTCTGTTGTAACTTTTCCTCATGAACTTCCTCAGCCTTCGAGCAAGCAAGCGATATCTTTATCATTATCTTCTTCATCATCGTCATCATCTGAAATAGCTTCAGCTGAGGCTTTCGATGTAGCCTCAGTTGCCTTAAGAGCAGCTCATTTCTCTTTCTTTTCCCCTTCAAATATTGTCTCAGCCCTTTGATTGAGTTCAAGTTCATAGGTAAGTAGATTTCCATAGAGCTTTTGTACAGTCATCTCATGCAAGTTATTTGACTCGAGGATGGCAGTGGTCTTGGCATCCCACTTGCTTAGTAGAGCCCTTAAGAACTTAATATTGAGGTCTTTGTTAGGATAGACCTTCTCACAGGATCTTAGAGAGTTAAGGAGCACATTGAATCTCACATAAGTTGTTGTGATATTCTCTCCAGGTACATGAGAGAATATTTCATACTGCTGTGTTGATGAGTAGGTTTTATACCTTTTGGGTACTTTTAGGCTTAACAATTTGTGTGTTTTTAAGTATTTTATATTATTTTATAGAGTTTTTATTTATTTTGTAGGAATAAAGGAGTTAAGTGGCAAAATCGTAAATATTTGAAACAATTGGGCGAGCAAGGAAGCAAGAAGAGAAAACGAACAGAAAGCCTTGGGTCGCGGCGCTCGATAAGGCGAGCCACGGCATAGCAAGTGAGCCACAGCATTCAATAAGGTGAGCCGCGGCGCTAGGTCATTGTTCCAGCCGCATGAGGCGCATGGTGCGGCTGAGCTGAAGGGTTTAATTATTGTTTGTTTTCCAATTAAAATAAGACACTTGTCAATTGAAGCCTAAATAGTTACAAAGACTACAAGGCTGACTCAATACAAATGTTTCCACCTAGGGTTATAAATGTAATTGAAATTCTATTAGGATTAGGTAGAATAACTCCTATAAATAGTCTTATTTAGGGATTGTAAAGGTGTCGGGAAAAAAGCCAAGGAACACCATGTGAGGTTAACTCTCTTCCTAGTTCAAGAGCAAGCAAAATATCATTAAAGATGGAGGCCATGGATTGATGAAGCTTGGAGTTAGAAGAATGGCGGGAGACAGTTTTTCTTCTCTAAACTCTTATTTATCTTTGTCTTTTATTGATGATGAATATTTTGTTGAATATAATTTTATATGCTATGAACATGTTGTTAATTTAAGTATTTAATGGAATCTTATGTGTAGTTTATATTGAATTTCTTTCTAGTTGATTGGCACCATATGAATTAGTTCATTATATTTCGTGCGTTCATGTGTAATTACCGGATCCATAATTACGTGGGATAATCTATATGAAATTGAACGATGGATTATAGATTTAGATCTGAATATAATGACATGTGATTAGTTATTCTTCTTCGAATTGAATGTTAATTTGCGTATAGGATATGAATATACCTATAAGCCATGTGTAACCAATTTGGGAATTTGATCTTTATGAATCTATTCTAATTTAATTTACATAGGAATATAACAAGTTATTAGAATGGGTATTTTTATTTGCTATCAAAAGAGGCTTATAAATGAAATTACGAATTCCTGGTTAATAATTCATCGTGACCATATAATCAAATGGAAAGTTATGAGACTTAAATGAAGCATTGGGTGAAATTAAATTCTTAGATTTATTTATGTATATAATTATATTTTATTATTTAGTTATTTATTTTTAGTATTTAGTTTGATTATTCATTTTAATTAATTCATACGTTTAAATAAGATTGACTTGATATAAAATTGGTACTTGGAAAAATGTTAGAATTAATTCCTCGTGGGAACGATACTCTTCTTGCCGCTATATTATTAAGTCGATCACGTATACTTGCGTGTATATTAAATTAGGCAAACATGTGTCAAGAGAGATTGCTTGTTCTCCCTAACTTATTTAGTGCCCTCATGCATCACCAATAGGGCCTCCCATACTTCTTTTGTTGTAGTGCAATTGACAACGTTCTCAAAAAGTTCATCCTTTAGAGCCATGAACAGGATATTCTTGGCCCTCTTGTCTAACTGGACCAGCTTCTTTTCATTCTCAGTCCACTCAGCTCACTGCTTGACCGCTACTTTGTTGGGATCATCTGTAGTTGGAGCTAGTTTGGTTAGAATGTATGGACCATTTAAGATAACATCAAATAACTCGTCGTCTATTGTGTCCATATAAGTCTGCATATATACTTTCCAGTTAGCAAACTTTTCTCTATTTAGAAAAGGTGGCTTATTTCCACCACCAAGCTTAGAACTGGTTTTGTTTAGTGTCATAGATCAACTCAAAGTGTAAGCTTTATATTCGTGAGAACCTGCTCTGATACCACTTATTGTTTCCCAGAGGCACAAACGAGACCTAGAAGGGGGGTTGAATAGATCCTTTAAAACTTTTTGATTGATTAAGGGATGTATTACCACATAGATTATTAATCAACGTTAGTTAAGCACAGGAGAATATTAGTTTGGAAAACCCCTTAAAGATTTAATGAAATCACAGTTATAAATTTAGTTTATGTGGATTTAAGTCACAAGCAGATATAGCAATTTGAGAATAGAAAGTAAATACAAAAGATAAAGCACACATAAAACTTTAAGTGGTTCGGAGACTGAATAATTCTTAGTCCACTCTTCTACTCTACGATTAGGAAATTCACTAAAGATATAGATCATTTAGATCTTTTACAACTAAAGTAATTAGGTTTCTTCGAGTCACTAAGTCTCGGTATAGAGACACTTGTCCAGATCACTTAGATCTCTTCAAGTCACTTAGACTTGAAATATTGTCACAAAGACAATAAGTAACAAATAAATAAAGGTTGTTGTGAGGTGCTGCTAAGATTTGTAGTAAACTTGACTTCTTTGGTACTTAGCAGCTTGAACAAGTAGTTCACTTTTGTAAAATAGACCTCTTTTTGCTTTGACAGAATTTCAACTTGATAGATCATTATTCATAATGTTGATCTGAAATTCATTGCCTTTTACAGACTTCGTTGAGTTCTTCCCGTTGCAAAGTTCTCGTTGAGCATTTAATGCTCTGATGTTGACTTTTAGGTTGGTTGTGTCAGCTTGCTTCCTTTGACCTGTCACATCATTTTACAGTTTGTCATTTCACCAAGCTAGCTGTTTAGATACAAACATGCTCTGATCTTAGATTTCAACAAAGGATGTTTGATGATCTATCTTGGGATCAGTTATTTGCAACGCTCCTCATTGTCAGTCTTCTAACAGTTCTGCCTTGCTCTACGAAATTGATCATTCGTAGAGTTTGATGAGGAACGTAGATCTTCTGCTTATTCTACGAGTAGAGAGTCACTCTACGATTGAGCTTTCTTCGACCTGTCTTCACTGAACGATCTTTGAGTCACTCTACGATTCATACTTCACTTTACGACTTTTGAGTAGGCTCTTCGTTCTATCTTCGCTATACTATCTTGACCTAGCTCTGCGATCTGATCTTCACTCTGCGATTCAATTCTTCATTATACAATCTGGAGTGAACTCTACGATGATAATGCAGACTCTGTGATCGAACACTTGATGTTCTACGAAGATATAGTTTACTCTACGATCCATGCTGACACTATGAACTAACAGAGTAACTATACGATCGTTCAACTTGATTTTACGATTAATCGAGCCTATCATCTATACATCAATTCACTTCATAAGATCATCTTAACAATTATGATCTTTTCTACTCTAAGCCCTTGTACATCACAGTTTCATTAAGGACTTTACCAAAGTTACTGGTACAAATATACATTAATTATATCCTCATATCATCATCAAATTTATCATGCGGACTCTAACATATTGTTTACACTTTTTTATATTTTACTAGACTGATATATTAATTCTACTAATAATAAATTAATATTGTGTACAATATTGATTTTTATATAAAGAAAATATTTTCTTCTGAAATATCCCATTAAACTAATAATGTGTAACTAATTATTGATAAAAAAAATTAAATAAATTTAAAAATCGACAATAATAATTTTTCTACTTATATAATATAAATGATAATAATCCTCTTTAAAATGATTTATTTATTTATAGTTTGGACTTATTGCTAAATTTTAGTGTTACAGGGTCACTTCTAAAATTTAGGGTTAAACGATGATTTTGTCTTCTTTATTTTATAAATATATATATATATATATAATATATATATATATATATATATATATATATATATATATATAGCCTCAATATATTGAAAGATCGACTATGGTAAAATTGGTGAAATGAAATTTTTTGTTATGGCTAAATAGAATTTTATTTTTAGCTAGGATTTATTATTATAAATTTTAGGAGGCCACTCCTAAAAAGTATGGTTGAACGTTGATTTTATCTTATTTATTATATACTAACTCATGATTCCGTGCAAAGCACGGGCTTTATTTTGTTATAAAATAATTGTATTATTTTTTTATATTATACTATACTAATATATTAGTTCTACTAATAATAGATTAATATTGTGTACATTGATTTTTCTATAAAGAAAATATTTTGTTCAGAAATATCCTATTTAACTAATAATGTATAACTAATTATTGATGAAAAATTAAATAAATTTTAAAATCTACAATAATAATTCTTCTACTTATATAATATAAATGATAGTATTCCTCTTTAAAATGATTTATTTGTTTCTCTATTCCTATATTCATCTATTTAGGTAATAATAAAATCTTAATTAAACTCAAATAGTTATACTGATGTATTTAATAATAATAAATTATTATACAACAAAATATTATTGTTATCAATAATATGAATTTTAAAGAATACTAACTAAATTAGAATATGTATAAGAATAAGAGATAGTTGTAAGTAGATAATTATGATAGTAAGAATGTAGATGAAAAGATTTTGAAATTAAATAACATATGAAAAAAATAGTTTCTTTTACTAAATTTTAGATTTATATTCCAACATTTTAGAATTGTAGGACAATTCCTAAATTTTAGGGTTGAGAGACTATTTTGTGCTATTTATTATATATATAAATATATAGATTTTTAGAATTTCAAAGTTTCCATAGATGGTTTGTTTTTTGTGTTGGGCTTACTGAAAATACCCTCTAGAGTATATTGTAGGAAACGATATCCAAATGAATTAATAATTTTTACTTTTAAAAATTATTATCCCAAGATTTTTCTCATAATTTAGCATAATCAAAAATTTATATTACATACCTTGTGCTCGGTTGTAGCACAATGGAGAATTTTTGCTTATTTTGATGATGGATTTTTCTCCCTCCTGATCTTCCTCCCTATGACCCTTATTTTGATATCACGTACTTTTCTGAGAGTAGGCTCAAAATACTGCAAAGTGATAGAATATATAGAGTCCTCAACTCCCTGATATTTATCAGGATAATTAAAAACTTTTCTGATATATTTTATCCTACTATTTTGTTATATCTTAATAAGGGCTAGAGTGGGGATCATGTAAGATTCTATAATTCTAGCTCCAATATAATACTAATTTCTGATTAACTCTTTAATCAATTAGAATTATATTAATTATAACTAATTCCACTAAATAGTTATAATTGCACTTCAGAATTAATAGAATTAAAATTAATTAATTAAATCCTTCCACTATTAGTATCTTGCAAAAAATACTCCTCTACATTAGTATCCATAAACGCGTGTAGGAATAAAATTGTTAACCCATTACGGTTACTGCTTATATCCTTCAGTACATATATAATTTATAAACTTTTGATCACACATTAATTTAATAAATTAAATTAATACTTTAGTAATTTGAATTACTAAAATACTTGGCCAAGATTCTGGTGATCAACCAATAAATTATATCGAGGGGATATTATAATTTAATTGTAGAATTTCATCTTGAAAAATACATGTTCCTAATTTCATAACATATATCACCCAACATATTGAGGTATTGATTGTATTAAAAATCTCACTCTTTAATATATTAAAGTGACATACACTATAAAATCAAGTTCATTATTCTCTCAGGATTAAGAGTAATTGCACATTAATAGTAATTGAAAATTTATTTATAATAACAGTATTTAACAAATAATTTTTCGTAACGAACCAATTCTATGTATTTCCAAAATACACCAATACACTAGATTAAAGTCTTTACTTTACATGACTAAAACAAATCATCCAATCTAGTGTATTTCAATCTACTAGAATGGTATGTCAATTTTCATCTAAGATTGAGAACAATATATATTTCTTTAATTATACATAACATATAATTTATGTCTTCTGTATATGACACTCCTTCATATATATAAATTATAAAATGTATAATTATGAACAAAATTTATGACACATTTAATTATGCAAAATGAAATTAAATTTTATTATTAAAATAATAAAATAAATATCAACATTGGGTTTTTCTGGGATTAAAACCTTACAATCTCCCACTAGCCCTAAACCCAATCTACCATATGTCTAATACCCATCCCCTCAAGATGAAAATCAAAAACTTTAGAAGACAAGGTCTTCGTAAAAGGATCAGCCAAATTTTGCGCAGAAGCTATATATCTTTGAAACTATCACATCTCCTCGTTGAACTATATCTCGGATGATGTGATATTTTCTTTCAATGTGTGTGCCTTTCTTGTGGTTCCTCGGCTCCTTTGATTGTCCAATCACCCCATTATTATCACAAAACAGGACAATAGGAGATGATACTGAAGGTACCATTCCTATTTCTAACAAGAACTTCTTGAGCCATACAGCCTCTTTTGTAGCTTCAGAAGTAGCAACGTATTCAGCTTCCATGGTGGAGTCAGGTATGCAATACTGTTTAACACTCCTCCAACTGACAACTCCACCTCCAAGAGTAAACACATAACCAGATGTTGACTTTCTAAAGTCTTTATCTGACTGAAAATTCGAATCTGTATATCCTTTCGGGATAAGATCATCACTAGAATACAGAAGCATATAATCTTTTGTTCTCCGTAGATACTTAAGTATATGTTTTACTGCTATCCAATGTTCGAGTCCAGGGTTAAACTAATATCTGTTGACCAGACCTACTGTAAAACAAATATCTAGTCTAATGCACAACATTGCATATATAAGACTTCCCACCGCCAAAGCATAAGGGATTGTCTTCATGCATTCTTACTCTTATGGTGTCTTAGGACATTACTCCTTAGTAAGAGAAATTCCATGTTTAATAGAAAGTAGTCCTTTCTTGAAATTCTGCATGTTGAACCTAGCCAAAATTATATCTATGTATGTAACTTGGGATAGGCCCAACATTCTATTCTTGCGATCACACCAAAGCTTGATCCCTAGAATGTAATTAGCCTCTCCTAGGTCCTTCATCTCAAAATTACTAGACAACCAAATTTTGACGCTAGATAATATTCTCACATCAGTACCCATAAGCAATATATCATCTACATAAAGAACTAAGAATACCACCACTCCATCTTTATTCTTCTTGTACACACAAGATTCTTCTAGATTCTGTTCAAAACCATAAGATTTGATTGCTTGATCAAACATTATATTCCAAGACCTCGATGCTTGTTTAAGTCCATAAATGGACTTTTTCAACTTGCATACCATATTTTCTTGGCCTTTAACTATATATGAAACTATCAGGCTGCTTCATATAGATTTTTTCATCAGGATATCCATTAAGAAAAGCAGTCTTGACATCCATTTGCCATATCTCGTAATCGAGATGAGCTGCAATGGATAAGAGTATTCTGATAGATTTAAGCATAGCTACTAGTGAAAATGTTTCCTCATAATCGATACCTTTTTTTTGAGTAAAACCTTTTGCTACCAACCGCGCTTTAAAGGTTTCCACCTTTCTATCTACCCCTCTTTTTCTTTTGTAGACCCACTTGCACCCTATAGGTTTGACCCCATTAGGTGCTTCTATAAGTTCTCATACTTTATTTGAGTACATAGAATCCATTTCTTGTTTTATAGCCATGTGCCAGTTGGATGCATCTACATCAGTAATCGCTTCATAGTAGTTAGAGGGATCAAACTCTACTTTTTCTAGAATAATATCGTAAGTTTCTCCAAGAAGTGAAAGTCTCTCAGGAGGCATGATACTCCTCCCACTACGACGAAGCTCCGTTGTATTAGAAGAATCAGGTTGGTTAGTTTGTGGCAATTCATCCAAGTCTTATGGTGGATTAATTGATTGAGTAATTGATGTACTTGACATTTCTTCTAAGATAATTTTACTACTCGACTTGTGATCCATTATGTAGTCATTTTTCAGAAAAACTGCATTTGCCCTAACAAATACTTTCTGGTCTAAAGGACTATAAAATAGACCACCTCTAGTTCCTTTTGGATATCCTATAAACAAACATACTTCTATTCTTGAACCTAATTTATCTAAGTCTGTCTTTCCATTTCGTACATATGCAGGTGTGCCCCATATATGAATATGGTGCAATACTGGCTTTCGCCCACTCCACAATTCTCTAGTTGTTAACGGAACATACTTTGATGGTACAAGATTTAATAAGTACATTGTTGTTTCTAGTGCATAACCCCAAAAGGAAATAGGAAGAGTAGAAAAACTCATCATAGACCTTACCATATCCAAAAGAGTCATGTTTCTTCTTTCTGCCACACCATTTTGCTGGGGTGTACCCAGTGCAGTCAATTCAGATATAATTCCTTTATCAGATAAGTAATCTTTGAATTCCCCAAGGAGGTATTCACCTTCTCGATCCGATTGAAGGGCCTTTATGTGTTTACCAGATTGCCTTTCTTCTTTTGCCTAAAATTCTTTGAATTTTTCAAATGCTTCAGACTTTCGATGCATAAGGTACACATAACCAATTCTTGAATAATCATCAGTAAAAGTGATGAAATACTCAAACCCTCCTCGTGCTCGGGTATTCATAGGACCGCATACATCTGTATGAATTAATTCTAACTTATCATTGGCTCTATGTTTCTTTGCCTTGAAAGGCCCTTTGGTCATTTTTCCTTCTATACAGGATTCGCAAACTGAAAGATTTTTAACTTTTAAGGAGCTTAGAGGACCATCTTTAACCAGTCTTTAGATCTTATTTAGATTAATATGACCTAATCGTAGATATATGCCAAAGATAAGTTTTATTAACTGAAGAAACTTTTCTTTTTAATGGTATATGTTGACTACATTCAATTTGCATTAATGAATAATAATTAGGAGTAAGAATATATAAATTATCTACCAAAGAACCAGAACAAATGAAATTTTTATTCTTGCGAATAACAACCTTGGAATCAAAATTAACTGAATATCCATGTTTAAACAAGCAAGAAACTGAAATTAAATTTCTACGAATGTCTGGAACATAAACACAATCTACTAATTCTAAAGTCCTATCATTATTAAAATTGAGATGCACAACTTCCACTGTAATAGCTGTTACTTTTGCACTAGAACCAAGGTGTAGATAAATCTCGCCTTCATTCAATTTTTTGGTTTCCTGAAACCCATGCAAAGAATTGTAGACATGATTAGTGGTTCCCGAATCTACACACTAGGATTCAGTAGAACAGCCCACAAAACATGTTTCATGAACGAAAGATTGATATTTACTTATCTTGCCAAACTGATTAATTAGACAATCAATCATACCTTGATTTTTGATCTTGGCTAGGTAAGTAGAACAATTCCTTTTCCAGTTATCTTTCTCCCCACAGTGGAAACATTTCCCTTGAGGTTTTGCTTTTGCCCCTTTCTTCCCAACCCCCCCCCCAGATGGAGGTAGGTTTCCATTTGCAGCTTTCTTACCATTATTCTTTTTTCGGTTCTTGCCCTTAGGTTTTCCCCTAGAAGTACCAGTTTCTACAATATGAATGCTTCCTTTTGCACGAAGAATACCCTCTGCTGCTTGGAGTTCCTTCATTAGTTCAGGTAAAGATAAAGACATTTTGTTCATACTGTAATTAAGTTTGAACTGATTAAAGGAATCAGGCAAGGTCTCTAGCAACATGTCAACTTGGGTTTCCCCATCAATTGTTGCTCCCAGGATTTCCAGTTCGTTTAAGTAAAAAATAATTTTTAAACAATGATCTCGAACTGAAGATCCCTCGGACATCTTGGAATTCATGAGTGTTTTCATCACAGTCTGTCATGCAGCACAACTCTGGTCAGCAACATTTCATGAAGGCTATCCAAGATCTCTTTAGCAGTGGTAGTAGACTGATATTGGTGTTGCAATATATTTGACAAAGATGCCAATATATAGCAACGAGTCATGTCATCTACCTTTTTGCCACTTCTTATGGTTATTCTTTTGTGCAACAGTAGCATTTTCTAGAAGAACTGGGCAAGGTTCAGTCAGCACAAACTTGTAGTCCTCAACAGTCAACATAATGTCAAGATTTCTTTTCCAATCCACATAATTTGGTCCAGTTAACTTATTTTCTTTAAGGATAACAACAAGAGGATTAAAAGACGACATGGTAATCTGTACAATTATACAATATGCATAAATTAAATGGTCATACAATAAAATTAAACTTTTGCATATAATATGAAAGTGTAATCCTCAAACACAAACATAAAATAAACATGGCAATTTAATTTCAAATAATTCTCTTTTTGAAGGGAAAAACAAGAATAATTTGAAATTACTATTATTTTCATATCTTGACATCTCATGAAATAAAAATAATTCACCATTTAATTAGGCCCAAAACAATAATAATAAGTATCATTCCGATGGGTAGAATTATTATTTATGTTTTGTCAAGTGTATACCATCCATTTAAATTTTATTTAAAAATTTTAATACAAATATTTTGATGAGAAATAATTCATAATAAAATTTTAAAGAAATTTATCACAAGGAAATCCATATCTAATATAACTAGATTCATGTATCTTCCGAAGGGAACTCACAAAATTTGAGATTAGATACATGTATCAATATAATGGACCAATGATGGAGGTCGTAAGACATACAATTCTTTCTTCCCCTTGAATTTTTATTTATAAAAAAATTGAGGATTTTTATTTGTTTAAAAATATATAATTATATTAATATCCCATATTAATATATATATATATATATATATATATATATATATATAAACATGTAAACTAAGATACATGCATATTCACACTTAACAATTACAATATTGTGAAAAATCAGCAATTAAACATTATAATTGTTATCTACCAATTCACATTAATATAAATGAAAATAGGCCCATAATTTAAAACATGTGAATATGATAACTAATGATACCAACTTTGTTCTAACAAGTATTAACATAAAGCTTGTATCCTGGAGCCCCATATAATTACAAAAACAATTATAAAGTTACTTGCACTCTGACCCATTCCAAAGAAATCATATACATTCTGACGTGTGTGTGTGTGTATATATATATATATATATATATATATATATTTGTGTGTGTGTGCGCGCGCGTGTGTTCTAATGGATTTCTTTTTCAGAACATCAGTACATACTATTAATAAACTAATGAATAAGTTACATAATCTATCCGCATGATCTTCTAATCTGATGTGCACAGGACCGGGCAATGCTTTGGTTCGTCACCATAGGTCCGGTCCGTCGCTATAGCTTTAACTGACGGACAACATATAGCGACGGACAAACATATAGCAACAGACCGAAGCTATAGCGACGGACCGAACCTATGGCGACGGACCAAAGCGTCGCCCGGTCTGTCGCTAAAGGGGGTATGCTTGGTATGTCAGAGAAGGGGGTATGCTCTTGATCCGTTCTGTATATATATATATAAAATATTCATTGTTAAAAGAACAATTAATAGAATTATAAATGATTCAGTACATATATCTGTAAGCACTAAATAATTATATCCGTAGATATCAATTAATTGAATTATAAAACAAATCTGAATCATGAAATCCGAAGAGCAGTACAGGAAAAAAAATATCCAAACATTTGTTCAAACTAAATAATATAATCATGATTTATGAAAATTATGAGTTTGCTCTAATGCCAATTGTAGGAAACGATTTCCAAATGAATTAATAATTTTTACTTTTAAAAATTATCATCCCAAGATTTTTCTCATAATTTAGCATAATCAAAAATTTATATTACATACCCCGTGCTCGATTGTAGCACAATGGAGAATTTTTGCTTATTTTAATGATAGATTTTTCTCCCTCCTGATTTTCCTCCCTATGATCGTTATTTTGATATCATGTACTTTTCTGAGAGTAGGCTCAAAATACTGCAAAGTGATAGAATATATAGAGTCCTCAACTCCCTGATATTTATCAGGATAATTGAAACATTTTCTGATATATTTTATCCTACTATTTTGTTATATCTTAATAAGGGCTAGAGTGGGATCATGTAGGATGCTATAATTCTAGCTTCAATATAATACTAATTTCTGATTAACTCTTTAATTAATTAGAATTATATTAATTATAACTAATTCCACTAAATAGTTATAATTGCACTCTAGAATTAAAATTAATTAATTAAATCCTTCCACTATTAGTATCTTGCAAAAAATACTCATCTACATTAATATCCATAAACGCGTGTAGGAATAAAACTGTTAACCCATTACGTTTACTGCTTATATCCTTGAGTACATATATAATTTATAACTTTTGATCACACATTAATTTAATAAATTAAATTAATACTTTAGTAATTTGAATTACTAAAATACTTGGCCAAGATTCTGGTGATCAACCAATAAATTCTATCAAGGGGATATTATAATTCAATTGTAGAATTCCATCTTGAAAAATACATGTTCCTAATTTCATAGCATATATCACCCAACATATTGAGGTATTGATTGTATTAAAAATCTCACTCTTTAATATATTAAAGTGACATACACTATAAAATCAAGTTCATTATTATCTCAGGATTAAGAGTAATTGCACATTAATAGTAATTGAAAAATTATTTATAATAACAGTATTTAACAAATAATTTTTCGTAACGATCCAATTCTATGTATTTCTAAAATACACCAATACACTAGATTAAAGTCTTTACTTTACATGACTAAGACATCCAATCTAGTGTATTACAATCTACTAGATTGGTATGTCCATTTCCATCTAAAATTGAGAACAATATATATTTCTTTAATTATACATAACATATAATTTATGTCTTCTGTATATGACACTACTTCATATACATAAATTATAAAATGTATAATTATGGACAAAATTTATGACACATTTAATTATAAAAATTAAATTAAATTTTATTATTAAAATAATAAAATAAATATCAACATTGGGTTTTTCTGGGCTTAAAACGTTACATATATAAGTTATATACCTTAGTTTTATAAAATGATTTTATTTCAAGTTTTTTAGTAAAATTTAACTTTACGGATGAAAAGATCATACAAAAATATGAATATACGTTAATTTTTATAAATGAGATTCTTTTTATGAAACAACGAGGATAATTTTTAATAAGTGACAAAGAGGGTAATTATACTTTCATTTTAAGTTTTAAGTATCATTTAAATAGTTAAATTAATTACTCCCTTCGTCCCAGGATAAAAGTCTTTTATTGACTTTTATGGTCAAATTGATCAGTTTTCAAATCAATATATCTTATTATTCTTTTATATATATGTAAAAAGCCTATAAACATTATAAACTACATACAATTTAGTATTAATCTCAATGTTTGCTTTTTTAAAAATCTAAATATATATGTTTAATAGTTAATTTTAAAAATGGTCAATTTGACCACAAAAATCAATGAAGAACTTTTATCTTGGGACGGAGGGAGTATAACTTTTTCTCAGGCCCGTCCACATTAGAGGCTTCAATTATAAAGTGGTAAACATGTCTTTTCATACAAATTAAAACCATTATATATATATAGACATTAATATCTCAGGAAAACCTAACTCAATAATATATAAAGAATTGTAACTTGCCCCGTAGTTTATTTCTCGACCACATTAATATAAAGTCTCTCAATCATACACACAGAGAGTAGAGCGAGCGAGCGAGCGAGCGAGCTAGCTAGCAGTGGGCAAATGAAGAAAGATAAGAGAAGCTTTTGCGAGAGGCACGTGAGAAGCCCGTGCAGATCGTTTGGCCGGAGATGCAGTTTGCTAGTGAAGGAGCAAAGAGCGAAGTTCTACATTCTCCGGCGATGCATCACCATGTTGCTCTGCTGGCAAGATTAACAAATATTTGTTATGGATCACTCACACATACGCGCGCGCGCGCGCGCACACACACACACATATATATATATATATATATATGTATTTGTGTGTATGAGCGAGCGAATATGGATCACTCACACACACACACACATATATATATATATATATATATGTATTTGTGTGTATGAGCGAGGGAATTTGGGTTGATGAAATTTAATTTCTTTCATATGTTGGATGTAAATTTTGTTTGAATATTAATTCTAAGCCTATGAAAGTTTCATTGTTTTTGCTATAATATTGTTCATTTATAATTTCATGAAGTGGGTTTTTTTTTTTGTTGACTTCTTTATTTGTATAATAATTTTAGTGATTTCCTAGTTTTTTGGTGTTGAGTTTGATCCTATGCTGAAGTTCAGGAAAATGGGGTTTGATTAGTTGTTATGAATTTATTGTTCAATGTTTGGTGGTTTATGAATTATGGTAATCAGGTTCTGAAATTAAGTTATTAATTTTTTGAAACATTCTATAATAGATATTTTTGTTTATATATAGCTAGGGAAGTTATACTCCTTTCGTTCCCAAAAACAGAAGTTTATATTTACAAAATTTATAAATATTAAATCTATATTTTTATTTTACATTTACCTTTAAAAAAATAAAAGATGATTGATAATGTTAGAAGAAATTTTGTTTTGTTAGAACAAATATATAGGTATTTAGCGAAGATATTTATGCACTTATATTTCAACGACACTTTAAACTTTCAGCGACACTTATTATTTTGACAATATAATTATTGATCTATCAATTACCAAAAGTCAAAATAAACTTGTAATTTAATAGCGATGACATGATTAAAAGTAAGCCTTAGTCAGTCTCACCCTCAGATTGTCATGAGTTCAAGCTCACACATAGTTATGGAGTTAGATATTTTAAAGTTAGAACCTCTAATAATATTTGACAATGACCTTAGTCATGTCAATTTTCATTTCAAAAATTTGGTGTGGAAGAAATTTTTGTGAGTTTTATGATTAATTTTTAGAATTTCAAAGTTTCCATAGATTGTTTACTTTTTCTATTTGTTGTATGCTTTCAAATTTCAGTGTTTGCTATGTGTTAGTTAAAATGTTGGATTCTTGACTTGTAATTTCAATTAAGAATCTTGTAAATTTCTTTCTTTTCTTAATTTTTTATATTGGTGGATGGTAAGGAAGAAGGAGGAAGAAAGAAAAAGAAGGGCATAAAAGTCCTTGTTCATAAATTTTAACAGAGTTAAGACGGAAAGTTGTTATTCATTAACCTCAGGACTTTATATATTTATGTATTCACTTTTAAAACTAAGATGATAATATGCAAAGAGTCATGTTATATATTGCGAAAGATTTTTGTTGAATTACGATTGCGACGTATATCAATATATGGGATTGAGTAGGATTATAAAATTGACGCACTATATTAAATACATTATAAAAATATTACTCCCTCCGTCCCAAATTAATTGCTTTTCTATGACTTTTTTAAGTCAAATTGACTATTTTTAAAATTAATAATTAAGCATATATAAATATATTTCTAAAATTATAAAAATTGAAATTAGTAATAAATTGTATATACTTTCTTTTGCTTATAATATCTTCACCTATATGTTGGCAAAAATAGTAAACAGATTAGTTTTAAAAATAGTCAATTTGACTTTAAAAAGTCCCAGAAATGCAATTAATTTGGGACGGAGGGAATACCAACTATAGTTATTCATGTATCTCGCAATAAAAAAGTCAACATGTAAAGTCGTAATATATATCATTTTCTATATGCAAAAAAAATTTAAATTTCAAGTGGTTATATCTGAATTTTACCCTAGTTATTTTGAGCGCATTACAAATTGGGGATACCATATTCCTTGAATTTGGACGTAGGATATTAATCGGAGTCCAATTTCGGTTTTAAAAGCCAATTTTTAGTAGTAAAAATAATAAGGCAATGTGTTTGGACTTTGGACAAAAAAATTAATGAAAGGCCAACCAATTATGTATTTAATTTTATATTTATAATATAAAATATCTTTTGACTTTATATATTGATTTTATTTATTTATTAAAATAAATATAAACAATAAATTTTTAAAAAACATATGTAATATTATAAATTTTATCTAATTTTATATATTAACGACTTTTAGAATTGTGCTAAGGCGAGAGTAAGTTTTGTATCCAATATAACCTAATAAAGATTCCAAATGTTCCCACAAGGAGAATCCTTGGAAAACATGACAAACGTGTACCCGCACACTGTTGACTGTTCAGGAGCGCTCTCTCTCTCTCACTTTTGAGTTCTCAATTTTAACTTTTCTTTCTTTTTCACCCTTTGATTTGATTGCCCCCTCGTGCGGGCCTTTATTCACATCTTTTCCCAACCCCACATTAGTAGGACCCGCCCGCAATAATTTACTTAAACTGGAACTTCCAAATTAGCCTACTCCTACCCACCAATTTTTTATACCATCTGTTTTTTTTAATTGACATTTTAAAAATAAATATTATAAGATCGGAAAATATATAGCATAATGGGATGCTTTATTGTCTAGTTTTGCTTCCTTAATTGTATGACTTCATGCTTTGCTTGATTGACAGTTAACGTCAAGATTCGTTCACCAAACTGCGCATTTAATATTGTACAGAAACGAAATCACACTCAGAGAGATGACGGTCAGGGTCACCGGGAAATAGCTCCGGTGTGAGAATAAGTACAGGCTGAAATCAAGATTAACCGTGAAGGCTTAATACTTTAGTGTTCAAAGTCGCATTACTTGTGAATTAGGATATAACCTTGTATTTATAATGATCACACATCCTTTGTCACCTTGTCCTCGAATTATAGTAAGACTCCTTATCATGGTAGCTACCATAATAAGATGAAAGTCAATCTCCTTAAAAAAAGAAAATCGGATATAATTATAATTCTTTTCTTAGGAATTAGAATTTAATTACAGTTAGAAATCTCAGATTCTTTAAAATTCTCCCACCGTCCCAAAATAGACTCCTACCTGGGGACACTTCATCCACGTGGACTATAGTCCTCCAAATCCAACTGGACCCAATTATTCATGACTTCATGCTTTGCTTGATTGACTTTTCCTTTCTTCACTCTCTCTTACTTGCTTATGGGAGTATGAGACGTGCACTATGTGGTGGCATATAGGCACCTCCATACTTAATCATTTTCTTGTTAATTTTTCATACTTAGCCAATTTTGACTTGTTTAGATGGAAATAACAAGTGTTTCGCTTTGGGTTCTTCTTGGGCAACCATGATGGACGTTGAGAGATGACAATGAGTATGTTGAGTTCCTCGAACTTGACGTAGTAATATGGATGCCTTAGTGGCCTCCTAGATGGGTCTGGGAGCCATTATCTAACAGAGACCATATTTCTTGATACGAACAAATTAAGGAGTTAATTATTACTAATTATGATTTAGTTAAGATAATTATCCCCCTAATTTATATTCAGAATATAAAAATAAACAAAATTAACTTTTTAAAAAACAAATAAAAAAGAATGAAGAGAGTAACTTATTTACTAGAATTTTTAAAATCATAAAAAAAATTCACATTTATAATAAATAAAAATATATAAAAAAATGTTTTTATAATTATTAATGATAATATAAAATGACATAATAATTTTGAGTTTAATAACATAATTTTATTATATTTATAATTTTAAGGTTAAACATATACTCCACATAAATGAGTCTCATTTCTAAAACTTATAAATTTAAAAAATAGGTTTCTGTTAATTATTTATCTATAAGTTTATTATGTGTTTAGCTCAATAACGATGCATAATAATACAATTATAATGATAAATTTGAATATATTATGCTATGTCATTACCATAAGAAAAAAATATGATTATTTTTATAAAGAAAAATATTGACTAGTTACTGCTTTTGCGAAAAAAAAAAAGAGAGGAGAAAATGAAACATATTTATCTATAGAAAAATAATTTATATATCGATCAATTTTATAATGAATTTGAATTATAATTAATATAAAATTCTACACAATAAAATATAAAAATAATATATAAATCCCTTCTTAATATTGAATAAATTTATCGTCTGACTTATGTAACAACGCTCATATCTATATTACAATAATATATTACAGTATAAAGCTTAGTTTTTATTCGCATTTTTATAGCCTCTTCGGTTACCCGCCAAATCAAATTATCAAACGATTCAGACTCTCCTTTAGTCATCCCCCCTTTTTTTTCTCCTCTGGTGTCTTTCATGATAGGAATAAGATATATATTGTGAATGTTTATATAGATTTTTTAATTGTCAATTATGTGAATAAATATTAGTGGTAATATTTTTGGTGATATATATAATAAATGAGATGCTCTTATATTTATCAAATCTTATGTATTAATATATATATATATAGATATATATTTCATAATATCAACACAAATTTATCACAATCCAAGATAGGACAAAGTATTAATTGTCATTGCCAATTCATATCTTATTTATGTTCCAGTTTTAGTACCTTCTTTGAGATATTATTTGTGTCTTAAATAGTATCTCATATACTCCTTCCGGCCTCAAAAGGTGATTAAAGATATAATTATTTTTTGTCTCTAAAAGAATGAAACAAAATATATAAAATGAAAGGTAATTATGTTATTTAGTGGATTTTATTGGTAATAAATAAATAAATAATTACTCATTACTTTATGAATTTTGTGGAATCACTAAGAAAAAATTTAAACTTTATTTATTCTTTTCTTTTTTTTTAATATATATAAAATTTATATTTTGTTCATTTTTTAACGACGGAGGGAGTAATAATATGTCACAAAATCTCATTTGAATAACTGCTGATCATATTATTTAAGAGAGATTTGAGATAAGAACTTTGTAGCTGGTCAAAAGCATATACAAAGACTTTAAGCAAATGTGCCAAATTTGCTGTGAGTAGTACTTTAGCACTATGCTAATAAAGTCAATACATCTGCAGATAAGTGGACCACCTAAGGAAGAAGGACACGTTTGGAGAAGGATAAATAGTGTGAAGTCCCATCCATGGCAGAAGTGTAACATGGGTCTCCCAGCTAATTGAGTGTGGGCTAGCTCTATGTTCTAATCTTCTTGCAATCATTTTTCTTCTCTACTAATTGCAATGAGGAAAATAATTGGAAAGAAGAGACAATGCCCCCCCGCCCTCCCCCACTCTTTTTTTTTAGTTACTAGTTGGGAAATGATAATGATGGAATGGTACATTTCCATCTAAGTTTAGTGTGTCCATGATTATGATTTGATAATGCTACATTGAAAGCCACATGTTTAGGCTTTCCACTATCTTTTTCAAATAGAAGTATTAGATTCTCATTTACATATTTTTTATTTTATTTTTTTTGTCTTAAATAAGTTATTTGATTTTATTTACACATAATTTATGAAAGAAAAGAAAATAAGAGTATAACAGAAATGATAAATGTACTTTTAAGTTTATCAGCTAAATCTACTATAAAATAAAGTAATGTTAGGAGTCTCAAATTTTTAGTCTCAAATCTGTCTCAAATGACATGTTATCGAATATTTTAATAATAATTTTTCGTCTAGCCAATTATGTAAAGCCCCCAAATCTGGCTCCCTTGAACCTCGGACCTGGTGCTTCACGATACATCATCTTCATTTACATTCTATAAACTAACGCGGAATATATAAACATACATTGTTTATTTCAAATGATTCTACAACATTTCCCAAGGTCTGTAACCTTAACTTAATACATACCTTAATAACTCAAAAGGTTTACATAATCATTTTACATCAGATAAATGTAATATTAAGTTACTCTTGAACGTTTCTTCTTGTTTTTGATCCTCCTGAAGCACTTGGGCTTAACTGTAATATTATCATGATATAGTAAGAGTGAGCAACTACTTTGCTCAGCAAGTTTAAATACAAGAAAAATATATCATGATTGAAAGAAGAGTATAGCTTCTGAATTTTTTAACAATATATAACAATTGTGAAAGAGCATGAATCAAATTTCAGTAAAGGAATAACTGAATCAATAACGCTGAGTAGCCAACAATGACCATGAACAAATACTTTGGTAATGAAGGTGATCAGCCTTTCATACCCGAGAAACATATAAGACTTGCACTAAGTGCGAATAACAATAATTATCATGGGTTTAGAATAATTGACAATAATTAAACAACTAGCATGCTTGAAACATAATAACTCGAGTTTGAGTTAGGAAACTTGCAATAACGTAAGAAGTTTAGAGTTATGAACTTGCTCAATATAAACTTGAGTAAGGTTAGGGAACTTGCCTATCTGACGAGCTACAAATATCTAGCTTTAATGAATACTCTTTGAATGACCTAGCATTGATAATGTTGGTCTATCAATTAGTATTGCACATAATTGCATATCTTTATGCTTACTTATGCTATTTATCTAGCAAATAAATCAATTATCTAGCACACATAATTTAATATGTTATCATTAATCCTATAAGATATTTAATCAATCTTAGGTCAATGATTTAATTAATTAATAATGTTTTCCTTAAGTGATAAACACTTATTAAATCCTTTAAACAATTTATTATAATTGTATAATTAATGAGTTATCTAAACTCTCTTTGTTTTATAATCTCTATCTCCATTTAATTACTATTTAATAATAGATAAATAGTAATTAATTAATTACCTTTAGTTATTATTTAATAATAAATAATAACTAGTTATATTTACTCATTATTTATTGTTAATCAAATAATGAATAATCAAATTATAAATCTTATTTGTCTTTAATTATTATTTAATATTAATTAAATAATAATTAATTAATTATCCTTATTTATTATTTAATCTTAATTAAATAATAAACAATTAATTTATTAGCTTTATTCGTCTTTAATTATTATTTAATATTAATTAAATATTAATTAATTAATTAATTGTCCTTATTTATTATTTAATATAATTAAATAATAAATACTTAATTCATAACTTTTTATGTTAATTAAATAACATGTGAGTAAGTAATTATCATTATTAATTACTTAATCTTACTTTAATAATAAATAATTAGTTTATTAACTTTAACATTCTTTAATCATTATTTAACATTAATTAACTAATAATTAATTAATTCTTTAACCCTATTTATTATTTAGTCTTAACTAAATAACAAATAGTTAGTTTAGTAACACTAACTATATTTAATTATTACCCAATGTTAATTAAATAACAATTAAATAATTAATTACACTTAAATAATATTTAATTAGTGTAATTATTAATTAGTAGCATTAAAAATTTATTTGTTAGTAATTTTAAATGGTTTAAAAGGGTTTAAACCATTAATTACACTAATAATTACTTAATTATACTGAAAAATTCCAAATTAAATATTATAATATTCTTTAACATTTTAGAAAAATTTTGGTCCAAGACTCATCGCCGGAACCGGCCGGAAAAGGCCTGAACCGGTCGCTGGGAAGCTCCCGTGAACCGGACCGGTTCACCTTAAACAAACATGCAGTTTGCTCTTTTAATTTCCAAATTTGGGGTCCTTCACGGAAACGTGAATAAAATGAAATTTATAACTCGGATTAGGGTTTAGTCGATATCATTAGATTCTTATCTTTCCGACTACAATTTTTCATCATCAAAATCTAAATTCGGACACGTTTTGGTCACAGAAACTCGTCCGGAAGTGGACTGTTCCAATATTATTCCAGCAGTGAACATGTTTTGGTAAAAATTGCATATCTCTTTCATTTTAACTTCTTTTCAAGCGATTCCAACTAAGTTTTATTCGTAACTTACCCCTTCAAACTCAAGAAAAAGAAAATCACCAATATCATGCATAGATTTCAAAATACAGAATTTATTCGAACAAGCTACGGTTTGTTCGTCGGTAAAAATGTTTTCAAGCATTTAGCTTAACTTTTCTACATAAACCCATACCACACATACTAAAACCACATGTCATCATACATAAACATATTTAACATGATTCTAAACATTTAGAATATGAACTTCATATATCTAACATAAAATTACTCCAAGCATGAAAGATTAAGGTTTTTAGGGTTTTTATACCTTCTTCTTTTTATGGCTACTTTTCTCTTCTTCCCAAAGTAGTAGATGGAACTTGATAGCATTCAAAAACTTCTTCTCTTTATCTCCTAGGTGGTGGCACCCTTGTTCCTCTTTCACAAAATTTTGCTCTCAAATATTATTTTCTCTGTAGCTTTCTCTCTCTCTAAGCTTACAAAATGAAGATGAACAAGTGACTACTTTTGCTTTACAAAAACTAATTACTTACAAAACCTATAGATATATAAATTATATCGATCTATTTTATCATCATTAATAAGTATACTTACACAATTTTTGACAAGTTGGTGATGGGTCATTATTATTAATTGTACTTTCTTTTTCATCTTTTACAATCAAGCTTTAAAAAAATCAACAATTCACACCATGTGGGACCACCATTTCGGCAGCCCTCTCCCAATTTGGCTCAAAATTTTGATTTTCTTTTATTACTTTAATATAATAATGAGTTGTTAGGAGTATTTTCTAAGTGGGCTAACCATTAGATTTTTAATTCAATTCTTTTTGGGCTCCCCTTTTTCTAGTTTGGGCCACTAGTAGTCACATGTTATTAACTCAATATTTGGGCTACTAGTTTATTAAATGTTGGGCTAATTTAATTAGTCTACACATTAATTATCAAAGTCCATGGTTAATTAAATGAGTGGGCTTGGTTAAGTAATTGATTAGGCTAGTCCACTAGTATTTACTTACTAATTGGACTACTAAATATAATTAATCATATTTTACCTAATTCTCATTAATTAATACTCATATTAATTAAATCTACAAAATTTATTTATTTACTACATTCAATTTAATTGAATATTTAATTAGTTTACTATCTTATCAATTTCCTTGATATTAATACTCTTAGGTTAGTCCACTAATTTAAATAACTATTAGTGAGACCTCTTTTAGACTAACAATTAATCACATAATTCATTAATCACATAAAAGTTTAAATTTAAACCGCACAAAATTAATTCATTCGAAATTAAATTCTTTATTTAATTAATAAAGAAACTTGAAAATTCTTGATCATTACCAAATTATTTAATTAGGATTTCTATTCCACTCATTTTGAAATTTAAATAATTACTCATATAAATTTAATTATATAACTCAATTAGACTTGCTTTAATTAGGTTAATATGATTTAATAAGTTGAGATAAATAAAATAAATCTCTTAAGTTAGTTTACTAGTATATATTTTAAATACTAGAAATCTCAAATAAATATAACCTTTAGGTTATTTAATTCTCATACCTAATGTATAATATTATGTTACAAGGCTTTTCCTTTCCATTGCTCATTATAAATGAATATATACACACACACACACACACACACACACACACATATACATACTTATAATATATATTCATTCAATCACATACATACTCTACATAAGTCACAAAGTTTTCATTATCATTGATAAAAAATTTAATATCCTCATTTACATTGTGACCTAATATTCTTGGTTATACTTAATTTATAAATTAGGAAAAATTTTCGGGTCGTCACAAATCATATCAGATGTACCACCAATGTTATGATAACACATCATTTAAGACACATTTGATATTAGAAATTGCACCTTATTTTATATTTTTGAGGCTTAACTATTGTCAAGTTTGAGTTTAATAAAATCCATTTGTGGACATAATTTAAGTAAATATAAATGTATAATTTTTTTTCCAAATGTGGAGAATAAAAAAGAATTTCATTTGATTTGTGTAGAAATCATTTGATTTGTGATAAGGTGCAAAATTGTTTGATAAACACTAATTTTCCTTAGTTTCATTTAATTGGAAAAACTACTAGTTACTTTATACGTTCAAGAGGTGTAGTCTATTTTATTTTGGAATAAAAAAAAATATTGAGAACTATTTAAATTTTAATTAACCACTAAATTAATACTAGTATATAACTTACATATTTAGTACTAATAAGTATAGTTAAAAATAAGAATTTAATAAAATATTATGTAACTTATAAATATTTATGTACATATGTGTATATGTATATGTAAATATACATACATAAGATATATGTATATATGAAGTAAGTTTACAGTTAAGAAAACTATTATTTTGCACATGTATTTTCTCTCTTTTTTATATATCTTCTCCAATTTTTCTACAAACAAATAATTACTACAAAACAGTGTTGAATTGCTATCATGGATAATTCACCAAAGGCTTGATATATCCTGAAGGTATATTGTCTGCAACCCTTATCAAACCAATCCAATCTTGGTGGGGACGATAAAGACCTTAAGGACAGGAATCACACGTATCATGTCTTCAACTACGATATTGATTCTATGAAGTTACGATTCTAACATTTGAGATCAAAATTTTAAAACCCCTAACATCAGCCATAACATAAAGAGAATGTTAGATTTAGATCTAATCTAAGACACAGTCACACATAAAATTATAAGAACAATAAAAAAAAACACATGTTATAACTAGGTTAAACAAATTGTGACTAGTCATGCATATATGTCGTATTCATTAATGTGTCTCACACACTATACAATGATTCACACACCAGATATTTGTTACATATATAGTAACTAAAAAATTCTAACTATTACAACATGAGCGATACCTCTGACTACCGTGTTGTAGCGGTATTGATCAGACCCGCTGAAGTATATATGAGTCAATCCCAACAAGATAAATGATGTTATCCAACTTTCACGATTTTTAACAACCAACTAATTTTTTCCACTTTAAATCATAAGGCCAAGAGAGAGATTTCATTTTTACCAACAAAGTTAACAACCATTAATTTACTAAGGATTTATTATTATTTTTTCTTAATTTTCTATTATTCAAATGATGATGTGGATATTTGGAATGAATCTTAATTTCTTTTTCTTTTTCAAATTACGTATTCATCTTAAATTTTAACATTTTTTTTTGCTAATTAAAATTTAATGGTTCATATATAAAAGAAAAATTAGATCATCCCAAAAATTTCTCCGTTCAAAGTAAAATGCAGACCAGCATGACTCCTAATCAAAACCATCTTCAGTTCTGATTGACAGTGCTATTTCATTAGCTTGTCGTGCCAGGAAATCAAGATGTAATACTTGTCTATTTTAATGCAGGTTTCATTTGTACCCAAAAAAAAACTTTATTGTTAAAAAGCACTTTCTCTAATTAACCTCAAATTAGATAAAAAAATTTAGTGAAAAAAATAAATACTCTAGATGGTGTCTAATTAGCATACCCCATAGGATTAATAGGTTAATATTTAGAATTTTTTTATAGATAAATTCGACTGTAGGCATATAAAAAACATACAAAAATATTTGAAGATGATGTCTATTATCGACTTTATGATAATGAAAGTTTAATTAATCTTAGTCGTCAAAAAATATTTATTTTATAAAATTATAATAATGAGAAACTCAAATTAAATAAAAATCTGCATTATCTCATTTATTTGCATGATCTTTTCATTTTTATGCTAAATTTTATCAAAAGATTAAGATAAAATTATTTTGTGAATTATATAACTTATATTACATTTTATTTTTGCAAGTCTTCCCATCTATATAATTAGATTTTATTAAAAATCAAAATAAAATCATTTTACTCCCTCCGTCCCCAAAAGGATGAACAAAATATAATTTGCACACATATTAAAAAAAAGTAGAGGAAAGAGAGTAAAAAAATTCTAAATTTATTTTAGTGGTCCAACAAGATTATATAAAGTGATGAGTACTTTTTTTTATATTTTTTTATACTAATAGACCTTACTAAATGACTAAGTTACTTTTTATTTTATTTACTTTATCTCATTTTTTTAAGACAAAAATATTTAAATATTTATTAATCATCCTATTGAGGATGGAGGGAGTATAATTTATCTCCCCGCATACCCATTTTTCTAATAGGTGTTGATATATACACACCATAAAATAATAGTTACACACCCAGATATAATAAAGAGACAACTATATTATCCTTATAGTATACATAAAATCAATTAACCAATTATTATTTATCTATTTTGTCTTAATTTTATTATACTTATATTTATAAGATATAATGTGTCTAAACTTGGTTTCAAAACTTAATCCTCAACCATATATTGAATTAAACTACTTTTTAAACATAATCTTTTTACATAATTGTGTTTTTTTATTTGAGATATTCTATAATATAATTTATTAAAAATTTAAATTAAAGATTGAAACACATAAAATATTAGAAAAAAATAAAAAAGATGTATAAATAGTAAACCTTCTTGTTTGTATATATTAAAACATGATATGTAAGTTTTCTATCTTATTAAAGTAATTATTCACAATATAGAAATCAA
This sequence comes from Aralia elata, assembly GCA_034770075.1. NCBI lineage: Eukaryota > Viridiplantae > Streptophyta > Magnoliopsida > Apiales > Araliaceae > Aralia > Aralia elata. The sequence goes on from JAVJAP010000070.1 coordinate 641,671, forward strand.
TTTACACAAATTTAAAATTTTTTAAAAATAAAAAACTATTTAGTCAATAAACTTCTAGATATTGTAAACTATTTAAAAAAAACTTTCAATTAAAATAGGCAAGTAATAAATATATTAAGGGAATTGATATTTCCACAAGCTAATGTGATATTTTCACAAGTGGGTCCCATTTTTAATTAAATCAACTCTTTGTGCATTAGACTAACTATATGATTTAGTTCTTATGTCTAATTTGTCCTTGTTTAGTAAAAGTTGAATTCTAATTTAGTTTAACTATTGCTCAAAAGTTTATTCATGTTCTCTTGTCTAGCTTTCTTATTCTCTCTGTACATCAATCTTTGCTCCTACTGCCATTATTCATCTACAAAGGGTCGAACGAAAATAAAAGAAGTGATTTGAGGTAAAATCAAAAAATCATATGTGAATTCTACCCTTAATGTAATAAACATATATTCTTCTTTCAATTAAAATTATACAAACTTCTTCTGCCAATAAAAATAAATCCAAATAGAAAACCTAATTGACTCAAAATAAAACTCAAATTCCCAGACAACCCACTAAAGATCGCCGAGCACAAATAGAGAAAAGAAAATTCGCCTCAGGAATAGATGACAATCCGTTGGTATGATTTCTAAACCACATCAAAGAAAACAAGGTTAGTATCAAAAATCACAATTCTTCTTCTTTTTCCCTTTTAATAAACCTGAATTCATCAACAACAAAAAAAATCTAACACTGCATGCATACATCAAATTTGATAATACATATATATATATATATATATATATATATATATATATATATATATATTTATATACACATATTCTTTTATTGTATCAAGGTTTTTTTAATTAAATTCTCCAAAGCTTCCAGTTTTTAAACTTAATTTTTTGAAAAGATAAATAATTGAATTTATTCTCTCCGTCCCAAATTAATTGCATTTCTAGGATTTTTTAAAGTCAAATTGACTATTTTTAAAACTAATCTTTTTACTATTTTTGTTAACATATAGGTGAAGATATTATAACCAAAAGAAAGTATATACAATTTATTATTAATTTCAATTTTTATAATTTTAGAAATATATTTATATATGCTTAATTATTAATTCTAAAAATAGTCAATTTGACTTTAAAAAGTCCTAGAAAAGCAATTAATTTGGGACGGAGGGAGTAACATATATATATATATATATAAAGTTTTAGTATATTGATTTTAAAGTAATTCTTCGTTGGCGATGTTACAAGGAAAAAGAAGGAAAAACAAAAAGGCGTTTGAACTTTCAATTTGAGAACTTAAAGGTATGACCACTACATAAAACATCATTATATATCAAAAGTTTTATATTTATTTGTTTATTTATATTTATATTGTGAATAACGTAGCATAAATGAATTGAGTAAGGTTAAGTAACTAGATGTTTAGTTATTTATTAAGTGGGGGTAATTGTTATTTATTAAGCGGGGGTAATTTGGACATAAAAACTACATCCTTTAGTCTACTATTGGTTTAGTTAAAAATAAAACCTGTAAAAATATCACATTAACTCGTGGAAATATCAATTCTCTATATTAATTAACTTCAATTCTCTATATTAATTAACTTCTCGTTAATTAAAAATAATATAATTATTTTGATATATAAAAATGTACAACAATTAATTTAGAGAGCGCGTATAGCACCACCCATTCTAATTTATCTTTTTGTTTTTGCGGTCAGACTCAGCACCACCATCCTATAGTGCCAGCAGTGACGACTCTAACCCCATCTACCAAATTCCAATAGCACCATCTCTCCCCTTTCGAATTTTCCCCCAAAATCATTCAATTCCCCTCTCTAAACCCTGAGATATACATACATATTTCTATATATAGACATACTCATTTATATACATACAAATCCGATTGTTTCGCGTTGCCATGGGTTGCTCCTCCTCTCTACCAGGTATTTGCGTTTTAGGGTTTTACTGTTTGACTAGTTTGTATCCGACTATGATCTTCCAAACCCTTTTAATTTTGTTGAAATTATTCGGTTTGTGAGTTCCAAAGAGGTTGAATTGATGCCTAACTTTATGGATTTTGATTCATTGGTGTTTTATAGTTTAGCTTTTATGGATTTAGCTGTAAATTGGGGATCATTTTGAGAATTGCTAGTAATTTGATGTTTGTGGGGTTAAATTATTGCAGATAGGGCTCAGGGACGACTAGGTGGACTTAATTCGGAGAATAGTGGTGTCCCTGACCCAAAAAATCTGAAAGTTAAGGTAAAATGTGAGTTTATTTGATATATTTGTTTTTATGGTATTCGTAGGCCCATGTAATTGGGAACAATGCTCTTAGTAGACAGAGTTATCTAATTACAGTGGTGGAAGAATTGGTAAAAGAAAATATTTGGTTAGTTAACTATTTCTGCTTCCAATTTTTTGAAATTTGTAATAGAAATGTTATTTGTTAACTGTTTTTGCTTCAAAAGAGTGGAAGCAAAACCTATTTTGGCAGCAAAAAGGTGAAAACGAAAATGTGCTGCTTCAAATTTGCAAAGAGATTCTAATGTTAATGAGATCCAACATCAAATCTTATTAGCAACAAAATTTAATTCTTTATTATTTTTATAAAATACATTAAAATTAATGTTTAAACATGATTACCAAATAGTTTTACTTGATTTATATTTTCACTAGTGAAAAAAGTGAAATCAAAGGAATATGAAAACAAAAATAAATAAAATGTGTGCGATTGTGTGGTGGTAGTGGGCGTTTCACGGTTGAAAATGATGTCGGTTAGGTTAGTGACAAAGAAAAAATGAATAGTAGATTCCAGATGTGAGTTATGTAATTGTCTTGAATTTTTAAATGATTTAGAACTTGGTTGAGTGAAGCGAAAATACAATTTTTGGTTAGTAGGTAGTATCTTTGCTGTTGGATTTGTGTGATACTTAATCCTACATATGGGAGATGACTGACTCATCAAGCATTCCAATCGTTTTTTATCTATATAGTATATACTGAAGGCATAGATCAAAGAAGTAATTTAGTATTTTCTTTTTTGTTAAGTAATCAAAGAGTATGTTTTTGAAACCTCTATATATCTTTTCATGGAGAGTGGAAATGATTATGTGATCATCTGCAAGAAAATTAAAAGGGGAAGATTTTTCACTGACGTTACTACAAGACGAAATTGTTGACGAGTAAGAGAAAGTAAGTCAATAAATGAACCGTTATTCTGTCTCTTTATTAAGACTTCTTGGCGCACACAGTGTGCAGTTAAAAAACATCAAAGAAAATTAGGGATTGATAAGGAGTGGAGAAGAGAAAAGGAATTTTTTTAAAGATAAAACAGAGAAAAGACAGGAACAACTTTTAAATAGTGACACAACTTCAAGAGAAGCGGCTATTTTCTCCCCTCTCCCTTAATAATATAGATAAAGTCTGGATAAGTATTCCTTCTAAGCCACTGATTGATGGGATTAGCTGCTGCTGTCGAATTTCCCTTGGGTTGCTAATTGCTCGTTTCTCTTTCAGTTAACCTAGCTACTTCTTCATATGTTTAACTTTTCTTTTTAAGTATTATTTTTTGTTTAAGTTTTTGTTTTAATTCCTCATGTATATCAGTGTCTAAACATTAGAACCCCGTTGAAAGATTCATGACATCTCACTGCAATTTGTTTTTTTGGAGCACAATCTACACCAAAATGGAGATAGGTTTGGAATTCATACTTGATTCCGTGAACAAAAGATAAATATGACATTAACTTTGGGGAACACTTATTAATTATACCTGCTGTATCATTATCTATGGTGTGAAGTATGGACATGGATAAGATAGCAAAATAAGACTTGTAGATGAAGAGAACATAGAAATGGAAAAAATATTAAATCTAATACTACCTGCCGCCCATTTCAGCTTTCCTATTGGCACTTTCAAAATAATGTAATTGACATGGATTATACATGTGTTATGTATACATCAAATTAGTTTACTCTTTTCACATATATTTTTAAAAGTTGCACTTCAGTGTTAAATATAACTTCCAAAAATATAGTGCCTAATTCTTCTGTATATATATTAAATTCTGTGCTAAAAGTTTTCAAGTGGACAAATAAAATGGAAAGGCGGTAGAATCAAATATTTATGAGGAGAGACTTGTAGTTCAGCAGTCATAGACTCATAATTAATAACAATTACCATATTATCAATATATAGACATGACAAAGACAATTTTATGCATGTACTAGTTGGTATATGATCCAGTATTTTAAAAATCTCTGCCCAGGTTCCTTTAATTCTCGCCTAGCCGCTAGGCGGTATCTCTGCTGCCTAGGCACCTAGGTTCGCTTATCAATTTTTAGAACACTTATATGATCAATAATTATGCTTGTAAATGTTTATGGTTCGTACATCAACTTTGATGTGAACGTTTCTTCCCTTCCTTTGTCACCTCTGTGGTATATATGATAATTTCTTTACGTCATTTTGAAATAGAATTGGAAATTTATTTCTTTTTTAATTGGCTTCTCTTGCATGCTCAGAAAGTTGTATTTCAACATAAGGTCTGTCAATTTACATTTCGTTGTTAACAAGTATCCAAAAAGTCTATCATCCATATGGTTGATATGAGGAATTTTATTTTCTAGTTTAGAAACATTGAAGAAGTACTGAACAAGTATCTAGGGTCATGCTTGTTTGCAATGATAACATTTGAGATTGGATTATTAATCCCAAGTCCCTTGTTTGTTTTAAAAATTAGACTATTAGTCCAAGGGTAACAAAATGGCTTGGAATGGATGACTATTTAATGTCATGTCCAACTAAGTATTATAATCAATATCATTTGGGATTAAAAATTTGTGGACAAAATTAACTTTTACCTTTTTTTAAAATAACCGGTATTATCTTATTCTATCTATCTATACTCACATTACTGAGAATACGATTTCTTAGTTATTGCTGGTAAGGGTATAATAGTCCAAACGATAAGTTTTTACTCAATCTTTTAAATAATCCTGGACAAAACAAACATGACATCAAATTATTTCAAGTTATCCCATGAATAATCTCATTCATGTGATAACTTGAAATAACATGGGTCAAAAGTCACAAAACAAATATAATATGGGATTATATTAAGTTTCTGAACCACAAGTGGTGACTCAAGAATTGGTGTAAATCACAGGTGGTTTTTTTTTTTTTGAATTTTACTCGAATTTATTTGATGATCAGTATTATATTTTGCCGGTAACTATAGTTTTCTTTGATATTCTATTAAGCTTGGCTATCATAGTTTTCAAACCATGAATCGAAAAACTGTGAACCATGAATAGAATCGTGAATCGAATTGTAGGGTTCAGTGCAAGGTGCAAATAGATAATTATAATCTCTATAACACGATTTATTAAACAAGAAACCACAACTTAGCTTTAGTGCAAAGGTTGTCTTACAACAGGATCACATCATCTAAATAAATGGTAAGCAAAATGCCTTTGTGACAAGAAATGTGGGTCCACATCTTACAATAGTTTTACACTCGTGCGTCACGTTGGTTTCAATTTAATGTACTGATTCTGTTTGGGATCACTAGCCTTCTTTTCCTTCATATATGTGATGTGTATGCCAGCGAGCGAATCTCGTCCTGATTTGTTGATTCATTACTTTATAGTTTGGAGTCAATTGGTGTTGTTTGTCTTCTGTGATTGAGGAAGATTCAGTGTCCCAATTTAGGTGAGTCTATGTTTTTGATTTGATTTCACGGTTTTGGTGGGGAGCAAGGGGTAAGAAGATTCTTTGGACTTTGGAGTTTAAGATGGTTTGCTACTCTGTGGGAGATATGAGCTGGGAGAAATTATCTTTGTACATCCTTTTATTCCTTGCAATTGTTTAGGGATATAATGTGCTTTTCAAGTCTCTCTGGATCTCTTTGTTGGGCGCTGTTAGAGGGGTGACTGCTTTTGATACTCATAGGGGTAGTCCCTTGTGGAGGATTTTTTATTAGCTTCATCTTTTGCTTCGATTTGTTCTGAGGACATGTCAGCTTCTATAGTACCGATTCTTTTCTTCCTTGTTAGATTTCTTCTTTTATCTGCAAAAAAATGTGTTCTTAATTCAGAAATTTTAATTTATTGAAGCATACAGGTACATGTGTTTTGAAGTCGTGTGCCACTTATCTTTGATAGTTTTCTCTGCTATCAATTTTTCTTTCTTCTTCCTTTTTTTGGGGGGGATGGGGGTGGGGGTGAGGGGGTTGGAATTAGGTTTGAAGAATACAGGGTTTGGTCTCAGTGTTAATTTAATTTTCATCTCTGAACGTGGAGACAAGCAAATATCACAGTACCTTCATGCAGGAGTAAAGCTAGAAAGTTGTACTGTCTGACTTTGTTTTCGTATCTCAACCTGGATTTGTTGGGTGAAATATTTTCTATGTTATACTTAATAACAGGGACCAAGCTCTATTAAAAAGATTATCATAAACAAAATTTGAATAATTGTATAAATTTTGCATGAAATGTACTAATATAGTTTAGAACAATTATATATCCACAAGAAATAAGTTTGTTAAAAAGTTAAGATAGATATTAAAAATCTATAAACTTCTGCATAAACACACAAATACACATACATATATTACTACGAGAGACAAAATAATTGAGAGTTACTAAAGGTCATTTATCTTTCATTCACTAAAATACAATGAAATAATAAGCCTAGTAAAGATGGCTCTGCCCCTGCCGCTGTGCTCTCTCTTCCGTATGTTTTCATGATTATTCAACTAATGTTTGGTTCAAACATTGTTTGTAGCTCGTACTGTTAGGGGATTCTGGTGTTGGTAAAAGCTGCATTGTTCTTCGATTTGTTCGTGGGCAATTTGATCCAACATCCAAGGTAAGGAGTCTTTAAAGAAAAAAATTGCTCTAACCATCTGAAAAACTTGTGTTATTACACCTGGCATAACTTCAGGGACTGCTATGTGCGAGTGGATATAAGAATCAGTCCTTAGTCCTAAATACTGAGTAATTTACTTACATTTCTTATGTACAAATATTTTCAGGTAACTGTTGGGGCTTCATTCTTGTCACAGACAATAGCCTTGCAAGATTCTACAACAGTTAAGTTTGAGATATGGGACACCGCTGGCCAAGAGAGGTACTGTTACTCGGATATAATTTTTGTTTTCTTTCTTCTGCTGGTATAGATTGTACATTTCAAGAATCTTATATTGTTCTCGAGTTGGTCCAGAGGCACCCCATCTCCTTATTCTCCCTGTTCCATGAAGACTCATTGTGAGAGAGACTATTGGGTTCCTTCTTGTGTTTTTACAGGTATGCAGCACTAGCACCTCTTTATTACCGAGGTGCTGCAGTGGCAGTTGTGGTGTATGATATAACCAATCCTGATTCGTTCACCAAAGCACAATATTGGGTTAAGGTATGACTTATGAACATTAGAATACTTAGCAATTTGTCACATGCATGCTCTATTATTTAAGAACTTTTTCATATATATTACCCTGTATTCTGTTAAGCTTAAACCTTGTTTAAGCTTAAATGCTTAACTAAGTGAATCAATGGAAGTTGGGTTGGAGAATTAGAGAGATTTGGAATAAAAGTTGTCTCAAAATGACTTACTCTCGAGGAACAATGCTGAATTTGTGAGAAATCAGTTAGCAAGCAATAGAAACCAAGGATTTAGGAGAGAAATAGAGATGCAGTTTGGATTTGGACAATTAGGGTTTGTAAGAAAAGTTTGGAGAAAGAACATCACACATGCATTTTATTTACAGAGCTACTAACCTAATCCAAATGCTAAAATGCACCTTGTGGTGTGGGTACACTATCATCCATGTGTTAGCTATTTCTAAGAATGTCTACTAACTAAAAAAAGTAAGCCCCTATAATTACTTTATTTGTACTAATTGCCCTTGACCCTACATATTTCTGTGGGAAGAGTTTGATTTAGGCACTAAAAGAATCATGATAGCCTTATGAACACATTTGGCATGTATTCGACACATCATGGGCAGTGATGGAAAAAGCATCAGGAATTCAGGATTATATCAAAAAGAGAAAAAACAAACAAGCATCAGTTTTCTAGCTTTCAGAATTCAGATACATTAGTAATAAATCTATGTCACTTATTCCATCTCTCTCTCTCTCTCTCTCTCTCATGTCTGTAATTATTATTCATTTATTATAGACAGGTTATAATTCTAAAAGGCTCTCTTATGCAATTTACTCGCGGTAGGAAATTTGTATTTAGATCTTTGGGATGCTTTTTTCCTATGTCAAGCATCATTCCTACCACTCGTTTTTATATTTTATCTTTTGTTTTTTGTTGATCTTCAGGATTATATCAAAAAGAGAAAACAAGCATCAGTTTTCTAGCTTTCAGATACATTAGTAATAAATCTATGCCACTTATTCCATCTCTCTCTCATGTCTGCAAGTATTATTCATTTATTATAGACAGGTTATAATTTTAAAAGGCTCTCTTATGCAATTTCCTCGTGGTAGGAAATTTGTATTTAGATCTTTGGGATGCTTTTTTCCTATATCAAGCATCATTCCTACTACTCGTTTTTTTTCCTTTTGTTTTTTGTTATCTTCAAATTGAAGTAAGCATCTCTTCCTGATTTTATCCTCCATGTTTTTATTCAAATGCATCTCCTCCTGATGTCTTCTTCTTCTTCTTCGAAGTTTGAATCAGATCAGTTCGCTTTGCAGAATTGTAATTTGTAATACAAGAGATAAAAAGGTATCTTTGTGACTTCAGCATTTTGCTCGAGACCTCTTACTTCTAAAAAATGAGAAAGTCGGAAGAAAGAGAAGCTTCAGCGAGATAAGTCGGTGTTCATTACTATTGTCACTTAATTTCCATGGTACTTGAGGGAACCAGTTTGCATGGCCAGTAGCTGATATACACATCCATTTCAAGTTTCAACTGTTGGAGACCCAAAACTTGCCTCCTGGCATTTTCGTTCTCTTTTAGCAAGGGAATGTCAATAATGTTGAACCTAAATATCAGGAATTTTGAATATGATGTTTGTTGAAAACTGAATAGTTATAGATCATGTGTCCTTGGCCAATAGAGTTATGGAAAAAATATTTTTGCCTTATAGCTATGAGCTAATCTGCCTACCTAAAGTTCAACTCGAAGCTACTAATATACCATTCTGCCTTTGAGGCAGTACTTGGCATTCATCTCTGTGTTTCTGATATATTCACTGCCGTTAAACATGTGGTCATACCCGAAAGATCTTAGTTGTACTTGAATTAAGCATTGATTGCGAGTCTTCTAACCTTCCACTCTCTTGGTGGAGATATATATATATATATATATATATATATATATATATATCCTTTTAACTGTAAATGACTACTGTGTTGTGCTACAGGAACTACAAAAGCATGGGAGCCCTGATATAGTCATGGCTTTAGTTGGCAACAAAGCTGATCTCCAAGAAAAACGAGAAGTACCAGTTCAAGTGAGTGACACAGTTTATGGCTTAATGCATGCATCTTTACTTTGTACCCAACTTCTATTTTATTTTATTTTCATACTAGGTTTCTTTTTTGGCTTATTGCATGCATCCTTACTTTGTATCCAACTTTTATTTTATTTTCATATTTGGTTTATTTTGACATGCTTATATTTTCTTTTTGAAGGATGGCATTGACTATGCAGAAAAAAATGGGATGTTCTTTATCGAGACATCAGCAAAGACAGCTGATAATATAAACCAGCTGTTTGAGGTACATTCCATTCATTTGTTAAGTTACTGTTGTATGGAAAGCAATTTCTGTAGTGAACCGAAACATAGTCAGTGCTGCAAAATAGTCACAAGGCAGTTTATGGAAAGCAATTTCTGTAGTGAACCGAAACATAGTCAGTGCTGCAAAATAGTCACAAGGCAGTTTTTTTAGTTTGGTTATCTGTTAGAGTTATCGCTGCATATGTGCTTTCGTTTTAACCTGGCAATCAGAAACGACTTACTCACAGCTGCAAATAAATACATAACATCCAAAAATATAGTTTCAGGGTGCTGATTTGAAGTTCCAAGTTAGGAAAGAAGTTAGCAACACAATATCCCTCGATGCCACCCTTTTACCTGTTTGCAATGTATTGAGATTTTATTTTTTGATATTTTTCATGCATGTTGGATCATTATGCAAGTATCCATTAGACATTGTGCAACTTCAATCAATACTAATTATTTCTGTAGATCATCTGAAGAAATGCGTAAGGAGTATACATTGAATAATCAGAAATGTGAAATGTTCAATAGTTTACAATTGGCATGTAACACATGTATTTCGCTTTTCCTACAAGGAAGGATGATATATTTACTTAGATTGCAAGTTTTATTGTGCCTTAAAAGTGTAGTTGTGTCAGTTGACTCATTTGGAAGCTGATATTTTTCTCTTTCTTTGGCAGGAAATTGCTAAGAGACTGCCTCGCCCATCACCCGCTTCATGATTTCTAAATTTATAGGACTGTAACTGCCCAAATTGCAGGAACTGGTTACTCGCCTATAGTGTTAAGTTTGTGTATGTTTGACATACTGTATTCCATTATTTGTGCATTCACGATAATCTGTCTGCTGGAGCATATAATGTTGTGTCGTATATATTGTATTCTGTCATTGAAAGATGCTGTCTTCTATCATTATATCTTCTATCATTATATCTTCTATCATTATATTGTATTCTGTCATTGAAAGATGCTGTCTTCTATCATTATATCTTCTATCATTATATTGCGTTCCTCAAATCTGGTCAATTTAGAAAAGTAAAAGCAACCCTAACCAACAGGATCCCAAAACTGAACTTTTGAAGTAGATATCAAACAATAGGTGAGAAAATTAGTTTCCTTTTGCTGGGTTTTCCTTGCATAAATAAATTGAACATAAGCTCATACAACCAGCCAGAACCGGATTTGAAATTCCGAAAACAAAATTATTTATATATATATATATATATATATATATATATATATATATATACACACACACACACACACACACACAGAGAACGGATCAAGAACATACCCTCTTAAATGACATATCAAGTATACCCCCTTTAGTGACGGACTGAATATAGCGACGGACCCATCGCTAAAAGCTATAGCAACGGATTGGACCTATGGCGACGGACCAAACCGTCATCCGGTCCGTCGCTAAAGGAGTTATGCTTGGTATGTCATTTAAGGAGGTATGTTCTTGAAATGCACTGTATATATATATATATATATATATATATATATATATATATATATATATATATATATATATATATATATATATATATATATATATATATATAGGGTACCAATCCACAGCAAACGGTTGCCGCGACAACCAATTTTGTGTTTGCCGCTACAGCCGCTACAGACTGTAGCGGCAGTAGTGTTTGGCTTATCTGCCGCTACAGGCTGTAGCGGCGGGGAAGGATTTTTTTTTTTTAGGTATCAGTTTTTTGGTCTCCTAATCTTTATGTACTTCAGCTCAACTGTTATTTATTATCATAAAGTATATTATAAAAATATACAAAATTTTAATTTCCTCCAATATATTTAAAACTTATAGATATATTTTATTTTTAAGTTAATTTATGAAATACTAAAATATAAAATAGTATAATATTAATATATACTATTTATTATTATATTTGTTACTTTTAATATTTTATATTTTAGTATTTCATAAATTAACTTAAAAATAAAATATATCTATAAGTTTTTAATATATCGGAGGAAATTAAAATTTTGTATATTTTTATAATATACTTTATGATAATAAATGATAGTTGGGTTGGGTATGGAAGTACATAAAGATTAGGAAACCAAAAAACTGATACCTATTGTAAGCCAATTTACCTTTGCCGTAAAAAAAAAAAAAAAAAAATTTCTTCCCTGCCGCTACAACCTGTAGCGGCAGATAAGCCAACAAAACCAAACACTACTGCCGCTACAGCCTGTAGCGGCAAGGACAAAATTGGTTGTCACGGCAACCGTTTGCTGTAGATTGATACCCACATATATATATATATATATATATATATATATATATATATTCAGCACTTACTCTATTATAATTCAATTATAAGGTTATATTTCATCTTTAAGTGTCTAGGAAAAAATTACCTTTTCATGTAGTGACTAGGTTAATTTTAACTTCCGGTAAGGAGTAAATTTGAACATATGACTTTGCATAATAAAGAAATAGAATTTTACAACTAGACTATTATATTTGGTTTAATATTTCTATAGTTGAGATTTATAACTTTAGCTGGGATTTATAGAGTTTTGATTGACTATATTTCTTTTATTTTTTTTAGTAAATGGTAAATAATTCATTCGTCGGTGAAACAAAAATATACATAAAAATGCGAAGATAAAAGTACACAAAAAAGGAGTATAATAACAGTTGAACATTACGATGGGAAGTATTATCCTCTTTGATTCTACTGGAATTCCTCAACATTTTCATCAACTCTTTTGGTAGATATGTTTTCAATTTAATTGCATAAACTTACATAATAATTTCCTCGATTAATTGTCCAATCGCAGCGTAAGATGATCCCTTCTCCATCACAGCCAACCTGCTCTTTTCCTTCATCTCCTTGACCTTCATTCTCATTTCACTTCTATTTTCATCCATCATCATTTCCATTATCTTGCTCTCTATTTCCTCAGCCCTAACAATCACCTCAGTTTTCATGTTATGATCATTCCTATAGTCCATCTTAATATCCACAGCAATACCCAATTCACTTACCATCTTGAACGCATTCATTTGCTGCTCTGCATACAATGGCCACGTTCCCATGGGAACCCCAAACCACAAACTCTCTAATATAGAATTCCATCCACAGTGAGACACAAACCCTCCGACTGCTCGGTGTGACAGCACCGACACTTGTGGGGCCCATCCGATCACTTTTCCGATCCCTGCTGTCCTCTCCAAGAACCCGGAAGGCATAACTTTTTCCAAATTTGAGTATTCAAATGGAACCTTTGTCTTGTCCTTTGGGTGAGGCGGACGCAAGGACCATAGGAAGTGGTGTTTGCTGCGCTCCAAAGCCAATGCAATCTCCTTCACCTGTAAAAAGTTAATTAACCAAAAATCTTAGTTGTTGGATGGTTAATTTAGTTAATTTTCATAATTTTTCACTCGAATAAACTGATTTTATAATTAGAATGTTCCTTTTCTTGGTCTTTGATTTTCTAATAGGAATGTAACATGATTAAATACTAGATTCGTAAACTAGCAACGAGAATTTTCATCAATACTCCCTCCATTCCAAAAAGGAAGATGTATTTTCCTTATTAGGCCGCTCTAGAAAAGGGACGACACATTTCTATTTTAGGACTATAATAACGCGGCCTGATATCCTTATTTTGCTATCATTTTTAGCATCTCACCACCATACAAAATTCGAGGTGAATAATAATGGTACATTTTAAAACATTAAATTGTCCTTAAAAGTTGTCATTTTAAAAATATATTTCTAATTTCCAAACGAAATTATTATGTTTTCTAAATCACCTGGTCTTCTTGAAAGCTTCCAAAGCTGCCAAAGCACATAAACACTACAGAGGAAGGTGGTTGGTCATCCAACCAACGAACGATAATAGTTTTTTCCTCGGAGTTTTTGCCTTCACCATTGAGATTAAGTACCGGTCCAACCGGGTAGAACACAGGGATCTTACTATCAACAGCAAGGGACTTTAGGGCATGAGATTCTAGCTCCATAAATGTATTAACCACAATCCCTTTAGTCTCTCGAAGCCTTCTGGCAATGGATACAAATAAAGCAGATCCCCCTTCTTTGTCCAGCAACACTGACGGCAAGACCTTAGCCGGAACAGGATTGGTATAACTAGGTACAAATAACTCTGCATCCGAGTCCTTGTACTCAGTGATGTCTATGTTGTGCTCATCGACGAGCGACTGAAGATGGAACATTAGGCCTAGAAAACTAGCACTAGGAGCAGAAAAGACATAACTTGGCACATTTAATTCATCGGCAATGTCTGCTAAGGTAATGCAAAACATGTCAATGATGCAACCTTTGAACTGAGTTGTCTCAGAGCAAGCGATATTGAAGACAATATCTCTCACGTGTGCCTTTTGGGTCTCAATAAAAGCAGGGAATCTTGTGTGTGGGGGCTTGGACATATATGTATTCGGATCAGTTTGTGGGACTTCTACAAACCTTAAGCGCGGAATTGTGGTGCTTAAGAGCGATTCAATGTAAGAGCCTAGGCCGATTTCAACAGGGTATTTCATGATAAGGATTGTGACTGAGAGCTGTTCGTATCGGCGGACAAAGAGCTTAGCCATCTCCACCATTGGCACTAAGTGGCTAATGCCCCAGGCAGGCATAAATACCAATTCTGCAGTCTTCATATTCCTTATTCAGCCTTTTAGACTACAGAGCTGTTCATTCAAGAAAAGGGAGATTGAAATATAAAATCCTTCATCAAAATTTTCTAAAACCAAGACATCTCCAATTAAGAATCAAACATTTTAAAAATTCCAATCAAGGTATTATCTCATGTATTTTACAAAATTGACTGATATGACCTAACTGATTCAATTGTGATGTACATTAGCTCAATAATTGGGGGAAGTAAAAGTCAATCAAGCAAATCATTCAAGCTAATTAGTTTAGTTTCTATAAACAATTTTATCACTTGATTGAAAAGATTAAAAAATTATAGGCTCCTTAATTGCAAAAACTTAAACCCTAAACCCTAAAACATTGGGTCCAGAGCCAAATTCCTTAATTTTCTTGTGCAAGTACTTCTTACAAAAGAAGGAAAACTTCAAATATAAGCTCAAATTACTCATTGAATAAATCATAATACAACAAGGTATACAATACATATGGTGATATTAAACAGAGGTGAAATTAAGCACAAAAAACTAAACAAACAACTAAATTAACAGATTAAAATTTCTATGGGAGATAGAAATTGCAACTTACTTGGACAGTAGATTTAAGCTCTCTATCTCTCTCTCCTTCCTTTTGACTACATATAAAAACTTCTGGGTCGTCTTTCTTTATTACCAGTATGATCTCTCACTTTTGTAGAACTTCAGCATTACTACCGCCTGGTTGCACGGGCGGTATCACGTGTATAAATTACGTGGTAATTAAAATTTTTATAAAATTTAATGAATTAATTAAAAAAATAAAAAAAATTAATATAGAAAGGATAAAATTAGTATAATTAAATTTATAAAGATAAAAAGAGGAGAAAAAGAAGAAGCATGACACGGCGACAATAAGCAATCCCGGAGAGCAGCTTTATAATATAGATCCTTGCATTTCTACTACTCACTCACTTTGCTTCAAAATAATACACTAATTTTAAATTTATAGATTATATTTTTCTAATTTTTATATATGTTTCAAAATTAGAAATATAATTCTAATTTTAGTTTATAAAGCAATATGAATTTCTTAATATTCTAGTACTTAAAATTTATACATGTTGAATATTATTATGTCATCACTATTATATTTTTAATAAATTAGGCATATACTTGAAATATATATATATATTTTTTAATTTTAAATTCTTCATTTTAAAAATATTTATGTACGATATTAAATAGAAATACTTAGTTATTAACTAAAATTTACATGAAGATACCAAAAATGAAAGGTTCAATTTTTGTTACATGATTTTATATTCACAGCCAATAAAGAATTGCGTTAGAAAAGTACTAATAAAATAAGAACTCCTCTGTCCTAGTACGCAACAATCTTTGTTGGGATTATTTTAATTGATTTGAGAATTTGTCTTTTCATAAATTACTGATGTCAATAATAAACAATAATATTATTATCGTGCCAAGAATAAAATAACAGCAAAATAAGTATACTAAAATTTACGTGAAAAATTTTCTTGTGGTAAAAATTACGGGAACAAATTCCAAATAATTCTACTAATTTTATAAATAAGGATACAATATCTCTCTCAAGTTTTTAGACATCTCTCTCAAGTTTTTAGACTAAACTTGAGTTGCAACCAAATACAAAAAATCTTTTTGGTATGAAAAATATATACACAAAGGAACTTACAATACTCTTGTATTTTCAGACTCTATTTCCTCGGTATTAATCGGATCCTTCAGAACAACAGCAGAGAGTTTCAAACGCTTAACTCTCACTGAAAGTTATCTCCATATGAGGTCCCATCTTAGGCCTTTTGATCTCACCTCAAATGGTGGATGTATTACTTTACTAAGATTTTGAGTTGGGAGGGGTCAAAATAATTGAGAACAAATACTTCAAAGAAGAAATATGAATAAAATTATATGCATTAGATTTAATTGCCAAATTTATATTTAACACTTTTTTAAATCATGAAATTAATTTATCTTTAAATTGGATTCGTAATGAAATTATGAGTAATTTATTTTTAAGTGTACAACATCAAAGAGTAATAAGAATTTTTTTTATTTATAAATTGTGTAAAACCCACAATAAAATATTTTTTATTTTTATGTTATACCTTAAAAGAGGGTAAGAAGTGTCAAACTTATACATCTACAAGAAAACTTATTCAATCACAGACTCAACTTAACAAAATAAATAATTGTAAATACCTAAATATTTATGATTTCAAATATATATAGTAAAATCCTAATTAATTTCATATACTTTCGCAAGAGATACGATAACAAAAATATCAACACAAAAAATTCATAAGCTCAAATTATAATAAACTTATCACATTTCTTAACTTTAAAGTTATGTAGAATTAGAAATAAATTAGAGTGGTGGAGAAGGAATTCGTATTAAAAATAATGTGGGTACAAAAAAAATTGGAAAAAAGATATAAATAAGACTAAATACTCAGTTTATTTTAAAAAGAAAAACAAATTTAAAATTAAAGGAGTATTTGGAAATTAAAAAATAAATATTTAAGTGCATGGGTTAGGATGCGGCAGGGGGCCCGGGGGACCTAATTCCACTTAATTTTCAGGAGTCAGGAGGATCAAATTAATTTTTTTTTATTTGAAGGTGTTAAATGAAATTATCATGTTTTCGACTAAAAAATTATTAAAATTTCTAAAGTCTAAATCCAATCCCACTAGTAGTCTAGTGTTAGACCCTTTTTGGCTTGACACGGATTTGACACTCAGATTGTGCGGCAGCGTGCGGCAAATGCGCGCAATGTGCGACAGATTTGGGCTGACCAAGAAAACTGGTGGATCCAAGAGATCTACATTATGACTGTTCAAGCAACCTTGATGTCTATTGCTGGAACATTGGATATTTTCATAAGTGCTACTATAGGAGAGGGGTAGTCGGTGAAGTCCACCCGAGCCATGGGCAGGCGGCCATAGGCGATGGATGCGGAGCATTGAGGCATTGTTGGGCTCTCCTAACAACAATGCTAACAACAGATAAGTGGCTTGGATTGGATCAAAGACCCATTCATGAGCGAGACATGATTTGGGCAAGAACATTGAATGTGGGCAACATACGGGCTGCGTGTGCACAATGGCACGCATGCCTTGCACCCTTGGAAGGCATTGACGACAATGTTAGGAAATCGGTGTGCGAGATGGTGCAACATTCAGTGACAACAATGAAAAACCAAAGCTTGTGGGGCAAAGGTTTGGCAAAAATCGGGGCATGGCATAGGCAGGGCCTGATGTGCCAAAATGTTGGATGGGTTCAGTACTAGTCAATGTGGGTCTATGTTGGGAGCAAGACAACATAAGATATTGGGCTACGTGAGGTGCCAAACAACGCTAGGCGTTGGGCTGCATGACAACATAGTGTGTTGGGCTGTGCACAAGATAATGCTTGACATGCTGGGCTGGGCAGTATGCAAGACTGATGCACGTGGAGGCAATCAAAGTGGGCTGGCGTGTACAGTGGGTTCGGGTTGAGACTTGGGCTGGGTCAAGGAGCAGTTGTAATAACTCGAAGTTTCCTGATGATAATAAAATAAGAAATTAGTGAATATTTTTATTTATTTATTATTTATTAATTGTGATCTGTGTACGTGTACAGTATGTGAAGTATATATATGTATATTTATTACACGTACCTAGTTGTTTGAAATAAATTTCTAGGTAAAAAGAAAATAGGAATTATTTAATTATGCAAATTTTATTGTATATATTAAATAATGTATATTTGAATAATTTATGAAATTAAATTATTTAAATATAAAGAAGTGGTGTCGTAATGATATTAAATAAGGGAATTAATTCCATTCTTGATGAAAAAGGAAATAATTAATTTATGAATACCAAATTAGAGTATTCATTAATTGAAGTAGATTAGAATAATTTATGTCATTAACTTATTGTAATAAGGTAAAAGGATTTCATTAAATAAATTATTAGTATTTCTATTTATTTAATGTATATCATTTATTTTATGAAAAGAAAATATGAGGCATATTATTGTATAGAAATGATAGAATATAATTGTGGAAATTATTCCATAATTATTAAAATAAATTTCATAATTTTTAAAAATAATTAATTTATTAAATATATCAATACATAAATTAGATATAATTATAAAGTTGACCTATTATATTAAACACACTATTAAAATATTTAGAGTATCTCCAATGGTCTCTTCAATCACTTTGGGATACTCAAATAGGTGAGTTACATCAGAATTCTCGATATGTACGGAGGATGTATTAATAAATCAAGCAGGAGCTGTTATTTTGTTAAGCCGAGTCAGATGCTTATTAAGGAGGAGGTGTCGTTGTATTATATTCCTAGACCTCCTAGACTAATTACCAGGCAAAGCTAAGCTAGATTATGTCTAATGAATAATGAAAATTAGGACTAAAGCACATGTCAACCCTTTCTTATTCATTGTCTTCCGTCCCAGTCAAAATCCAAGCTTAGCTCACTGCACCCATATTACCAACAAGAAACCTTACAAACTAAACAAGGAATTGGAGTTGTGGACTGCAACCAACGAACATAGAGAGCAGAGAAAAAAAAATTGAAGATGTGTAAACCAAAGCTATAATTTGGAATAGAAGCAGAATTGGAGCAAGTGGTTAATCATCAAATCAGGTAAGAATTTAAAATCAATTTCAGTTATTAATTCTTCTCTTTTCCTTTGTTCAACTACATATTTGAAGTGAATAGAAAATTTATATTGGATAATTGGGTTATGTGAGAAATAGATGAAAATCGTTAGTAAATTGAATCTAAAACAGGGGTGATTAGTTGTTGTTGTGAGGAGGAACAAGGACGAGGGATTTTCAGGAGAAATCCTAGGTAAGTCGTGAACAAATGTCAATGAAACCTAAGAAAACAAGGAATGCACGCTACGTGTTTGTTAAAATGCGTCCAAGAAGCTTAAAAGCTTGAAAATGGATAATTAACTAGAGTTACGAATTGGGAACTCTTTTCATATATTTAAGAATGTTATTGAAGCCATTTGGGCAGAAGCAAAACACATTTAAAAGTGAACTTGGTACTAAACTAAATACTAAAAATAGGTTCGACCCAACACTTTTGAAGCTTGATATGAGCTGTCAAGGTTGTCTAAAATGGAAAGCTTATAATTTATAAATAAAGTCTCATATGTTATTTATAATATATCTAAACTTTAGTATAATCAAAGATATGAGTTAGGAAGAATTAAATCGAGAATAGGGAACAGGGTCGCTGCCCATAGCAGCAGCAGTAACTACGTCGTCAATGGTTGGGGAACTGCTGCGTGTAGCAGCAGTATATAGCAGCTGGTAGCAGCAATAAATAGCAGCTGATAGTAGCAGTATATAGCAGCTGGTAGCAGCGATATACAGCAGCTGGCAGCAGCAAGAAATAACTAACAGCAGCACCACCTTGATTGACAAACACAACAGCATCACACGACGACGAATCAACAGCAGTAGCACGTTGGCTGCCCATCGTGCAACAGCAGCAGCGCGCTGGCTGCTTATTGTGCTGCAGCAGCGTGGCTTGACGTGTTTAATTGTTGTTAAGACGCACAGTTAAAAAAAAAGAAGAAGAGAAACAATATATATATATATATATATATATATATATATATGTAAAGTAATAATAATAACAATATTAACAACGCTCAAAACTATAAATTTCTCGATTAAGCAAAGCACGACAATTGACGTTGCTTGTAAGAAGGGGCTGTTTTAACATTCTATTAAAATGCGATAGAATTTAACAAAATGAAGTTATACATTATTATACAAGTTATGATCACACACAATCTTTAAGGTATGCTATGAATTTACTTAAGTAAACTAACAATAAGGTACACAATAATAATATAATATATTATTATTATATTATTATATAGTATACACTAAAACTAACAAGCTACACATTAAGCTTGAAATTTCTCAATTAAACAAGAAGATGAGATTGTTTCTAGCGGACTGTTATAACAAACTATTGAAACACGATAGTATTTAACGCGTTAGTATACGAAAATGAAGCTATACATTATTACGAAAGCACTCAACGTATAAGGTACGCTATAAACTTACTTAGGTGACCTTACCTAAGTATAAGATATATGTAATACTCATGTATTATAAATAAGTGAGTTATAAACTAAGGTTTTAATGTACTCACATATTACAAACACAACGAAGCCTACCAAAGCAAAAACTGAATATCATAAGCTAATAACGTGACCAATGTGGATATTTAATATATAACTATATAAGTTATATATTCAAGATATATGGCTAATGCATTCATATAACTATGATTGTGTAGGATCCGTAAAAGCGAATTTAGCTGAACTTATTACAGTAGACAACAGACAAGGCAAATATCCTGATCTTGTTTATTTTTGAGCAATTATCTCAATTCTGTTATCTTCAAACAAGTTCACTTACCTTGAGCAAATGTTTCGCAATCATATATGAATAATATAATGTTATATAATTTTATTCCAATCAGCTTCTAAAAATAATGAAGGTAAGATCATGTGTATCTGATAAAATTCGATACACATTTGCAGTTTAAATGAATGTCTACGCTGTTTGTTCTAGCTAGACCTCAGATTTAACTATTTCAATTCTTTCATACTAAGTCTTGAAATCATTCCAGAATTTATAAAGCTGTTCATCCTGTTTGCTTTTGGGTTGAACTTCAAACTGAGTAGAACATCCCTAACTTGGGAACATTTTATATTACGTCCTGGGGACGGTGACGATGGACACAAGTATTGATCAATACAGGGCATAACGGGTTGATCACCCACCGTGCCCGTAAGACCAGACGGTTCACAGATGAATTTCTGATAGAACCTTTTCAAGAAAAGAAAAATAAACGTTCATGGTCTTGTGACCACTCAGTATCAGAATTCAGTATATCATTTCAAGAATATAAATGAGTTATACTGTCGTTTAAGAATCGTTCAGTTGCTTTATGATATTTATTCTGCTATCAAAACATATCTCAAAGAGAACATTTATTTCTTGATATACGTGTTTATCAATTATTACTACTTGTTGAGCAATCAAATGCTCATTCTTGCTTTGAATATAAATGTTTTCAGCTAAGCCAGAACGCATAGAAGGATCCGGAAAGGATAAAGGCAAGGGAAAGCTACAGGAGTAGTTATAGATAGTTGTTGTAATAAATAAACTTTTGTTTTAGAAATACAATATCTATCATGTAATAATGTACTAAAGGTTTTCGTACCTGGGATAGATATCTCTGATGTAATAAGTATTATTATCTTTTATGATAAGCAGCTTGTATAAACAGTATCGTGTAGCACCAAGTACGGGTCATAAGTATCCGGATTTGGGGGCGCCACAGCAGTTGAGGTGCAGTTTGGTGTGTCAGATTGCATAAGACAGTGGGGTAGCGTGTCAGGAAGTTGGCAGCAGTTGGGAACAACATGCAAAGCAGTTGTGGGCGGTTACCAGTTAGTGGGGAAGTTGCTAGACAGCAGTTGTGACAGTTACCAGAGGGAAAACTGTCAAACAGCAGTTGAGGGCAGTTACCAATAATGGGTGATGTGGCCAGACATCAGTTTGCATGGCTGGACTCAGATGTGTGGCTTAATGACTTGAAGACACCTGTTGACGGTTATCAATCATGGGCAGTTTTGGGGAACTGCCACCCCTTTGTTGGCAGCACCTTATTGGTGCAAACCTCTTGGCAGTTGGGGGTGTCAACTGACCATCAGGCTATAAATAGCCAGTGCTTGGTGATATAAGCATGAGGGGGTCAGAATTTTATGACATTTGTTCGACACAACCAACTCGATACAAACCAAACCATCATGCAATGCCGGAAACGAATTCTAGCTATACCACATGGCGTTCATCATGGAGATTGATTCAAATAGCTTGGATCCATAATGGTTCGAGTATAGCAGTTTTGGGAATGGATTCCAAGTGCGTGTGCACCATAAACACCTTGCAAACGGATGTAGCGGATCAGAAAATCAAAAGGAAGCAGTTTGCTTGGAACAACATATCTCACCCCGACGAGGATTTCCCAGCCAAGTTTCTCGCCCCGGCGAGGTCTCGCCCCGACGAGGATTTTCAAGCCAAATCTCTCGCCCCGGCGAGAATTTTCAATGCATTTTTCTCGCCCCGGCGAGAACCCCCTGGATGCAGTTTGTCTATTTTTGACTTTCTTGATTTTCGAACCTTCTTTCACCCAAAACATGATATCAGTATTTAGGTTCAATTACATGTGTTATGATTGCTACATTTCCAAATTTGTGTGCTTGTATTTCAAAGAGTGTGTGCTTCTAGAAGCTTCTAGTTGGTTTCCTAGACTAGTATAAATAGGCTTCATTTGTAAGACATTAGGGACTTGAATTCATTAATATTCAGATTATCATCATTATTGTGAGATTGTTCTTTTCTTGTGGTTCTTGAGAATTCCTAAGTATTCCTTAGTTTTCTTTGAGATTCATATTCGACTTATCATACAACCAATCATAGTTGTGTGTGGCGTCTTCTACTGCATCAATCGTTGATTGTACCAAGATTACCGCTTCAACATAAGCGAGGGGTAGAGGTGTCGTTGGTGTCCATCCTACGCAAACTTCATTTGCAAGCAATTGTACTAAGATTACCGTCTACATATAGGCGAGGGGTTAAGGTGTTGCAAGCTATCCATCCTATCAACTTGTTAGAAACGATCCGGGCGACGACCACCTCACGCAAGCGTGCCGTGGAGTCTATCACTTGGTGCACGAAATTATGTATGCTAGAGAGCAGAAAAGAGTGATAGCATGGTGCATCCTCTGTATATTGTAAGCCTTTGGGAAGATCCCTAGTTTATTGAAGGTGCAATAAAAGGTTGGGCGTTTTAGCCTGTACATTCGTGTATTGTCCATTGTGTGCTTACATACTATATATTCCTAATCAGTATACATAACTGAGTGTGTGTGTGTGTGTGTGCGCTGTTGGGTCTAAACAATGCGTTGGAGTGCTGTGCAGGGTTAGCTGACTGGTTGTGCGAGACAGACCAGGCCATCACAAGGTAAAAAATTTGGGGTAAACTTCAACCTTGTGACAATTGGTATCAGAGCGTGGTTTCAATCGGTGGAATCACTTTGAATTTTGTTGGGGCAAAATTCCGTTAGCTAGGTTGCTGCAGAAAAATATGAGGGTAGATGGCGAATGCAAATTGGAAGGCTGAATTGCAGGAGTGTGTGCAGCGACTTGAAGGATATGTGGGCGAGGCACTTTTGGGGGAAAGTGGCTCGTTGTCAAACCAGGTCAGGGCGTTGAGTGTTGATCTGCAGAATGCACAAGGTCACATGACGGACAGTGATCATGTAACAGGGGAAAAGATCAATGAGCTGTCAGCGGAGATTGGGCGACTGACAACCATTAGTGAAAAGTTGGAAGCGACTTTCAACAAACTTGATGGGGAAATTACACTCATTAAGCGGGCGATGTTGCAGACTAGTGGGACGGAAACTACTGTGGTGTAGCAGAAAACGAGAATTCCCGAGCCAAAGGCCTATAGAGGGGAACGGATTGCCAAGGAGTTGGAGAATTTTTTGTGGGACATGGAGCAGTACTTCAAAACTGCCCATATTCGGGAGGCTGAGATGGTGGACATCACCAGCATGTATCTGACTGGTGACGCCAAGTTATGGTGGCGTACAAGGGTTGGGGATGAAACCCGTGCTACTGTGACAACATGGGCTGACTTGAAGAAGGAATTGAAGGGGCAATTCCTGCCTGCAAATTCGAGTTGGCAAGCGAGGGAGGCATTGAGACGCCTAAAGCACGACGGTACTGTGCGAGAGTATGTGAAAAATTTCACATCATTGCTGTTGGATATCAAGGGAATGTCGGAGGAGAACAAGGTATTCAATTTCATTGCGGGTTTACAGCTTTGGGCGCAGGCGGAATTGCGATGCCAGGGTGTAAAGGACTTTCAGTCAGCGGTGACTGCAGCTGACAGTCTTGTGGACATGCGGCTTGACAAGGCTGATCAGGGAGGAAACAAATCCAAGAAGGCAGACAAGGGTCGTGCCGCTGAAAATCTTGGTGAGGGGCTGGAAAAAGGCAAACAAGTTGCAGATGCTGGGCAGAAAAACAAGGGGCAGTCCAAGGTGGGCGGCTGTTTTATCTATAGTGGGCCACATTTTGCACGAGATTGCCCAAAGAAAGTAAAGTTAACAACGTTGATGGCTAATGAGGATCATGAGGTGTGACGCCCCCAAAATAGGTCCATACAACCCATTTTGAGTCGCCAATAACATTCCACAAAATACAAATACAAATATGATTTTTTCCATTTACAACTAATAAGTGTTGTGCAAAATACGACAACACAATACAAATACATCTTAAATTCTCAATACACTTATTGTCACACTAATAGTAATGTATTGAGACACTTTTATTATCTCGGACCATCACTCCATCCCCCGGCTAGTCCCCGCTACACTCTCTTTTTCTGAGGAGAATAATGGAACAAAAAGAAAAAGGGTGAGCACAAATAGCCCAGTAAGAAATAACATGACTAAGATAATAAAGAATAAAATTATCTTTAGTCTTCAACAGAATTAAATCAGAGATTTAAAGATATTTTAATTGTTCAACAACAACAATTGCAGCGGAACAAATAATCCATTAGAAGAGTCAAGTAGATTATAATGTCTACCATCTTCTATAAATTAAAGGATCACCACCAATATTTTATCCCTGTAACACCAATCAACAATTCCTGTTTATGAACATCCAAATCAACAGTTTATATTCAACAGCCTCTCTTTGCACTACGTGCCAAAGATATTTATTTGTAACATCACCGGTCATGATCATGCCAAACGCCAGTTCATCTTTGCACTACGGGCCAAAAAGAACTTTCACCATACGCCTTTGTTTGTAACACCAAAAGTCATGATTATACCAATACACAGTTTGGTCAAAATCATGTCACGTCAGTTCATCTTTGCACTACGGGCCAAAGAGAACTATCACCACAATTTAAGTATGAAGATGAGGATGATGACAATGATACAGTGAGATTAAGGATAAGAAAAGCTTTATAATTTAATCAGTATCAAAAATTGACCAAATTGCCAACACGATGACCAAATTGTGGAGTCAAATTCAAGAATGATATTCAAGAAATTATTTCATGCTTTAACTATAACGTATAAAACGAAATAGAAAGATTCAAGTGAAAAGATATTAGATGAAGCACAAACTATTAAGGATATTCTGCTAATTTTCAGGGATTTTCTCCATTTAAAAATAAGGTTTTGGAAACAAACAAAGATTTTTTTATCATAAATGGAGAAATGTGAAAGAAAAAGATATCCCTTAAAGAGTACAAAAGAAATGATACGTTATACGAGTATAATAGAATATATGAAACTGCAAATGGATTTTCACCTGTCATGCGATAATCCGCGTAGACAGATTATTTCCACAACAGGTTAATAAGTAATGAATACAAAGGGTTATTCACCAGGCATGCGTCAATCCGCACGGATAAGTTATACCCACAGATTAATAAGGAATGAATACAAAGGGTTATTCATCAGGTACGACACTCGTACATACAGGTTATTCCCACAGAGTAATAAGGAATGAATACAGAAGGGTATTCACCAGGTACGACACTCGTACATATAGGTTATTCCCACAGAATAATAAGGAATGAATACAAAAGGATATTCACCAGGCATGCGTCATACCGCATTGACAGGTTATCCCTACAAATTAATATAGAATGAATAACAACCTTTATGAGTATAATATCACTTACGAACATGAAAGCAAATGATATTATATATGAGTATGAAAGAAATGATATTCCCTACCTTAGTTAACAAGTGACTGGATGTTACTTTCTATGAAGTTTACTAACTTTGGATAATAATAGTTTTCTCACAAATACTCACAATAGCCTAACACACTAAGAGAACTTAAGAAATTTAGAGAGAGAGAGGAAGTATAAGCAATGAAGGTGTGAAAATTTCTTAAGCAAACCCTCCCTATTTATAGGAAAATCAAGGTGAGGGCATTATAGTCTTTTCCATAAATTTTCTTGGTTTATTACTCTTATACCCTTGATATATTCTTTTAATATACTTTATGCCATAGTATATTCTTAGAATATGCTTTCACTTAGGTTTTTTAACCTTAAGGTAAAATAAAAACTGAATTAACTATTTACTGACGGTAATTACTATTGAATGGCATGTGGATCCCACGAAAAAAATAAAATCTGAAGAAATTATTCTACAAAAATAATTTGTGGGTCCCACCGATCAAATAGTTATGGGTCCCACGAAATAAAGTGTGGGTCCCACAGAAAAATAAGTTAACTTACAACAAACGCTTCACGTATTTTTAATCAACACTATTTTAGACTTTCAACAATTATTTACCGTTAATATTATAGACTTATAATATTGACAACCAGATCATTCCCAGGAAAAAAGGGGCCTTCCGTATAAACGGCGCGCAATTAAATAACCTTTTTCCTTGACAGAATTTCTAGACATTGCCAATAATGCTAAATATCATATCAAATAATATGAGTTACAGTGTCCTGACAAAATAATGAAAAAGTATTATGCAGATGCTACTGTAACAATTATTGAATCAAAATACTGTACAATAGCTACTTTATCAATTATTGAATCAATAATATAAAATACTGTGCAACACCGTGTGCTTGTGAAATACCGCGTACTACTGTGGACTAACGCGTTTTACTGTTCTTTTTATTACCGGGTATTTTAACAGTTGCAGGTGATAATACTGTTGACAAATACTGTCGTTTTCAGTATCCGACAATGGGGCCCACTATCGTTGACAATATTGCCATTTCGGCGCCGTCGTACGATGCCGAATATAATATTCTCCGACAAAAAGAATATTACCCGACAAAAGGAATATTCCCCGACATACACTGTTTATCAGATAATTTGCATATAACACCCTTAACTATCATTTATAACAATTAAGCACTTTACTATTTAGAAAAATAATCATAAAAAAATAATAAACTTTTATTTCATAAAGTCGGGATCTTATATGAGGGGTCTGATTCGGGTGCAGAGACAAGCCTCAACGTGGTTAGAGTTGGCAGCATGCAGGTGCTGGGGCCTGCATGTGATAGAAAATAATTTGTTGCTATGTGTTGTTCTTGGTGCGGGAGATGCCAAGTTCAGCACATAAAAGTTAAGACATCAGACGGACTTGATGGCTTGGTGGGAAAAATCTCCCTGGGTTAACAAATTGAAGGGCTATTCAAAGAAGCTTCGACGAGGGCATCGAATTTTTCAAGTGGGGGTGGTTTGTTAGACCCTTTTTGGCTTGACACAGACTTGACACTCAGATTGTGCGGCAGCGTGCGGCAGATGGGCACAGCGTGCGCCAGATGCGCGCAACGTGCGGCAAATGCGCACAATGTGCGGCAGATTTGGGCTAACCAAGAAAACTGGTGGATCCAGGGATCTACATTATGACTGTTCAAGCAACCTTGATGTCTATTGCTGGCACATTGAATATTTTCATAAGTGCTACTATAGGGGAGGGGTGGTCGGTGAAGTCCGCCCGAGCCATGGGCAGGCGACCATGGGCGATGGATGCGGGACATTGAGGCATTGTTGGGCTCCCCTAACAACAATGCTAACAACAGATATGTGGCTTGAATTGGATCAAAGACCCATTCATGAGCAGGATATGATTTGGGCAAGAACATTAAATGTGGGCAACATACGGGCTGCGTGTGCACAATGGCACGCATGCCTTGCACCCTTGGAAGGCATTGAGGGCAATGTTGGGAAATCGGTGTGCGGGATGGTGCAACATTCAGTGACAACAATGAAAGACCAAAGCTTGTGGGGCAAAGGTTTGGCAAAAATCGGGGCATGGCATAAGCAGGGCCTGACATGCCAAAATGTTGCATGGGTTCAGTACTAGTCAATATGGGTCTATGTTGGGAGCAAGACAACACAAGTTGTTGGGCTACGTGAGGTGCCAAACAACGCTAGGCGTTGGGCTGCGTGACAACATAGTGTGTTGGGTTGTGCACAAGATAGTGCTTGACATGCTGGGCTGGACAGTATGCAAGACTGATGCATGTGGAGGCAATCAAAGTGGGCTGACGTGCACAGTGGGTTCGGGGTGCGACTTGGGCTGGGTCAAGGAGCAGTTGAGGTGCAGTTTGGTGTGTCAGATTGCACAAGACAGTGGGGTAGCGCGTCAAGAAGTTGGCAGCAGTTGGGAACAACATGCAAAGCAGTTGTGGGCGGTTATCAGTTAGTGGGGAAGTTACTAGACAGCAGTTGTGGCAGTTAGCAGAGGGAAAGCTGTCAAACAACAATTGAGGGCAGTTACCAATAATGGGTGATGTGGTCAGACATCAGTTTGCATGGCTGGACTCAGATGCGTGGCTTAATGACTTGAAGACACCTGTTGACGGTTATCAGTCATGGGCAGTTTTGGGGAACTGCCACCCCTTTGTTGGCAGCACCTTAGTGGTGCAAACCTCTTGGCAGTTGGGGGTGTCAACTGACCATCAGAGGCTATAAATAGCCAGCGCTTGGTGCACGAAATTATGTATGCTAGAGAGCAGAAAAGAGTGATAGCATGGTGCATCCTCTGTATATTATAAGTCTTTGGGCAGATTCCTAGTTTATTGAAGGTGCAATAAAAGGTTGGACGTTTTAGCTTGTAAATTCGTGTGTTGTCCATTATGCGCTTACATACTATATATTCCGAATCAGTATACATAACTGAGTGTGTGTGTGTGTGTGTGATGTTGGGTCTAAACAGTGCGTTGGAGTTCTGTGCGGGGTTGGCTGACTGGTTGTGCGAGACAGACCAGACCATCACAAGGCGAAAAATTTGGGGTAAACTTCAACCTTGTGACATCTAGTATAGTAGTACTTCAGCAATAGAACAACTCCAAGTCTCTAGTTAGGCAATCACGATCTGCAAGTACATCAAACTATACAACAATAATTTTTTCTATCTCTATGCCTTAGCTCGTTCGATTCTTCCAAAATTATTTTTCATGCTCGACTTTTGAGAAATTTCTTATTAAGGTATATTTTAATTTTAGTTTTTTAATTTCACAAATTTAACAATTGCTTTAGAAATTTTTGTAATTGTTTATGGATTCTTCTTTTTGTACTTTTATAAAATTAGAGATTTTTACTTCTTAAAGCAACACTGCAACAATGAAGAGAACTCTATCAAATAAAAGTTCTTCAAATGTGTGTTCTATTCTATTTTTATTTTCTTTAAATTTTGTAATGTTACTTGTTAGTGGTTTAATTGAGATTGTTTATTATTGGTGTTAATTACTTTTGACTATTCATATTATATATTGATCTTGTTTTGATGTTGAATTAGATTTTAAATATTTATTGATTGTCAGGTATGGACATACATAACTGTTGAAAAGACATTTTCAGCCATGAATATTGTGAAAAATGAATTCTGTAACCAAATAGGAGATGAATGGATGAATGATTCTTTAGTAAATTAAATTGAGCGCGATATTTTTGCAACTATTAAAAATGAGATTATCATATAACAATTTCAAGCAATGAAACTTCAAAAAATAGTATTACAAATAATATTTGAGGATTATTTAATTTTATAATTTATTTTATTAAATTTTTATTTTTAAAGGACTTTTTTTTTAAATTTGAACTCACTAACTAAGAGACTGCATCTGCCTCCGATTAATTCCAACAAATTCCTTGCTCAACTCAAATTTCTTAGATTTTTAAGTTATCTCTATGTCCGAGTTAGTGTCATCCACGTAGAACTTCTCGATGGGAGGAACAAACAGAAACTCGATAGAATTTTCTTTTCAAATTAAATTATTTCACAATCACTTCATTTTACTTATATTAGTAGGATTTTTTTAGTGGTTTATTATATATATATTTTTTAATTGTATCGATCGACTTCAAAACTTCACAATTGGATTCAAAATGGGATGGGGGAGTACATTTTGATATTATATTTAATATTAAAGTCGATTAAATTAATGAGAGAGTAATATATTGCGACACCTCCGAAAGTTGATTGTTTTAACGTTCATTAAATTTATTTAGATAGTGATTTTTCGGTGATGTATGAATTTTGGAGTGTGACCCATGTTGCATGTGAGTGGGTTGGATTTTACCCATTTGAAGGTGGAAGATGACAATTAATTTATTATTTGTATTTTTTTTATTCTTTTATTAATCTCAAGCGGAAGACAATTCACTTATTTTAATTTTTAAATTTGATTAAAATTATTACATAGGCAATAAATTAACGTTTATCAAATTAATTTAATAGAATAACTCAATTATAAAATTTTAATTAATTTAATATATAATATAATTACATAAATTAAAAATTAAGCGATCTATTGTATAAAAGTGGTCAATTACAATTGGGTAACGGTTAGTTTTCCTAAATTGTCTATCGCAAATATCATTTTCACCGTCGACGCAAGTATATTCAAAAAACAGACGGCCAAGTAGGATCTTTTTGCCTTTTGTCTTTTTAGAAAACATGTAGTTATTCAATTTAAATAAGTTGGAGCTAGAAGCAGAGAATAGCTTGGCGCCAAATTACTTCATGAAGTTTCTCAACATGTGGACTACCAGTCTACCCTAAAATCTTTTAGGTTTGTATAGCGAAATTGAATGATCCATCTCATATCAATTTATTATCAATTAAGCGCATATCTATGTATACTAGCCTAATAAGTGGCTCAATAAATATATTGGATTACTTTAACTAAAAAGTTAATTTATTAGGCTGAGATTACACCATATTTATTAAACCATCTATACTCTTAAATTTATTTAATGTGAAATATCCTAACAGCTTATAGCTAGACTTAACAATCATTTCCACAAAATTTCTAGCTAAATACATCGGAATAATATTCTGAACGATACTTGTATTTAGATGCATTTTTTATGTAACTTTTTTTTTGGAGCTTTTATCTAGAAGATTGATTTAAGTACTCTCTCCGATCCAAATTAATTGCTCAGTTTTGATTTTTTTAAGTCAAATTGACTATTTTTAGAATTAATAATTAAACATATATAAATATATTTCTAAAATTATAAAAATTGGGGTTAGTAATAAATTGTATATACTTTCTTTTGGTTATAATCTCTTCACCTATATTTTAGCAAAAATAGTAAAAAAATTAGTTTTAAAAATGGTCAATTTGATTTTAAAAAGTCAAAACTA
Organism: Aralia elata; assembly: GCA_034770075.1. Lineage (NCBI taxonomy): Eukaryota > Viridiplantae > Streptophyta > Magnoliopsida > Apiales > Araliaceae > Aralia > Aralia elata. Next base: position 673,368 of record JAVJAP010000070.1, read on the forward strand.
AACAATTAATTTGGAACAGAGGGAATAATATGTAAATGGCTTTTCAATTGTTTTGTAACAACTTGGCACAAAGCGTAGTCTGTCCTTAAATATTTTATAGGTTTGCACGTCTAGTCAAATATAAAACTGGATGGAACCTTGAGGCTCAAGGTCAAATATTATTGTGTCCAAAAACTTAATTTTTTTCTTTTTTTAAGCTAATTTAGACTGAAATTTAAACACATTCGCACACTTTTCTTTGGCATGCCAATGCTCGATCCCCCAACCTCATGGATATCATGGGTTGAGTAATATCACTCGGGCCAAAGGCTTTCGATGCAAAAACTAAAAATTAAGCAGCCCGACAAAATCTATACCATATCTATCTATAACTATATACGTATATAATAGATGTTTGATATTGTTAGAATAAAAATGATATTACTAAATCAATAAAGGTCACTTAAAGCATCAGTGCCACTAGAATAATTACGAAAGTGTTTCTAAAAGTATATTTACTTTGTCAGTATCTTTTTTATTCTGACAATATTAACAATTAGATAATAAAGCGCATAATTAAGTTTTAGGCCGGTTCAATCCGGCAATTTTTGTCACTCAACGCCTAATATATTTTAATCGCCAATGATGTCATTCTCGACTGCTTTACTTGTTGGCTATTACGTCCGTTCGGGTTGTCGTCACCCGCTGCTTCCGTCGATCGCCGTCTAGAATTCAAAGACCTCGGCGGACTATATGTGGATTGTTGGTTTTCGTATTTTACTCTATTTTTGATCAAAGGCATTTTGAACACTTAATTATTCTACTATGAAGTGGAGTAAAAATCAGAAAATTGTACACTACATTACTCTGATGCTATGGTGATTGATTGATGTAAATATGTTATTTACCTCTCTTTCCATTTTATTATCCCAAATTAACACTGAAGCTACTGACTTTTCGTCAAAAAACTCAATGTGCAAATTATTAACCAAAAATAAAAAAAATTCTCGTGGTGCCTTTGTTTTTATGGAATTCTCTTTCTCAAACGCTTGTTACTCAACAATTTTTGCATAGTCATTGCTTGATATGCAAAGACATCAAATCGTCACGGACATATATTGCTTCCATTCTAAATTATTAGATCAATATTGATTTTTTAAAAATTAATTTTAAATATTTTTAAATTTAAAATTGACATAATTAAATTCATTTAGTTTATGTCAATACATTTACGAATATCATAAACTACATAAATCAATATTCTCTTAGTTTTTATCAAATCACATGATCTCCTCAATTAGTTTCGCCAACGAAGTATAAGATGATCCATTCTCCGCCATGGCAACCCTACTCTTTTCTTTCATCTCCTTTACCTTCTTCCTTATTTCATTACTCTTTCCCTCCATCATCAACTTCCTTATTTTCGTCTCGATTTCGTCAGCCCTAATAATCACATCACTCTTCATGTTAAAGTCATTCCTATAATCCACCTCAATTTCCACCGCAAGGCCCAACTCCTTAATCATCTCAAAAGCATTGAGTTGTTGCTCCGCGTATATTGGCCATGTTGCGATGGGCACGCCAAACCACACACTCTCTAGTGTCGAATTCCAACCACAATGAGACATGAACCCTCCGACTGCCACATGTGAGAGGACGGCCACTTGTGGGGCCCATCCAATCACTTTTCCGACACTTGCTGTCCTCTCCAAGAATCCGGCCGGGAGAATTTCTTCCAAATTTGAGTATTTAAGTTGAAGCTTTGTCTCACCATCGGGCATACGCGGACGCAAGGACCATAAGAAGTGGTGTCCACTGCGCTCTAGAGCAATTGCAATCTCCTTCACCTATTTTATGCCAATTATTGGAAGCTCTGAATTGTTAATTTGTTAAGTTAATTTTTGAAGTGGCTAGGTTTTTCAATAATTCAAAATTATGTTTTAGGGTGCAGATATTGGCACACGTTATACTAATAGTTGCATACATAAATATAACGGTGAGTAAATATAAACTACCTATATAGCTGAATGTGTTAATTGGCATTTAAAAATAACATAGTTTAGTCAATCAATATATTTGAGTGTGCATGCAATTATCAATATAAAGTATGCAGATAGTTGTTTCCAAAATACAATCTGTTGAAAAAAATCAAAGCGTTGGATTCTTATTACTCTATTCGTTTATAAAATATAGAATTATATTGACCTTATGAAACATTTTAAAATTCAATATGAATTTATTTACTATTAGGCACTAAACTCTAGAAACTGTCTAAAATATTTAACTAAACATTTATTAATTTTAAAAGTCAAATAAAACACTTCAGTTTTGAATATAAAAATATTTCAAAAATATTTAAAAAAGAATTTGATTAGAGTGAAGTTGACACTAACTTTACCGTGGTAATTAAGTTCATATAGATTTTCATTGAATGAATTATAGAAAATATGACATTAACCAATGTAATAAAAAGTTATAGAATTTATTAATGTAACATTTTCTATAACCCATGCAATAAAAAGTTATAAAACTTATTACGGTAAAGTTGATGTGAACTTTAGAAATTGGTGTCAAATTCACCCTAATTTTTAAAAATTAAAAGTTAATCTTATATTGCGGAATTTACAATATAATTAATCACCTGGTTTTCTTGAAAACTTCCAAAGCTACCAAAGCACAAAAACACCACAGATGAAGGTGGTTGATCATCTAACCAACCAAGGATCACAGCGGCCTCATCAGAGTTTTGGCCCTCACCGTTGAGATTTAGTATGGGTCCCACCGGGAAGATCGGAGGGATCATACTATCACTCTGGAGGGAATTGATCGCATAGGATTCCAGCTCCTCAAACGTGTTAACAATAATTCCCTTTGTCTCTCTATACCTCCGGACCATTGACAATAATAAATCAGACCCACCATCTTTATCCAAATACATCAACGGCACAACCTCGGCGGGAACCGGGTTTGCAAAACTCGGTACCAACAACTCAGTATCTGAGTTACGGAACTCGGTGAGATCTTGTTTTTCATCGTCGCGGAGTGTCTGGAGATGGAACACCATGCCAAGAAAACCGGCTCCGGCAGGGGAGTACACATAAGTTGGAACATTAAACTCATTGGCAATGTCTATAATGTTTACACACAAAAGGTCAGCTACCAAACCAACGAGACGAGTTGACTCGGACCGAGTCATGCCGGATATTATGTCTCGCGCGTGTGGCTTTTGAGTCTCGATAAGAGCAGTAAGGATGGCGTGGCGTGGCTTGTTCAAATATGTTTGGGGCTCGGTTTCCGGTAGAATTACAATTGTCAGACGTGGGGTAGGGTTCGTTAAGAGTGATTCAGAGTAATTGTTTATTCCGGTATCTATGGGGAATTTCGCGATGAGGACGGTTATTGACAGGTTTTCGTGTCGAGTGATGAAGAGTTTAGCCATCTCCACCATCGGCACGAGGTGTCCGATGGCCGGAGCGGGCACGAATACCAATTCTGAGTTCTTCATTTTTTTCGCTGAATTTTATCTCTATGGTATGTTTTGAATGAACTTGGAAGATTAAAGGCAAAGGGAAAGAAATTCAAGACTATAAAATGGATATAGATGAGTTTCTATGCTTTCTCAGAATTATATACTTTCTATATATAATACAAAAGCATTTCTACAAAATCATTAGTATTTTATTCGGCGATTTCACCAATATATATATATATATATATATATATATATATATATATATATATATATATATATGCCAAGTTTTATTATTGTTGATGGAAACAATCCTGTCCTTGATTTCTATGATAGTGTTAAAATGTAACCATGATAATAGCTAGCTCATCATCAGTTACCACTTGTCACAAATTCATATAGGAGTGTCATATCAAGAAATGAAAAATACCCCGTAATGAAAGACAAATCCTTAACAAAAATAACATGAAGAAACAAAGACTGAAAAGCAAAACTCATCCATCACTTTGTATACTTTTTATGAACCTGTTTCTTAAAAGAAAAATTAAGGCAAAACTCACTGTCAAAGTTACAATATTACCAAAAAAAATAAATTCCAAAAACAGTATTCATCAACATGTCATGTAAAAATTTTAAGAGAAAATTAAGTGATTTAAATTAAATGAATTGACATTATTACTATTTATCATGATAATATGAAATAGATTAAGAAATAGTTGAACTATGATTCATACTTAATATTCAGATTTCGCGGCCGGACTCCAAAAAATTTCAAAGAATTAGAATTTGTAAATCGAAAGAAAAATTTATTTTTAGTCAAAATAAGCATAAACATAAATTTGAAAGAAGACAAACCTTTCTTTCCATTTATAGTCCATTAAAGGTTCTTACCTAGGGAATCATTGGGTTTAGGTTAGGATTTTTATTGAATCATCGCGATTAATAATATTCAACTTTAAATTAATATTGAAAAATTATTCACTTATCTTAATTAATAGTGCTAATTATTCTATTTGGATATTAGTTGATTAGGTTAATTAATTCTTTCGATGTAATATTTAGTTAATTATGAGATGGCACACATGCATAGAAAATTAGTTATGATGTCAAAAACAAATTAGATATTTAAATTAAATTATAAAATTTTGATTGCATAAAATGGTTTAAAAGAGAGATAAAAAGAAAATATGTAACTAATTAAAATATAATCATCGGCCAAAAAAGAAAAAAAAATCATAATCAAAACATAAACACAATTTTTCCCCTCATAAAATAATTAATCTAATTGACTAATCCAAATACAATAATGAGAACTATTGATTAATATAAGAGAGCAATCTTCACCATTCATATTAATGTGAATAATGACTAATATGACCTCAGTTTGCACAAATGGATTTCACATGACATGTTTTTCATCCAAAAAAACCCATGTTTTCCTTATTCTTGTTAGTAGAATTAGTCTTGGGATCCTTTATTTAGTAATAATATAAGTTTAAGAGTAAGTTCGTTCAAAAAATAAAAAGTAAAAAAATTGTACGAAATGGGTTAATGAAAAGCATACAAATTGGTGGGGGAGGGGGGGGGGGTGGTGGTTTGGATTTTTCATTTCAGTCGAGAAATTAACACAAGCACATTGACGACAAAATATCCACTTAGAATGGGGCAGGTCGTGAATGGATCCAGTGACGGTGAAAATATTGCATGTCACACCATATATTATCAGTAAATTTTATAATTTTTTTGGCTAGATTGGTTATAAAAAAAATTACATTTTAATTCTAGTAATCTGCTTGTAAGCCATTACAAATATAACAAAAAATTATAAAACTTACCGATAATATATGTATGCGACAATCTTTTGAGAGACGGGAGTCGAGTTACTAACAAGGAACTAACATAAGGGGAAAAAGAGAAATGAAACCATTCAATTGTCGCAACTTCACCAAAATCAGATCCATTTGTGAATGGAGGCATGAAATGCTCAACTAGAACATATAGAGCATGATAATATTGTGTATTTTAATTTGTTTAGAATTCATAATGAACGCAGCACAATTGATTTCTTCTGAATGAATAGAATACTGTTCTCTTAATGCCCCACATGCTGGTTTGTCGAGAAATCCTCAATAATCTTCTTGGTAATATGAAATTCTTAAACTCATGTTTATTTGTAAGGATAACACTTGAGATTAGACTATTAACCCCAAGTTTATTGTTTGTTTTAAGAAATAGACTTGGGACTATTAGTCTAAGGATAATAAAATAACTTGAAAGGCGGGAACTATTTAATGCTATGTCCAACTAGGTACTATAATTCCTATTGTTTGGGACTAAAAATTTATGAAATGACCGATGTATCATATCTTATCCATTTATACTCAAACTAATGAGAATGTGATATCTTTGTTATTAGTAGTAAGGTTATCATAGTCCAAACAGTAAGTTTTTATCCAATCTTTTAAATAGTCTTGAAAAAAACAAATATAATATGAGATTATTTTAAGTTATCCATGAATAATCTCATTAAAAACAAACATGTGACTAGGATTATTTAACCCTAGGATTAATAGTATTAGAGTTAGGGCTCAAAACGAATTCAGTTGAGGTTTTCGTTTGAGTGGGAGCAATGGCAGAAGATGGAAAATCATGAATCGAGAAATTCAATATTGACAGAATTTCGCGTGGTGGAAGATGCAGATGGAAGATGTCCTATACTAGAAGGATTTATATAGCCACTACAAAAAGACAAACTGAAAGACATGGATGATGCGGAATGGAAAATTCTGGATTGGAAAGCCTTGGCTACAGTTAGATTATACATGTCCTCACAGGTGGCCCTCAATATCAGTAAGAAGACCACGACACACGGATAGATAAAAACACTAGCTAAATTATATGAAAAACCCTTAGCTTCTCACAAAGTTTTTCTTATGAAAATGTTGTTCATATGACTATGGGTGAAATTGATTTTGTTACGGATCATTTAAATGAGTTAAATATGATTATAAATCAGTTGGCATCTATAAAATTGGAATATGAAGATGAAATCATTGCTTTACTGTTTTTATGTTCCTTGCCAGAAAGTTGGACTAAATTGGTCATGGTCGTAAGTAATACAGTTACTAGAAAATTAGTATATGACGACGTAGTCAGTTGTATACTAAATGATGAGATGCACTGGAAGAGTGCACAAGAATCTACCTCTGGTGTTGTGTTATCAGTTGAAAGGGGGAGGCAGAAAAATAGGGAAAACAGTTCGAAGAACAGAAAATAAAAATCCAAAGGCAGATTGAAGTCAAATTGCAAAAGGAAGACAGTTGAGAAAATTAAAGGGAATTGATGGAATTGTGGAAGGCAAGGTCACATGAAAATTAATTGCAAGGAAGCTGATGGTGGTAATAAAGGAAAGCAAGAGAGTGATGAAGAAGCTAATGTTGTTGCGACAGATGATGATCGGGTATATGGTGATATGTGCTTATCTGCATTTGTGGATGTTTCTGGATATTAGTTTATAGACTTTACTACTTTTTTCCATTGTACTTCTAATATAGATTATTTTCATGATTACGTTACTGAAGATTTTGGAAACGTAACTGTGGGTAATGGTGAGAAGTGTAAGGTTGTTGGCAAGGAACAATCTTATTCAAGTTATCGAATGGTTGTCACTTGAAGTTCAATGAAGCCTGACACATTCATAAATTGAAGAAGAATCTGATCTCAGCATGCAGGTTGGACAAGGAAGGATGTTAAGTTGTTTTTGGCAATGGACAATGGAAGATCTCTAGAGGAGCCCTAGTAGTAACTAAGGGAAATCTAAGCGGTTCTATGTATGTCCTTAACAGTGTGAATGATCTTGTTGTTTTAGCAACTTCTGCAGATGAGAGTATAAAGCTATAACATCATAGACTTAGTCACTTGGGTGGGAGTGGTATGCAAAATTCGCACTCAAAATAGTTGCTACCTGATGTCAAAAGTATTGATTTTGAGTTTTGCGAAGACTGTGTTTATGGCAAGCATAAGCGAGTTAGCTTTCAGAAAGGAGGGAAAGCAGCGAAAGCAGAAAGATTAGACCTCATATATTCAGTTGTTTGGGGACCTGCTCAGGTAAAATCTTTCGGTGGTAATTCTTATTTTGTTTCATTTATAGATGATTCAAATAGAAAAACATGGGTTTATGCAATCAAAGAAAAGTGTGATGTGTATAATATTTTTAAGAAGTGGAAAGCTATGGTTGAAACTGAAACAGGGAAGAAAGTGAAGTGTCTCAAGACAGATAATGATGGTGAATACTGTGATGGTGGGTTCTTAGAGTATTGTACTAAACATAAAATTAGAAGGGTGTTTATAGTTCGAAAGATACCATAGCAAAACGGAGTTGCTGAGAGAATGAACAGAATCATCCAAAAACGTGCTAGGAGTATGAGGATACATTCTGGACTCTTATTACAATTTTAGGGAGCAGCTATGGATACTGTAGTTTTTCTGATTAATCGAAGTCCATCAAGTGCATTAGATGGTGGGATTCCAGAAGAGAAATGGTCAGAAAAAACAGGTGAACTATTCTTTTCTCAAAACATTTACCTGTGTTGCCTATTCTTTGATTGATAAGAGTGATATGAAGTAGCTTGATGCTAAATCTATTAAATGTGCTTTTATTGGATATGGTGGTGATGAGTATGATTATCGTTTATGAGATTATCAACATAACAAAATATCAGATCTAGGGATATTGTATTCAATGAAAAATGCATGTATAAAGATAGGCAACAACAACAAGGTGAGAAAGCTAGATGTAGAAAATAAATTTGCAGAATTTGATGATATAACAGATGGATTGATACCTATTGTGCATAATGATGAGTTTGACAGTGATGCGTCTAATGGTGAAAATCTTCAAGATGAGGAGCCTGAAGCTCATATTCTTAATTAGAAGATTATAGAGACAAACACGACCTCCAAATAGGTATTTCTCAGCTTTATATTATGTGTTATATACTGATTGTGGTGAACCTGAGTGTTTTTAGGAAGAAATGTAAAATGATTCCAAGTAGAAGTGAGAGCTAGCCATGAAAGAGGAGATGAACTCTTTGAAGAAGAATAATAGTTGGAACTTGATAAAGCTACCAGATGGGAAAAAGGCGTTGTCCAACAAATGGATGTAGACACCAAAAATTTGCACATGTTTTCCCTAACAATAACAGGAGGGCAATGCCATTATTTCTCCTCAAGACCAAGATGTCAAAGCAAAGAATACAAGGCTCAGAACGATTATTTGGAGTCCGCACAGTGACCTCTAAGCAAAAAGTTTTGAAAAAGAAGACGAGCGACTAGTCGACGTTTATAGAATGGCGGTTTTTGTCCTTTTTCTCTATCTTCCCAAATCTGAAATTGATCAAACTTGATGTCATTGTGTAGCTGGGAGTTATCGTTAACACTCCAAAATTAATACCTTACTTCTACGCTACTACCACAAGAATTAGTATAGCAATAAGCAATGATCGATCCCACAAAGAGTAAATTGTTTAATATTTATCCTAATATTTTCTAATGAAGATGGGGGTTTTGAATTGATTAACTAAACTAATAAAAGCGAATTAATAATAATAAACAATGAATAAAGGACTTCAGTTCAGTATCCCCTTTTTACAATTATGGAATAAGCAAGTTATACAATATTTATGCTTCAATGAAATTAATAACCCTAGATAACCACAAGCGCTTATTATCCGAAATTCTCCTTGGGTTTTAAATCTAATGTGACAATCGTCCCAAGAGACCCTAACTATCATACAACCTAGAACTATCAGTCTAGATTTAATATAACAACAATATTAAGGATTAGAGAATTAGGTTATTCCAAGCAACAATCACACAATCATGGATTATTTAACTTGCCTTCTGATAATCATAACAACACCCAAAAGCTTGTCCACAATCAAGTATTATTAATTGTTACTTATGATCAGATATAATATCGTTTACTTAATATTATATCTTAATCTAGTAGATGATATCAATCAGATTAACTTAACTGGCCATATCAAATCAATCAGATAAAATAACATACAATCAATTAAAACAGATTATCAGAATAAATCTCATGCAAGAAGGAATAAATGAAGTAAACTTGATCAAACCATTAATAGCAAAGAAAGTTCAACATTCCTTAGAACTGAAATAAAGTACTTAGCCTGATATGCCTTCAATCTCCAAAACTAGGGTTTTCAATTAAGAAGAAGAAAGGGAATGATAGCTGATGAAGATCCTCCTAAAACTTGACTAATACAATGTATTTATACCCCTAGGTCAAAGTCTTAAAGCTATATGGATTACTGTTCCAAATTACATTAGAAATCCTTAAAAATAACAACGCTGGGAGAAATTTGCCGCACAGCCACGCGCCCGCGGAAGCCTTCGCGCTCCGCGGCCCATGATTTGTGCGCCACGACTTATGATCCAGCGTCGCGGCCGATAAGTCCTGTATGCCCTTTTTCTCCTTGTGCGCCCATTTTTATCCTTTTTTCCTCTTTTTCTCTTTTTAGCTCCAATTCCTCCTGAAATTAATAATTACCTTAATAAACTCATATACCCAATAAAACATGTACTAAAACTAAATATAAAGGAATCAATTGAAAATTTTGCACTTATCAAATTCCCCCACAATTAGTCTTTACACGTCATCATGTAAACCAAAATAAAGGTAATATCAACTTCATCTAAAATTCATTTAATCAAGATTTCAAAAGTTTTAATTCAATTACCAACCATGAATATCAACACTAATCAACAGAAATCTGATCAACACGTCATCAATCAATTCACAATAATAACCTTATCATTCACCGCTAAAACATCTTCAAATTAAAATGCATCCACATAAGCATCTTTCCTATGATCGACATACATACCCAACTAAGTTCATATTGATCAACAACTGTGCACAACCGATTCACAACCCAGAATATATTTTTCTGCTATTTTTCTTCACCAAATAGAACCTTCAAATTCCAATCTTTATGGGTGATTGCATTTTACGCTCCATATCACACTATGCACAATCTTTTATTTTGCAAGTGAGTGTGTTTTACGCTCCATCTCACTTATACATGTGTTTATGGGGGAGTGCGTTTTACGCTCCATCTCACCCCACCACATGGATTTTGTACTCTTTTTTTTTCATTCAATCTTTCTTCAAGTTGCTCAAATTTTTCTTCTCTTTTTCTTTCATGGTCCTGTAAGCAAAGCAATCAGATAAACAATTCTAAATCATGAAATCAGTGCACATAGTCAGATCCCACAAATAACTTAGCCGAGTAAACATATTTTCCATATTCAAGAATTTATGTACACACATTTAAGTAAAATCAGTCAACTCTAGCTCCCGACTCAGTTATCATCGTTAATCAATTAATTAGGCATCAAACAAATTCTATCAATCAACATCAACTTTCAATCTATAAGCGTAACCCTTAAAAACTTAGCCAAATAAAATCATAGAATTTTTTTTTTAAGGCAAAACAATTTTTTTTTTCCAAGTTTTCCACAAGCACATCAGAACTTAAGCATAAATTATCCTAAACTACCCTAAACCTCTCCCCCACACTCAAATCTTACATTGTCCCCTAATGTAAGACAATTATGCAAAGAAGAAAGTAACTACTAGCTAACATGCAAAACAACAACCTAAAAAGTAAAGGGATAGAAAAATCAAATCTGAAATCTTGGGTGGCCTCCCAAGCAGCACATTTATTTAACGTCATTTGCTCGACACCAATACTCTCAATCAATCATAGACCGGATCCCCCAAGTCCAACATCTCAACGTTCTCCACCTGGTATCCTTCACAATTTCAGCCTCAAATTGTAAAGGAGAACTTTTTGTCCAATAGTGAAAGTCTTCCTCAAAATCTGCTTATTATGGAAAGCTTTTGTCTTAGCCTTGTACAATTTAGAACTCTCTTATGAATCATTCCGTAATTCCTCAAGCTCTTGTAACTGCAACTTTCTATGGACTCCAGCTTGATCCAATCTCATTTTACACTGCTGAATTCCAAAAAGCCTTGTGTTTTCAGTTCTATAGGTAGGTGACATGGTTTCCCAAACACCAGCATATACGGGGACATACCAATGGGAGTTTTGAATACAGTTCTATAAGCCCAAAGTGCATATTCTAACTGTAGACTCCAATCTTTTCTGTTCGGGTTGACTACCTTTCAAAATAGACTTGACCTCTCTATTGGATACCTCAGCTTGGCCATTGCTCTATGGATGATAGGACGTAGAAACTCTGTGAAGAACATTATATTTCTTGAACAAAACGCCTAACACCCTATTGCAAAAATGTGTTTCACGGTCACTAATAATGGCTCTTGGGGCACTAAACTTGACAAATATATTAGACTTAACAAAATCTGTAACAACTTTAGAGTCATCAGTCCTGGTGGCTTTAGCTTGCACCTATTTAAAAACATAGTCAACGACCAAAAGAATGTAAATATCACCATAAGAAACAGGAAAAAGGTCCCATAAAATTAATACCCTAAATATCAAAGATTTCAACAATTAAGATGGGAGTTTGTGGCATTTGATTCTTACTCGATATATTTCCTAACCTTTGACAATTTGCACATGATTTGCAAAACAGATAAGAGTCTCTAAAAATATTTGGCCAATAGAAACAACATTCTAAAACCTTATGGGATGTCATTTTCGGTCTAAAACGACCTCCACAAGCATAAGAGTGACAGAAATTTAAAGTCGAAAAAAATTCCCTATTAGGCACACACCTTCTAACTATTTGGTGCACACAAAATTTCTACAAATACGGGTCATCGTTAACACTCCAAAATTAATACCTTACTTCTACGCTACGAACATAAGAATTAGTATAGCAATAAGCAAAGATCGATCCCACAGAGAGTGAATTATTCAATATTTATCCTAATGTTTTCTAATGAAGATGTGGGTTTTAAATTGATTAACTAAACTAATAAAAGTAAATTAATAAGAATAAACAATGAATAAAGGACTTCAGTTCTTCAGTTCAGTATCATCTTTTTATAATTATGGAATAAGCAAATTATATAATATTTATCCTTCAATGAAATTAATAACTCTAGATAACCGCAAACGCTAATTATCCGAAATTCTCCTTAGGTTTTAAATCTAATGTGACAATCGCCCCAAAAGACCCTAACTATCATACAATCTAGAACTACCAGTCTAGATTTAATATAACAGCAGCATTAAGGATTAGAGAATTAGGTTATTCCAAGCAACAATCACACAAATAGGGATTATTTAACTTGCCTTCTAATAATCATAACAATACCCAAAAGCTTGTCCACAATCAAGTATTATTAATTGTTACTTATGATCAGATATAATATTGTTTACTCAATACTATATCTTAATCTAACAGATGATATCAATCAGATTAATTTAACTGAAAATATCAAATCAATCAGATAAAATAACATGCAATCAATTAAAACAGATTATCAGAATAAATCTCATGCAAGAAGGAATAAATAAAGTAAACTTGAGCAAACCATTAATAGCAAAGAAGGTTCAACATTCCATAGAATTGAAATAAAGTACTTAGCCTGACATGCCTTCAATCTCCAAAACTAGGGTTTTCAATTAAGAAGAAGAAAGGGAATGATAGCTGATGAAGATCCTCCTAAAACTTGACTAATACAATGTATTTATACCCCTAGGTCAAAGTCTTAAAACTATATGGATTACTATTCCAAATTACATTAGAAATCCTCAGAAATAACAATACTGGGAGAAATCTGCCACACAACCACGCACCCGCAGAAGCCTTCGCGCGCCGCGGCCCATAAGTCCTGTATGCCCTTTTTTTCCTTGCACGCCCATTTTGATCTTTTTTTCCTCTTTTTCTCTTTTTAGCTCTAATTTCTCCTGAAATCAATAATTACCTTAATAAGCTTATATACACAATAAAATATATAATAAAACTAAATATAAAGGAATCAAAAATATCAAAAATTATGCACTTATCAATAGCTCTCAAAAAGAGCTTTTCGAATTGGTATGACACATTTTTTTAACCCTTATTGGTTTGAAAGTTATGGACGTTTCAATGCATAACAAAAAAAATCGATGACGTGACATGAAAAACGAGTTAGGTGGGCCCCACCCTAGGGTTGTCGCAGGTAGACCTACGACAGGCATAAGTGTTCTATAAATATATGCTTTAGCTCATTTGCTTAGAAAAGAAGGCATTTTAGAGAGAAAATGTATTATCTAAGGAGAGAAATCAAGAAAGGAAGATTAAAACCTCTCTAATCTAGATCTAGATCTACTTTTTCTCATCAAAGCTCCCACCAATATACAGTCAAACAATCCATACAAAGCTTAAGGAGGAAGAAACTCTTACTCCCAATGTCCATTTCACATCTTTACGCTCTTTTTACTTACGTTTACGATTACTTTACTTAGGATTTGTTTCGTTTATTTCGTTTTCTCATTTTTAGGCTCTCCTAGCATCCTAGATCATATTTAGTGGTGTGTGGATCCTATTTTGAGTCATGGGTAGTTAGATAGGGTTTCTCACTAATTTGATATATAGATCTAGCTTATTTTGTCGATTGTTGTGCTTAGACTTTGTTATTTTCAATTATTTCTTTGGTTTTAGGCTCTTATAACTTTCTAGATTACTTCTAGAGGTGTTTGGATCCTATTTTTGGGATTATGGATTGTTAGAGAGGATATCTGTAATGACCACGAATCGTGGATAGCTTTGTAATACGAGTCTATGAATTTTATTGAATAAATTGAATTTTATTAATATTATTTTGTATTATATGTTTGAAGGTTTTATTATAACCTATTATGTGTATGTAATGATTTTTGAGCATTGTTATTTCATAGAAGTAAATACAATTATTTAGAGGAATAACGCTAGAACACTATTTACGCGGGCACTATTCATGCCAAAAACGTCTCCTCCGATTTTTTGACTTTTCTTAATTTTGTCAAAACGTTAATGAGAGGGATTAATAATCCAAGTTTAGGATTTATTAGAAGCCCAATTGAATTGTTAATTGGAAGCCCAATGGTTAATAAATAGTGGCCTAAATGAGAGCCCAAGACCCATGGATCAAGTCCATGACTCAAACTAATAACCCATAACCTAAACCCATTACCCATGAGAGAAATGGGTTATAAAAATCTGCAGCAATGTTAGAGAGAGAGAGAGAGAAGTACGGGGGAAAGAAAGGAGAAGGAAAATGGGATAACCACCGAGCGGGATAGCATGGATAGAAACTATTCTACATTTGGTGTAGGGAAAATAAAATATAAAACATATGTGGGGAGAAGGGGAGGGAACCACCCGACACCAAGCATGGGAGAAGGCAAAGCTCTCCCACCCATTTACGGGGAGCTAAAAAGACCAAGCACGCTTAGCTCATTCAAAGAGCTGAGCTCCTTCAAAGAGCTGAGCTCCTTCATCTGCATATACCTCCCTTGCATAACCTTTCATTATTTTTATTTCATAAGCAAGAACAAAGAACTTAGAAAGAACATACAAGAAGCTAGAGAGAGAAAATAAAGAGAGAGAGAGAGAGTCAGACAAAGAAGAAGAAGAAGAGAGGAGCCTAGCTACTGTAATCAATCATCTAGCAACTAAGGGGATAAGCTACAAGAGGTAACAACAAAACTTTAGCCTATTTCCATAACCATCTCAAGCTTTCTAAATTTTGCTTCGTTAATGGTTGAATGTCGTTGTTGTTGTTGTGATTGTTGTTAGTAGTTAATGAACGAGTTTATATGTTGTTAATACCTTAACAACGTCTATTAATATAACATCCACAAGTGGAACAAACAAAGAAAACCCATACCTACGCATAAAGGAGGAAGAAATGGACATGAACGGACTGTTTTGGACAAAACCTACTTGATGACCCATAGTTAAATGTTGTGTTTATGTGTGTTGTGTTATACTCTCATGAGTGAAGAGTATCACCCAACTGGAACGGAGCAAAAAGCACTTAAAATGAATCTGTGGCGAAAGAATTAGTAAACTAGGCTTAATAAGAAAAACTGGTATGAACAGTGACCGTGTGGTCAATTCTGGTATTATTGTGTTCATTGGAAAATTCTAAGCTTCTGGGGAAGTATAGTATACTAAGTTAGGAAGTCGTAGGCTTAGGAACGAATGCATTTTCGACTTTGAAAGGAAGGAGTTATGGCATTTGGGAGAAAGGATGTCAAAACTGTCCAGAATGCGAAATAACTAGTACGACGAGGCTCATTGGAGCCTCTGTTTTGGCTTGTTAGGGGATCTAAAAAATTATGGGCTTCCGGGTATTATAGTAAACTGACTAAGGAAGCTGTAGGCTTTGGAATTTCCTCATTTTGACTTTGGATGATGGAGTTATGACCATTTAGAGGGGAAGTGTTAAAACTGTCGAGGTTGCAAAAATAACTAGTGCGACGAGGCTTATTGGAGCCTCTGTTTCGGCTTGTTAGAGGATCTCAAAAATTATGGGCTTTTGGGGTAATTATAGTTAGCCTGAGAAGGAAGTCATAGGCTTTGGAATTTCACCCATTTCGACTTCATATGAAGGAGTTTATGGCGATTTTAATGAAAATGTGTCAAGTTCGTAAAATACGAAGAAAAACTAGTTTGAGTAGGCTTCTTGGAGCCACGATTCGGACTTGTTAGAGAGTCCGAAAGATTATGATTTTAGGATATATTATAATGATATCATGGCCCTATGATGAGTCATAAAAATCATGGTTTAGGGCTATGTTTTCGAATAAAAGGAGAAACGATTAATAATAGACACGTTAGTTATTTATACCCTAGACCAATAGTGAGTCTTAAAGATGTGGATTAAGGTTATGTTTTAAATCGAAAGAAAATATTTAATGCTATATTGAGTAATGTAAGCCAATGTTTGGTATCAACTATGTGACTAATTGGTATGTGGATATGTACTTAAATGTGTAGGACATTTTGGAAGGACGATTAACGTCAAGTAGTAACAAGTGCTTATGGCAAGTTTTCTAACCCTTGGTTAATCCTTGTGTTAGGAAAGTTTATTTGATTCATTTGATTATATTCTTATGACTCTCATGCGATGTTTTGAAGTTCCAATTTACGCAATACATATATGGTTGTGTGAATTCCTTACTTATTGTAAATCTTTTAGTATTTGCCACAAGTATTCAAGCTATGCTATGATATAAATTGTTTGAAGCTTTCAAGTTCAAATATGTATGAACTGCTTATAGAGAACGTCGATGCCATTTGTTTCGGCTAGACAATTATTGAAATGTTTTATTGATTTGATATAAGTCTTTGAAATATTATTGATGATAGGTAGAAAGCTGTCCAAGCGTAATTGTTTTTGGTTATGGACTCTGAGACATGTATGAGATGAACTACCCCTTATATTTGGGGAATATTTTTTAAAGGCGGTTAAATCTGATAAGGCAACAAAGAGCCTAAACAAAACGCATATAGTTGTTTTCTCGGTAGAGTGTTGATCAACATAGTAGTACAATAGGCTGATCACCTAGAAGTGCGTAAGCAAGACGGTTTACAGTTATATTGCTGTGTACCTTTTTATAGAAAGCAAAAGAAAGTTCAAGGTCTTATGGGCCGCTCCAAAGTGTCGTTTCAAAAATATATTTTTAAAACGAAAGAAAAGTATTATTCCTGTTATTCGGAATTGGCTTGCAAACTATTGTTCAGTTTGTAAAAAAAAGAAGTGAGATGATTATTTAATATTGTTGTTATTCAACTGTTATACTTGCTAGGCAATTGAATTCTCATTCTTGCTTTTTATATTAAACATTGCAGCTAAGACCGAGCGGGTCGAAGGTTTAGGTAAGGACAAGGGAAAGGGGAAGATGAACGTCTAGATGGCGTCATAGCCTTTTTTGTAATAGTAATTGATTGTAATATTAAGACTTAATATGTATTATGGAATGATGTTTTGGTTGTAGAACCTGGGATTGAGATTAAGACGTATTGTAATAGCTTAGTAATTACATTTATTTTTTTTTATGTTGTATGGAATGGGTAGTACCGTGGGGGCACCGGGTCCGGGTATGAAGATACCCGGATTTGGGGGCATCACAAGTTAGTTACAGAGCTGATAGGTTATAAAACCTTAGGTTGGGGAAAACCTTTGGAATATGACCGTGGAGAAGATGAAAAAAGTTAGTAAATGAACTCAAATAGAGTTGTTAAGGGGGTGAATTGAGGAAATTCATCAAAAGAACTAAAAGTAAACTTAAAATAAACTATATTTATTTATTATGTGATATAATCTTATATGTTTAATTTCTATGTACTAATCGAGTTAGTAACTTGGATTGTAGATGTCAAGAGGAGGACCCGAATATAGAGACATTCACGTAGTAAGCGAGGAGCAGATCACTCCACCCGAGCCAACACCCGAGCTAGTAGCAGAGGTTGAGGCTCCAATAGAAAGTGACCCGGAGGAAGATCCAGAAGAGGATCCTACTGAGGAGGATCCATCCGAGCATGAGGAAGGAAGCAGACAATATATCATCGGATGCTATGCCTTCAGAAGAGGAGGAAGTGGCGCCCGCAGACATGAATAATCTGTTTAGGGCGGGTACTTGAGAGTGAACGTAGCACTGAGAGGTAGAGTTCAAGCCTTAGAGGCGAGAGTGCAAGAACTCCAGCAAGAGAGGCATGAGATAGAGTCTTACTGGGAGGCAGAGATCGATGATGGGATTAAGGCCGAAGATCGGGCCGATTGACTTGGAAGAAAAGGCTAGAGTTAAGAAGGTGAGGGACCGATAGGTCTAACTATGCATTCAGGTCATCGCATTGGTGATTTCAACGTAGGGTGACCTATTACCCAGTAGAGGAGGGCCAGACTAGGCACACCATTAGTAGGGAACTGGTGATGGCCATAGCAGATGACGAGTATGCAGACGCCAGTAGGCGTTGTGTCTAGTTCAGTGATTAGACAAGGTTCTAGATGTGTACCTTATAAGGATGTAAATCCTAAATTTTGTATTATATAATGGATTATCTGGTGTAAATCCCATCTTTTTAGTAAATAAAGGGATATATCATATGCGAATAGCAGAAGCTATATGTTACAAGAATGTATGAAATATGAAAGCATATTAATATAAGTTTGTTTATTAAATATGCCTTGTGATGAGTATGTGTATGTGTAAGTATTTTAATAAAATACTTGAAGATGAATAATAGAATACTAGTGGCATAATTTATTTAACAGAAATATGTCGCCGAGATGGAGAGGAAGACAGGGAACACAGAGGAATGAGAATAGAGAATTCGATAATGAGAGCGAGACTAGGGAAACAGAAAATCCTATACAGCAATTCATAAACTTATTAGTAGGGGCTTTGAATAGAGTTCCAACCGTACCACTTGTCGTTCCTCCAGTTGCGCGTATTGCCAACTTTAAGGACTACCGCCCAAATTTAAGGGGACCACCGAGCCTCTAGAGGCTCAATCATGGGTTAAGGAGGTGGAGAAAGCATTCATCATTGCTGGAGTTGGGGAGGAGCAAAAGACCACTTTTGCTACCTACTTACTGAAAGGTGAGGCCAACTTCTGGTGGGAAGCAAACCAGAATAGGGCGGGGAAGGAGTCATTGCTTGGGAACGGTTCAAGGAGTTGTACTTCGAGAACTACTTTCCCAAGAGCATGCAGAGTCGCATGGAGATGCGATTCTTAGAACTGAAACAAGAGAACCTGACAGTACCCCAATATGCTGCCAAGTTCAACGAGCTAGCTCGGTTTGGTCCACACCAAGTGGACACCGAGGAAAGGAAGATGAGGAGGTTTGAGCAGGGCCTGAAACCTTAGCTCTACAACAAGGTGGAGTGTGTGTGTTGCAGATTGATTCTTTTGGATCAATATTGGAGAATGCTATTATAGCCGAAGGGGGAAAGTGAGGCGCTGAGCCTTTACAATAGGGAGAAGAAGAATAAGGATAGGAGTGAAGGAGGAAGTAAAAACTGATATAGCCAGTGAAAGTAACCAGAAGAGGAAATGGAACAATTCCGAGAATACCGGGAACAAACAAGGAGACCCAAAAGAAGAGGGGTAGAGCCGTGTAAGACCTGGGGGAAGAATCACCTAGGGGTCTGCTTGAAGGGAAAGACGACATGCTACAACTGTGGGCAGGGAGGGACACATCTTTCCTAACTGCCCCAAACCGAAAAAGACCGGCGGATGTTTCGTTTGTTAGAGCATCAGGCCACATGGTAAGGAATTGCCCAAAGAAGGGGACAGACGGGGAAAACAATGGGAATAGCAGTGGCAAGCTGGACTATTGCTGGTCCAGCTCAACCTAGTAGACCAACAGCCCGGACCTTCAATTATGACATTCCAAGATTATAGTGGGCATCGAGAGACGTAGTCTCAGGTATCATCCCGATCAATAATATAAATGCATATGTATTGTTTGATTTGGGTGCGACCTGTTCCTTTGTATCATGTGAATTTGCTCAACGTGTAAGCTTACCTCTTAGAGAAACTAAAGTCTCCCTTGAACATAGAAGTTGCGAAAAAGGAAAGTAATCCCTGTTGAACATATTCATAGAAATTATTTTGTTAAAAATTGGAGGGAGTAAGTTTATCGGTTAGATTTAATTCCGATTATTAAACTGGGAGAATTTAACATAATACTGGGAATGGATTGGTTGTTTAACCACGGGGCAGTAATCGATTGGCAGAAGAAAAGCGTAAACCTTCAGACTTCGAAGCAGTCTAATGGTAGTGTTCTATGGTAGTAAATCTCCTATACGTTCGAGTTTGCTATCGACAATGGCAAGCCAGGAAGTTGTTAAGAAAAGGGTGCATAGGTTATCTGTGCCATGCTGTTGATACCCAACGATAGAAAGCCGAAATGGGGCAGATACCTATCGTGAATGAATTCGCGGATGTATTTCCGGACGAATTACCAGAAATTTCCACCAGATAAGAAAAATCGAGTATGTAATAGACGTAATGCCTGGAACGACACCAGTTTCAAGGGCACCATATAGAATGGCACCAGTAGAGATGAAGGAGTTGATGATTCAACTACAGGAATTATTAAGATAAGAAGTATATCCAACCAAGTTTGTCTCCTGATGAGCGTGTTTTATTACACACAATTTGGGTACTTTTCGCCTTAATAATTTGCAAGTCCTTTAGGTCGTTTATATAGTTTTTATGTATTTTTATCTTATTTTTACATAAATTAGTTTTTAGTTACTTTTACATGTTTTATGTTGCTTTGATGCATTTTTATTACGTTTGTAGGAATTGAAATAAAGACCGACCGGATCGTCGCTTGGATTGACTCATTGTCCGTGCCTGGACGTCGGTGGGCCGAATGGTAATATGATGGATTGTGGTGATTGGCGGCGCCCGGAGCTTAATTTGACAATATTTGGCAGTTGGGCGTGCACGGCGTTGGATTGCGTGCAACGGCGTTCGGCGTCGGCCAAGCCACTGTGGGCATGCCCGTACTTGGATGTCCGTGCCCGAATAATAACACGGTGAGAAATTATGTTTGGCGATGCTCGGGACTTAATTTGATGACATTTGGAAGTTGGGCGGTGCACGGCGTCGGAGTGCGTGCACGGCGTGCGGCGTCGACCAACGCCGCGGGCACAGCGGCGTTGCGTTGGGCGCTGTGCGCTGGGCGTTGGGCTGCCTCGGCGTTGGGCGCGCGCGCGCGGGCGCGCGCGGGCGGCATGGGCGGCATGGCTCGACAGCATCCAGGCGCATGGGCGCGTGTGGGCGCACGCCTGGGCGTGCGGGCGCACGGGTGGCCTCGGCAGCCAGCCTCGGCAGCCTCGGCAATGCATGCGGGCAGTTGGGGGGGGGGGGGGGGGGGGGGGGGGGGCGTTGTGAGCGGCATGCAGGCGCCAGCGTGCGGTGCGCACGGGCGTGCGCGCATGGCTCGGCAGCCTCGGGCAGCGCCATGGGCGGCATGCAGGCGCTTGGGCGCGCGGGCGCACGCCTGGGCGTGCGGGCGCACGCCGCCGTGCTGAGAGTGTGATCTGACACACCTTCAGTGCGATCTGAGCTGCATTTTGTCCGATTTTGGCTAGGGTTTCTTGATGAAGACTATATATAATCTCTTCCAAGCCCTCATATCAGATATCTAGAGAAAGGGAGGCTACAAAATACATCAACCAACAGAGCTCAAGGCTGGAAATCAAGCTGAATCAAGCCAAAAGCCAAGGAACTCAGTCCAAGAAGAAATTGCTGAAGGGCCCAAGGTGGAGAGCTAAGAAGAAGCACCATCAGCAACCATAAGGAAACACCAGCTGGAATAGCTTTCAAAAGTTGGTTTCATTTCTAGATTTCCATGCTCCTTTGTAATTCGAATTTGACAATGTATCAAAATTGAAAATGATGTTTCATTGTAGCTATCATGAACTAACCTCTCTATTTCCTAAGAATTGACAATGGACCATCTCCCCCAACACTATAATTTGAATTGAATTCTCTCTCCTTATTGATTTATAGTTATGCATGTGTGCAATTTGAATTGTCATAACCTTTAGCTTCTAGAATTAATTGCCTTGGCCCGTAATTACCGCGGGAACCTATCATGAACTTGTTACGATAACGGGCATATTATAGGTTTAAGACCTAGATTATGATAACCATGCGAAAGTATAGATTGTTGTGGGGTTATTAATTGGATTAAAGTGACGTGTGTCTTATTAATTATCTACTGCAAATAATAGGTATCTTGATAGTAGTTGGGTTAGATAATATACCTAATTAACCGCATGCAACCTATTGAGAATCTAATCTTAATGACTTCCGACGTGGAAGGTTGGTAATTGAAGGGGGGATTTATTTAGATTTGGTGGACACGTGTCCTAGTAATCATTCCTGAAATTAGTCTCTCTTGAAAGTGTATAGGATAGACATATACCTTATACACCTGCTTAGGAAGATTCTTGTGATTGGACCATCGACCAGAGGCTCTTATGTAGTTTTGACTTCTCGGTCTGTCAATTCGTATGCTAATAACTAATTGAAAAAAGAGAGAGTTAGGAGATTCAAATGACGTGTTGTGGGGAAGGAAATTGTTAATCTTAGACCCTTGTCTATCTTGATTATTTTAACACGCACTTTACTCATTATCTTGCACTTGGTGAACTCAACCAATCAACAAATTATCAAATCTTCAATCGTTTAAATTAATGATCAAATTGATATACGGAATTGGTACTTGGTTATTATTTGTCACAATTTCCCTGTGGGTTTCGAACTCTTATCTTATCATATATTACTTGCTGGGCCGTGGTATACTTGCACATGGTTGTGTTATCGATTGCGAAATCGACCCACAAGTTTTTTGGCGCCGTTGCCGAGGGGAATTGTTTTCTAATAATTAATACCAAATATCAATTCCCATTCAACTTGGTCTCTTTTTGATTAACTTGTATATAATTTTCATTTTGTTTTGTATGAGGGGGGGGGGGGGGGGGGGGGGTGGGTGAGGTATTTCTTGAATTTTGAGCATGGCCTACGCTCACGTGAACTTGAGTTAATTTCCCTTTACGATCACCGAGATCGAGAGAAATATTCGACGACTAGCGTAGAGAAGAGAACGAGGTTCGGGGTATAACCCAATTCAAGATACCATGGTCTGGTAGGAGGAGCCTAAAACCTTGAGGGAGTACGCCATTGCCTCTTGTCACAGAATTTTGCACTCAAGCATTTCCAGGCCAGCCATTTGAGGGCCAATATCACTTCGGAAATCAAGCCCGGGAACCATCCAAATGGTTTCAAAAAACTGTTTGCAGTTTGGGTGGGTTGCCCAAATGACGACCCACAATGCTCATTTGGTTGAGTTTTTTTGGAAAATTTGTGGACACATTCAAGTACACTCAAGTGACTGATGATGCAATGTAGACTGCCGACTATTTCCTTTCACACTCCGGTGATAAAGGCAGAAAGAGGTTGGTTGCATTTCGGCTTTCCTTCTGGGCTCGATTACCAAAATGGGATGACTTTTCTTTAGCCCAGAAATTTTTGGTCAAAGGTTCATTCCCCACGGCGAAAACTGCAAGATTGAGGAATGACATCCACGTCGTTTATTCAATATGATATCCGAGTCCTTGTTATGAAAGCTTGGGAAAGGTTCTAAGAAGATTCTAATTAGGAGATGTCCACACCATGGTTTGCCTCAATGGTTACAAGTTGAAGATTTTTTATAATGGGGCTGGTACCAACGCCCACTCGATCTAGTGTTGACGCAGCTGCATGGTGGTAGTTTAATGGGGAAGAATTTTGCGGAAGCCTACAAAACTATTGGAAACCATGGCATGCAATATATTATATCAATGGCCTTTCAGAGAGGAAAATGCCACCAAAGGCAGCAGGAAAAATTTTGAGGTGGATCATCTCACCTCAATTTACCGCACAGCTAGCCGCGCTCCACAAAGGAAGTGAAAAATTTAGGAACTCATTCTGTGCAGAGCATTTCCTGAAACCTGTGAGATTGTGGGGGGGGTTTTTGGGGGGGGGGTTTGGAAATCATCCTACCGAGCAATGCCCCATCAATGCAGAATCCCGTACAGTTCGTTGGTAATTTAACAATAGACAGCAAAACAACCCCCACTCTAATCAACTACAATCCTGGATGGAAAAAATCACCCAAATTTTCTCATGAGTAGCAACAAACAATTAATACCCAAACCCAATATTCAGCTCCTAGGCATCAATATCCCCCAGGATTACCAAAATTTAAACTCAATCACCACCATCAACCCCAAATCACACCAACAAGCCTCAACCCCACCTTTGCCACAACAGGAGGGATAAAAGCCTAGTGGGGACGAGTTATTGGCTCAATTGGTTGCACAACATAGCGCTTCTGATTCCGGAAAGATATAGATGCTTCAGCCTTGGGCAGATAGCTAGCGCCATGAATATCCGTTCCCCCTGGTGCCCTTACCTTCTAGTGAACACTGAAAGTTAAATCTCGAAAAAAGGAGATGGTATAGGAGCATTGCAAAGCTGTGACTTTTGAGAAGTGGGAAAGGAGCTACCGGAAGTTGTGAATGAGGTTCCAGCTGAAGCTGGTGGTTGAGGAATGTGAATGGGGGAGAAAGAGGAAGAGAAAGAAGAAAAGAAGAAGAAAAGAGAAAAGGCAGCCAGAAGTTGCCAAAAAACCAGCGATGAGACAAGCAGGGGCCCCAATGTATCCACCCATGCCCGTATCCACAACGTCCACCCAAAAATTAAAGTTGGAATAAGCAATTCACTAAGTTCTTGGAGGTTTTCAAGAAATTGCACATAAACATCCCATTCACTGAGGCATTGGAACAAATGTCCTAGTTATGTGAAGTTCATGAAAGAAATCTTGTCACGAAAGAGAAGGCTATGAGGAGTGCTGATGTTTGAGAGGACGTGGGCAACTAACCGTAAGAATGTAGTGCTGTATTACATAAGGAAGGTTACCACCGAAAGTTGAAAGAACCTGGGAGTTTCACGATTCCCTTGCACAATTGGTAACCAATTTCTTTGGCAATGGCCCTATGTGATTTGGGGGGCGGGCAAGCAATCAATCTAATGCCACTCTCAATTAATCAACAGCTGGGCATTAAGTGAGGGCAAAAACTACAAATGTTACATTGCACACTTGCGGATAGGTCTCAACACAATACCCAAGCGGAATAGTTGAAGATGTGCTTGTCAAGGTGGTCAAGTTTATTTTTCCAGCGGATTTCATTGTCCTTGATTTTCGAAGAAGACAGAGTGAGAATTCACGTCTATTCCATCCTTTGGCGCGCCCATATCTTAGCCACAGGCAGAACTTTGATTGATGTGCCAAAAGGAGAGATGCTAAACCATAGCGCGTCCAAAGACCAAGAGGTAACTTTTAACGTTTTTTTCTAAAAGCAATAAAATTTCCTAATGTGCAGGATGAATGTTTCAGGATAGTACTTGAATGACAGAGGCGGAGGAAGAGGTGTTCACTCAGCAAGCATATAGGAGTTGACCCTTTTGAAGACTTAACTAGGAAGGAAATCACTTAGGAGAGTGAACCTACGTTATCCTAACGAATGAAGGTAAATGTGCTGAATGTTCCCCCACGTTTTTATCAAGGTTTTAAGCAAACTATTTGAACCGGCTAGATAGAGACCAAGCAGCACGTAGTACCATTGCCAAATCCTCATGGGAGGAGGCCACCTACTTTGAGAGCACAAACCATTGCCAATCCATTTGAGGTATGCTTATTTGGGTGAATGCTAGTAACTTTGCCTGTTATTGTAGTCTGCTTCACTTGATGATGTGCAGAAAAACAAATTGCTAAGATTGCTACGGGAATACAGAAACAGGCCCTAGGATGGTTCATTTGCCGAGCATCAAGGGAAAAGCCCCGCTTTATGTGATGCATACAAGATCATATTGGAAGATGAGGCCAAACCTGTGGGTCGTTGAGCATCAGCGAAAGAATGAACCCCGTCTATAGAAAGGAGGTGGTCAAGAAGGAAAAATTATCAAATAGCTCGATGCCTGGCATTCATCATATCCCATTTGTCAGACAGGCCCATGGGTCAGTCCAGTGCAAATGTGATTCCAAAGAAGGGGGGCATGGACAGTGGTGTCTAAATGAAAACAACGAGTTTGATCCCAAACTAGAACTGTCACCGGATGGAGAGTTTGCTATTGGACTATAGAAGGTTTGAACAAGACTACGTTGCAAGGAATCATTTTTCCGCTCCCATTCATTTGATCAAAATGACATAGACAGTGTTTGGACGCGGACATGAATTCTATTATCTCATGGATGGATACTCGGGCTACCACCAAATTGGGCCATTGCCCCCGAAGATCAAGAGAATACGACGTTCACATGCCCCAATGGGACAATTGCTTTTCAGAAGAAAGTCATTTGGGTTATGCAACGCACCCGCCACCTTCCAAAGATGTATGATGGGCTTTATTCTCTGATAAATGGTTGAGCAAGGATTGGAGGTTTTCATGGACGATTTCGCAGTTATTTTGGAGATTCATTCGACCTTATGCCTATAAAACAATGTGAAAGTGCTGAAACGATAGTGTTGAGACAAATTTGAGTGTTTAATTGGGAGAAATGCCATTTCATGGTGCAAGAAGGGATTAGTTTGGGGCATAGAGTATCTTTACAAAGGGGCTGGAGGTTTGATAAGTCCCAAGATCGAGACCATTGCGAAGCTTCCTCCACCAACCAACGCCAAGGGAATCCGTAGTTTACCATTGGACATGCTGGATTTTATAGGCGGTTCATCAAGGATTACTCAAAAATTGCAAAACCGCTGTGTAGTCTCCCATGAGAAAAGACACCTCCTTTTGTCTTCGATCATGCATGTTTAGCGGCCTTTGAGTTACTAAGGAAGAAGCTTGTAAGTGCACCTATTATCGTGGCCCCGGATTGAAATCTTCCGTTCGAATTGATGTGCGACGCTAGCAATTTTAAGCCAATTGGTGCTGAATTGGGCCATCGCAAGGACAAGGGTCATTTCATGTGAAAATATTATGCTAGCAAGAACACCTAACTGGAGCTCAAACTCAATTACACAACAACGAAGAAGGAATTGCTTGCTATCGTGTATGCCTATTTGACAAATTTCGTGCCTATCTCATTGGCACCAAGGGTCATTGTGTACACGGACCATTCCTGCCCTAAGTACCTAATAGCAAAGAAGGACCCAAAGCCATGCTTGATTCGATGGGTTTATATTGCTTCCAGAGTTTGAATCTTGGGATTAGAGATAAGAAGGGAACCGAGAATCAAGTGGCAGATCATTTGATCTAGGCTGGAAAATGCAGACCATGAGGCGGGAGACGATATCATGATCAATGAATTTTTCCCGGATGTGAGCAGCTTTTCGCCATCACACATGAGTAGCCATGGGTATGCTGACCTATGTCAACTATGTGGTGAGCCATGTCCTACCACCCGAGCTGATCTATCAACAAAAAAGGAAATTCTTGCACGATGGTGAAGCATTCTTTCTGGGACGAACCTTTTCTGTTTCAGCAATGTATGCTGACCAACTGATCCGGAAGTGCGTGCCTCAATCTGAGATGGAAAAGCATCTTAGCAAGCATTGTCATGCCTCAGCTGTTGGTGGACACTAATTGCGGAGAAAGAACATGCGGCGAAGGTGCATCAAATCTGGTTTTTATTAGCCAACGCTGTTCAAGGACGCCCATCGAGTTTGTGCTGAAATGCGATCGATGTCAAAAGAGTAGGGAACATTTCCAGGCCGACATGAGATACCACTAACCACAATCTTAGAGTTTGAGATATTTGTTTATATGGGAAAAACCCCCCAATCTCGGGTATCTATTTTATGGGCCCATTCCCTCTTCGATCACCAATTTGGATATCAATGTGGCTATAGATTACGTGTCAAAATGGGTTTGAATCAGCTTCGACACCCACCAATGATGCCAAAGTTGTGCTAAAGTTCCTT